>JAWWEV010000083.1:48888876-48918288 GCA_035583235.1 Hafferia zeledoni
ACGCAGAAAGAACCGTTCCTCACCAATATCACCTAAAGAGACGTTCCACTGTGCCTTTTGTGACCGGACCTGCCTATTCTGTATCGGCCTTTTTAGTCATCAGCACGCTTGCAGCAAGCGTGGGTAGTGCCCTTCCCAAATCTTCGTTCGCGAAGCCTAGCCATGATTGATATAAGGGCTGGTGATACAGATTAGTGTTTGTAAGACATAGGTGGTTTAAAAGACAAATGTCCATCCTATATAATCATAAAATCCATTCTATAAATTTTTAGCATAGGAGAAAACTGTTGTGCTTACTTTGAAAACAAAATGGCACCTGGGTGACGTTTCTTCAACAACAGCTGCCCAGTGAAGATAACTACAGTCCTAGTAAGCCCTAAGTGAAGCGTTTGCCACAGGAAAAACCAAACCTTTCTATGTCTCAGCAGGTCTAGAAAGCATTCTCTGAGTGAAATTAAGTTATTCCACTGCTGTTTTTAGGCCCAGATGAAATTCACAGGGCTCTTCAAATCCAAAAGCCCAACTACTTCACTGCAGACGCCACGTTATTCCTCCATTCCCATGCAGATTGTGTCAGCAGCTCCTTGTGCAGTCAGACCTTAAACAAAACTAAACACTAAACCTGCTGCTCCTACCAAAACCAGGCATTGTCTCCCTGGGTATAATACATGTAGCAACAAACCAAGGCCTGTTCAAATATAAATAAAATACATTTTCCTGCACCAGGTCCTGAAGGCCCAGTACTGCTCAGACTGACAAATCATGCCAAGGAAGAAGTTCTGAACTTTCACCCAAAAAAGCTTCATCCACCGGTCAGGAAATGAAACATCTGAAGCCAAGCAGCACCACTTCAATTGGGTGAATAGTAGTTTAAAAAGAGTGGAATTGCATTAAGGCAACACAAGGAAGGACAGGAATGAACTGACCTTGACATATGCTAGGTAATGCTCGCATTTTTCCTGCATATACGACAGCTGTAACTTGTCTGTGATCTGCCCTGCTGTCTCTCCAGAAGTCACAAAGTAAACTCTGGGTTGCTGGCTCTTTTCCTTCTTTGCCACATCAGCAGTCAAGTTATAATTCAAACCTGTTTTAAAAAGGAAGAAAAAGAAAATAAAGGATGTCAGTGAACAATAGTTATTCTCTAGCCACTATCAATGGACCCTGTTGCCTCCGGGGCATGTGTGCTTAAAGAAAGGTCAACCCTTGCAGGCCCTCAATCAATCACTAAGTTTCCTGTGGCTACACAAAACCAGATCCAATTACTAATGTACTCCCACATTTTATGTTGCTATTATTCTCCCATTCCCAGCCCATCCTTCCCGCAGGAAATGATGTGTAAGAATACATCTAGATACACACACTTAACACACACACAAAAAAAAAACCCCAATCCAAATAACCCACAAAAACCCCCAGCAGATGCTTAAACTATGTTGCTAAAATAAAAAGCAAAAGCACCACCCAAACAACAGCAGCAGCCTCAAGCTTTGCTTTCCTTCTAAAACAACACAAACTACGCAAAGATCAACCATGATGTGGCGTTTCCTGACAATTGCTTGATTTGCAGTCATCTCAGCATTTATACCTTACCTAGAGGCCCATGCCCCAGTGCCCTCTTAGATGTTACACATCCCTGACAGTTTACAGAAGACACATCCAAAAACTAATGACCTGTTTGTCTGTAAATCTAGTTTCCTGCTCTTCAACAGGACAGGCTTGACACAATCAGTTGGCTTGTCACTGGATGTATGCAGAAGAAAACTTACTTGCTACCTGAAGCACTGTGCTGGTTTTGGCTGGGATAGAGTTAACTTTCTTCACAGTAGTTAACAGGGGGGCTGTACTTTGGATTTGTGCTGCAAACAGTGTTGATAACACAAGGGTGTTTTAGTTACTCCTGGGCAGTGTTTTGCACAGTGTCAAGCCCTTCTGTGCTTCTCACACAGCCTCACCAGTGAGTGGGCTCAGGGCTCCACAAGAAGCTGGGGGGGGACACTGCTGGGACACATCAAAGGGATGTTCCATACCATATGGCATCATTTTCAGTATATCAAGTAGGGGACAGAAGGACAAGGGTGGGGATGTTTGCAGTGGCAGTGTTTGTCTTCCCAAGAAACTGCTGTGCTTTCCTGGAGATGGCTGTACCCTGACTGCCCAAGGGCAGAGTGAATGAATTCCCTGTCCTTTGCTTGATGCACAGCTTTTGCTCGACTAATTATCGAATCACAGAATATGCTGAGCTGAACGGGACTCACAGGGATCATCGAGTCCAACTCCTGGCCCTGCACAGGACCATCCCCACGAGTCACACCGTGTGCCCCAGAGGATCATCCAAACGCTCCTAGAGCTCTGCCAGCTTGGGGCTGTGCCCATTGCCCTGGGAAGCCTGGTCAGTGCCCACCACCCTCTGAGGGAAGAACCTTTTTCTAATATCCAATCTAAACCTGCCCTGACACAACTTCAGGCCATTCCCTGGGATCCTGTCACAGGTCACCACAGAGATCAGTGCCTGCCCCTCTTCCTCCCCTCACGAGAAAGTTGTAGATTGTTAAAGACTGGTGTAGATGATTAAATTGTCTTTATCTCAACCCCTGAATTTTCTCACTTTCACCTTTCTGATTTTCTTCTGCTGGTGGGGGAGTGAGTGGCTACATGGTGCTTAGCTGGCTGCTGAGATTAAGCCACAAGTATTTGTCCAGTGATTGAATAATCCAAGTTGACTGCACCTTTCATTTTGTTAAGGGCAGCAACAGGAGCAATGAAACCGCAACAGAAGTGTGAACGCTTGTTCTGCTGCTTTATACAGGCAAGTTAAATACTGATTCTAAGGCTCTTTAACGTATCACAGACCACAGTCTGTATTGATTTCAGCTGTTATCAATGCAATAATAGGAATGCCATGAGATTGGCTCACTATTAAAGGGCTTAATTTATTGATAATCTTTGTGAAGGCCAGAGAGCACCAGTTTCTGTGTCGATTCATTACATATGTATGGTCCTTGCCAAATTATTGCTTTGGCTTTTATTTATGTTTTAAATCCTAAATGACTGATGTCAAATAAAATGCTCCCCATAATGTAAACTTTTTTTAAGCCAGAATTTTATAAACTATCAATCATTCCTGGACTGAGGTATACCATACCAAACTTCAGGAGGGGTCTTTGCTGGGTTTTGTTGTGGTTTTGTGATGGAGTTTGGTTTGTTAGGTTTGGGTTTTTTTGGAATCAATGAAAATCCTAATCACTCGGAATTAACACTGTTAGCAATTCTATCATCTCCAATCATTCCTCCACCAAAATTTCATTAATCTGAAGATTTTACTTCATGATATTTTAAAACTTGGCACAAAAGTCTCTGTGAATATTCATAAAACACAAACCTCAAACTAACTACACCTCATTTGCACTGTGTTAAATTCTGATTAAAAGCTTAGGCATAGCAGCCAGAGACAGACCCTAAGTAGTATGAAAACCCACAGCTGGGGAGTCACCCTAAATACCATCACAGGCTCCACCTGAACTTTTTTTGGCTTGCTTTAGGCAGAATAACTTGCTTAGAAAGGTAATGCCTTGAAAGTATTTCAAACTCACAAGCTCACCACCACAAACTATCACTAAAGTCCTGTTTCCTCAGTCCCATCTAAAGACAGGGTTTAGCTTGCTCTAAAATCCTAGCAGTCTCTTTCTTCTTTTTTTTTTTCTTTTTAAAGGTATGCATTATCCCACACCCAAGCCCAACTGTGTCCCTTTTGATTTCAAGGCCCCACATGCACACATGCCAAAATCTGCACTGATATCCCAAAATTAAAGACATGAAAACCTGTTAGCAAACCCAGACTTTGCTAGACAAAGGCAAAAAGCCTCGTGGGCAGATGCAGCCTCTTCGAAGGAGGAGAACCAGAGGAAAAAAGGAGTGCAGAGCTTGCAGGGGTGCCCAGGGAGGCTTGCAGTGTCTCCAGTGGAAGTGTGACATCAGTGACACCAAACAATTCCTCACAGCAGGCACAGAGACACATCCCAGTGTGGCCTGTCCCCCTGAGCAAAGTGAGCCCAGCTACTGTCTCTCCAAAATGGCACTGATGTTTCCAATCAGTACAGTTCCCTGCCTTCCCTTTATTATGACAACTTGTTTCTATGTTGTATCCAATGAAGTCATATCAGTGGAAAAACTGAAATATCATATTTCCCCCCCTCCTCAGTCTTGTTGCTTCCAAAAAGCAACCAGGGTGAGGAGATAACTAGCCAAACTTATCGCTGCTGGTGGCATTAGTTTCTCCTGCTCACTCCAGCAGATCAGGAGGCAAGTTTCTCCCTAGCAAATTAACTCTTCCAGGTACTGCCTTCAAACATTTGTCCAGCAGCTTTAGGTGAGTTTTCTTGCCTTTTTTTTTTTTCTGGGGTGCTACCCACCCAACTTCACACAATCAAAATAAAACTCTGGCATGGGTTTGATGAGCATAGAAGGGCTCAATTCTTCTAACTATTCCTTTTCCATAACTAAAGTTAGATGGCTACAAGCCTTGATTACGGCTCCCTCTGAGAAACTTTTGGTCCCACCTGTAAGAGCATTGTCACCCAGCTGACCAGGTGAATTACTCCAGTCAGTAAGAGATGCACCAGGTAAAAGGCAGCAGGCATTTTAAAATGGATTTTCATCCTAAATGGCATATATGTACTCATGCTGCAAGAGTCATCCCTGCACAGGCTGAAGGCAGTGAGGAGTGAGAAGAGACTGAGATCAGGCCACGGTATCCCACAAGCTAAAACAGAATCCCAGCTGGATGGGCTAATGGAGGGGTTACACACTCTAAGCCACTCAGCACATCCCTTCCTCACCCACTCAGATAATGACCCAGCAGGAGGCAAAATGCTCAGCAGGAATAAGCACATCTGTAAGTGCTTGTTAAACTACCAGCTACAGTACTGATTTGTGGGGGGCAAGGGGGAGGGCACCACATGGAAAAAATGAAGTGACTAAATAATCACAAAAAGCCATTGGAAGAGGAATGTTTTTCTTTGGTGTCTCTGCCAGTAATTTCAAGGAGAAAATGATTCATGAACTTTGCTTGCAATGAAAATTCTTAAGCAATGAAAGTATTAAAAATCTCTCTAGCAAATGAAACTATATAGAGGACATTCCCTCCATGCTCTTCCAAAAAGCTTTCTTTCCCCCATTACTTCAAACCTTGTTCCAGATCCTCTCTCACAGTGTTGTCCCTGGCTCTAAGCTGCTCCATACACTGAGCAACACATCCCTGCAGCACGCAGCTTTAGGCACTCAGAAGGTAGCACTGACTCAGGCCTGCATCCAAAGAGACTGGAAAAATAAGAGATTGACAGAAATAAAACTCCTGCACCAAACCACAGCTGCATACAGGCAAGAAGAGGAGAGTCCACGTTTGAAGTTTCAGGTAAGGTATGTTTCTTCAGTCCTAGAGACATGTTCAAATTGAGTGAAAATATCAAACAATCCATTACCCTACACTAAATCTTGCACCAGTCTTTCAGGAAATAGTATTAGGGATGTGAGGACTACCCTAGCAATGGATCAACACACAAGCAATGTGTATCTGGAATGAAGGTACAGGAGAAAGTTTGAAGCTATCTCTAATGTATCTGCCTAACTCTAGTGAAATACCAAAACCTTTCATTTTCACAGCCACTAAAATTCACCTAAGTCTCACACTGGCATTATTATTATTATTGTTGTTGTAGAGCAAATTATCCAGACTGTGGACACAAGGTTACTTCCATTTTCCTTCAGGGATGAATGCAGAAGCAGCCCTTGATGCACAGAGTTGCAGCAGGCTCTTTCTTGTCCTGGTAACCCAGAAGTGCATGGTCTGAATAGGCTGAAACCTTCTCACTCAAGCTAGGAAAGTCCTTTCTCTAATCCCTGCCTTTCCCGGAGATACAGAGACCACAGAGACCTCACAGGAGACAAATCAATGGCCCTTCAAGTGAGAGAACAACAGCCTGAGTGAGGATTCTGAGGTGACAGAGTGAAAACTTAAAATGCATTATTTCTCATACCTCCAAGACATACTGGAGGCTGCAGTGGACACACAAGTGGATGCTCAGTATTCCAGCAAGCACTGAGGCAGAGAGAAGGCTTAGACAATGCATGGCACACAGTGCAGAGCACGTTTCCCTCGGGCACGGCTCTTTGATCAGACAAAAACATTTCAGCAATAAATTCATACTTCTGAAGACCACAGTCTGAAAGAAAGAACTTAAGACGGAATTGTACTGTCACTGGCAGTACGAAGCAGTGCCCATAAACACAGAACCTTAATAGCTGTCTCATGACCAGCAATATTGCAACTACCACTAGAAGAAGACAAAAAAGGTGAGGAGTGTTTATATGCAAGTGTGAGGCAGTGCTAGATGAAGAAGACTTTCCTTCACATGCCAGTTAACAGAATAGCCACACATTCAAACAAGCATTGAAGACACATCTGCCACAGAAGAATGGTGCCTGCATGTTCAGCTTGACCATCTAAACATCATGTAGGAGATGACCAGTTTCAGCTGTCCAAATGCAAGAGAAATGCCCAGCTCTTCCCCAGTAATCCCAAACATCCATGCTGGCAAGCCCTAAGGGAGTGACGTTCTGAATAAGCACTGTGTTCCTGCCATCTGACTTGACAGGCTGGCCTCAGACACCCAAAGATGAGACAATCTCAACCCCAACACTCTTAGCCACAAAATTCTGGCATAGCATTTTAACACTTCCATGTGCCTTTCAGAGTCTGAACTGCACAATGCATTAACAGGGACATTTGAGGGGGTTTCCCCCCACATTTAACCACAGAGGAGAGGGACCATTACAACATTTCCATTATTTGTTCCACCCTTTGTTAATTGATATTCTTCAACGGCAACATAATTAAAATGGTCTGACTGTTAGATTGCTAACTGAAAGCTCATTTGAGATACGTTATCCAAATCACACCCCAAAAGGGTTTTAGTTCTGGCTGCAACGTTTTCAAGACAAATCGCTTTGTTAGAAGCATTGTATAAAAGGACAATGGTTGGGACTTTTATAATGATCTACTCACTAGTAAAAAAATTCCTTGTAATGAGATGGATGTTACTTGTCAAAGATGATGCTTACGTGCTTTCACCACAATAAGTCATTGGGACTACAGTTTGCATGACAACACAGGGAAATTCAACCACCCCTTACAAGACATAATGAACAGGAAAACAGGTCTTTTGTAAACAAGGGAAACAGATATTTAGATTGGAAAAACAGGAAGTTCACTTCTTAGCCACAGGTCCAGAGATATGAAATTAAAGCAAAAAAAACCCCAACAAACAAACAACATTTGAAGCAGTACTTCACGAACATAAGCACGTCTAGATACTCAAAAAATCTATTTGGTGATTTTCAGAGAGTAATTACCAATTCTGGAACCCTCAGAAATGTGTTTTCCTAATTGAGAGAATAGCAGGCAGTACAAAAATACTTTATCATAGCCAGTATTTGCCTGCTTAGAGTCATCTAAAGGAAGGAAAAAGTGCAAAAATAGAAACTCAAGACTCAGTTGCACCTTCAATTCAGTAACTCCATTGTTTTGAGCTGTTCAGGTGACAGTGACAAGCTGCTTGTAGTTCTCACTCCATGTGAACAGCAGAAAAAGTAGCAAGAAACCTATTCCTTCTCTGACTTGCTTAAAACCAAAATACTGCAGCAGGCTCTGCATAGTGGGTTGCACAGATGCCCCCACCCTTCTGGACTAGGGCACAGATCAGGAGAGGCACTGCCTCCCCCAGCTCCTCACCACGCTCACCACCCAGACACAGCACGCTCTGCCATTCCTAAAGCACAACAAAGCTGAAACATCAACTGAATTAACTTAGGCCTCAAAATATTTAGAACTGCTGTATCTGTCCCATAACACTTCACACAATATCTAAGACTCATAAGCACTGGGATGTAAAAGTCATAAGTAGTATTTCAATAGAACCAAAACATAAAGGTTTGCACAATTATACATGTTTACACAATTCCATTCACCTGAAAAACTCCATTTTACAGAGACTAATTAATCTGGAAGACATTCTTGTTATCAGTAAAAGACTGGGCTATTTACAGTCATTTTACAGACAGGTAAAGTGATGCACAGAAAAGGATTTTCTCATGTCTGTTTCTAGAGTTCCTTGTAGACTTTCAAAAACTACTAATTCAGAGCAAATCGCACCTGCTTTCTGATAACAGTGATAGAGGGCATGGATTCAGAAATGTGTTACCAAGAGGTAAACAGGGAATATGAACTCTGAATGCTGTGTTCTCTATCCTTGCTGTAAGCCTAAGGACACATGAGGAAGAAACTGCCTCATTACATCAACCTCATCAGAAGGTAAAAACTCACCCAAGAAAGTTCTCGAGCCTCCAGTCTTCTGGACCTGTATGCCCTACATTCACATTGAAACTACTTATTTCACATCGAAGAGAGCCCTCGACTGGTACACCTGTCACTGTGCCCCTGCCCAGGGCTGGCACATACGGGTATCTTACCTATTTCTCCAGGAACGTGCTTGCCACTGAAGCGAAAGCATGCTGTGACATTGAGGCAGTTCACTGGCTGCAAGCCATCGTGACACTGAGGGGCTGTGATATTGATAGATACAGGCAGGAAAATGGAGATGTCCACGGTAATGACAGGCCTGGACCTGCAGATCGACAGATAAGTAGAATTGAGTGATCAGAGGGAAGTTCTAAGCCAAAGGAAAAAAAAAAAATTTGGTCAACTGCACAATTTCAAGCAGACAGGAAAAATATGAGAGCACATTTGAGCTGTAAAATAAACTAGCACTTGACCTAGCTGGCAAGGACTACTAACATTTAAATGAAAACAGTAATATCAGCTTGAAGTTCAGCACTCGGATACAGACTGCAGGCAGGCAGCTAGGGAAACTGATAAGGTGTAATAATCATCATCTCCAGCAAAGGTTGAATAAAACCTTCCTGATGACTGAAGAGGGTAACAAAAATTAGTAGAACAGCAAACAACAGCAACAAGTTCATGCAAATGAGACTGATTGCTGACCATCCTGCATGGTCAGGGACAGGTAGGAAGAGCCCATTGGTTTCCACAGAATGGGCTGCAGTCAAACTTGTGACCTGAAAGTCAAGGAGGGAGCACAGGGGTAGGAGATGGATTCATACATAATTTTTTCTGATGGTCTAAGAGGGACAACAGGCACCACATTCATGTTTCCTGGAGGAGGGCATTTGGCTAATTCCCTCCTGGCAAGTGGCAAGGACTGAATACTCTTCACTCTGCTGAACAGTGTTTCAGGAGTTACCCAGTGCACTGTAAACAAAAGCCTTCTACCCTTGCAACTCCAATACCACGTTATTGCTACCACTACTTCTGGCTGAGGGAGACCTCAGAATCACAGAGCAAGCTGAGTGCCTTAAGGCTCAGGTGTGTCGTGCTAAGGAAACTTGCCTGTGTGACCATTCAGGAGGCACTCAGGTAGTCACACTCCCATCACCAGAGGCTTTCACTGATGGGACCAAAGCCCTTTTGCAGTGGGTGGCTCTAGTAAGCTGACAGGTGCCCTGCTTGACTCCCTACACACACCACTCTCACGTAGTCAGACCAGGTTTCCCACAGTTGCATAAAGCCATTTACTCACGCCAAAGTAACACAGAAAAAGCTTGAGCTGGTGCCTCTGAGGAGAGACCTGGAATGAAGGATCCCCTGGGCTTTTACACCCTCAAGGCTCCAAGGAAATCTCCACTTTTCTTGCAGCTCCTGCTGTGCCTCCCAGTGTCTGGTCACTTGGCTGTGCCACAGGGCCCCATGGCTTTTGTTCTGCTCCACCCAGGGCTCAACCTGCAGCTCTCACTGCAGCTGCCTGCTGAGATACCCGCACTGAATGTATTCCTGAACAGTTTCCTTTTTCACAAAACACAGAAGCTCCAGCAGCCCAGAAACCCAGGCTCTCCTGAGCTGCCTCCAGTGCAGGACTTCAGCGTTACTCTTCCTGGTTTCAATTCTGTACATGTTCTTCCATAACCAACTACAGTAGTAAAAATAATGTGCAGCAACCAGCAGATTCAGTTCTAGGGTAATCCCAACAGCCATACAAGGCCAGAGCTTGTAAAACACTTCAGGACTCCCGCTCCACAAGCCACTTAATTGAGAGGTAGGGGAGAGAAAGCAGAAGAGAGCAGGGACTGTGGTCACATCTGATTTATATCAGCTGGAACAAGACCCACATCAATCCCTGAGACAACTGCTCAGACCCTTTTACCACAGCCTGAAATAACAGTGCAAGTTCACATTTTGAGATGGAGGATGAAGATAAATGCTAGCCCTAGAAATACATAGAGGAGGGAAGGTGGAAAAAGAGTGAGCAATCATTTCACACTTTCAAAAAAACACTCTTTCTGAATGCTTAGGGAAGCATAAAAGAATAAGTGCTATAAATGATCTAGAAAAATATTTTTCCTAGAAAAAATATTTCTCCAGCTATGATGTACTGTGTGATTTTTCCTTAATGTTATCTCACTTGGGTATTCACAGGGGGAAAAAAACCCCAATGCATCTGTCAAAGGGCCATAGACACCTGAGGAATACAATGCTGATGATGTGCCCCAGGTCACCAAAGGCTTCCACCAAAGCCTTAAAGTATCACTTGGCAAAACATTTGTTGGTTTTGGCTAAGGGACTTCACAGAAGTGGAAGGACCAAGGTCAGGAGGAGAAAAAGTTGAATCTTGAGGGACACACTAACTTGGCAGTAGCAGCAATTAATTAGGCTGCCCCAATAGTCACACTAATTTTCTCCGAAATGCACAAGCCTGGACAGAGGTCATCATGCTGTTGTGATACACAGTAACCCTTTCAGTTTGTCTTCTGCCCTCTGCAAGTAACATCAATGCAGGAGAAAAATGCAGTTTTCTTTCTAGCAGCTTCAGAGATGTGGGGCTGGAAATTCCCATCTGGGGCATGGCACACTTTTTCACAGAAGGAATAATTAGCTGCCTCTACGTGTATGATGAAGGAACAGAAAACTCTTCACAACACTTGATCACCTGCCATGCTGATCACCAAGAGTATTTCTTTCCCCACTGTTCTTTTTTTAGTTTTGTGTAACTGATTCCAAGAGAAACAGAGCCAAGTTTTTCTTGCCTTGAGCACGAAGCAGGCTGGCACATCTATTTTGCAGCTCCAGCATGTGTCTTACCAGTGTCACCACATCCCTGTATCTTCCATTAAGATGTGGGAATTCCTAGTAGTGATTTCTACTCCTAAAGACATCTAATTATTGAAAGGATTTTTTTTTTATTTAATACTAACAAATGTAACAACGGACCTAATGGAAAAAAACCCTCTTTTTCCCAGGTCTGTGCATCTCAAGCTTACTCCTGCTCTAACTCTCCATCTGCCTAATTTGGTGAACCAAGCTGTCCCACCTCTTTCTGTCAGATGGAACAAGCAATTGCACTTGAAACAGGAGTCCAGCTCCTGTGTGTACTGAAAATCTATCCGTATTTCATTTCCCTGAAGACTCTTATTTCATTCTGCATCCCATTATAACTTGCAAAATTATATCTTGGCACCATACATAGCACATTTTTTGCTAAACTGTGATCCCTTAAATCACAGTCTATTTACTTTATGTAAATATAAGAATAATGAAAAGCCTTCTCACAAGTTAGGAGCAACTTTTATAAAGAGGCACTGAGATGTAACACATCTCCTTCCAGCTCTAACCCTGTTTCTTTATAGCCCTGGGTGTCCCATGTGTTGTCATCCCTTACTCTGCTGTTTAAATTAGACTGTGCATTCTTTAACACTATTCATGTCTAAAATTTTGCTTAAAAAGTAACCCAGCTTGCTTCATCTGGCCACAATAAACTAGGGAGGAAATTGGAGTGGTGAAGCACTTAAGGCCACATAATACATAATCAAAGCAAAGAAAAAGACAACAATGAATGAAGAATACATTCATCTCACCTCAGAAGTACTACACTGTCTGACAGGAAGGCTCCAACAGTCATGTCTGAAATTTAACATTGAGATAGTTACAAAGGAGGCATAGAATTCAGGTCTCTCAAATCAGTTGCTAGATTACAGAGCATGTTTTTATGACTTAGACAGTTTGTCCCTTCAAATATCATTATGTCATATGTATTACAACTGGGGGATTAGGTCTGTGATGTTACTTCCCTTCTACTTTGTTGATTGATTTTTAATACTATTATATTACTGTCTACTTTTTGGTTTATTTTAAGATTGCCATCCTGATTGAGCACTTTCCAATGAACTTAGAACCTTGGTGAGATACTGAGCCTTCAATCATAGTAACTGCCAAAACACCTGAATTTTTTATCAGGAGCTTTGAGTAGCAGAAGAGAAAGAGAAAAAGCAGCTCAGCTTCACTGATCATGTGCAGTGGCAGGGACCAGCAACCCATAAACAACCTGCTCTGGCATTTTCTCAGCCTCCTGCTGTATTTTCCCCATGCTCCCACTGCCAGACATACCTGGATAACCATTGCTATCCATATCAATTCCCCCAGATATGGACTGGCCGAACATACGCAGCTTTGGGTTTATTCTTTGCCCAGACAGTTTCTGCAGTGGAAAACACACAAGTGAAATCAGTCAGTAACAAAAATAACTCTCTAAAAAAAACCACCCCTAAACAAACCAACAAACCCTCCCAGCATGATTTTCATGGTCACTGGGTCCCTATTGCATGGGTTGGGAGCGCTGCACACCTGCAGGCTCACACCACACTGGTGCAGCCCTGAACAGGAAGGCTGTCGACTGCAGGAAGCCCTTCTGCTCTGGGCTAGTGGAAGGGCAGCACTGACTTGGATTAAAAAGCACAGCTGCATTACAATCCTCATGCAGGCCCAAGCAAAACAAGGAACACATCAAACAGATTTCTGCAGATGGAGAAAAAGTAACTGCACCCAAGAGATTTTTTTGCTGTTGTTTTCTGCATTACCTTCATTGCTGTGAATAGACGTTTCAAGCAGCATCTTAACAAAATTAATTATTGAAATAGAAAATCCCACACAACCATTCCATTTCACAAAGTTTGCCAGCACACTCAAAGTCAAAATGATTAATTTTCATCCCACTTAGAAATTTCTGTTTCCATCAGCTATTATGGAGTATTTTCTGTCAGTTTGGAAGTTGCATCTCATTTCTCCCTCCCCAACAAAATTATTAACTAACTTTTAAAACTTTCTCTAAATTCTTTACACTGTAAATGCCTTTATCTGAAGCAAATTAATATATCAAAATCTCCTTTTCTAAGAAGGCAATCAGAACTCACACAGCTTTCGGTCATTACTCTGGCCCACCAATGCACGACCTGTACTCAATTCCACTTCTGACTGCACAAGTTACAGAGAGAAGAAACCTGTTCCACGAAGTAATTTCGAGGCTGTTGGTGGTGCTTCACAGCTTATGACATGCAACCAACTTTCCCTGGCCCTCCCATAAAAGAATGTAATACTGGACAAAAAGTCAGGTAGGAAATTTGTGGGAAAAAAAAGACAAGTTGAAGGGAAGAAAGATATCCTGACAGTTAAGTTTAATAGAAAACCAGTGCTCCTACTCGTGGGCAGAGAAGTCTGACAACTGGAATACCCGTATTACACTTGCATCTCAGTTTTGGGGGTCCCAGTGAGGGTGGGATATCACACCTGCACACACCTGATAAGACCTCTGCACACTCTTACAGCCCAGAAGGCAAGGGTATAATGCTGCTCTGCTTTCAAGGACCATAAATAAAAATAGCAGGGCATAAAGCCAATTAAGCTACTTCTGCTAATAGCTGCCACTGAAGCTGCTGAAGGGAGAGAGAACTACACCGATCAGCAATTTAAATGAAGAAAAGTGGAAAAGTTGGGGGAGGGAAAGCTGGACAGGAAAGGAAAAGCTAACAAAATGAAAAAAGGGTGAAAATATATACCCTGTAGGGCCTCCCCTCCATCTCTCACAGCTTATTTAAAAAAGGAAATCCACAGCATTGAGATGGATCAGGAATATAGTAATAAGATACAAAAAGCCTTTCACCTCTGGGTTCAAATCCAGGGCAGGTAGGTGGAGAGCTGAAGCTGTCACTCAGTTTTGGCTGCACAGAGGACATAAACTGGTGGTGTGTCCTGTAGCAGACACTGGGGAATGGCAACAGACACACTGCCTGTAAGTGGTGCCCTCCAGGCTGCCTCAGGACATGGAATAACGATAGGAATGGTATCAGGGGTCAACTACCATACCCTCCACACTCCTGAGCTGATCAAATGGAGAGGCATGTGCAGTGTCTGCTGGCCTTGTTCCAGTGAGGAGGGAGAGATCACAAACAGGATGTCTTGCTTCCCACCCTGCTGATCTGTCCTCCTTAAAAAATGTAACATTTTCCCATGAATGACAAAAAATAAAAAATCCCACCCTTTTCAGCAAGAGCTGGAAAGCTCCAGGACTGAACAGCCAGAAAAGAACCTCCCAACCAGCAGCTCTTGGCAAAAAATGGGCAGAATCCACCACATGCCACACATTATGAATACTTCTAAAATGTACTAGAGTCAATTAACTCCCTTTTTTTCTCAAAAGCAGGGCATGCCACATACATGGTAAAAGGAAGAAGGACTAAACTTTTATGGTCTGTTAAAAGAGTCTCCAATATAACCACTAAACTCTTTAATTCTGCTTAAATTGATTTACTGTGAAGGATCCCACCCAGCAACAAAACAAAACAACCAGAACTTCAAACACACAGAGGGAGGGAAGATTCAGGCTCTCTGAAGAGAGAAATGTGCTAGACAGAGACCAGCAGACACATGGTGGGCAGCATGAGCACAAATCTATCTTCTCTAATGCCTGGCTACAACAGCTAAATTGCACTATGCCACCTCTGCATAAGATGCTATAGATTTGACTTCCTAATAAGTGGGTCAGGGGAATGGCACCCAAGAATGACCCAGTGACATATTGTCAGAATGCAAGAAGGCCAACAAGGTGGCTAAAGAGGCTTCTCTAAGGCACAAAGAACACGTAGTACCTCTTCCTTCTCACAAAGTCTGCTTCTACAGGAAGAAAGCACAACCTCCCAACTCCCCACAGGCCTCTCCATAATTTGTATGCTTAACCTCTCCAGGGTTTTCATTTCTCCTCTGCATCAGTACTATCACTAAAAGTGACACTTAACCCCTTGCTTGCTTCAAGAAGACACATCTGACAGCTATAACAAAAGAGAGTGAAAAACACCTCCTGACTAACACAATTTTATCCTGCAGCACAGATATAGACAAACTTTGAGAAGCCATCTTCAAAATGAAACTGAGAAAAGGATGTTGAGTTATGAAGGGGCTACACCTTAGGGACCCCTAAGTATGGTTTATTTCTGCAGGCCCTGGGGAAGTGACTTCAGGCAGGTGTGATACATAGACAGTAGTGTCACATACCATGGAGTACTGGGGTGTAATACCATTGGCATCCCCGTGGTAAATGTACACTGCTCCTGCGTGGTTATCCTCCTTAGGCGCTCCAATGGCCACATCTGTAAAACAGGACAGATTATAAACCTCTCACAAGCCATCCCACTACTCCAGCTTTTTCCCAGCAGCTATCCATAGGAAAACATTTCATAACAAAGATGATCAGCAGCTCATGTGTACCTGGGTAGAAGGAACTCATTTGATTGGATTAAGAGCTCACGTTAAGATAAACTTAAAATATACACAAATGTATATGAATTCGTACACACACATGGCTGTTTCACAGAATCAGCTGTTGTGCCTAATTAAAAACCTGTGCAGATATGAAAATGTGTGTTTATTAACCACCAACCACACTCAAAAAATTAATTTAGAAACCTTTTATAACAAAATCTCCAACCCATGGACAGATCAGCTTTGTAAACTAGGACAAGGCTGGCAAAATATTTACTGGAGCACTGCATCAAGGTTGGTTGAAAATCCAAGGCTCCATAAAGATGCTGGGTGTATTAAATGCATAAATGAGAAAAATGCTGCTGAGAGTGCACTTTCAAATTACATTTGATCCAATTTAACTGCCAACTCTTGCAGAATGCATGATCCCATCTCCTGCTCCTCTCCCAGCTGGACCTAGTGACTATGTGTCTACTAAAACTAAGCTTTCCTCAATTGCTTCCTATCCATGGACAGATTCAACACCCTCAGCAGTCTTGCCATCACCACAACTGACCCACAAGCAGCAGCAAGAACACACAAATGCATGTCCAAATGCAGAGGAAGAGCATGTCCACCACTGGTGAAGGCAATCTGCAACTAGGCTGGGTTGGGCTTAATGGGCTACTGTGCCCTGAGTGGTCTGGGAGAAATAAATCCAGGCACACACTGACTAAGGTGGCCTCTGTTTAGAAGTCCTTAATCTGCACTGCCAGAAACCAGGGCAGAAAAGGCACCAGCATCAACACTTTGCTCTCACCTATTGCTATCACAGCATGGGGTCTCACACTGAGAGGCCTGAGAAAGGAGCAGGGGGAGAACAAAGCAGAGGAGAGAAATTAATCGAGTATGTTCTATCAGGAGTGAGAAGCTACTTCTTAATTCTTCTTCTCTTCACGATAAGAAATGAGATTATGTCAACAAAAGCAGAAAGGCTTGCAAACGTAAGTAAATGGGAAAGAAGAAAGAAATCAGACATAGGTTTCTGTTTTCTATGGGGTGTGAGTATCTTAAGCCTTTTATAAACCAGATAAGAAAGAAGAAAATAAGGCAGCATGGAAAGCAAAGCAGTTAAAGAGACTGAGGTGTGGTCTGCACAGACATGGACTAAATTGACATCAAGACCAGTCAGCTACAAAAGGCTTCAGCACACAAATGCTACACAAGCACATTCATTTAGCCTTAGCTGGAACCCAGGTGCTGGTCAGACCTGGAGCAGCTATGGGTGCCACGCAGCACCCAGCCATGCCCCAGAGGTGCTGTCAGCTCTGCTGGCACTTGTGGAGAAAGGACCATGGAGGAAATGACACCAACCTGGGAAGCCATCGTCATCAATGTCACCGAGGGCAGCCATGCTCTCCCCAAAGTGTGCATTGTAGGCGCTGTCACCACCCAGGACGAGCTGCTCTTCCAGCACTCCCTGGCAAGCAAGAAGTAAAACAGGGTCAGGGACATGGTGCAATCCCTGGATGAGGTGAGCCTTCCCCATGCAGGATGCCCTGGACATGCCTCTGGGGCAGAGCTGCAGCCTGCCTTTCCCCTCATTACACTCACATTACCTGGGGTCTAGAAATCTAATTTATTTGGCTTTTAAACCTTCTGGTTTTTAGTTTTTAAGGGACAGGGGAGAAGGGGGTAAAGACTGCGTGGCTGATACAACTAAAATACTAAATTAACTGAACAATAACTCAAAGATGTAACTAAATGCAGTCACAGGGATGGGTTAACGCATGAAAGTTTCCAGATGCCTAAAACGTAACAGCCCAGAGCACACTGCTGGCAGATTACATCCAAGGAGTGAAATCCTCACTCCAGGCTTATTCAGCTAAATTCCAGTGAGTTAAGCAGTATTTCCTCCTAAGCTAAGAACATTTGATAACTGGATTTGAAAACATTTTAAGTATGGGACAAAAGGATTAAAGTGAAGTCCCCAAAAAGCCTTCTGAAATTAAGAATAAGGAAAGAGACTTCATGAAATAAAGAGACTGAGAAAAGTTCCGAATGAAGGAGCTCTGTACTCATATGCCGTGAGAAGCCTTATATGGCTCTGGTATTTCTTGCCCACCCACCTTCTGGTCAGATACATCAGCTTTAGTTTCTTCAGCCCTCCCTTCAGGGGAAAGGAACATTTCCACAAGAAAACAAAATTGAGTTACACAATCCAAGTCTGTACCCACCTCAAGATTGTTTTGTTTTGTTTTTGCTTCCTTTGTGAATGAGAACAAACCACCCTCTGGAACAAGTAATAAAATCTTTTACTTGGCTATGGGGAGTTGCTGACTTTAAGAAAATCCCACATAATGAAATTACAACACAACAGAGAGGAGACAGTCAGGACTGTATGTGCGACTCAGTTCTTCACAGTCCTCATAGGAAAGGGTAAAAAATAAACATTTTAAATGTAACATCACTGTATGTGCTTGCGTTTTAAAGCAGTTTCTCTGATCCTTTGCAACAAGCTTTTAAGCAATGGTGCTTGAAGAATAAAAAAAAATTTAAACTGTCCAAAACTCAAAGTAAAATCCACAATTCTGCAAGCCATTGCTCATTCAGGCAATTCTTGGAGCAGGAGTATAAGAAACTCACGTTAGCTTCTTGACTACTTTATAGGAGATAAAAATTAACTCATGTACGCTCTCACTGTGAGCAAGAAATGTTTGCTATTATCTTTTTGGCATTCTGAGCCCAAACCTGAGGACCCAGTAGCAACACTGCAACATAAAAGGTGGAACCTCCTGTGGATAAAACTGAAGTAGTAAAGCTCATTTAAAGGAGCAATAATAGAAAATAAAATTACACCAAAATCCCCTCTGAAGTCTCTTAAATGCTAGGACTTCTGATGAATTTCAAGCCTAGTATAAACACACTCAAAGTTCACAAAATAGTGATGAAGAAAACAATTTCATTTTAGTCCATAAAAAATTCCTTCTTTGAGACAGCAGCTTTGGGACTTAAATATTAAATACTTAATAGTTTGTAACAAACCATTGTTTTCCTCTAAATACAACATAACAATGGTCTTGGTTTGCCAATGCAAGAAAATTCAGACTTTCCCAAGACTGTGGTTAGGTCAGGTGAAATCCAACAGGACCAGCTGAAAAGAACTTCCCCTAAAGTCTATATATGGGTCATAATAAAAAAGTAAAATGAATTCCATCTTTGGCTTTTCTTCCCTTCTTCAAACCTCAGACATTTGTGTTCTAATTTGTGTTGCAGGTCTTAGCGACCACCCAAAACACAAAGGGAACTCAGTCAAAGCTTCTGACTCTTAATTGGTTTTGGCATCAAATTCACAAAAAGCCACAAATACCACCAAGTTTCAACATAGAACCAGACACTTTCTCAGACCTCCTCGAAAGATTCACAGATCTGTGATGAATGTGGGCTGGTGTCTGTGAAACCATGATACCAGAGGAGTCTTCCTGTGACTTCATGCTTTGTTAGAGACATCCAGAGCCCCATTTTTTTGAGACATCAAGTTTCACCATGCCATGCTCAAAGACATAAGCATTCCCTTGCACGAACTCCACGCCCTCATCCCTTACCAAGTCATCTCCTGTGCATACTCACATTTCCTCTGTTGATATAGACTGTGACTTGACCCTCATCTCTGATCTCAGAAAACATAGGCGCTCCAACCAGCAGGTCTGACAACCCATCAGAATTCAGATCAACTGCACATAAGGAGGAGCCAAAGTAAGAGCCCATCTGTAACCAAGTTGAGTCATAACAAAGCATTCAGTATCTGCCCACACACAAGAGGAAATCATATAGGCATGATTTTTGTTTGTTTTGGTTATTCTTTAACTTCACATGATGACCTGCTGCTTTATCACTCAAGCACTGATAGAGAGAAAGCTTTGGGAATATTTCTGGCAGGAATTAAAGCACTTACTGTAACAGTGCATGTAAAACAGCCTGGATGTTTTACCAACAGAACTTATAAGCTGGGACATGCTTAAGTGAGACACCTCAAGAGCTTTCTTAGAATAGCTTTTGCTTGTCAAATGCTTAAAACTAGGAAGGGGTGAAATGAGTTTCCCAAACCAGACCCGGCCAGTGACTATTCATGGCCAGTGCCAGACTTCCTTGAAGTTGGGTGCCACAGATGATATGGGGATACCTTAAAGAAATAATGACAGGAAAAAAGAAAAACAGGCAAGAGGCAGGGAATCCATGAAAACAGGTATTTAAAACTGACCCTTGATTGTGGACTGTTTTTTCCTGTTCTAGTTGTATCTATTTGTAGCAGTCACTGTCAAAGAGCAGTAATGGCTGTGATCATAACCTTTCCTCTCATGTACAGGCAGGTGAGTTGATACAGAAACAAGACTTTCAATAAAAGCTTTACAGTTGATTACACAACAAACCTCAGCCACTTTCAATCTCCACTTATAATTACTCATGAAACTTAAGTGCTTGAAATTAGGAAATATATTAATTTCATTCCATGATTTTTTATATGGGGGAACATTAAACGCTAATTATCTCTCAACGGAAAATTACAAATTTCAAAACACATTAAACACAAGAAAGAAACCAAAACCAAGAATCCTTATTTCATCTACTTCTGCTCAAGTAACACAAGGCATACTCTTTGAAAGCAACTACAAACAAAATTAAAAGCAGCTGCCACAGGAAAATGGGAAAGACACCACTTCTTACTTGAAATTGAGAGCTGTTTACCAAGCAGGAAAAATTGAGGTTAAAGAAATAGTTATTTAGGTTCAAAAGAATGAATCACATTTCTTGAATGCTATTACAGTCCTCATTGCAGATCTCTGACCTACTGCCTTCCATGCCTCTAAGTTCACAGGAGACACAGCTACTGGGCATGCTGGAAGATGGGCAGCAGCAACTCTATTCTATGCAGCCTGTAAGATTTACAAGTTGCTAAATATATGAGGCAAGGGAGAGTCTTTCAGTTTGTTAATTCAGATTTTTGTGCTTGTGTGGGTTCAAGGTCAGACCTCAAACGTCATTTGAATCCAGTTATTTCATAGCACAAGTTCCCTTGTGGATTTTGTATTTGTTTGTTTTTTTAATCCACTAAGGTTTTGAAAGATATTTCTCATAAGTGAATTTCTCATGGGTAAGGAGCTGAAGTTATGAAAAGCATTTCACTATGTATTCAGGCAGTTTTCAGGGAAAGGCTGTTACTTAACTGCAACATGCTATGTTTGCAGCATGGATGAGTTCACAGTGCTGTAAGAACCTGAAGTTTGTACACTTAACATTTGCAAAAAGGCCTTGCATTTTCTTTTTTCCTGTCTGCATTAGATTTTGTAGTTCAGCCTCCATCAATAAAAAAGGAAGGAAGAAACTGGCCTGCTGTTAATGTCTGTCTAACAAGAACGTCAGAGTAATGAACTTCACACCACTGGGAGGGAGAGATCATTTCCAGGCAGTGCTCATTGCTGAGCAGGTCTGGTTATATTTCTACCACAAAAAAACAAAAAAACACCAAAGAAAAAACCAAAAAAGTGATTTAGTACAGCCTTCTCTTTAAAATACTTGATTAGTTAAGTTACATAGGACTAAAGCAATTAAATTGAAAAGGGAAAGTTTTTGGCTGAAAACTCAAAACTTCCTGATAGTTCTATTTATTATTAGGCTGAGGAACAGCCAGAAGCACATCCTTAGGGACATTTAAAACTCAACAGGGAAAGAAATTAAGAGGAAGCAATCAAACACAGCAGACACCCTGGATGAACTGGGAGGTCTTTTCCTTTCAAGATGTCTGTAATTCTGCAAGTAAAATTCTGCAAAGGCCCTAAATACAAATCACACCACCCACCTACACATCCTTACAGTTTTCCCCTATTCCAGGCAAGTTCTTAGACTGAAACCGTGTCTTGCTGGTGAAAAAAAAAAAAAAAACCCAAACCAACAAAATATGGTTACAGTCTCAACTTGAGGATTCAGTCAAACACTTTGGGTTCTTCTGAGGGTAGCAGGTCTTCCCAGAGCCAGAAGCCACCAGTAACCTTTTTCTTCTGTATTTCCTCTGCTTCCAGAACAACACAGGCAAACCCCAGATAAGGAGTATCATTTCCTCACCGAGTTATTCCCAAATGAAACAGCTTTTTGTTGTTACCTATAGCTATACTACCCTGTCCACTTTATTTCCCCTTCAACACAGCTCAAGCAAGCCCCCAGATGAAGAACACAAGCTGTTCCCCACTCAAACACCACCACACTGGGGGAGCTGGATCTCACCAGCATTCACTAAATTTCATGGAGAGGGAGGGCAGTACAGCTTTAGGACAGTAGTCCTAAGAGCTGAATGAAGGACTGATTCATGGTGGGAAGGGGGAAATCATCATCTGTGGAGACAGTGAATCTGGTCCTCCACAAAACAGTGTAACTGTAATATCCCTCCGGCCACAGCAGGACACAGAAAAAGAGACTGGGACTTTGTTACTAAACTAAACTCCAAGCTACTCACATCTCCCAGTAAGTACTAAGAGGAAATCTCTCCATCTAGGCTCACCTGGTGCCCCATATCTCAGAGTCACATAAGACTAAAGAGAACAACTATCACACTTTCCAGCAAGATCCTCTAATTCAGTCACATGGCCATTGAGCAGACACTGCAGTCATGACTGCTACTGAAAAAGGGAGTGCAGCTGATTTGTTCAATAGCTTTAGCTCTTTTGGGACGACAAGAACAGGGTTTGCTTGACAACTTATGAAGGAATGGAATGAAAATGATGCTCTGAGATGATTCTACCACTACTTCCCCCCTCCCCTTAATAGAAAACACACACATGAAAATGCTCACCTTTTTTCCTGAAGCCTGAAAAATCTTTATGAGAGAGCCTGATCGTCTGTCTGTTCTAAAAATATAAACCTGAAAGGTGAAAAAAAGAAAACTGTTAATCAATACTAACTATGAAGCACATAATGGTACAGCACTGGTGCTTTCTAAACAATATCTAAATCATGATCATGGATATGGGTATTGCCAAGACCCAACTTCATGACCACTTTACTGTTCAGCTCTCTTTTAGAAGATGAAAGAGAGTTCCCTGTTCTCCTGATGAATCACAGGCTTCTTAACATAACAAATGCTTGAATAGTATCTTGTTGCCTACTTTTTTCATATGCATGTGTGTTCGTGCACATGTTTGCACTTAAAAGCACCTAGCAAAGCAACTTTCTAACTCAAACAAGTAGCATCTGGACACTGTCTGGAAATGAGCAGGGCAAAAGATTGGGAAGCCCTAACCCTGCTCCCCTTCCCTTATCTAGCCTTCTCTTATCAGGGCCATGTGCCTGCATGTACCACTCTGCAAACTTCATCATGCTTTAGAAAAGGTCAGAATAGAAATCCCAATCAGACCACCCAAAGCATTTCCACTATTCTGAAACAATCTGTAAATCATAAAACTATACTGTTTAATCAGGGAACCCTTGGGATTAAAAGTGTTAATACAATTTCAAGAACAGATCTTGTACCAAAATTTAGGTTGTAAAATACATGGCTTGTGGAAAGTGATGCCCTTCAACAGAAAGGCTGGCTGAGTCAGCATTTGAAACTCCTCCAGCAGGTGCTCACACAGTTTGCAGGACAGAGGATCCTTTACTTCCAAGGCTACGCGGCAGAGCCAAGCACTTGACAGTCAAACATGTGGTGAGACAGAGTTCAAAGCTGTTTCCAGCCAACACAGCACAGATTTACTGGACAATCACTGTATATATAAAGGACTCCTAGCAGTTGCAGTGGTAAGTTTACCAGTGACAGCACGCTGCCAACTGTGACAACTGCAAACCCAGTCTTAACAATGACACTCTTGGCAACTTCGGAGCGATGACTCAGTCTCATTAAGAATCCTGGCTCTACCTTCAGCAAAAAAGTGTGACAATGCTAATCACTTTCTATCAGGGAAGTGGAAAAGATTAGCTTTTTAGAGGGTGTGGAAAGCACAACAGGACTGCTCATCCTAATGTTCTGTACTCAGTTTTGCTTCCTGCCACATTGCCACGTGTTCCTGCTACCCACATCCCATGATAAGGGAGAATAATTTGAGCTTTTGCAACTAGAGCAGTAGTCTTGAAACTACAGGGCCAGCAACTTTCTCATGGATCTCATGTTAGCAGCTGGGGGGGTTACCCCCTGGTTCTACAGAAATTAAATTTGTTCCACAGAGGAAACAGTTTGGAAGGAAGGTGCATTGCAGCAGCCATAACAGAACACTTGGGATAAGAAAATTATGTTTCTCATGCACATGTGCTCTCAGTAGCAACTGCAATGCTCCTACATCCTGTATGTCCCAGGCATGCCAGATCAGGTACCCATACTAAATTCAGCCTCTAATTTTCCCCATTTTCCCCACTGGCACTGCTACCCCCCAGGACATGATTACCACCAAAAATAATCTGCCTAAACAGCATCTTGTTCCTGGTACTGAAGATGGTACTGAAGACCTCTGACTCCTTTCTATGATTCAGTTACAACTTACGTGATTACAGAGCAAGAGAGCAGAGGGAAGAAGATAGAAGGGGCTGCAGGACATCTCTGCTCAAGCAAATGGTGGCAGCAGGTCCCCAAAGGCTGGATTTTTGAATAAAAAGTGACAAAAGCAGATCCTTCACATTCCTTCCCTCCCTCTCCTCACTCCCACATTTCCAGTTTTGGTTTAGAAGAGTTTAAGGGGTCACAGAGCTCTCTCTCACCCAGTTTCCCGAACAGCAGCTGGGTACTCAGCATAGGAACACCAGGCACACCCAACTTGCCAGCCACTTCCATCTAGCCCTTCACTTGCTTACATCTTTGGGACACTGAACACGTATATGCCTACAGGAAAATCTTTTTTTTTCTTGCATTCTTAAGAGACTATCGCCAAGGTTTCTAAGTACAGCTGGCAAACACCTAGATTCTAATCCACTAAATGTCAATTTTTAATGAAGTTTTAAAAATTACATGAAATCAGCTAATAAATAGATTTTCATGCTAGTAGATGTTACCTTGAAGTAAACAGTCAAATGTATGAAGAAAACAAGCAGAAGACAAACTCTCTTTTACAAGTTTTTTCAATTCTAGGAAAGCTTCAAGCGATACCTAAATGTCACAAATCTTAAACTAAAGCGGCATGAAAGAAACGTTGTCTATGTCTCATTAAAATGGGTATTGTAAGGATTGGGTGGGAAAGAGAGGGGTGAGGGATTTGAGGCATCAGGAGGGACAGGTGGAGAAAATTTGATGACTTCAAACTACCTCACCTCTCCCCTGCTCAGTGCTTCAAAACGACCATGTAGACAAAACCCTTGTTTCTCACACATGTTGGAATTGCATCAGTATTACACTTTCTGCCCTGTTGCATCCAACTATATCATGTTTGACAAAGAGACACACCTTTCCGATGCCTCCATCCTGGGGAGCTCCTCCTACAATGTCAGTGGCAGTCGGCTGAGAGAAGTGACCTGCTGTCACTGCATATCCTGAGTGGGAGAGGAAATAAAAACAGTGAAAGGAAAGAGCCTGAGAAACAGGTCAGCTGGCTGTATCACGCTCAGCATGTTTCACTGCTCCGGGGCTGCACACAGTTCGTGTTCCACAGCTGTTCTGCTCAGGATGTGCCACTACTTTGCTCAAAAGCTCATGGAGATGGGGAAGAGACAGTACACCCTCCAGTGCTCTTGCAAAACCTGAGAGAAGAAAGCTGTGTGTGTGGAGATGAGCAAGGGATATGCAGGGCTGGTGGTGGGACCAGTTTGCCAACTGCGAGTCAAGAGAGGGAAGCAGTAAAATGGGAACAAGCACAGACAGAGAAGAGAGACCACATCACCACAGGGAAAGTATGTCAAAGAGCAACAGTCCCACCAGAACCAGAGAGAAGTGTCCTCCTTTGGCTAAAATCACTGCCCAGGAAGGCCTGGAAAATTAAGTTCCTTTTTGATCAGGGGGAGAGCAGAGGACAGTAGGCAAAGAGGACAGAGAAGGTAAAGGCTTTAAAACATTTTTGTCTGGGCAAGAAGAGAAATTGGAGGATAGATCAAAATAAGGAGAATGTACTTGAAAGAAGATCAAAGATTCAGCTTTATTTGATATACTAAAATAATATATAGTAACATAATACATAAAGAGGAGTAGAGCAGCTTTCCTTCTAAGGCTCTCTTGTGTTTGCCTTGCTCTTCTGCAGTAAATGATGAGACTCTTGTCTACTCTGTAAACCCTATAATTCAAGTCTATCAGTGGCAAAACCTATTTATGTCAGAAAACAGGTAAACACACACTCTTCATCAGCAGTACCTTCCAAGTGCTGCTTTTTTAAAGACTAAAGGTTAAGGGGAAAATGAGAGGTCAGTGCCTGACTTCAGTCAAACAGTATCAAACTGTGTGTAAACAGTATCACTGTTTGAAATGCCTTCTAAGTCTCAACAGTCTGAGGCACTGCAGATTAGGTAAAAGCCTTTTAAATTAAATTAAGCATTTTAGGGACATTATCTGGTTTTAAAGCAAGTAAAACCCATTGAGTTAAAGATGTGCCTATAGCCAAACTTTTCACAACTTCCTTTTGTTGACAATGGCACATTTAGACACTGTTATCTTTGTAGAAATAAGTTTGTTTCTGCAATACACATTCTGTAAGTAGTTGTTGTGTCTGTTTTAAAGGCACATGTAAGCAGATGTGCAGTTCAACTTTGCTTATCACAGGGCAAAGGCAGGAATGTTAAAAAGCCCACTAACAATCCAATGTGCTGTAGAGCTGAAAAGCCTTTTCTCTATTAGTTAAAAAATTACAGCATAGTTGAGTTTTTTTAAACAAGAAAAATTGAATATTCCATAGGCTTCTTTGCTCATATTTCTTTCTAGACAAGTACCACTTTAATTCAGATGTTCTTCCTTTCATGCTTTCCATAAAAACACATCACCATAAAAAATCCATATCAACCTTAAAGCCACAAAGCCTTGAAAGATGTTGGATTATTTTCTGCTCACAGTGAGCTCCAGAAAGCTGCTTACCAAGGTATGTGTATCGCCTGGCTATCACAGCATCATCATTCAATTTGTAATACGTGTTGTCAGTGAGATTCAGCACTTTGACAGTTCCTGTCCAATAATAAGATCCCGGTGCCCCCATGATGACCAGCTCCTACAACAAGAAAAATGAAAGTGTGGGGGGGAAAGGATGGGAGGAAAAAACTGGACATTAATTCATGCTTTACACATTAATAAAGAAGGGACTTAAAACATCAATTAAAAGTCCATCTATAACGATCTTCATTCTGTGTGTATGTAGAGTATCCTTCCTTCTTCCCAAGCGTGGAGGACACTGCATACACCCTAGAGACACACTGTCCTTTTATAGTCTACTTCTGTTCAGCTGTTCTGCTGCAACAGAAGATCTTCCTCAGCCTTACTAAGCATCAAACTCTTCCCTGCTAACATAGGTCTCTCAAAAATCTCTCCACCTGCTGCTTTCAAAAGACCCAAAGACAGAAGCACTCCAGCCAACCCAGACTCACTACTCAGCTACAGATCATGCCCTGGTGCTGGCTGACATGCTGTATCAACCAATTATGATGGAAACAGCACAAAAGATTTTGACTTTACAACTATGAAGCTAAATGGTGCCATGCACTCAAGCAGCAGGGTGTGTATTATGTCATAGTTGGAACATTTTGCCTTGCTCCATTATTAGATAAGCTCTGGTCTTCAAGAAACAGCTCGGCTATAGAGTCACCATAGAATCATAAAATGGCTTGGGTTCATTATAGACAAGCAGCACGAGTGATCATTTTAATAAACTATAGAAATTAAGCCAAGTTTCCAGCATTCAAAGGTAGATGCTCATGGTTAACACTGTTGAGTCAAAATCCAAGGTACATTTGCACAAAAGAGAAAGACAGAAAATGCTGTCCCAAAGCATCCAGCATCCTTGCAGGGAAACCTTATTCCTGCATGTGTCTTTAAGTACCTCCAACAAGGGACCAAGTTAAGCCTGAGGACCATTAAGCCCAAGTTCTCTGTCCCTAATGACATGTTGACAGATGCTTTGCCTCACATCTCCATTTAATGTAAGGCCATGGGTGGACTCCATCCTTGTGGGAAAATTCTACCACAGCCAGGTCCCCTTCAGGTGACCAGTTTTAGCTGGGGGGGGGAGATGTTAAACAAGGGATTCTCCCAGTAAGACTAAAGGGACAGAACTGTAAACCAAACTCAAGAGCAGGATGTGCTTAGAAATAGCTTTTTCCTTGTAAGGGGCCACATCCATGAGGTCAAGGGATCATTTACTGGCAGGAACAACTACACAGTGCTGAATATATGGCAAGGGGTTGCCTGTTTGACCCAAAAAGCCATTTATCTGCATTTCCTGCTGCCATCAGGCTGAAGCAATAAAAGTTCAAAGATATCTTTTGAACTAGGGTAGCAAAGGAGGATTTAAGCACGGGAACAGAAACAGGATGGAGTGAGCAGACAAGCCAGGAAACAGCTGCTGCTAGCTGAACATCCAGTTACCAGATAGTGCCCCTGTGGAAACACTGCCTGCCATCCCAATTTACTGAAGTGGCAGAAGGAGATTTCTGAGAGAGAAGACCTTTATTCTGTTTGTGTCAGCCTGGACAATATATTCTGCAAATCAGTGCATATATAATCAGGAGTAAGCACAGGTTCTTAAAAAAAATTTTAAAAAACCCCAACAAAACAAAAAAGCAAAGAAATCACAACCCTGAAACATTAACAAACATTAACAAAAAAATCATGCATACATAAGGGAACAAATTTATCCTTGACATAACTAAAACATGGCTGATAGACTTCTGTCCAGAAAAGAATATGGCCAAGTGTTTAGAACAGCTCTGGAGCATATATTTGACTATCTTTATGCAACAAGGAGCTGCAGTAGAAGTGAAAAAAAGTGTTTAACTTCTGTATGTATGTATATGTATATTCATTATATTTACCCACATGTACACATACATAAACAAAATGATTCAGGGAGGACTGTTGCACATCACCACTAAGAGTAAAGAGTTAACAACAGACACAGAAATGGCTCTATGCAAGTTTTGGGATGTACACAATAAGAACATTCCCTGAGGACATTTCCCAGAGTCAATTCATTCATTCTTGTCCACAGACCTGCACAGACATACACATATGTATGAACCACTGAGCAGTCACTGTGCAAGATACAGATGCCTGGGAAGCCAGACAAGGCAGGAGGGTGTTTGGTGGCAGGAAGGGACCATGCTCAGCACTCAGCCCACTTTCCAGGCCATGCTCAGGGATGTCCTCCTGGGGAATGCAGCAGGAGAGCTGCTCACCAAACCCCAACCCTTTCAAGCACATGCCCCTGCTCACCTCAGTGAAGAAACCCGCGATCCCTGCCTGGCATGAACCGTGCTCTTCCCCATACTTCTTCTTGTACTCTGGATGAGAGAAGGGAAAAACACAAACTGTGGTCAACCTTGGCACAGCACACACTCTCCACATGAGCCACCTGCATCACCACACACAGCCTGGCGAGACATCGGCACGCAGAGCTCCTGGTTTTATCCGTGGATCTGCCCCCAGCAGTCACCCACATGGGGGTGAGGCAGGGGGCCAGCTGGGGACACAGCTGCTACCCAGGGAATCATAGAATCAATTGGGTTGGAAAAGACCTCCAAAATGATCAAGTCCAACCTTTGGTCCAACTCCAGTCCCTTTACCAGATCATGGCACTCAGTGCCACGGCCAAGCTCAGGTTAAAAACCTCCAGGGA
>JAWWEV010000083.1:48918449-48935102 GCA_035583235.1 Hafferia zeledoni
CATTCCAATGCCTGACCACTCTCTCTGTAAAGAACTTCTTCCTGATATCCAACCTAAACCTCCCCTGGCAGAGCTTATGCCCTCTTGTCCTACTCTTGGTTGCCTGAGAGATCTGCTCAGATCTGCTGCTTTTCATGGCCACTTGCTCAAAGCTCCCAGTTCACAGGGAACCAATCAGAATTCTATAGTTTTGTTTCTGTATTTTGCATAGCAATTGTTTGTCCTGTCAAACTTGAGGAAAAATTATTCTTAGAAATACATTAAAATCAGGGCAGGGAAGAAGCAAAAAAGGAAAAAAAAAAAAAAAAAAAAGAAAAATCACTTTTCACCCTGCCTCAATCCAAACATTTTCAGCTTAGGAGCGTTTGAAACTTAGAGTTGGATCAGAATCTTTGCAGTTTTTTCCAGAGCATTATTTTCCAATTATTACCACTTTCTGTATATTATAGTAATTCAGGCTCAAAAAAACCCATTGCCATATAATCTGATAATTGTGAAGATTTTTTATTTTAAGCCCCATTAACTCATTGCTAGATGATAAAAATGTTAATGAAATCAATAAGCAAATTGCCTCTATGGAACCAAGCAAGTTCCTTTGAGTTGAATTTTATCTTACTGAAGATCAAAAAGAATTAATTATAAAAACTGCTATGTTCTTAGAGAATTTTTTCAAAACATTGTATGTAGACATATTCACACACAGACATTCCATTCTCCCTTTTATATTGTATATAGTCTCTTCCTAATATCATAAATATATTCAGATTTTCAGAAACTTGCTGAGTCCTACCAATTGCACAGGGTGAGGTTCAGTTGGAGACCATGCAGAACAGTCTTGATCCGCAAATTACAGTCCAAATGCCTAATGCCCTTGGCCAAGGCAGGGTCCTGCCAAAGCAGAAGTGTGTCCCAGCAGATCAGGAAGGCCAGAAACACAGTTGGGTTTCCCAGTGGGAATGCACAACAACAATTCCACTGAGAACTGACATCCATATTTGCCCACAGCTATTCAGGAACTGCTGGGGCTCTGAATTGTTAGCTCTCCACATAAAGCCTCTCACAGAGCCAGGCAGTCCTTGCCTGGGGAAAAAAGTTTTGGGTTTTTTTTATTGATGTGCACATTTTTTTTCAAAAAGCTGAGGAGAGGAGCTTTTCCCTCTAGGATTTTCTGAAAAATAATTCAGTGCATGTCCTAAAGGCGCTGCCTTTGCTACAGCAAAATTCCCACCCTTACACAGCATGGAACACACAAATGCAATGAGGAAGGCCAAGGCCCATTTGGAATTAAATCTGGTTAAGAATGTCAAGGGTAACAAGAAAGACTTCTTCAAATACATCAACAACAAAAGGATACTAAGGAAAATGTGAGCCCACTACTGAATGGAAACAGGGACTCTTGCAACAGCGGTTGCAGAGAAGGCTGAAATACTCAATGCCTTCTTGGCTGCCTGTTTTGAAGACAGGGGTGACATCTGCTTTCTTCCATTACTCAGGCCCTTCTTTGCTCCAGTATTCACTGCCAAGGACAGTGACATTTTACGAGTGGAAATGGAAGCACAGAGTCCCAAACACCTCAGACACTGCGGCTGTTTGAGAATTTAAAGATCTACTGATGCAGCAGAGATCAGACCACATTTTGGGGGGGATCAAGGCAGATGCAGTCCTCCTCAAGGAGCCAGCAGCCCAGTAAGGACACACACTGAAAGTCTAACCCTTTCAGCACAAACTCACCCTCCTTGTCAGCCCACCCACGGCAGTGGCACGTGTCCACCTCCACACCCAAGCAGAGTTCATTTCCACCCATGCACTCAGGGTCACAGCCATAGCAGCCACCCATCCTGGACAGTCACATCTCAGCATCACAGACTTCTGTTTCCTCCCTAGAGCCAGTCTGCCTCTCACAAGCAATGGATAAACCCTAAAGGGATGAAAACCAAGATTGCTTCTACCTCCCCTCCACCTCAGTGCACAGAAGTGACACCTGTCACTCACATAACGCAGCCATCTGTCCATCAATCCATGAAGTGAAGCAATCAACCACATGGAAACTGTGTAGTTACTCTATCAGCTCACACCTTTTGCACACCTGAATAGCAACCTGTGCACGAGGTTTAGATCCTTTAGTTTCCACAAAGCCCCAGGCAGTAACTGCTGTTATGGGCAGATTTGCTGCTTCTACACTTCTTTACTGTTCTTTCTTGCCTGCCTGCAAACTGCTGTGCAGCCCTGATTACACAGACTGCAAACCACTGAACTGCTGCAGCAACAGCTGAGAGCAAAGCAGCAAGGTGAGGCCCCGTCTGGAAGAGATTGCTGCCTGTGCAACTTTGAAGATGTGCCATGAATAACAGAAAAAGCAAAAAAGAGAAGATGGTAGTGGTTTGTAGCCAGGATGACCTCAAGTTACAAGACAAGAGAGGCTGAGGAAGGAGTAATTGGATAAAACAATGGACAAATAAAAGGAATAAGCTTTGATGTATGATGATTCTGAAGGCCCCTCCACTTCTCTGAACAAATCTCTCTGTGAGTCCCTAAATAAATTTCAATGCTATAAAGTAGGTTAAACTCCAGAGTGCAATAAAATCCTGTACCTAGCATCTTCACAGATGTAAACTATCATTTGCACAGGAAGCTTTTTCACTCCTGTCTTTATATTTCACTACTCCAGGAAGAAACAGTAGTAACCAGCCTGACCCAGCACTGTGATGCTGAATTTCCACCACAAAGCAGAGATGGTTCCCAGAAAAATCAAAAGTGGTTTGGACCCTGTGGGAAAACTTATCCCTTTGGAGGCAAGGCATGTGAACATGTGCTGTTCCCCTCATTTACTAACCAAAGAGACCATCAGTCTTCTCCACAACCACCACCAGCTCTTACCACAGAGGAGGAAGAAACCATTCCAGCTCTCCCCATCAGCTGGACTGCCTCTCACAGTCACCCTTCTTTGCAAACTGAATGCATTGGGGAAATGAAGAGGCAGCTTCTTTTTTTGGAAACCCTTTAAAACTATGGGAAAAACAACCAACTGAAAGCATTGCCTGGAAAACTGTGGCTCCATACGTCAGCTACACCACAAAAGACATTCAGCTCATCTAAACCTGATCAGTTCCTACTCAGAGAGATTGCATTTAAGTATTAGGCTTGCTGTTGATCTCATTTTTCCTCTCAATCCCTTCCAGACTTCTGTCAGGGAAGCCAGACAAGAATAAGATGGATTGAGACTACTATGCTGTTGCACCACTACCATCTAGTCAGGAAATTTTCATTTCCTGCGCGGATGGAGCCTGAGGTGCCCCCAGCTGCCCGCCCAGGGCAGGGGTATCGCCTCTGCCACGTTCCCAGCGGGAGCAACACGGTGCTGCCTGTGCCCATCCGCACACGGAGAGCACGGGAATCCCCCCAAGGGAAGGCAAGCAGGGCTTGCAGCCACGGCTCTGGCAGCCTCCCAGCAATGGGTGCAGAGGCTCTCAGTGCAGAAGCACTTCAGGCTTGGGTTGTTTGTTAGTGTCAGTGGAGGAAAATTCCTTCTACTCCTTCCAGGAAGTGAAAGAAAACAGCTACAAGAATGCCTGCAAACTTATTTCACAGCAAACCTTGAAAAATGAACTCTGTGTGACACACCACAGCTATCTCACTCTTTGAGCTTGTTTTATTGCAATTTAAAGATTCAGGAGTAAGCAAATGCAGCCATCCCTCATGACACTGTGATTTCATGTCTGATGGGGTGAGGGAGCTGGGTGGAAATCACTCCCAAACTTTCAGTTTTCACTTCAGCATGCAGTGAAGTTAAGCCAGCATCTTACTGCACCAACCCTGCCAACTTTCCACTGGCTGCTCTGCGTGTACTAGGCCCACACATTTCTATTTTCTAGCAATTCCTGGCAAATAGCCTGTCAGATTAACAGCAATTTTACTCCAAAGACATGACGCACAGACAAACACAAGTGGTTCGTCTCTTCCAGAAACCACCTCCCTGCCACGGCTTCAGGCAAGCCCCTTCTGAGGCGGTGCAGGAGCAGTGACATCTCAGGAGCAGTGACAGCTCAGAGGGAGCCCCAGCAGCATCCCCGTGCGTGCACAGTGACCATAAAGTTAATACTGGATGATTTGCAGGGTATGACGTCAGTGTGAGACCTTATCCTGATTTTGCTGACAGTAACAAGGAGGGCAGAGGGACAGGGGAGTGCAAATACAGTAAGACAACACTCACAACAGGAAGGCTTACAAAGCTTATTTGTACTCTGCTGCACAGCAGCTGGCATGGCTGGGTCAAGACCCTCAAACCTTCTCACATATCAAATAATGACCATTTCAGGGGTAGGAAATGCTTAGGGCACAAATGCATGCCATCTCCAGGTGTGCAGGTTCACAGGGTCAGATCCTCAGGCAAAGCCCAGAGAGGTGGGAAGCCACCTCAGTAGAAAGACTGGGCATGAAGAGGAGAGAGTTCTGTCACAGAGCTGCCTTCACAGGCCACCCAGCTAGGACACAGCCAGTCGCCAGCAGCAGAGAAACTTCCCAGGACATCCACTGCCTTATCCCTCTCCCACATATTAATGTCAGCAGCACACCTGCTGCTGGCTGCTGCCAACTTTGGACAGGAGGGAAAATGGATAAAAGCAAGTAAGTAAATAAAATCAGAGTTCTTGTCCACAACAAGAACATCTTGCTCTCTAAACTCCCATACCTCCTCAGTCTCCTACAGTCAAGAAGCGAAAGATGATGCCCAGGACAGAAAGGAAAAAGCAAGAGGGTGCTTTCCCCAAAATGTTTCTCCCAAGGCCAAGAAATCTTAGGAGATACCCTATGTTCTACATAACAATACACTTGTGCCTCTAGATTAGTTAATTGCTCTTGGTCCAGGAGAAACTGTCTTCTTAAGTCTTGAGAAAAGGAAACACAATACAAGAGTCTCACATGCACCAGAGAGGAGGAAATCATAATGCTGGCATGTGAATTTGGAGCAGAACCAACAGGCACTGCCATGGCTCAGAGCTGGAGCCCTCCCTCTGCCTCTGTCCCATACCCAGACCTTTGGAGGATCTAAACAAGGACCTCAGAGCACCCAAAACACGGCAGCAATTTAGTACAAACTGTTGCAGAAGTATCACAAAGTAAGCAAAGCAAGCCTTGCCCCTGCCCCACCCCCTAATCCTCTGATAAATCACAACACAAAAATTAAAGTGTTTCCATATGACAAGCAGATCGGTTTATGTTTGCAATGTAATTCAGAAGTTTTACTCTGTGACACAGTGAAGCATAAGAGGCCAAGCTCAGATCAGTATCTTCTCGTTATTTCTGCTAGGAGAGAGGTGGTTTTTTAAAAACATAATTCAGAAACTCATTAATCCTCCAGTAAAGTGCAACCATGCCCTTTACCAGTCACAGGACTCGTTCAGTCATTGTGCTACTGTCCCAGCTTCAGCCAAAAGCCAGTTGCCACCTCAGCTGTGCCCCTGGGCAGCCACATGTTACAAAAAAAACCCCCAAAAACAAAACAAACAAACAAAAAAAGTAGCAGTAGCAGTGAGAGTTACTGTAGTTGTGTAGCAAGGAAGGTAAGCCCCATTCACGGCCCCACAATCCTCACCTTCATAGCAGGGCAAGAGCTTCCTCCCATTGGACTGCAGGTTGGGAGGGATGATGTTGCAGAAGCCATGGGGCAAGATGTACTCTGTCTCGTAGTAGATGTTCTTCCAGCGGTGTGCACATGCCTAAACAGATCATATCACAGGGTTATTAGCCCAGAGCCACAGGAGAGCCCTCTCACCAAGGCCGAGCACACACCAACAGGACCACTCAGCAACACCTTTGCCACACAACCCCACTGTGCTCTCCTAACATTCCACTCGTTCTAGATTAAATATCTTCTCACTGGTATCTTCTGCAGCTCAGGACACTGCCTGACCTGGCAGCTCAGATCTCAGCCTTCACATGTGCACAACTAGGAAAACAAAAGATTTCAGAGCAAGACAAAGCCCATGGTGGAGATTTCAAGATCTCTTACTGTGCATGAATCCTCTCAGACACCAAAGCTTTTCTACCTAAAGATGCACTAACAGAACACAGCCAAGCCAGGAATAGGTGAAAAACAGAAATAAAGACATTAAGAAAACTTTGGTAACTAAGACCATATAAGAAAGTTATGCCATCAGAGAATGCATGTGTCAGTCAAAGGCTTGTTTCCACTGGGAAAGGCAGCTCTGTTTCTGGTGAGAGATGTTCTGAGCCTCGCTTACTGGCAATGAATTTAAGTGAAAATGTTAGAGATCTTGTAGCAACAAGAGTGGCAACATTAGTAAAGCTGCAGAAGAGTTGCAGAGGTCCAAGTGCCTTTCCTCTCATAGTGAAGAGTGAGATCATCGTGAACAGGACACTTGCTCAGCACAACTGCTGTGCACAGGCATACATGCAAGCAGCATAGAGCCTGGTTCACATCTTCCCAGAACCCATTTGCTCCAGAAGTTGACACTGCACTGCTGCCAGACCAACCACTAGTTGCCTCATGCTCTGAGTTTACTTGGAATAGAAGAAAAGGAAATGTGAAACAGCAAGGGCTTTGAACTTGAGCACACGCCGGGCAGTATCTCCAGCTGGTGTGAGTCTACACTGAAGTTGCTGTAGATAAGTCAATTTATATAATTTAAGGCTTAGCCTCTATGCTACAAAACTTCTGCCCCACATACTTTCAACTTTTCCTCAAAGCTTTGCATCAGCTCCCTTCGCAAACCCCACATTTGACCCCATTGCCCCCCCCGATGAAACACCCTCAGTCCTCCACCCCCATGTGCTACCCCACTTTCCTGCCTCAGCACCTCAGAGCTGCCTATGGGAGCATCTCAACGTTGTTAAGAATCATATCCATCCCTAATGCAGGCACAGTTGTGTCACCTCTCCAGTAAAGGATCTGGGAACTGTTTCAACTACTGGGAAGCTCAAATCCAGCCATCAACAGGGGCCCCTTACCTCCAAAAAGACATAAACAGGCAATACTACTCTCACAGAGCAAAATCAGGTGTGTAAAAGCCTGAATTTGGAGTTAGGTATTTATTCCTTTCCTAACTTCCAGTGCCCAAGGAGAAGCACATCCCTCCTGAGGGCGACTATCACAAAGGGGCAGTGAGGGGCTCTGGGGGCTGTGGAATGTTCTACACCACACTGAGGGTCAGGCTGCCAGCCCTGATGCAAAGGATGACCCTGAGATCAGCTCAGTTGGTTAAAACTTGGTTGTAATAATGCCAAGGTCATGGGTTCAATCCCCTGCAAGGGCCATTAACTTAAGAGTTGGATTCGATGATCCTTGGAGGTCCCTCCCAACTCAGAATAGTCTGTGGTTCTGTGATGCTTCTGAGGGCACCCTGCTCCACAGCCAAATGCATGTGGGAAGTACTGCAAAGAGCAGCTTTGGAGACTCCCTTTTTAAGGAGGCTCAGCTGTGATTTCAATCCCTGTGTGCCTCATTCAGAATTCAACAGCAAGGAAAAAAAAATAACATACAAAACGTTTGGTTTCAGCAAAACTATGAAATATATCTCTCCTGATGGATCTGTGCTGGGAGCACAAATATACACATGCACAGCCCTTTCAAAGGCAGTGCTATAAAGACACATACCATTAAAGTGACAGTCAAGTTAATCCCAACTCTGGATATAATCTTGAAAGGAAACAGACCAAGAGTATTTTTTAAAATTATGGAAACAAAGGATTGTGGTACTGTAAATTCCTTAACATTTTATATCTCGGAAACTGCAAGGGACTCACATAAATTCACCTACTAATCTGTCCCAGAGGAACACAAATGACAGAGTCAGGGAGAGCAGGAGCATTTCATCACAAGCAGGTGGCTTTGCTCAGGAGTGAGGCACAGAGGCCAAGAAAGACAGAACAATATAAGGAGAGAAAGAGCTGCTGCTGGATAAGTATGTTCAAAATCAACTCAAAGCTATGGGCTCAGTCTAGCACTTCTGGGCACACTTACCTAATCTCTTTGGATTTGGATTTTGAGTTATCTTTTTTTTAAATGATCGCTTTTCTGTACCTTTATCATGATGTTTATTCAGGCACAGTATAGATGACCATTGACTGCCTCAGTCTGGGGACTTCCATGGGATGAGCTCTCGCTGTTATCTGAGTCAGGGCTTGACCAGAATGTCCTGTGCCACAGCTACAGAACTTGGAGCAAGTTTTTCTGTGTTTTTTTTGTTTGTTTGTTTGTTGGTTTTTTTCCCTTAAGGTGATTACAAACAACTGACAGCCAGCCTATGCACCCTGTTTTAGATGCAAGCTATAGGTGGGTCCCTGTGCAACAAGGAAACCACCAGCACATTTTGGTGCTCAGCAGCTCTGCCAGGGCACAGGCTGCAGCTCTACTATGCAACAGTGGAGAAATGATGCTAACCCTTGAAGTAAAACAAAATGCTTCTGAGCAAAGCAAGCTGAGTTATCTATTGATGGCTGACACTGCATTATAGTGAACAGGCCACTTCAGCACTGCAGACACTTGGCTTTTTTGCATGTTGTTGCAGCCATGGGCTTTGCACCACAGGAAGAGCAACACAATGACAGAAGTTGCAGGTTTTTAGGAAAAGCAAGATTGAAGGATGTGGCTTATCTCCAAATCATAATGCACTGTCCCCAGTTCCTCTCCCAATAAAGTAAAAGGAGGACTTTAATGTTTCAGTTTAGAAAGATCTAGCAATCTCAGCTGCACTATTGCAGTACTGAGATTAATGCAAAGATGGACTGATACTATATCTGAGGACAGGAAACTTTCTTATTTAATCTTACTTCTTCATTTCTTCACATCCTCACTATTTGATGCTTTTCTATTTAGTCTGTCACACAAACACAAAACTCTGCTTTGGTAACATCCTGGCACAATATGGGCTCAAACATAACCCACGTTTTACCACGCACCAGCTAAAGCCCCCTGGCACACTCCTCATCTTCCCTACCACCCTCTTCACTGAAGCTGGCACTTGTCAGGCAATTGGGGAAGGCTGATAAGAGAAAAATTTAGGCCATTAAGCAGTTTCAAAGCAAAAGCAACAACTTCTTTACACAATCCACAGTTAAACTGTGGGACCAGTTAATCTAACACAGGACCTCAAGAGCATGAATGTTTCACACAGGTGAGTACACTTACACAGAAAAAAACCCAAAAAATCCATCCAGGGCTATTGACCACAAAGATATTACTCTGAATTAAAGGAATCCCTGTAAGAGATGCAGTAAACAGAGGTGTAATGTCTGACAATATAGACTGCACACACTCCTAACTAAAGAGATTCAATTAGTAATTTTGTTGAAAAACTACAAATTGGCAAATATGTCTATGAATGCACATTCATTCTCAGAACACCAGTTTCTCAAAGGGGCTTCAAAGAAAAGCTACATTTTAAGGAAATACTGATCCTTAAAATTAGAAGAGCACATGTATTAAAAATCATTTGCTTGTGGGAAAATCATAAATCTTTTCCAGTAAGAAGTTATCTCAAAACAGAATAACAATGACCTGAAACAACCAGGTAATTTCCATTCAAAAAAGGAATCTGTTTGCATTCATTCCACATAGATGTGTACAGATATATAATTGGTCATTTCAGAGCAAGTGCTTTGGTTATAAATATCAATGAGAATTATATATTTAAATATTCCTGAGCATCTGGACATGATCTGCTTGGTGAGGGGCAGCATAATCTTGTCAGAAGTCCTGGGTTAGGACTGCTTTAAATCAGTTGTCACTTGTGGAGACATTTTACCAGCTTAAGCCACACTGAAATAAGCACACCCCCAGCTGCATATTTTCCTTTAGCTACATTTCAATTTTAACCTCCTTTATGTGTGAAGATTCCATCCTCAGCTTAAGCCTCACAGCCTACCCATGTCTTTCACCCTTGTAGCCTCCACTCAGCCAGCCAGCAACCAGCCCCGTCCTTGGTAGCTGCCTGGCCTTTTGCCCCACCAGCATTCCCTTCATTTCCTGCTTCTGTCTGGGGAAATGACACCTAAGCATCAGCTGCAACCTGTTTCCCTTTGAACCAAAACACACAAAACCATTTAGACGCAATTTTGACAAAAATGTTTCAGCGTTGCCTAAAAGAGTGTATGAGCTACCTCCTAAAAGTGGATTAGGATGGATTTGTCTAGTTCAGCTTGATGCCTGGGCAATGAAGGGGATGCTGTTTGGGGTACTGTTACCCTCAGTGCAAGTTACTCCTCAGTTTTCACATAAGACTGAGCATAAATACAGATCTCAGGATAACTAACCCTTGAAAACAGGAAGTGCTTCCACTACCATGAATGTCTTCATTTTGTGCTGTGCTGTACATATTTACACTGTATGTTATTTATACCCCTCTTTCTCCCCTTCTCCTCTAGTCCTGACTCCTTTTAAAACATCCAAGAAAACTAAAGCCAGCCTCTACAACACTGGCAAGCTGTATCCTAAAGAGACAGTGGTGGGATAAAATACCACAGTACTGTCACAAAAGTCTATCAAACCCACCTGCTCCCTCACAGGGAAGTTGGTGTGCAAAGATTTGAGGCGTAATCATTTGGACTCTATAAGCACATAAAAAAAAACACTTTTGAGGGAAGCAGCTTTATCCTCTTGGCATAGATTACAGAGATTACTCTGTACAAGATCTTTCTCACTGGCAGCTTATTAACAGTGTGACGCCACGTACCAGGACAGTCCCCTATCCCACTGGAGAGATGGGGCCAACTGAAAGTTTCCTACTCAAACAGGAGTGTCTAGAATTAGACTGTTGTCAGGGTTACTCTGGTAACAGGCAATCAATACAAGCAAATGAAAAATACAGCCACAAAGACGCATTTTACATTTTATCTTGCAAGTTCTGACACACAATACTTATGCTCAAGGAAAATGCACTCCCTACATAAACACGGGGAAACTACACAGACAACAAACTAGCAGGTACCTCCCAGGCAAAGTTCTATTAATTTGGTTCAAAGATATAATCCCCCAGGTTTTGGAGGAAGTCCTTGGGTGACATGAGTCAGGTGTAATGGCCTGGACTCCTCCCTCTATAAATCATGTCTTCTGGCTGCAAGTCCCTTTGCCTTCTGCTTAAAGGAAGGGACAACAGAATCTGCTGCCTCTTACTCTGCCTTCCATCAGTCATGGCCAGACACATTAATCCTGACATGCTGAGCATGACAGTCAGACAGCAGCAACAGTTTTAATGAGATCAAAGGAAAGCATGGACTTACCAGCACACTTCCACCAGCCTTGGGCTGCCTAGCCAGGCTCACACCCATCCATTCATCATCTCTGTCTTCTTTACAGGTCTTCCCACAGAGCACACCCCGAGAATTGCCTACAGAGAGAAGACAAAGGCACCAAAGCAAGGAGGGATGAGTTTTAAATACCCACCAAAGAATCCCAACAGGAAAAGAGATTGCTCATTAAACATTCTGATGGTGCTTTTCTTTCCTCCTGATCATTAGTTCTTGAATGTATTAATCAGGACAATGCTCTCAGTCTTAATAGGTACCACACACATACATAGCTGAGCACAGACTCTGTCCCCAACACCTATTACAGGATGTCCCCAGCTCTACTCGACCATCAAATGATCGAGTCAATGGGAGCAACATCAGATTGCCTTCAGAATGCAATCAAAGCAAAATTACTCTTGAAAATGAAATAGGGAGCACTTAACAGAAAATAAGGATGAAATCCTTAGTCCTGTCAGGCAGCATTAGCAAATCCATGACAGTTTACATTACAGTAGCAGGATAAACCACTTAGCCAAAACACTGTTTTAACACATGCAAGCTTCATAAACAGAAATTCTACTTGACTCAGCTTAAGTATGAAAAGATGAACAAGATGAACAATACTAACATGCCTTTTTTTAAAGCAACATGTCACCTAGAAAATCAAAATATTAAAAGGCTTCAATCTTCACCATCATTATCCAGCATGAGATTTTAAATCAGAATTTTACTTTAGGGATCCACCTTCCCCTAACTCAGGCAGTACATCAGAGAAACTGAAGTCAATCCTGAGCACGTGCAACAGTGTACAGGCACAACTCTCACCGAGAGCATTTTGGCACAAAAGGCAAACTCAAGGAATGATTTGCTGCATTATGGGGCAACCAACAGACCACCACATTAGTAATAATCAGAGACATCATGAGCCCATTGGGGCCATCCCATGCACCCCTAATTCAGCACTGCCTGGAGCAGGAAGCAGCACTCCAAACTACTCACACAGCCACCAACACACTGCAAAGTCACACTGAAGCAGGTGAAGAAATGAAAGCAGCTTAGGGTAAGTAGGGAAAAATCCACCTTTACCTGGTTATTCACTGGAAAGACAGAGCAAGGCCACTGGGAGGACACCAGCAGGAGGTGGGATGTTATTTTGTAATGCTGAAGAAAGTAAGACACTTTTGCTACTTTTGCTCAAAATCAATCAGAAAAGGCTGATGGCTTCCTCTCAGTGTTTTGGGGCCAATTTGAAGCTGGCAAGAGGATTCTAGGCATGTGGGTTGGATTTTGTTTTGGTTCCCTCCACCTGACCCAAAGCATCGGAACTACCCACCTCGTCCCATATCCAGTTCTGTGCATCTTCTGTCAGGGTTGGTGTGGACTCGACATTTAAACACTGCTCCTGGGGACTGAACAGAGGTGCTGTATTTAGATTCTGCCTTGGGAGCACCAACCAAGACCCTGGAAAATGAAAGCAAAGTAACAAGTGATTAATTTCAGGACAAAAGAAAAAAAAAAAAGCCAAACACACCACCAAGGCTCACATTGCTAGAGCTTCCTCAGAAAAAGCATTTTTCTCAGCAGCCTTGTAAAATGATGATACTGACCCACAGACTGAAAACACCACATGCAATAAAGGCATTTTTCCATCCTGAAGGCATAAATACTTTAACAAATTAAATTTCCATTAGGATTGTAACACATTTAAAGTGACACACCCTCATCACACACCCCCCCAAAGCATTTAGGAAAGCATTAGCATGGACAGCTGCATCCATTTTTCCTCAGTTTTGGCTACACCCCTATCAATCCAGAGCTATACACACACCCACAAAGAGGATGAAAGCTGAATCTGCATCCGTGAGCCAGCCCAAGGTTTGTAAGCTTGTTTAGAAAGTGGAGGCACCCCGTTCTCACAACACTTTTTATCGTGACAGCTTTAAAAAACAACAGCAAACAACCCAACGAACAACACAAGTAAATCTGTTCCACAGTGCACTGCTATCAGCCAACATTTATCCTTGAGGCTGCAAAGACTTGACTTGGACTACTCATCCCACATGAGACCTACTGTTTCTGGGAAGCACCAATGCCCAGCTCTGACCATGAAAGATGATGAGCATTTTTTAATCACCTGTGTTAGGATCCACTGAAACTGTTCAGCAAGCTGGCATCTACCTGCTCATGCCCCAAGGGATGCCTTTTCAGGAGGATTATGGGGAAACACAAGTATTAAGGGAATCCTTTCACTGCCTCCTCATTAAAGGGACAATCTTCCTCAATTGGTTGTGAGCCCAGATCTAGGCACATGAGGATGAGGATGGAGGTTAAGCAGGAGGAAGGCAGATCCAGGGAGGGCAGTGGGGACTACCAGGTAGTTAAGTAACAGTTGTGCAATGCTCTTGCTCTGTCAGGCATGACAGAACTTCTGCATGTAAAAACATCCTCACTGAAGTTAAGCCCAAGGCAGAACTAAGGACAACCATGTTTAAAAGGCCAAGGCTCCAGCACTCCTGTGAACAGACCCAGCCTGGTACTTGGGAGGCAGAGCTGACCAAGGAGGCACTGCCCTTGGTTTAGCCACTAAAGGGATAAAGACTGCAAAGTCAATCTATATACATGACTTTCCCATGGCACAGATGGGCAGCCCAGCACCAGTCTCAAAACTGATGCTTCCTCTGGTTTAAACAGCTTTTCCTTCATCCTCTGAAGTTCCATCTCTAACCACCATCCATCATCACCATCCCAGTAAACACAAGGACACCCGAGGCACATGATGTGCAAGCATCCAGAGTAAATCTGAGTCATCTGGAAGAGTTTCTCCTACACCAGTCTCCTCTGTTCGAAGCAGCAGCAGCACAGCTCCACTCCCCATACTCCCCAGACATGGGATACAACAAAACTGTCTCATGGCCCCTGATATATTTACAAAAAGAAGAGAAACCCCTGCATTAAGCGATTTCTCTGCAGTTTCTTGGGCTAGGCTTTATCATGTGGAGAATTCTGACAGGGTTGCACTCTTCACCCTACAACACACATCATGTTTTCACAAGTGAGAAGAATTAATGTACAAAATACTTAAATTGCTAAAAGCTACAAAGCCTGCACACATTGGGGAGTAAGTGCAAAGGAGCTTGAAATAATAGCTCCAAATGCAAATCCCACTAGTCCTGCTTAGCAGGCAAAACATCAAATGCCAATCATTTCATTTACACAGGCGATGAATGCTTATCATTCACTTATTGACATTCAGGAGGTCTAACAAAAATAAATATTGCTAGCTTAAAGACTTACAGGTTCAAATTGCAAATGGCAAGGAACTGTTTCTATGACCTGTTAAAAAAACCAGATAATGTAGGCCACACTGACCTCCAGTTTAAAAGAAGCTTTGCTCTAACCTAAGAAAAGTAAATACAATTTTGCAACTAGTGCACAAGGAACTCTGGGATGCTGCACGAAAGACAGATGATGGAGCCTAAATTACAAAGACTTTTCAGCTCTCTTTCAAAAGCCAAATGGGAAAAAATGATAATTAACATTTGAATAGGCTACTGGCTCATATAATATTGCTGTCTCGAGCAAATACACCTTTCAAAAAGAAAATATTGGTTGACATTTCTTCATGTGGACTGGGAAGCAACCAGTGATGTGTGCCACAAGCAAACCTATTTTGCATTGCCCTGAATGGTCATTCATTCAAATTTGATACTTCACCTACATCACACACTATGTCATCTAAAACCCAGCAGCTGAAACCTCTGCAGATTTCTTGTTCCATCTGGCATGATCCTTCCTCACCCATGTCCTGAGATTGTTACCTCCAGGGAAATGGGAGGGGTTTTGTTGATTCACATGTTTTTTGGTTTGCATTTGGCACATATCAATTACTTTATTTTTATTCAAAGGTTTGAGACTGGTCTATTTCCATTGTCAACATAAAGACTTGCTTACTCTTTCACTAGTTGCTGTATGTAATGGCTTAACTGTTGTAAGAAATTCACCCACTGAACTGTCATGAGACTTTTCAGCAGGCCTGGAATAGAAGACTCATTTCCACCTAAATATTTTGGGACTCCTTGAGCAAAACAGACACCTTCGAAATCTTCTGCGAGTTCTATGAGACAACACTGCAATCAGAGAAAGTGTTACCATGTCAAACCAGAAATACATTGCAAAACAAACCCTTAGGGTCAAATACAGTCTTCTCACATTTCAGTGCTGTGGAGTCTTGCCTGGCACAAACACTGAAGACACAAATACAGGCAGCAGAAGTCCAACCCTCCCTCATATTCCAACTAGCTCTTGTTTCAGCTGCTCTTGTTTAAAATAGTCTGATTTCTGCGGTACAGATTTCCAGCACTGCTACAGGACTACCTGACTGTCAGCAAGCAAGTACCAGCAGTTCTCCAGCCTTTTGCCAAAGGGCTTACTAGGTGGATAACACTCTGCAGAGATTATTGATGAGTGCAGGTTCTCACCACAACCATACTGTTCTGTGGGACACCCCTAGAACATTTGTGAGTATCTGCCTGAAGATACCTTGAAGGGGAAATCCCCTTAAGAGATTCCTTCCTACAGAAGACAATTGAGTGCAGGACAAGTGGATTTTGGGGCCATTTTACAGTTGCTTTTGCTTGAGGTGCACAGAAATCTGTAAGCAACAGCCTCATCCCCCTGGTTCTGTGAAAAAAGTATTGGTGCCCAAACCAAAATAAGGAGCAGTAGCCAGGAGGGCCACTTAATCCTCCCTTCTGGCATTCATATTCAGACAATCAAGAAGGAACCCTTTCATCTCTACCGAAACAGCAAAGACAGAAACCATTCAAACTGCCAGAGTCACAGCAGCCAATACTAATGGATGACAAGAAGCTTTCTTGCCCACAGAGAAATTCACACCTCCTTAAAATTACTTCCCATAGAACAGTAAGAATCACTTCACTGGTGACTGACCCTCGAGACACACAGATTTGGATAATAAGTGCTGTATTTAACAAGAGAACAGTGATCAAAAATGCAGAGCTGACCGGTGGCTGGAGAGATGCCACACACACAAAGCACCAGCCTACAATGTCAGCGGCGATTTGGCAATCACAGCTCAAGGACTGGGCACTGTAGGTACCTCACCTCACTGCAATGTTAAGTGGCAGGGAAAAGAAGTCTTTAAATATCCTCACATGCCAGAGCTGATTTCAAAAGCAGTACCAGAGGAGGGTGCACTGCCATCACATCCCACTTGAGTTTCTTCCCTTTAGAAAGAGCTGTGTTACTTGCAATAAAACCCCCAGGTATTCGCAGTAAAAACCCCAGCGTTTCATCCATTACATGCGGAGCAGGGGTTGGTCTCTTCTCCCAGGCACTCAGCAATGGGACAAGGGGGCACGATGGGCTCAAGCTCTGCCAGGGGAAATT
>JAWWEV010000083.1:48944914-48955613 GCA_035583235.1 Hafferia zeledoni
GATAGATAGTCTTCTAATCTTCATGTCTTAGTGAACCTCCAGTGATAGAGGTCCTTTTCAGTAGCCTGGACCACAAAAAGTCAGGGAAGAGTTCCCAGAAGCTTTAATGAAGCTGGACTGGTTAGAATTTTTAAGCCAAATACAAATGGATTTTGTTCCATTTTTCTCCTTTGGCAACAATCAAAAGAAAAATCACAAGTGGGAAACATGTAGAGGATATGAGAAAGCCATGGAATACTTGCCACATGGTGGACCCTGTGATCCACCATTTTTCTACACAACATTAAATTTCATTGATTTATACACCCTTATACATACTTTCCTATTTAGCCTCCATTTTTAAATCTATAAGGCTAAGATCCTGGTGGTCACACAATCTTTGGCCCCTTGTTGAAAGGTCCAGTTTACAGCACAGCTTTCAAACGTCTTGCCTGGCATTCTTGGCACATCTGCTTTCTATTATTCAGCCACTCAATGTTTATTATTCCACAGGCCAACTATCATAGACTCCTTGTGTGAAAAGTTCATGCGAACAATAACCTATTTATCATCTTTGAGAGATACAAACCTATTCTCCACAAAAAAAAAAAAAAAAAAAAAGACACTTTTTTGCAGTTGTGTGTGTGAGCACTAAAAGCTTGAGCCCTTAACTGAACAATTTGGGATACACAGGATCCTTCTGCAACTCAGTTATTCCTAAATTCTCAACTATGATATGGCTAATTTTTTGTGTACTACACATATACAGGAGTTCAGAAAAGTAAACTGTGGGACTTCACAGGACTTGTTACTGGCATGAGATATGCCAGAAGCAGGATAATTCTTCAGCTTAATAATGCAAAAAACCTGAATTTCAGCATCTGGATAGCAAAGAGGACACTGTGTTGATGCCAGTGATTAAAAACCACTAAACGATAAAAAGGAAAAAAAGCTGAACCAAATCCCTCAAACCCCCCTTGCTCTAGGACAAAATTTTTGGCAGGTCTAATTCAATTTAAATCAGTGGAATTAAGGCAAGGAATTTGCAATCCCCAGACTGATATTCACTAGAAATAATGTAAAGAGAAGCACAGCAGTTGTGATAACACGCAGGCTCTCTTGTTTATGAGCAACATTATTCACACTCCTCAGCGACTGACTCTGCTGCAAGAGAGATTCTGGGAGGAATTTGACAATAAGGACCCTGTCATACCATAGACCAGCAAGAATATATGACAAATTTGGAGGCTGATGGGACAGTTCCGTGGGTCACTCACTGATTTCTAACAAGTTGCTCACAGCATCACTCTATTAACAAACTTACACACTCCTGGACAGACCAGGTGGCACTAGCAATGTCAGAAGTGTCTTGGGACGTCATCCAAAACAGAGACAGGGATTGTCAAGCCCAAGCCGTGAGACTGGGGTTTTGGTAGAGGTTCCTTTATCAAAAATAAATAGTCCAAGCTCAGCCACAACTCCAATTTCAGAGGAAAGCAGAACCTTTGGAAAAAAATAAGAGCATGTTATGCTTCCCCACCCACCTGGTGAGGGCTTAGAGACCTGCATGCTCCTGTCCTCACAACATCACCAACAAAACTGGAACCAGCCTGGCTGGGCTGGTCCCAGTGCAGATGAAATCAGGTGTGATGTTAATTACCCTGCCTTCCCAGACACCTGAGAAATAACTCCAGGCATCCCAATACAATACATTAAACAAACTATGCTCACAATTAGTTGACAGCAGCAGTGACATAGAAGATACAGTGCATTGTTTTGGGTCCCTAACTATAGTATGCCATTATTGCAGCTACAAAACCCATCAGGATCCTACTGAAGGATGTCTACAACAATACAGAAATTGACTTCTATTTTTAGTCTATATTAAAGCTTATCTAAAGTAAATGTTAATTCCAGCTTCTCTATAGTCAGCATCCCTCAACCTAAAAATAAGCTGTTGACTTAATGCATCTGCCTCTTATGTTAAGACTCCCCACATTATATAAAGGAAACAGGACACCCATGCTATCTAGCAGCTCATTGAAAGTCACCCTTCATCTTCTACTAGTTTAAAAACTTATTTTAAATGAGACCCTGATGCACAAGCCCTGGAAAGGGTCAGTGAAGACAAAAGAAATAACGTGTTTAACAAATAATCGAACATAAAGGAGGAGCTGAAGAGATCACCTGTACAGTGCCAGGCTGGCAGTTGTCCAGCAGCTCTCTGGCCTGCAGTGCTCTTGCTCAGAGGAAGCTGCTGGCTCTGCTAAAACTTCTGGCTTGCCCTGACGCTTCATTGAAGTGTCCACGTGCACCCAGCCAGAAGGTGCAAGGTCAAGTCTAACTCTCCAAGCAGAAAGGCTCTCTCTAATCACAAAAATTTTTTTTTAAAAAGGTTTCAGTGTATCTGCCTGTGCTTAAAAGCCTAAACACAGCAGGACTCCTTGAAGAGCTTATTCATACTGGCCATTGCCACTGATGCATTCTTCCTTCTTTATTATTGTATTGAACAAGTCACACCCAAAAAAACAACCTTAAATCCCACAAGAGATGTTGGATAGCTACAACTATACATAAAGGCACACCCAGATTCCCAGGGACTGGCATGGCAATTTTGTATTTATTCACTGGTTGAATAAGGAGAGCATTGTAAAACCAGCTCAACTTCCATAGTATTTTTAGGCAGCATGTGAATATCCTCATCTTGAGGAAAAATACACAACGACCTGGATCTCTCCTGGTCAACCTGTATCTATAGCAACTTTTCTATCAGTCCATCCTAGACATGAGGTCCCACCATGGCAGAACCTGCATAAAATACACAGAAACTGCTTTATCTCAAACAGTTTAACATCCTGAGAGTCATTATATCCTGAATGCCTGAAGCTGAGAGAGGAAAAAAATCCACTTTAAACCAAGCCAGACACCTCCTGTACTGAATGTTTGGTTGGATCAAATTTTAATTGAGTGAGTAACAGCACTGGAATCTTGGAGCTGAAGTGTAGTGAGTGTGCTTTAAATAACACACAGATAACACTCACCCTGGCCACAGGGCTTCAAGGTGGGGACAGTTTCTTTCAATGTGGAAACATGTTTCAGGGAACTTGAAGTTAGAATTCTGTGCAGGGAACAAAACATTCTCTGAATACAGCTCAGCCTAATTACCATTTTCTTCCCCATGAGGGAAGACCCTAAATTTTCACCTCATCCTTCCTCCTTTTTCTTTCCCCTCTTATTTAAGCACCGTTCTTCAAGGGCCACATGACTGGGGATACACTCTACATACACTCTGCTGTTCCTCCTTTTCCTTTGAGCAAAGTTAAATGAAAGTTACAGAAATGCAGGAGGTCCAAGCTGTCCAGATACAACCAGAGGCAATGAGCACAGCCACAAAAGTTGTGGATGCCCATTCCCGAAGTGTTCCAAGTTGGGTGGGGCCCTGAGCAATGTGTTCTAGTCAAAGGTTCCCAGCCCAGCGGTGTTCAAATGAGATGATCTTTAAGGCTCCTTCCAACCCAAACCATTCTGTGATTCTATGATAATTTAAAACTTTTACAAGCTTCACCACTTGCTACATTTCACATCAGCTTTTCAGCTCACTGTGTGGCTGTTTCACAGGTTGTGACCCCTTGAAAATCTGAAGATCTCCATTGACTTCTTCCAGTTTAATGTACCTGCGTAGCTTTTCTTATGAGAGTGATTTCAGCCCGGAAATGTCTCAGCTAAGGATGTCCCAAACACGAATAAGAACAAAACTGGTGGATTCTTTCAAAGGAAAAAGCATACCAAAGATGTTCCAAAATTATACAGTAAATAAACTTTATTTCATCTCAACTCTATTTAGATTAGTGCTGTCAACAGTCACAGATCAGCATATGATACAGTTATGTATTAACTATTTACAATTTACAGGAACATACCTTTTGTCCAGAAAATATAAGTACAAAAGCTAGGAGTAAACAAATGAGGTACTGCAATTTGGATTTATTGTAGGCAAAAGCATATAGAAGTGACCTTTAGCAAACACTCAAGATCAAATCGGGAGGGAATAGTCAACAGGAGTGCCTAGTTCATCAGAAAAATCACCTCAACCACTACCCATTCAAAATGTATTGCACAATTCATTCAAAAATGAAAAAAAATAAATAGAAGAAAGAAACCATTTGTTTCAACTCTTAAAAAACACCCAATAAAACCTGTATAGAGATACAGTAGTGGGCAATTCCTTCCTAGGATAAAGTCTTTTCTCTCCATTAAAAAAATAAGCTCTAACACAAAATAGAAGACAGTATTCAATAGAAGAGAAGGACTCATCACCAAATAACCCCTGATTAGCGTTTCTGTCAAGGCAGTTTTAACTATATTCATGGTCCAAAGGTGGTGCTGAGTTTTGGTTCTTGCTGTTCCATTTGTGACCTTGAATAATAGCTTTTCTTCTTGTCCCCTCTCAAGGGACAACAACAGAGATAAAAACATATTCCTAAGCAGCAGTGTCATGAGACAGTCTCATCACAAATTCTTCAAGATGGTCGTAGCCATGACTAGAAGAATGAAAAGGTAGAAGAAATGAACAAATGTTACATTACTGAGAGCAACTTCGAAGATCTTAATATTAAAATAATGACATTGTTCATTGATATGATTGGAAGATACAAGAATTTCAGGTAACTCAAACTGCCAAATTATTAACTGATTTTGAGCAAGCAATTCTATTCCAGTATCTGCAAAACATTTGAGAAACTGAAGAAAATGAAAGAAGCTGTAGCAGAACAGTCAGAAGTCTCACTGGAAACAGTCTACCACATCTCTGCATATTAATCCAATTAAATACAAGGTTGCCTTCTCTGCATAAAGGCCTATCATAAAAATTGAAAAGCTAATGTAAAATCTTGGAGCAAAAAGCCTCCTCTACCAGGAAAATATTGACTGCCTTCACAATTAAGTCAGAATCACCTTAATTTCTAAGGTATATACATGCAAGAATAAGTGACAAATATACTTGAAATGAAGTAAGCAACTACAATCCAATAATGAGGTCTGAACAGCTGACATACATACTAGATTAAGTTACAGAAGTGCAACATAATTGCTGACAGTAAGGCCTGCATCAACAAGCCCTTCTGTGGTGCTTCAAATGCAGCTGAGAACACCTGAAGTTTTTACACCAGCATTACAGACAGCATGACAACAATGGAAACTTCAAACATATCTTCTGCAATAGTGCTGTAAATAGCTTTGTTCCACCATTATCAACAATTCAATTCTTTTCAAAAGGGTTAGAAAAAACAGTTGCTGATTTTGCCAAGGCTAGGAGGCAAACAGTCCAAACTCTATTGCATTTTAAGTGCAATAAAGTGCATTCACTGTTGTATTCAAAGATTTAAAAGAACACCAAGTAGAAACTGTGACTGCACAATTTTTTTCCTTTGGAAGAGGCATTATTTTGTGTTGAAGGCTGCATGTGCCTGATTGCAAGAGAGGCAGATAACCTGTCAGCTGCACTGTGGGAAGGGGCAGTGGAAACAGCCCAAGTTAACCCGTTCTGCCCCGGTGGAGGTGCAGGCCAACAACTGCCTTTCCGTCAACAAACTGCTTCACGTGCACTGAATCGATTCCTGGCAACTGTGCAAAGCTTCCCAGTTGCAAAGGAGGAAAAGAAAAGCTGGGCTGACCATAGAATTTATCTGCAGTTTATTATACATCATACACCACCAGTGACTCAAGTTACAAACTTATGAGTCAGCACAGAAAGTTTTTTCTTTCTGTACTTCCATATCCTACTCCTCTCTCAACCACTCTTGCTCAGCTTGGCTAGTCTGATGCAACCTGATTCTTTAGGCCTAAGTCAGCTGTTCTGTCCCTGTAATGCCACAACCAGCATTGCAGAATCATAATGAAAGTAGCTTAATAAACCTGAGAAAAGGCACAATAAACTGAGAGCATAAAGCTCCCCTGACTGTTCTCCCGACTGTCTCTACGTACTTATGTTTAAATGCAATTATATCCTAATCCTTCTACAGAGAATAGTTCATCAACCTTTTTTAGGATAATCCATTCTCATATTTAAAAGCTGTAATAATTCATTTCAAGCAGTACAGTATGGCTCCCACAAATCTGACTTATTTCCTATTCAAAAAAGGAACTCAGGAGTGGAATAAAAAAAAAACAAAGCCACAAGTGCAATAAAATACAATATTACATATTAAATTAAAATCTGAATTTTTTCTATAGATGAGACTTCTGTAGCTTAATCAACATATGAAGTTATGCTTATAACTGAAAAAGATTGCTTTTGAATTAATATTTACCATTCTCAAAACATGATTAAGAGTAGAACAAAATTTATCATGCAGATGTAGAACAGACATTTGATTTTTAACAAAGGAGAACAGGCAAGGAAAAAGAAGCAGAAGAATGATTAATTACATAGTAGAGGTTTCATCTTTAAATAAAACAAGTATGTATTAGACTCACCCACATGCTAACTAAGCACAGACTGATGGGAGATTCAAAAGATACCACTGCGAGGTGAGGCAAACTACAAAGCCAGGAAGAAAAGAGCTTATTGGACACGTTGTTAACAGTGTTAATAGATAAGAACTCCGAGCACATCTACAGTTTATGGATGACATGTAACCATGTAGTAAAAGGCAGAGTAGAGAAGATGATACATTGATTTAGCCTATGGTTATTGATTAGTAATGTTACAAGTTTTCATAAACCTGTTAAATACATGCCCAGCCCACACACAGTTATTCCAGTAGCACAGATGGTTAACAATTTACACATTAAACATAGTTACAGATGTTCTGGCAGGAAACTAAAATTGAAAGAAACTTCATGTTAAAAAGCACATTTATGTTGCAGTTCAGAACTTTATTGCTCATGCATATTCTCAAATTCCAGCATCACTCCAATATTAAGTGTGGAGAAACATTATTGCTATGTTGGTCAATGCCAGTAAATAAAACTCAAAAAAATCAAGCATATTTCTTGACAGAGCAATTTATAAAGATCCCTCTAAATTTTAGTTCTAAACAGAACTATGAAAGACTCTCTGCCCAAAATAATTTGTGCTTCAGCAAACAAAGTTAGATAACTTCAAAAGTGAAGAAAAAAAATACTACTTCCTTTGTAATATGCCCTAACATTTGAGTATCCATTAGATATCTAATTTAATCTCTCTGTGGATTTGGAAAGGAGAAAATTCACAGGCTATATCTGAGCCAAGAAGGGACTGCTACATGACATCCAAGAAGTTTTTCTACAGGACATGAAGCTCTTTTAATGACAATATCCTTAATAATCAAAGCACTTGCAGGCTGCCAGAAAACCTCATCATATATTTTAGCCAAAAAATAACACCAAGGATGAAAACTTGTTGGATGAATTTAAGTTAAAGTTTTATTTTGTATCAGAGGTTGTGAATGTCTTTCGTAGGAAGAACAGGTTTCAAGTATCATTCCATTTCTCTGATCTCAAAATGCTTCCTAAATATTACTCCAGCTTGCCAAAACAAAACAACAAAAAAGGCCCCAGCTCTCTATTTGAATGCCAGAGAGAGAAAATCATGTTTGGGATACATGATACTTACTGGAGCTGCAATATTATCAATATTTATTTACTTGTAAAAATACTTCAAATATTTAAGATTGCAAGACATTCTCAAACATACAAAGTGTACATGTAAACACTGAAGTATTCAACACTTTGTTCAGATGTGAAACTGCAGGCAGATGAAAAGACAGATTTATTTATTTAAATTTGTTTCAATGGATCAACAGGATTTTAATGTAACTACTTCAAATTACACATAAAGATGCCCAAATTTTTCTTTTATTCTGGTTTTGCACGTGCTAAATGAGGCCAGTGAGAGAAACAGAATGCACTTGTTCCTCTGACTTTAATTCCTAAATACTTCACTAAGGTGACCCACAAAGAGAGGGATCACAGTATTGACTCCAGATACTATTACTGCAGATTTTATATTAACAAAAAGTAGCTCCAATATATAAACCACTAAAAGTAATACCAAAGAAATGGCTTTACAAACCCCATTTCACCTTTCTAGTTGAATGTCACATAATAACTGTATTGAAACTGGGAAAAAACCACTACCAAAGTGTTGAAGATTCTTATTTTTGACCTGTCCTGACCTGACCCAGAGTGAACTGTCATATTTTTATGTTTTTTCAGTACAAAAATAAAGCAGACTTACAAAAACCCACCAACTACAAAAAACCCCAATCACATTAGGATACTCACTTAAAATACATATTCTCACTTCAAACACATATCCCAGGTGATTGAGGTAGTCAGTTTTAAATTCCACAAGAAAAATGCTTTTACAGGCCTTTGTTTGTGCCAGAAATTTTATACCAGAGCTGAAAAAATGTTTCTTATTTTTCATGAAAACTGTTTTGACTTCCACAGAAACTTCAAAATTTAAGAAACATGATTTTTTTGTCAGATTACTTTTTTAATTAGAAAATTCATCTGCAGAATAGCGGTGATGATTGAACTTGCTTTGTCCTGTTGTACCCATCCCTATCAGAAATATGGCTTAACTGATGAAAAAAAATATTAGTAAAGAAAATATGCTTGGTTTTTTTCTCTCTCTTGTTATAAGCTCAGATCTAGAGCCTGAATTTGATATTCCACTGAAGAAGAGGGGAAGGAGGAAGAAAAGGAGCTCACTTGAGTGTGGACACAGGTAAAAGGACTTAAAAATACGTTTCTAATTCCTTATTCTTGAAACTTAATCCCTGTACATGAACTTGGTTTACTTACATTACTTACCATTGGTCGAGCATCTTCCCGTTCCAGTATCTTCTGAGTCTGATCTGCTGGGAACTTCAGCACTGTTGTTATAACCTTGGCCATTGTCTAGAGAAATGTGTATTATCTATAATTAATTCCACATGAATGCTTTATCATATTTTAAAATGCATTTCATCTAAGAACACTGTGTACTATTTTTAGTAATGTCAACGGAAACCAGTGAAATCAGTAAGATTCACATTGTATATGCACAACACAATGTGAAATACATGAAAACCATGGAGAGCCATAATTTCACATTACCACAAACTTCAGATGCTGTAAGACAATGTGAGTTCTATGGTATCTGAGTCAAACAGAGTCCATTAATAACAGACAGCACACTGAACAAAGTGGTGCATGCTTACAAAAAGCTGGCAATCTCATTTACTATATTATTTGCCTCTTTCTTGGCAGGATAAAGCTGGACTGTAAAGTCCTCCAGCAAAGACACATACACACCCTGGCCAAGCAGCTTACAAAGAATGTGAGAGGTTGCAGGACACACGTTATGACCATAATTCCTGATTCTTCAGATACATCAACTCTCCACAGTTCTCATACGTCTCCAGCACTACGACCTAACTGGTGCATTCATGTTTTGATAGTATTATAGGATCACTTATGAGGCTGCATAAAAGGCAATCCATCCTAGATAATTGCACAGATTCCTTTGAACTCCTTTCAATAAAAAGGAAACATGTCCATAGATATCACCAATTCCACTACTGGACCACCTTTGAGACATGTTAATACTATAAAATGAGATGGTGCACAGAAGGAAGGCCACCAAATGATCTTACAAGAGAAAATTAGATAAAAAAATGCCTCTTCTGGTCCAGGAAAATAAAATCTGAGTGAAAGCTTTATCTGTACTGAGGAGATAAATCACAATACAGACCTTTTAACTCAAGGGCTGTGCTGGGAGGGAAAAAGGGAGGTTAATCCCATAAAGGATTTTGTCTTCATAGGTACATTGGTGAGAGATGTGAAAACCCCTTTCCCCTGCCATTCACCTTGGATAACAAATCACAAACACATGGTACTTAACATCTATAGAGCAAGGGTGTTAAACTGTACTCCAACCTGAATCACATGTCACCATATACAAATTGATATACCTTTGTCTCACGACCCATCATGTATTCAAAGAGCACTTTCCTCAAGTATTCAAACTCAGTAGGCTCCCCAAAAAGGGAAACATCAGTATGGTGAAGGTTTCCATCTGTGTGAACAACAAAAGAGCATATTTATACCAAGAGTCACTCACATGAATCTCTTTCACCAACAGCATGAAATGGAACAACTGCTGGATTCTGCACCTGGGATGGAGAAACTGCAGCCCTGCAGAAAGGGACTTGGGGCTACTGGGTGGCAGCAGGTGTGCCCTGGCACCCAAGGGGGCAAACCACGTCCTGGGGCTGCATCAAACACAGCAGCACCAGCCAGTCAGAAGAGGAGATTATCCCACTGTATTTAGTGCTGGTGCAGCCTCACCCCCAGTGCTGCTTGCACCATTTAGCAAGGATGGTAAGCTCCATGAATGCACCCAGAGGAGGGCACCCTGCTGCTGGATAAGGTGGTGGAAAGCATGTCCTTTGAGAAGTGGCTGAGAATTCTGGGGGTGTCTGGTTTGGAGAGGAAGAGGCTGAGGGATCACTGCTCCCAGCAGCTTCCTGAGGAGGGGAAGTGGAGAGGCAGGTGCTGAGCTCTTCTCCCTGGTACCCACTGCCAGGACACATGGGAATGGCTGAAATCTGCATCAACCAGGGGAAGTTTGGACTTGACATATGGAAACATTTCTTTCCTGACAGAGTGGTCAAACCCTGGAACAGGCCTTGTGGAGAGGCAGTTGATGCTCCATGTTTCCCAGCACTGAAAGGCATTTGGACAGTGCCCT
>JAWWEV010000083.1:48961683-48975043 GCA_035583235.1 Hafferia zeledoni
ATCAGCCCATCTCTCAAGTCTCTCCAGATCCCTCTGCAGAGCCCTCCTGCCTTCCAGCAGGTCGACACTCCCTCCCAGCTTGGTGTCATCAGTAAATTTGCTGATGATGGACTCAATCCCCTCACCTAAATCATCAATAAAGATGTTAAACAGGACTGGGCCCAACACTGACCCCTGGGGAACGTCCTGCAGAGAACAGCACCTTATTTTAAGGGCTATGCACAATCTTGAGAGAGCATCAGGACACAGAGTGAGACTGACTCACAAATGTGGTATTTAAATCCTTACAAAAAACAACACACCACCATCACAACTCTAGTGAAGCTTAAATGTCACTCACTTTCCTCATTCCAATCTGGCACACAAACTGCTCAAGGACATAAGGCCCTACCTGTAGAGCTTTCAGATCAGAGCTAGGGCTTGATTTCTGATATGTCCATAAAACACAGACACAAACATTTTAATTACAAGACAGGTCACCAGACATACCAAGTGTAATTCAGCCAGGAAGATCTTAACTAGAAAGAACCACAATTTTTTTGTCTAGGTGTGCAATAAAAAAAGAGTTATTTTGAAAAGTATGTAGTCATATCACTTTTTGAAAAGATACCTCAAGGATTTCTTCATATTTTTTCACAGTTCTTTTTAGATCATCATCTTTTTCAACAATTTTTTTATGCAATTGTGTTGTCTCTATGTGATGATTTTCTATCAATTCATTTTCTACCTCCTGGGCTTTACCTATAAAAAAAGAAGTTATGCAATATTAAAAAAGCATTTTTTAAAAAAAAATCATGTCATAACATTTTTTTAAGTATTTAAAAAAACCCTTAAAGGCAAGGGTGGAAAGCAACTATACAGAAAACTTGCCAGGAAAATTCATTTTTCCTCAGTGTCAGTAACTATTATGTCACTTGATCCTAATATGCGTGAAGTTTGTTGTCTGCAGTTTGGTATCTGGAGCAGTTTCTTCCACCTGGAACTTTTCTCTAGAAGTTAAGATGGCAACCAATATTTATCAACTAATTCTTACTCCTACTCTCTCTAGAGAACCGATTTAAACATCTGCAAATCTTCAGAAATTCCTCACCTGGAGGGGTACTTTTAGTAACTGTGAGGTCAAAAACATACTTTTTGTTCACTTCTCTCTCTAATCTCCAGTGCTACACTATGGTGGCCAAAGATGGACAGAGAGGCCAAAGTCTGGTGTACTCCAGTTATAACCATGTTGTGGCAATCAGACACCAGCTGGTACCTGTTAGTGGTTACAGTGATGAAACGTGCAAGATGCAGGTCAGAAAATGCAATTCTGATCCTCAGATGGATCTAAATTTCTCTAAAAGGCTCCCTTTGGGGCCATATATTCAACAATCCAGTGTTAAAGCTTGAACTACTGAAGACAAAGTAACATTGCAATGAAACCTCACAAATGTGCTTTCACCTCCAAAGTCTTTCTCCTTTTTTTTTTCATACATATGACAAAAAGAAAGGCACCAATGGCTGTAACAGGTAACTCCTCCATGGCAGAAGTGAACAGAGCCTACAGCAAAGATCAGTCCTGCAGGGCAAGTATGAACAGCTACATACACATTTCCCTAATTTCAGAAGAATTAACAGTGATGTTATTGCCTGAGCAAGGGAACTTCTTCCCCTGGGTTCCCCAGGCATTCACAAAACATGTGTTTATCACAGTTCCAGGTAAAATTGCTTCCCCAAATCAACTGAAGATTCAGTTTTCTGGTCATTTTACTGATTACTGTTACATTTGTATTTCACTTACTGATTGTCTCTTTTACTGCTGCTTCCAATTCTCTCTCTTTTTGAGCCAGCTGAGTATTGAACTCTCTCATTAACTGCTTTAAGGTGGAGTTGTGCTTTAACTCAATGTCTTCTTGTTCACATCTGTACAGAAATGTCAAAAAATAAAGTGAGGAAAGAAAATGTTTAACGAGTGTGCAAGAACAGCATAGCAAGGTCAGAGATGTGCCACTTTCTCCAAAACTACTTTAGAATGGGATGGTTATATGAAATCTGTGAGATTCAGGGCATCTTTCTCCTCCCCTCCTATTTAGTTCACCTGGAAGGTGTAGGTGTTTCATTTAAAAACAACCCAGAACTGAACCTTTTCAGAAATCATGGAGTTTTTGCTGAAGAAGTTGAAGACCTGGAAGTAAAGAATGTGCCATAAAAAGCACGATTTTTAGGGAATTCATTGCTTGAGGAACTATTAAGAGTGCTGAGCATTGCACCACATTTTGTGCAGTACATATAAGCAATTCTTAAAAACATCTGAATGTGAAGCTCTCAGTACCAAGTTTTAAACTTCATTTCCTGTTTGAGAAAAATAGAATTATATGTAATGCTTTGGCAATGCTGAAGATGAACATCACTGAAACAGATTAGAGGTGAAAGTCAAACCTCTTCTCTTTCTACTTCTCGAAGTATTTTTAAAAAAATGACAGGAAATTACCAGCCATTATTCCCTCATTAAAAACCGAGCTTTAGGAAAGTATTCTTGAGGTTTTAGTGGTTAAAGCAGAAATGGCAACACAAAGAGGAACTAAGAGTTTACCTGATTTTCTGCTCCATTTCTTCTAAGGACTCCTTCTTTACTATGTCAAGCTCTTGCTGATGTTCTTTCCGTAGAGTACGCAAATCTTTTTGAAGATTATTCACCTCTTTGCGCAGTTTCTGTTTCTCCCTTTCAGTCTCTTCCAGTTTAGTCTGTAAGTCCTTCTGCTGGTTCTGCATATCACCAAGTAACTTCTGCAGCTCCACAACAGATTTAGCCTTTTCTTCAGCATTCTCCTCAAAAGCTTTCAGACTGCCATTTCTTTCATCCAGCTGTTGCTGTAAACACTTTAGCTTTTCCTCGTACCTCAAACTTGTATCTGCCATCTCAATCTGATGCTCTTCATTTTTCTTCACTAGATTATTTTCTAACTCTTTTATCTTCTGTTCTAAAGACTGACTGACTGCCTCCTTTTCCTGCAACTTTTTCTGGAAATCTCCAATCATATTTTCCATATCAAGATGGTTCTGCTCTTTACCTTTCAGCTCTTCCCTGCTGTCTGTTACATCACCGCCACAACGAGCGTGCTCATCCACCAACAATGAGTATTTTTTGGTTTGCTCCTCAAGTTCTTTCCTGAGGCTTTTGGTCCTACTCTGCTCCTCCTGATGGCTCTTCTCAACATATTCTAGTTTTTTAAGGAGTTCTTTCTGTTTGTTTTGCAGTTCTAGATAAGAGTCATTACTTTCTCGTTGTTCCTTCTCATACTTCTGCAATAATTCATCTTTTTCAGCCAGGCCCTTCTGCAACACATCCATTTTCTCTTTGTATGACTGCTGAACACTCTCAAGCATGTTATTTTTTTCTTGTTCTACAGCAGTTTTCACACTGTCTAGTTTTTCCAGCATTTCCTTCTCTAATTCTGTGGAATCTCTTGTTGACTTAATTTTTTCCTCTAAGGACTCAATTTTGGCTTCTTTCTCCTGCATTTTCTGTTCCAACTCTCTTAACTGATCCTCTCTATCTTGCTTAAATTTCTGTTCCTTTTCTTCCATCTGAGACACTAATTGCTTTCTAATAGAACCTATTTTTTGCTCTGCCTTCTTTTTCAGATCTGCCAGCTTAGTGCTGTTTTCTGCATTCAGTCTCTCTTCTAATTCTTTCAGTTCTTCCTCTTTGCTTTTAAGCAGCACTGACTTCATTTCATCAAACTCCCTCTCCTTTGCTTCAAAATCAGCTTTCAGTGAATCTATTTGCTTCTCAAGATTAAGCACTTTTTCTTCAGCCTTCTTAAATCTACTGTCCTTTTCAAAAGCCACATTCTCAGCCTGCTGGAGCTGCCAAGCTATCTCTTTTTTCTCTGTGTCTTTCTGTTCATTACACTTTTTAAGTTCCTCCACCAAAGCATCGTTTTCTGAAGTTTTCTGAGCAATGTGTTTTTCCAGTTCAGCAATTTTTGCTGCTTGTTTTTTTAACTTTGAGGTTAACTCACTCTCTTGCTTTTCTCTCCTGTTCTGCTTTTGTTCCAATTCATTTTTTAAACTATCAATATTCTTGCTTTGTTTAGCCAGCTGTTCCTTCAGTTTATTTAGTTCTTCATCTTTTTTATTGGTTTCAGTATTGCTTAATTCAAGTTTCCTCTGCAAATCTTTAATAATATCATCATTTTGTGTAAGGCTAGTTTGTGCTTTCATCTTCAACTCTGAGAGCTGGGCCATGTAATGATCCACCTGATCAAGAGCTGATGCTTTTTCTTGACTCAGCGTCTCAGCTCTGGATGATAATTCTTGTATCTGGTTCAGCAGCTGCAACTGATCCTCTTGATGTTGCTTAGTTAACAGAGCCAGGGCTGCTTCCTTCTCTGCTAAACTTACTGTGCTTTCAAGTCTAGCATTAAGGTCATTAATTGTTTTGTTGAGAGCAGACACTTCAGATTGTTTTTCCTGGAGTTCCTCCCTCATTGATGTAACAGCATTAATATTTTCAGACAACTCTTTCCTCAGCTGTGTTATACAAGTTTCTTTCTCTGACGCTGCTTGCTGCTGATGCCCCCCCTCTTTCTGCAATTGTTCCTTTTCTCTTACAAGTCCTTCCATGTCAGCTCTCATGGACATAATTAACTTGTCCTTCTCCTGCAGCACTTGCACTGACTTTTGCAAAGAAGCAGTAGCAGCAGAATGATGCTCTGTTATTTCTCTAAGCTGAGCTTCTAGTTCAGTTACCTTACTTGTTTTGACTAACATTGCTTCTTTAACTTTTGCAGTTTGGCGCTCACAGTCTGCAATTTTGCCTGTTACTCTGTCAATTTTTTCATTACATTTTGCAATTAATTCATTGCCTTTTGTTTGCAATGAAGCTTCAACATTCTTCAAATAAGAATCTAACTGGGCTGCAAGTTCTCCTGACAACCTTTTAAACTCCATTTCTTTTAGCTGGATTGCCTCTATTTTTTTCTCATAATTTTTATGATCTTTATCCTGAGAAGATTGCACAGTCTGGAGTTTCTCTTCAAGAGTTTTTAGTGTATCAACCAGCTCAGTAATTCTGGCTTTGTCCTTCTCTTCAACTGCCTTCTGTTTACTGAGCTGTTCCTGAAGTTCTGTCTGCTCTTTCAAGGACTGTTTAAGATCATTTTCCAATTTTTTCAACTGTGTTTTCAGGTCACTTTCCATATCTGACAAAGCATTCACCCTCCCCACTGACTGCCTTAGCTGCTCTTGCAATTCCTTCAGGCACTCCTCCCTTTTAACTTTTTCTTCTTTCAGTTGGGTTATTTCTGTTCTGGAGTCCTCCTTTTCAGCACTGAAGGTGGCAAGCTTCTCTTTCAGGTCTCCAACTTCCTGCTCTTTCTCTTGCAGCTCCATATCATGCTTTTCCTGGAGCTCTTCAACCTGTTGATTAAGTTTTCTTTCCCAGCTTTGGATAACTTCTTCCAAGTTCCTCCTATGATCCTCAGCAAGACTCTCTAGTTGCTCTTTCTGATTAGATTCCAATTTTGACACAGCTTCATTGATTCCAGCTGAGCTGGCATGTGCCATTTCCAACATTTTAGCATTGAATTCACTCTCTTTCCGACTGAACTCCAACTGCTTGTTTTCAAGCTCGTTTTTTAGTTTAGCTTCCTGCTCAGCAAGTTTCTTTTTGAAAGTTTCCTGCATATCTTTTGATTTCTGTTTAATTTTTTCCATTTTCTTTTCCTGGCATTTCAGTTTACTTTCATACTCTCCTTGTAAAGCACCAATCCTCTCCTCTGTGGCTAACAGTGTCTGTCTAAGCTCTTCCACTTGCTTGTTCTGTAACTTCATGTGCTCAATTTCATTTTCCTTCTCAGTTAGACTTCTCTTCATCTCATCAGCCTTTCTTTGTAGATCCTCCAGCTGACATTCATACTGGTGTGTTAGAGAGGTTATTTTTTCATTGCTTTGCTCCTCTAACTTTGCAGACACTTGGACAAGTTCAGCTTCAGACCTTTCTGCAGATTCCTTTAGTTTCTGTTCATGTGCTTTTAATTCCTCCAAATGTCTGTCTTTCTCCTCCAGTGATTGCTTGAGCTTGTTGAGTTCCTCTTTGAGTACCTTCTCAACACCTTGAATAGACATTTCATGCTCTTTTAACATTTTTTCAATCACTTCATTGTGCCGTCTCCTCTCCTCTTCCAACTTTCCTTCCAACTCTTGCTTTGCTTCACACACTCTACTATTCAATTCTGAGAGCTCTTGTTCTAAATCATGACGTATTTTTAGTGCTTCTGATAGCTCAGAAGACAGTGCTTCTAATTCTGTTTGCTTCACATCCAGTTTTTCCAATGTTTTTTCATTCATCTCTTCTATGTGTGCAGAGAAAACTGCTTCTTTCTCTTTCAAAATGGTATCTATCTCCTGTTGGTGTTTCTCTCTTATTTTTTCTATTTCAGTTATTTGTTGTTGCTTTAGAATTTCAAGTTTTTCTGTCCAAAGACTTTCCTGCTGCTGTTTCACGTTCTCCAATTCTTTACTGTGTTTTTCAACCATATCATTGATTTCCTGACTGTGTTGCTTTTTTTCAGACTCTATGAGAGTACTTAATTCCTCTGACTGCTTTCTGTCATCTTGCGAATACTTTGCCAGAGAGCTCTCCAGTTCAAGAATCCTCTGTTCAAGAAAACAGTTTTAAAAGAATATGAATATTCAAGAGGTAACAATTAAATTTTTAAAAATCTTACCAAGCTGACATAACTACAAGTCACTTATTCCATTATTTTTACTGGTTATCAACTTTTTCTGTAAGCCTTCCATTCATCTCGTTTGTTCTCACCTTTGCTTCTATTATGGAGAATTTGTTACTTAATAAAAACCTTTCTGTTTCACTGCAGTGAAAATAAACACAATAAAAACTTGAAAACAATGCAACTAATTTAAATAAAATAAGTCATGTGATACTTATGAGACATATGTTTGCATTTTCTACTTAAGCTAAAGTACCAACATATAGAATGAAAGAGACCGGGAATCTCTGATGGTATAACAGAGTTTTGTACCTATCTCCTGATTTATCTGAATTCCACCTCTCATGGAAATGCTGCTGAGAAGTTTCAATGCTTCTACAGGCAAAAATTCCAAACTAATACTTGGAAGTGGTGGAATAATGTACACACTTGCATTAGCACATAGTGCAATCTTACCCAATACATAAAGCCAAGGACACTTGAAAAATTTAAGCAAAATTTTTACTTACTAAAGTATCCTTGTAAGTGTTTGTAATGCAGCAATACCCAAAATTTAACCAGCCTGACATTTAATTTCTGCAAAACATACATAAAAATTATGTAGATGGATACAAATTCCCATCTCAAGCCATGATACAAAGTGAATGTATTTCCATATTTTGCCATCTAACCTTGTGGAAAGACTGGGAGTTGCAGCAACTGGGGAGGGCAATGGGAAGTACTGAAGGATTAAAACAACCCAGTCACAACAAACCCACCCTATTTGTAAACCTGTCACAGTTCAGCTCATACTGCAAGGACTACTTGCACATGTTTACTCTTTTGGAATCTTTACTCACAGTTCTGAAAGTCTCTACTTCCTGATGCATTTTCTGAAGTTTTTTGTCGCACTCAGACTGTATGGCTTTCTTCTGCAGCTCCAGTTCTTCTAAGGCCAGGGATTCTTGCTGCTCTTGCTCTTGAAGGGTTTTTAAGCACTCACTCTGATTTTTTTCCTGCATGAAGAAGTACAACTGAAATAATAAACTATAAATACAGTCATTACACCTTCAAAAACATTACGATCCAGTATTTTCAAACCAGCTAATAGGAGTCATACACTAATCACCCTTATTTTCTATACACACACAGAGTTTGTATTTCATCTGCGAAAACAAAATCTTAATAAATAATTTCCATTTTCTCTTCTTGGGAATAATTTGTCTTCTCTTTGCATTAAAACCATTATGCAATCTAGCCTTTCATTTTGTGTTTTTTTTTTTTACCACTATTAATGGAGAATAACATCTTTAGAGAAATAAAGGTCTATTCTCCTTTGATTCTATGGTAATATAATTTTAAGCTTCTGTTCCTTATAATTAAGAAAATAACCTGAGAAACAGGTAGAAAATATAGTCAGGAAAGGACTGTGGAAGTGCCTCAGTTCCAGTCATCATCCATCATGGTGTGGCATAAAAACCCATCTAGAACTTGCTATAGATAAAATTACATGATGATCTGAAGCTGATTATAGTTGAAAAAAAAGAGCAAAGAATCCCACAATTCCTCCCAGCCTGATGGAGAAGAAAATTCTTTTTCTGAAGTCAAACAGTTAACACTGCTCACTTAACACAACACAACCAGACAACCAAACCAACACTTTTCAAATAACAGCCTCATTCTTTTAACTTCTTTTACTCTAGGTTGCTGTGGTTAATTGTCAGTGATCCAGAGGAAGAAATCATAAAAACAAGTCTAAGTAAGATTTTCAAAACAGGAAACTATTCACAAAAGATGCAGCTGTTAATGAGCATTGATAGTGATAAATGACCATTATTCAGCCTTGGTCACTGCAGCTGCTTTCTCTTCACACTGCTGAAGTCTCTGAGCTATTTGACTTTTAAAGAACACTCCTATCTTTGAGCACAGAAGGACTCTCACTATGGAATAGTGACAGATCAAGACTTCTAATCCCAACTCTCCCTCAGAGAAATGTCTTTCTATGCATTTTAGGTTTACTTACAAGAGCTGCCTTCATCTTCTCCTGGAACTCCTTTTCTTGAGCCTGTAATCTCTCATTTAGCTCCTGCTCTTTGCCAGCCATTTCCTTTTCATGGATTTTTTCTAGTTCAGCAACTCGTTCCTCTGAAGACTTCTGAGAATCAAAGTCAGAAAAAACTCATTTTCAATTAAGTAACAAAACATTTTCTATTATTTCTTAATAAGAAAAGCAGTGCAACAGTGAGAAGAAACCAGAACCACCTCTTTGCTCCCTTTGAATGAGTAACAATCAGTTAATATGAAGCCCTGACAGGTCTTATTTTCCAGCTTGAAGTTGTCCACCTTCCTTCTCAGGTCTGTCACAGTTCTAGCAAAAGGAATGCCACACTTTCCAAAGACTCTTCTACCAAGGCAAACTTAGTGTTTTCAATTCAAATGTGATAATATATTGGACAAAGAACTTCTTTCTGTAGCTTTCCCTGTATTCTTGTTAGTTCATGAGCCACAAAGTCAAGTGGTGATACTCTTTGTAGACAGTCACCTACAATCTATACATGTGCTTCATTTAAGAATTATGTACAGCACATCAGTCATTTCCCCTGAAGCATCAGAGTATTCTCCTGCAAACATTAATACCACTACAAATGTCAACATAAGAACAGTCATTTAAAGGTGTTCAAATTTACAGCTTTGCAATGCACGTGCAGTGCTCCTGCAATTCCCACCTGAATACACCAGATGAAGCACATTTTAGCAATTCTTAACCAGCACACACTTTGACAAGTTCTTAAACATTTGCACATACTCAGCTAGGATAACAATTAAAATTTCTTAGTATTACAACATAAAATCCTGGTTGTGATGCATGAGCTCACTGCCATTAATGTCTTCTTCTTGACTCCTTTAAAGTCTCAATGTATTTCTAATAAATAATTTTATTAAATACCATGAAACAAAGAGTAATACTGTTGTTTTTTACATACCACTAATGTACTGATTTTAAATTAAGGACTTTTCTACTTTAAGAAAATCATTAATCACAGAAAGTAATTTATACAGACTTTATTAAATAGCAAAATTATAACAAAGTTCTGATATACTGATGTATTTTACAACTATTGCTTGATTGTAATTAAGCTTTTACCTTCATAATCTCAACCACCTCTTGTTTCACTCTGGTTAATTCCCGTTGAAGATTTAACCTCTCTTCCTCACTTGCCTTTTCTACTGCTTTAATTTTTTCATCCATTTCTGTTTGCAGTTTTTTCCGGGCTTCCTCTGTCTTTTGGGCAACACTTAGAGCCTTCTCAAGCTCTTCAAAAGCTGCCAGGAAAGAAACAAAAAGTGTGTGATAGTCAAGAAATATCGGTGTCCTTTGATAGAAGAATTACATAAGTAAGAGAAGAATGAATTTAGGAATCCATCAAGAATTCATATGTGTTTATTATCTAGAAAGGAAAGTGAACGGACAAATAGCTGTGAATGTCTTCCAATACATCCTGCAGCTTCTATTTCTTCCCCTAAAATCACTATAAAACACACAAACCATGTAAGTCAACAAACTGTGGCTCCTCTTCTGCCTATACTTGCAGAGTAACTTTGAAAAAGAGGAAAACAGCTGCACAAAGAAAAGGCAATTCACAGGTTGTTTGTCCACAACAACAAACAGAAACATAAGCCAAGAATGACTACAATGCAAGTCAGTTTTTAGTGAATCATGAAACAGTTCTTCCTGAATAGAACACTGAAACATAACACTTTTTTTACTTAAGAGGTGTTAACTATAAACTGTAAAACCTGAAAAATCATCTCTTTAAACTGTGGCTTTCACAGAACCCACAGAGACGGCTTTGCCAATCTCACTTTTTCACTACTTACATTCAATGTACACAACCATCAGTGCAATTCAGAGACCCTGGAAAAACGCCCCAGTGTTAAGAAGACTGTCCTGTGCTCCTAAACTTCAAAAATAAAATGCAATTAAAAAAAAATTCCTCTCACAAAACTTGAATAGCTCTAAGATGTTTCAGAAGAACACTTGAGCTGCAGGGATGAAATTTATTTTTACTTGTGTAAGACGCACAAATCCACCGAAACATATTTTAATTTACAAACTGGAAGCAATAATTCCCCATCTTCGTCCCATGCTAAGGAGATGTATCCTAACATATTTCATTCACTTCATCGGTGATAATTTAGATTTAAAAAGAAGGAAAATAAACTCCTCTACTGTGACCTGATTTATTACTGTTATTCAGTACCAATACCTGTGTTCCTCACTAAAATTGATGTCAGAAGCTTTAAAGAATTGCACAAGACTAGAGTTTGATCACTATTAAGGATATCTCTTCTCCTGAATGCATCACAAACATGGAAACCCCCTGCTGCATACAAGAAAAATTTAGTCTCAAAACACTCCACTATATGGTTAATATTTTGCCTAATAGAATTTTGGCAAAATACCTCTAAAAAATTCAAAATCAAGAGTGCCAATATCACAACTGCCATTTACCAGAGCACAACCCCCTGAAAGTATATTGTTCTACTACACCCTGGTCTACTTGGATTCGATTTTGGGAAGAGACAGAACAAAATATTTTTTGTAGAGTTATTCAGTACAATAAGCTTTCTTCCACTTAGTTCTATCCCCAAAAGAAAATCGTAAGTGACATGCACATCTCCAGTTTCTTTGATTCACCGTTACTTACTAGGCATTCAGAAATTCTTGCAATCCTTGCTTTTTTAAAATTATATTTAATAACATTCAGGCATAAGTTTGAGAAGTGGGTAATAATTTGCATTCCACATCTTTTGATAACATTGAAGATTTTAACCACAATCTATACTGTTAAGGCAATGATGCAAATATGTGTTCAAGCAACTTAATTTCATAAAACTGTGTTCACCCAAATTCTGACCTTTTCCAGGATATTCCTCTGTTTTCTAAGGCAGCCTTTTTCTGACTACTCTCAGCAACAATTATGCTTTAGGGCAACAGAGGGCTGTTATTGACTCTGGCAATACCAAAGCACACAACTGTATCCACTTTTTCACTTTTGGTTATGGTTAAATATGAAAAGTATTAAAAAAATTAAGAGCAATATAAATTATTGCAAACAGGAAAACAATCTAAATTACAACACAAGCATGCACAAGGCTTACAGCTCTCTACATTGCACAGTTCTTCACAGACCCCACCAAGGCATTTGCCACCTGCAACCCACAGGGCTCAACTCATAGAATCATAGAATGGATTGGGTTGGAAAAGACCTCTGAGATCATCAAGTCCAACCCTTGGTCCAACTCCAGTCCCTTTACCAGATCATGGCACTCAGTGCCACGGCCAATCTCGGTTTAAAAACCTCCCTCCCTGCCACCCCAAGCACAACCTGACTGTGAACACAACCTGCAGAACTGTGTTTGGAGGATTCTACTTACATCCCTGACACTCCTCTCGGTCCTAACAAAAGGAGGCACAGCCAAGAAAAGCTGGCCAAGCCCTTCAGTATTACAGCATCAGAGATGTCCGTTTAAAAATAAAAAAAAAACCCAACCAAAAAACACCCCACAGACTTTCAGAAAGTACAGCTTGAAACTAAAGCCTGCAAGAACAAGATTATTTCACTTTTCCATACACATTTTCTGATTTTCTGAGCACTTTATTTCCATTTGAGAAACTATTACTTCTGCGAAAGGGAAGAGAATGCATTTTCCATAGCCCACAAATCTGCCAAAGAGAAGACTGAGGTTCACACTAGGATTGACTACTGATATGAGATTGCTGAGCAACATGCAGAACAACAGCTGCATCACCATAATCACAAGCAGGATGCTAATACAAAAGATAGACAGAAGCTCATGCACAAAAAGCCAAGAGGGTATGAAAGCACAAAGAAGCAACACTTCACAGAAACACACTTAGCTCTCTAAAAGTTGAATTATGTGCATCTCAGGCACTTCTGGCACTTCAGCAAAACAGAACATTTTCATTGAAAGTAGTTAATTCTAGCGTAACACGACACAACCAAATTTCAAACCAGCAGAGGGCTAAACTATCATCAAGTAGACAGAATATGGTCTCCGTTATTATCGTAATTTTTAATCTGTGGGAGATTTTAATTCTACCATGTATAAAAGCTGGAGTAAAGTCCATGTTTTAATTTAAATACATCTATTTTGACTGCAGAGAGTAAAGGCACTGCCTGTGTTCTTCTCCAAGCTGCAGAGCTTTGTTGAGGGAAGGTACTGGTTGAATGAAGTCTCACAAAGGCACAGAGCAAATCAGAATCAGTAACAATTAGAATCAATAACAAGTACACCAACAGTGTCTCAGGTGAGTCTTCCACAACCCCATTCAGGTGAGCAAGCCAAACTGGAAACCGTCCAGTGCATTATGCAGATCCCCAAACACCGAGCATGACCAGAGGGTAAGGAGTGCAAGGCTGCAAAACTGAGCCTTATAAACACGTGCTGGAGATTTGACTGCATTACCCACCCCACTCCAAAGCACCAGCTCTGTCCCCTCTGCCTTGCCTGTCCCACCCCATGGGACACCAGCTGGGGCTCGCCCAGCGCTGCAGACCTAACTGATGGTTAAAACTTGGTTGTAATAATGCCAAGGTCATGGGTTCAATCCCCTGTGTGGGCCATTGACTTAAGAGTTG
>JAWWEV010000083.1:49019335-49039774 GCA_035583235.1 Hafferia zeledoni
TCCACCGACCCACCCACTGCTCCATCCCTCCCTCCCTCCCTCCCTCCCTCCCTCCATCCATCCATCCATCCATCCATCCATCCCTGCATCATCCACCCACCCACTCACCCACCGAGCATACATCATTTGCTCTTGAATTAAATAACCAAGATACATCTACAGCAAACATAAATTGCTGGTTTTTATCTTTTTTTTTTTTTTTGCTACGTTTAAATAATAATTTAATTGTAGATAAACTGTTGACTAGTAGTGATTCCTTTTTTGTGTGTGTTCCTGTTAAGACTACAATGCACAGAGATCAGATGACAGCACGTACTTGCACACTCAACTGATTTCTGGTGAGAACAAATGTTGATTTCGAACACCTTCAAAAAAGGTAATCTGAACCTGCAAGCTGTAATAGGCAGATAAGTATCTTGAAGCTTTGTATGGTATCTTTTCTGTAGGGGAGCTTGAAACAGAGGTATAGGAAAAAATCTCCAGGACTAAAAGGGCAAAAACATCTGAATCAATAGAATCATAGAATCATGGAGCCTATTGGGTTGGAAAAGACCTCCGAGATCATCAAGTCCAACCCTTGGTCCAACTCCAGTCCCTTTACCAGATCACGGCACTCAGGGCCACGGCCAAGCTCAGGTTAAAAACCTCCAGGGATGGGGAATCCACCTCCAGGGATGAAAAGAAGTCCATGAGGAAATGAGGCAATTAAGTTTACTGCAGCCACAAAAAGCAAAAATTTTCTACTTCAGCTTCTGTTCCCTCTAAATACAACATGCAACATCATGGCTATACAATTCCGAGGTTATCAAGTGAGAGAAGCAGTGCCTGATGAACACTTTGGGAAACCCTTTAACAAATTTCAGTGTCCTAATAAAACCATGACTCTCTCACACCTCTGTGCTCTATTACAAATCCTACCTCATATTCTCTTTTTCTGCTCAGCATCTACAGATTACGCTCTAATTTTAAACCTAAGTCACTAAATGTTATATGTGAGTTTGATGGATAGATACACAACTGAAGGGACATGAGCTCCTACGGCTAACAAACAAAAGCACAGCATTATTAATTCTTTCATAAAATGTATCCAATACAAAAGAGGGTTCTGTATTATTTCCTTGGAAAATTTAAAGCCTGACATGTTATGTTCTGAGTTTTTCATAGGACTAAAGGCTTTGTGGAAAAGAACAAGTACAGGACTAGAAACTATGATAAAAGATGGTATTTTTTTCCTAGGCTACTGTCTTACTTGCTACAGAAAATGGTAAGGTGATTTATTGAAACTCTGTTAATGGTTTGCAATAATAGTAACCTGGTAGTCATGATATTTTCTAGGGAACTTTTTTACTACAGCAAGGTCTTTTGCTATATAAATTCCAAGGTACTTAATTAGCTCCTGTTCTTCTTTCTAAAACCCCTAACCTGGGTTTTAGAAAGAGATGAAATAATATTTGCATGTATCCTTTAATCATATATAGATTGGTGCTGTTTAAAGAATCAAGGAGTGTGAAATTCTGTGCTTTTGAATTGGTACAAACCAGCAATATTTTGTGATACGTGGCTGTATGTCTAGTATTGCTCCATTAAAACAAAGTGTGTCCCACATTAAGTGGTAGTATCCAAATTCTGAAGAAAACCCTATCATAAGCCTTCCAAATAGGCTTTAAATGCTTCAGACATCTGGGCAAGTCTGATTAAAACATATTGCAACATACAAAGCATTTGCTCTAAACCCCACAGAAGTCCTGGGGGAAATGTCTTGAACCATATTCTTACACACGTATGCAGTGTTAAAATTCCATACTTAACTGAATAGTACCTTATTTCTAGAGGGCTGATCTGATCTTAGTAGATTTCTTTGTAAAGTACTAGTTGAAAGTGAAGATTTACCCCTCCTTTATCTTCTTTAAGTACACCAATTAACACAGACTAAACCAGAAAAATATGACATTATGATGTTTGTGAATGATAAATGTGTATCTGCACACAGCACTGGTTATGGTCTGTTCCAAATAAAATCTATAGCAGTGAAGGTATTTCCGTGGGAAAGGCAATAGAGCATGAATGTAAAAGACTGTGTTTTCATAGCAGTCTAGACTTCTCTAATTGTCAGCAGGGCTGGCCATCCCATTGCTTGCCTTTTGCCAGCTCCAGTGCTTGTCAGACTGTTCCCTTAGTCATTTCTGCATGTTCACTCAGCAGAAAACTAACCTGACAAAAGAGCAAGCAATTTCTGCTGACTTACTGTGCAGAGTGCCCTGAGCTGCTGCAAGGCAGACAGAGGCAGCCAGAAGTGGGACAGCTTTATCTTGCCATTTATTTCAGAGTGCTCAGGAACATACAGTCTTTGGTGAGCAATTTGCTTAACCTTAAACTCAACTAATACAACTAAATGCTACTTCAGGTTCAGCTAACAAACAACTCTGGGAATATTGATAATATCTCACTCACCAACTCCTTTAGTTGCTGGTGATGGCTGAAGTATTCATGCATATGGCCTTAAGCCAATATAAACTAATTTTTAAAATGCTGTCTTTAAGTTATTACAGCTTTCTGGAAGTCACAAAAAAGCCATGGGTACAAATTATGAATATGGCTTTCAAAACTCTTTTCCACACATTCAACATCAATTACTTTGTGAAAGATGTATGAATTTGCAAGCAGTTAGTTCTTTCAATCCAGCCATCCAACACAAATATTAAAAGATACAGAAGAATGTAATGTAACCTATGTAGCATTTCTGATAACTTTTTAATGGAAAGGAGGTTTTCCGTGTTTGAATTTTTCTTTACTTCATCATCATGCTGTTAAAACAATGTCAAATATTCCTATTATTTCACCATTATAATATTTGACATTGAGGGAGTTACTTTAAAAATAAATTAACAAGAACTGAGTCAAAAAACCTAAGCAGAAGGGAGCACTGGCCACAGAACAGAAGTTACTGTCCAGTGTACATGTCAGTGTTCCTTAGAGACAGTTTATGGAATGTTGCATTTGATAATATTTCCAGTTTCTACTCCTACTCGTAAAATCCAAAACACTATCCTTGATCTTAAAGCAGTCAGGGAGTGTACCATGCAAAGGTGCACAGGCAATCAGTGTTTGGATCACAAAGGTTACCAAAGACAGCAGGTAATCAGATAGTGCAGTTAAAATTACAACTCCTTGTCCCTGCAGCATCCAGAATAAGAAGAAATAGTTGTGCAAAATCCTTTATGGTGCTGTGATTAGAACCCTTTAATATAAATAAAATAGATATTCAGATCATTTTTCTAGCCTAATCTGTTTGCTTCTTTTACTTTTGTATTTAAATGTTGTGACTTAGAACCACCACCAGATGCCAGTGTTCTAGGAGATTCTAACTGTGCCTCTGCAGAGTCATTGTCAGTATTACAAATGCAAAACTATACCAACAGGGGGACAAAAGTTTTAAAACATTCGGATCAGAGAACTGACAAAACCCGAAGTTTTTATATCAGCTGTATGATCCTTCTGTGTACAAAGTATATGCTGCTCTCGGTAACTTGCTGGATATGAAATATTAAATTTCTTTAGTATGTGCCTGACTGGATATCAAGCAGTCTATGCTGTTTATATTTGAGTGTATTGGTCTGATCTCAGTGAAAGTAGAATGGAGGAAAAAGGTTCATTAACAGGCATTTAAATAAAGATGGTGAGTGACATGAGGGAAAAGTCAGATTTGTGTGTTCAAAATGCACAAGGCTATGAATAGAGCAAGAGCACTGTCTGAAAAAGCTGATAGGTTACCTAAAAGCTGCATTTTTTCATGCTGAGGAGACAAGAGAAATTAACTCACTTCAGAGAGAAGAAAAGCTGAGAGGCACTGCTCCTCTGCACCTTGGGAGGGAACACAACCTCTCTGCTCTGGTGGGAAGGCTGTGCAGAGATCACATTTCATGCCATATACCTTTCTTTCCAAAAGTACAAAGTGCAAACTCAGCCATTGAAGAAAGACTGCTAAGAACCACTGCTGTAAACTGGCTCACTAGAGCCCTCTTTTTTGTGAATGAGAATATTTAAAAGTGAGAATGAGAATATTTAAAAGATCTGATCCTGCAAGAGTCTGACTTTCCTAAACCAAACATTTTCATTTTATTACTACCTTAAGTGGTGTTTGCTTTCTGCTTTGTCTAGAGTGTCAAAACTCTTCTTCTAATTTCTATTTTAGTTTAATTGTACCTTAGAAACATTGAATGCCAAGGGAAACAGTGATGCTGTTAAACAGCAATCCTTCTTATCAAGTGATGATAGTCATGAGTTTGATTTTAAATTAGCCAGCAGCAGATGCCTACTTGAGTACTTTTATCTCTGTAATCACAATGTAAATGAAAAAAAAAATAATAATAAACACACTACAAAGCTAAATGGGCAGGGACCTTGTATCTAGAAAGAGACAGTAACTTGGTCCTGAAGACAGTGTCTTCATGGCTGAGGAATGGGCTCCTTTTGAGGAGACCTGGGATGTATTCCCAGATTTCCCAGTGCCCTTGTCACCCACAGTGGGCAAGCTATTTTATATGTCAGTGCTTCTATTGGTATTTTAATGAATAACAGTGATCCTACCCAATTTCCTGCAAACACATCTTTAGTTTCCCTCTTATCTTGCCCAGCTGCTGACAGAAAGGTCAAGGAAATTACTGCATATTTATGTGATTTTAAGAATACTGAGAGACACATTTGTAAGACACAACTGGGACTGCTGGGATTTTTCTGATTCTATTGATAGTATTTTCCCCTTCAACACTACCATTAAGAAAAAGCAAATTATTTTGCTTAATAATTTCTAATCAGCAGGGCTAAGAATACATGCAAAGATCTTGAGACACAGTTGGGAGGACAAAAAAATAAACTAATATGTGTGACTCCTTTAGCTAAAGTGCAGAGCATCTAAAACCACATCACTGGAGGTGCTGCACCCAGCAGAGCTCACAGCTGAGAAAAGTCACTAAGTCACAGCATAACAGATTCTTAAAGGACTGTACTTAATAACATAAAGAGTCAAGTTAAAAGCTATTTCAAGGAGAATCAGGAAGTATTTTTTCCCAATTACAATACTGTGTAATCTGATAAGTCACTAGGGAAAATACTTTCCTTCTGAGGCATTGGAGTTATGAAAGTGATGGATGCAGTATACAGAAAATAGCAATTAAAGAATAATTAAACTATTTCCCTGCTTCAGAGTTTCTAGAATATATAAAATGGAGCAAATACACATTTTTGTTCCATGATTGTACAAAGACATAAAATATAAAACCAGAAAGACAACAGTTTTATGAAGATAGATCTATCAATTAGTGCTTGAATTCAGGACAGATCTCTAAGAACACTCAATCAATTTCAGATTAGGAACACTTCAGCATTTAATATAATACCTTGAAACTGATATATTGTTGCTTGAGTATTCTCTACTTCTCATACTTTTCAATGAAATGTTTTGGAGGGAAGTGTTTCTCATCCTTTTTAACTCCATTTTCTAGCCCCCAGCATTTACTGCAAGCTTTGCCACCCACTGAGTAGGGTGGAATATCTGCTTGAAGAGACCAAGGACTTCAGGATTGAAATTCCTGTGATGTCTGACCTACTTCGCAATAACAGGCCTATAGGGCACTTCTACATCAAGAAGAGCAACTTGCCTTTCAGTTTAAATGAGTGAATACTTCATCACCTCTGCTGAACTACTACAGAAACACAGTTATTATTCAGCATTGATTTGCAGACATGTTATGTGACTTTCTTGAGGTGCCTTAGAAACAAATGTGTGGTAAATCTGATGGCACGGCCATAAAATAAACACAGATCATTTTACAAGTGAGTAAAGTGAGTTTTGGGAAACTCAAGATACTGCACAGCAACTTAGGGATGGATATGGGATTGAAACATGGAGTATTTGATACTGTTCCCACATTTGTAATTTCAGATATTTTTAAGCCTTTGGTCTAGAATACACAGTTATGTAACTGTATACCCACACAATGAAAAGAGAGGCTTCCCTTGATGCATTCTCTTGCCATTTCATCTTTCTGAGGAACTCACCTGTACATAAGGATGACATGCTGACATGCTTTCTTTTTATTATCACCCTTGTCTGCAAAGAAAAACTGCAAATGCAGAACCTCAAGATGTGAAAATCTTTGACTTGAAAAAAATATTATTTAAAATAAAGCAATTAGCAAACTGCTCAGAATGCCTCAATTATGTGATTTTGCATCTTCATCTCTTAATATACACTATTTCAAATTAAACCCCAATTCTAATAATCAAGTTATTCTCTCTGATTTTGCTCACCTTATTTTGTCATTTTGATTCCACACTCCTCTCTCTCTCACATGTGAAGCCTTTCCCTTCTTTTATGGAAAAGGCCAGGGATGTTGGGTTAAGAAGTATCAGGTACAGCTCACAGAATAGTTATGTTTAATTATTAATATAAAATATACCATCTTGATTTGCTAATATAAAATATTCCTTATTGATGAGTGCATCTGTGAAAATGGATCACATACCTTGTAAATAGCAAACTATTTCCAACTATCCAAAATAAATTCTGATGCCTGTCATTGAAGTATTAAAATGCTACACTTACAGAAGGGAAAAAAAACACTTAAAAAAAAACCCTTATCACCATAAAACAGTGACAAGGCTTCATTTGAGTATTTCCTCTGGTAATTTCCTTCAAACCACCTGGACTTTCCATGGCTCTGAAAGAGGAAGGGGGTTTAACTTAAGGGTTGCAATTATACAGTTACATTTTTAATAAATGCAGCATGAACTCAAACTACTCTATCATGTAACACTAGGGTGACCTCAACTTGTCCTGCAGAACCTGAAACTTCATTTGGACTGTGGGAGACAGGACAAGAGAGGTGCTGTGTTGGTGGGGACTGCCACAGTATTAAATTGCATTAAGTATATTTGGGGGACACAGAGACCACAACCAAAAAGTGGAACTCTAGAAAGATACTGGAAATTGTACAAGTTTGTTTGGTTCTACAACACAGAGCAAACTAGCCTGACATAAAAGGAACAAGACAAGTGTGTCATTCATTACTCTGTCTGGCTAAATTAAAGGATTTCAGGCAATTTTTTTTTAGTGTTTCCATCACTGCCAGGTCCTTCTTATGAAACCAGGAACCGTATTGTGAGCTTCTCATTCTGATTTAACAGCAATTTTCATGCAGACAAAGAAACTGAGTTATGATGTTTATGAAAGAATTTACAGGATGATTTTCACTCTGTGACTCTTTTCTACTAAACACATGTGATAATACTTCTTCACAGAAGTGCTGTACTGAATTATTTACCAGAGATGAAGACCAGACTTGCTGAGGCAGGAGCCCTGCTGTGCCTACTTCAGTCAGAATACACAGAACTCCTGGAAACACCAAAAGATAATTCCATCTCCTATTGGTAGTGACTAGAATAGAAAATATTGTTTAATCTTTGATTTCCAAATGTAAAGTATGTATTGTTCTATTATCCTACCTTATTCAATTCACCCCTGTAACTACTGAAAATAGCTCGAAATGTTATTTATACATATTTAACTCCCTAGACCTCTATTCACCTCATTCTTCAATATAAACTGCTACAATTCAAAGCACCAAGATGATCTTGCAGTTTGTGCACTAAGAGAAAAGAAAAAGATGGTTATGGTGAGAAAAAGTGTTGCTAACAGTTTAAATTTCCTAATTATACTATAAATATACACACAAATACTTAGAAGGAAGGCATAATTTCCTTTTGGCTCTGTTCAGATACTGGAAGAAAGATAACTCTTCACATGCTGTCATAATGCATTAACCAGCATCATCCTGTTATATGATTCTTGTTCAAAATGTTTCATGCAGCATTTTTTTCTTTTCCTCCACATACTAAAAATTGGGCTAAGTTAATCTAATAACAATATGAAGATTCAAACATTCATTAAATTTTTATTCAAAGTACTTTTCTGGATATTTCATTCTTTAGAGGTCCCAACTTCTGCCAGTTCATTAGGGACAAATACCTTGGTGGCTCAAGACAAGCCTCAGAGCAAAGAAAACAGAGAGATAATACACTGCAAACACATCTCAGAGCGGAGAGACAGGTATATGAACAGTTTTCAAATCAGTCTTTGTCCAAAAGTTGGAAAATGTCTTAAGTTCAATGATTTGCACTTTTTTGAATGCAGTTTTGGAGGGTTTTAGCACTGATTTTCAATACATAAATCCAGTTGCATCACTCATGCAGAGATGCCCCAAGAAGACAAACGCAGAAAAGATCACGTGAAAAGCTTTGTTATATGATGAAAAGAAAATAATAAAAGGGTAGAGAGTTCCCTAATGGTTATTTGAGAGGATTACCACTGCAGACAAGAAATTTAACTATTAAGAAATAAAATCCATTAATGACAACTGGTGATTTTACTTCTAGATAATGAAAGCAATTTCATTTCTGCTGTAGTGGAAGACTTCTATTGTTTTGTTCATTTAGTCTAACAGTAAGACTGCTCAAAGGTGAAGGCTGCTCAAAGATAGAAATATTGAAGGCACAGAAAACTGACGTTTGCCTCCAATGTTTCCAGAGAATATGATTTTTAGGAAGGGAGGGAGAAGAGTGTAAATACTGAATACACCTAAGAGGCTGAATGATGGAAATTAAATACTTCCTTTAAGAATGATAAACTTGTCAAATACATTAGGTAACACAGAAAAGAGTTATAATTTTTAAATATTTTGCTTTTTAACATAATCTTCTGGCTGTTTTATTTTAAACACTTACATATATTTTTGTTTGTTGACGTATTTAGAAACAGGGGAAAGTATAAATACTGAAAACATAAACTCTTAAGAGAGTTCGAACATGGAACTCAAAATCAGACCTCACAGTGCAAACAGAGAAGAGACAAAGGATCAGAAAATGGCATCACTGTAGAGATGACAGCACAGATGAGAAGTGAGAGCAGTGGTACTGGCTAACAAGGGTCAGATCTTCGGGACATCAGTGTAAAAACCTTCGCATCTTTGGGATCCAGAAGGAGACGGAGGAGGAGGAGGAGGAGGAGGAGGAGGAGGAGAAGGAGGAGGAGAAAGAGGAGGAGGAGGAGGAGGAGAACAACAACAACTTCAATCTACAAGTTACTCTGTATATATTCTAAATCCCTTCCCATGGTCACTTTTCATAGGTCCATGACAGTGTCCTTACACTCTGCCACAACTTCTAACTGGATATTACACACTCTCCAGATGTAAATTTAGTTTCATGAGAAATTGTCAGTACACATTCCATTCTCACAGCTTGCTCCTTCTCAGTTTCCTTCTATCAAATGTTGTTTTAGCTATTCCACCAGTTTCCTCACAGTTTTTATCATCTCTTGCAGTTCTCAGTCATTCAAGGAAGCCACATTTCATCTAGGTCAAAACTGCTTGCAGTTTCAATCCCCATAGTATCAAAGGAATAATTTCAAAATAAAACCCTCTGGATTTTTCACCAAATTTCCCAGCAAAACTCTCACATTCCTCATATTAATCCATGGGCAAAGGAAGAGGTAAAAAGTTTCGTTCAGTTTTGCTCTTTCATCCTGTATTAAATCACCCAAAAACAGAGTCAGTAAGCAAAATAATTATCTCAGAGGAGTTTCAGTTCTATATCTGCCTTAAAACTTTTTTCTTCATCTCAATAAGATGTGGGATAAGTTTTTACAAAAGGTCTCCTAATAGCCTTTCTGGATGCTACTTATTTAAAACTGACAAATACAAACAAGTGCAGTGCTGAAATACCTAATCTGAAGTAAGAGATTTTACTGGTTTTCCTCTTCCACCACGGAAATGACTATTTTTCTCTCTGGGGCCATATTTTCTCTCTCTCTCTCTCTCTCGTTTTTTTTTTTTTTTTTTTTTTTAAAGAGGAGGTGTGCATGTTTTATCAGTAACAACACGTAGATAGGAAGCCACTTTTTTCCTGTTCTGCCTTATTCTGCAAGCATTACTTCTACACTTACTGATGACAAATTATAAGGAACACAACAACCATTATGTACTTTCAATCAACTAAATTTTAGTTGTGTTAACCCATATTTTTATGTTGAGATTGTAGTTATCCTACTGGTTATGTACAGTACCATCTTTTAAAAGCAACCCAGCCAAATGTTCTCTCCAAAACATAAAAAGGTAGATAAATGCAGATGCAGAACTGGCTGTTCTAAAAATATGCCTGGCTGTCTTGCTTGCCAGGAATTGAGAATTGATATTTCCCTCAGGAAACAGGCAAAGCTTGAAAAGTCAGTACACATCTTACTTACACTGGCCTGGTGACTATTTAAATTTTTTCTCAAAGGTTTGGAAGCAAAGCAGACATAGAGAGTTAGAAGAATACGGTGACCTCTCTGGTGAAGGAATAACCTAGCAGCATGAAATGGTTATTTAAGTAATTGCTTGTCATTATACACTGGGACCTGTCTGAGATTCTATTTAGCCTCTATTAGTTTTAATACTTATTAGTATATGGTGTTCCAACTTGTACATATTGCATGTATCTGTGTTTTATATATAAAACAGAAAGTTATGTTTTTTCTCTTGGTGATTTGAAGGATTCTTAAATTGATGAATTAACTCATTCTATTGTTCCTAATAAATTTTAAACATATTTGCTTTCCATCTTAAGTGATTAAATAAGCAGATGTGGATAAAAAGTAACAAAGTTAAGTTTGCATAAAAGCTTAAGGCATGGTTCAAAGTATAGCTTTGCTCTGAAAAAACCATATAAAAACCCAATGAAAAAAACCTGCTTTTGCTGTGCCTTAGTTCTGACATGAGATACACTCTCTGTAGTCATATAGAGAGATGGGGTAGGGGAGGTGTTTTGGCTTTTTTGTTGTTTCTTTTTCACAAATAAAATTGCCAGGCACACAAACCAAACCTCGGCTCCTTTAATCACCCAGCATTATTCCTTGTTTGCATCTCACTTCCTGTAACAAAAGTTCTCCCTGCCAAACAGTGTTCTCATTTCAGTTGTGTAATCCCATTTTTTAAAGGTATGCCCTTGGTGACATCTCTGCAAGATGAGCTCAGGTTGCATAAGTAACCAACTGTCTCTCTTAAGTGGATTCTAATCAACAAGTCTGCACAAGTAACTATAATCCAGTTTCTTTGTAATCTCCCTCACTTTTTTAGCTGAGCCAGTCAGAATAGTAAGTGTGCAAAATATTCAGGCATGAATCATCATAAGAGTTAATCTGCTTTCCTTTCAAATCCTACAGAAACTTTGAGCAAGACTGTTCTGTCACTTTTCAGAATTAAGCCATGCCTTGAAGTAGAATTGTCCAGTATATATTTAGAGTGAAATTTGCTTGCTTTTATAGGGCTTTTGCACTTGCTCAGCCTAGACACAGTCCAAAACAAATTCTTTCACTTGCATCATCTAAAGCTTTGTTTATTCTGTTTCAATTGGCTTGACTTTTGCTCAGACAATTCAGGAAGTCTCACAGAGTTGCACAGGTCCCTTGCATAGGTGTAATTTAGGGTGTCCCTGAACAATCATGATTATTTGCAAGATCATTTTAATAACTCCTCAAGAGGCCAAACAAAACCTCTTGTTCATGCATCAAATAGAGAATAACTTAAAAGTTTATTTTAGATCAAAACTACACATTACATACAGGCACACAAATACTTGCCTTTTACTCCTAGCTCACAAAGGTTGAGCTGCCATAATCCTCAGAAATTCCAACATGAAGTACACAGAGATAAATTTGCCACAAAAATCTAAGTAATCAAGTATGTTCAAGCTCTAAAGTGCAATGTACATTTAAAGGAATATTATACATTTAATTTAGTTTAATTAAGTTGTTTAAATATTTTCAAATTATATATTCACTTTTTACTTTGGCCAGTTTGAATGTTACAAACAGTAACTAGTAGCTTCATTCTCTAGTTGAAGAAAAGATCTGCATATTGTCATAAGAAAGATTAAAGAGGGATATGCTGCATTAAAATCATGTATAAAGTAAATTATTAAAGACAAATTTCAGCAGGTTAGACTTTACAGACAAGTAAGACATGGTTTAAACTGTATTTATTTTAAATTAATTATTATGGACATTTCTGTGAACTTTTTACATTTTTCTTATCCCTTATTGATAACTTGTGTTTGAATTCTGTTTGCTTCAGGAAGGAAGCAAAAACAAGAGCATTTTAATTTTTATCATATTTTCTAAAGAAGACAAAAAAATCACAGTAGATATGACTTAGTTATGAAGAACTTCTTCATCTCTGCATACCTGATGGGAACACTGTAGTAAGTGAAGATAATTTGGGATGTGGGGACATCAGGCATAGAAGAGTTGTGATAAATCCCCTTCAGATTCTAGTGTGATATAAAAATATAAATGTATTAAAAAGACATAATTAAACTTTACATTCTAATGACATTTCTCCATTAAGGAAATATAACTGGTGCCAGAAGAGTGACAAGGAAAAACAAGTGAGTACATACTAAAAGGTTCACATTTATTCACACTTAACTCAGACACTGCTTGTTAGTTTTGGAAACTCAACAAAACTATGTAAGAGTGAGGTGTCCTCTATGTGGCTTGTACATAATCAGTAAAATCAACCAGCATTTACAAAATCTCTCTTGGGGATATATAACACATAAAGAACAGAACATGACTTCAGACTGAGTTTTCAAAAATGATCTTAGCATAGGAAATTATCAGTATTTCTATATATCAAACAGAACACAAAGACATCTAGAAGTACATCTATCAGGTCTGTAAGGATGATATACTTGGATCTCTAGTTGTTTTTATAATGGAATAATAAAGAAAAGCCCTATTAGAAAATGAAATATATTGCTATGTATTATATAAACACTTTGAAAGTGAAACTTTGATTTTTAAATTATTTTTTTTTCAGAATACAGCCTCCCTTTTCCTTTACATTTAAAAAGGTTTCTTACAAATTCTTAGTTCACAAACCTTGTTAAGATATTTCATAATTTGTCTTCATCTAAATGGGAGTGATTGAAATATATAAATCACAGAATCACAGACTGTTCTGAGTTGGAAGGCACCCACAAGGATCATCGAGTCCAACTCTCAAGTCAATGGCCCACACAGGCGATTGAACCCATGACCTTGGCATTATTACAACCTAGTTTTAACCAACTGAGCTAATCTCAATAACACATCTTCTCCTTAATTCTTACTAACAAGCTGATATTGGGGCACTGTTCAGAGCACTCCAGTGCTTAAAATTTTACTATACAAACAGGGATACTAATTCACAGTAATTAAAAAAAAAAAAACTTCCTATAAACACACTTTAAAGATAAGCCATATTACTCTAGTGTTTATTTCTGAAAAACTTTAAAAAAACCAAAACACAAAACCAATCAAAAAATCACTAAAACAGTGAAAATAAAAATCTAGGAAGTGGAGAGCATTGTTTTCAATTGTTTGATCAATTACCTAACCTGTGTTAAAACAGACATTTTCTACAAAAGATTGTATTTACCTGGATGTCTAGATTTTGGGAAAACTCTGAAATACAAATTTTTCAGTTAGCTCTACCCATAGCTATTCAACAGTCAGTGTAACCCTTTTCCTGCTGAGGATGCAATGGATCTGAACCAATCAATTCTGCTGATGGAGAGTGGTAGTCCCCATCAAAATGCATATGCATATGCATCATTCCTACTGTGCCCTACAGATTTTTGCAGTGCTAAAGTGTTCATTCTGGGGTTTCTTTTGCCTCGTTGGTGCTGTCTGTTGTAGGGATGCAGTCTGCAACAGTCTGGATGATTCTCCTGGTCCTGGAGTTCAGTTCATTCCCTAGGAGAAAATGTGCTTCCCACTTTCCCTGACCACGTGGTCCCCGAGAGCCCCTGAGAAGGACACACAGAGACCACCGGAGAGGGAGAAGAAGAAGAGAGCGTTTATTGCTAGTCAGGGGTTTATATGGGCCTTGGAGGGATTCAAACTCACCAACAGAAAACAAGAGGGGATTTGTCTGTGGGCCAATGGGAGTAAGGGGATTTACATTCAGTAGGGGAGGGGTTCAGGTAACAGGCATGTCACAACCTTCCTCCAGAGCCCTGAGATAACAGGGTATTCCGGGAAGGAGAAGCAGTGACTTTGCACAAGGACATTGTACATTCAAACAACATTAAAACCACCAGTTGCTAAAGCATTGTCAATGGCTTGTTGATCTTCTTCGCAAATCCATTTCTGGCAGGACTTTCTCCATTCTAGATATAGTAAATCAATTCCTACACTAAAGTAAATGAGGTAAAGGGAAAAACTAAATCTCACTGACTCTACAATTATCTAGTGTGTCAGGGACCAGAGTCATGTCTAAGGCACTGTCATGCTTGGTCCGTGGCTGTGCTCATGGACATGACAATGGAAAACACTGTATAATTTCAGTGTGGGGAACTTAACCTTGAAGAAAGAATCATGAGATTAGTGTAACATCGAACTGGTGGGAACTTGGCCTTTGCCAAAGGAACAGCAGAGCCACTGCCAGCCCGGAGTCAGAACCTGTGGGTACAGAAAAACCAAAGGTGAGCAATTCAGATCCATATAGACTCTGTGAGACTGAAGGCAAATACCAGCTGAGAAGCAGCAAGGCTACAGCTGCTGTTGTCTGGTAAAGGAGAAATCACTCCCTAGGAGTTCTTTCCAACTCCCCAGAAGTTTCTTATAAGAACTCCGCAGGTTTCCCACAGAGATGTTCCTGAAAACAGTCAGGATGATTTCACCAAAGCATTGGACTTGTGAGATATGGATTATAACCAATTGGGATTTGTATATGATGGTGTGCGATTCAATTTAGCCAATGGAATGTAGCCTTAACCCCATATAAACTGTGTGCAGTGTATAATCACTGGCATTCACTTGATCACATTGGTCTGGTGCGTGGTGTCATTTGCCTCCACGTTATTTATTGTTTACTTTAAGGACCCTGAGCTTTTCCAGCCTCGGCTGCTGTGCTGGCCATGCATGGGCTGATGCTGCAGCATCGGGGTCAGGATGTGCTGTTTGGTATCACAAGTAGCAGGATACATTTGCTTTGCTGTTGTAGCTGTGCTATAGGGAGAAATTTGCTTTGCCACCTCAGTTGTGGTTTAGCATCTTTATTTTGTGAGCAGGAATCCTCCTGAACCTGTAACAAGTAGCACAACCACAAACTTCCTAGTCTGGATTAACCCTACATGAAGGGCTGTGAAATGGGCATATCCCCATGACAAACAGCCAGGAATTTTGAATGTTTGAGTTTTTCCCACTACTTGTTAAACATTATATGTATGCAAAAACCTTACAAAGAAAGCCTGATAATAGTACTCCAATGAATTCTACAAAATATTTTAATGAAGAATTTCCTGATTATGTTCAGCATACTGTCTGCATACATTCTGCTTTATAACCATTTCAAATATTCTCTTTAAAGTCTTAAATTGTTTCCCATCATTTAGAGTTATGTCATGCAACCCTTTGCTTATTTCTTTGAATGTAAGTGAAAAGCAACATTACTTTGAATAATGACAAGTACTTCAACAGAATTGGTAATGGGTAATTTTAGAGAACTTTTGACTGTGCCACAGGATTCTTTTGCTCTATTTACTTTTCCCCTAACTAAAATATATTCTACTAGTCTTAATTACAAACTACTACTTAATTATAAACTGCCCAGTCTCTGTTTACCTAACTTTCATATTTAACTTATGGTGTAAACCATCTGATTGCTGTAGTTCCCCAGACCTCGTATTTTGTTGATACATTCTGGGTTCCAGTAATTTCTGAGTTTAAAAATTGGTGCAGAGAAGATCATGTACAAAAGATCATCCAGAGAAGGTAATGCATGTTTTTTGCTTCTTTTACTCTTGAAATTTTAAAAAACTTACAAATGCTAAGATTGAAAACATTTATTTAATATCTGTGTCTGTGTGTTTCATTATAGAAATGTACCTGAAATGTGCACTGCTTTTCAGTCAAGTTAACAATTGCTTTTAAAAGTGACAAAAATGCATGTCTGCTCTCAAGGAGATGCATTTTGCTGGATCATCAAAGAAAATTGTGCAGTCTCTGATATCAAAGGAGTAATGGTATGAAAATAGCAACACTTCATTGTAGAAAAATGTACAAATGAATGGAAAAAAACGTGCCCTTTATGTAGCAATACATTAACAAAAATCATCCTATGCAGACCTGAGACATCCCAAATTTCAGAAGATTCAACACAAACCCTCTGCTCCAGGGTGAACAAAAGACTTCTCCCACCAGCTAGACCAAACCAAAATGACCCCAGCTGTTTTTAATGAAGATTCTCCACAAAGTCCAGAATATCCGCAGGCGAGGCCTTCTGCAAGAATAAACATCAAATAAAGATTTTAAGCCAGTAATTTTTGTTGGTCTTTTCTACAGATGGTCTATGAGAAACTTTCTACTTCATCTCCCTCCAGTGAGATCATCCTCTTTAACTACAGAATTTAATGTGATGTTAAAAATAAGCATGGCAAGACTATGCTGTATGATCAGCTAAGGAAAGAGGTTGAGACAGTGTAGGGTTTCTCACACAGAAAATTATAAAATACTAATGAAACACAATAAAGTTGTTTTACACCTACTTTAACAGATTTAATTCACTTGCATGTCTCTTTTTCTTTACTGCATGCACATCCACTTGGGCTTATTTTGGTAAGACATTTGAACTCTCCCAAGGTCTGGTGCATGTTTTTGAGCCTTACCTTGTCATTTTAACAGTGCTTTTCCATTCCCATGTGCTTTCTAACATACAAAATGCCACATCCTCTGATCATCTCTGCACTCTTGGAGATACTCTTCACTTAATGACAGAGGTGTTGAAAACAAACTACTACGGATCTGGCAAGTCTGTCTCACAGCAGAACCTCATTAAGTTTCATGACTGTGAGTTGGCAGTTTTGTGTATAAGTTGGAATGTACATAATGGTACAGTGATTTCTTTTTTCTATATATTATCCTTAGGGACTGTGAAAGTTGCATGTATTTCAGTTTTGATAGTACAGAGGTCTGGTCGTGTTCAGGCCAGGATAAGATAAGCTGCAAATGTTTGCATAGGGGTTTTACCCATGAACCCTGCCTGGCTCCCATCCACGTGCATCTTCCCAAGTGCTGATGTGCCATGTGTCTCGTGTGTGCCACGTGTCCCATGTGCCTTCTGTGCGGTGTGTGCCATGTATGCTGTGCGTCTCATGTGTGCCACATGTCCCATGTGCCTTGTGTGCCGTGTGTGCCATGTGTGCTGTGCCTCATGTGTCCTGTGTGCCTTCTGTGCTTTGTGTCCTGTATGCGCATGTGTCCTGTGCGTCCCGTGTGCCATGTGTGCCGAGTGCCCCGTGTGCCATGTTTGCCTTGTGTCCTGTGTGCTGTCCCACGTGTGCTATGTGTGCCATGTGTCCCATGTCCCATATGTGCATGTGTCCTGTGTGTCCCATGTGTACCCATGTCCTCTGTGTCCCACATGTGCCCATGTGTGCCATGTGTCCCATATGTGCATGTACCCAATTGTCTCCATGTATCCTGTGTGTCCTGTGTGTCCCATGTCCCTACATGCCCTATGTGTGCCATGTGTCCTTTGTGTCCCCATGTGTCGTGTGTGTCCCATGTATGCTGTGTGTCCCCATGTGTCCTGTGTGTGTCCTGTGTGTCCCCATGCAGTCCATGTATCCCATGTGTCCCCATGTGTTCTGTGTGACCCATGTGTCACCGTGTTTTTCTGTGTGTGCTGTGTCCTGTCTGTTCCATATCTCGTGTCTTGTCTGTCCCGTGTGTCCCCATGTGTGCCATCTGTCCTGTGTGTGCTGTGTGCCTTGTGTCCTGTGAGGTCCCTGTGTGTGCCATGTGTCCTATGTGTCTCGTCTGTCCCACATGTCCCCATGTGCCCTGCATGTCCTGCGTGTTCCATGCGTCCCGTCTGTCCCATGTGTCCCGCATGTTCCATGTATCCTGTCTGTCCCACGTGTCCTGTGTGTCCCCATGTCTTCTGTCTGTCCCATGTGTGCCACGTGTTTTGTGTGTCCTGTCTGTCCCGCATGTCCGGTGTCCCCATGTGTCCTGTCTGCTCCCATGCGTCCCTATGTGTCCTGTCTGTCCCATGAGTTCCACGTGTTCCATGTGTCCTGTGTGTCCCCATATGTCCCGTCTGTCCCCATGTGTCCCGTATGTCCCGTCTGTCCCGAGTGTCCTTCTCTGTCCCGTGTGTGCCGCCTGTCCCCCTATGTGTCCCTATGTGACCTGTCTGTCTCGTGTGTTCTGCCTGTACCCCGTGTTCCGCGTGTTCCCTGTGTCCTGTCTGTCCCGTGTGCCTCGTCTGTCCTGTCTGTCCCGTCTGTCCCTGTCTGTTCCCATGTGTCTCGTCGGTCCCGTCTGTCCCGGGTGTCCCCGTGTGTCGAGCGTGTCCCATGAATCGCGTCTGTCCCGTGTGCCTCGCGTGCCTCGCGTGTCCCACGTGTCCCCGTGTGTCCCATGTGTCCCGTGTATCCCGCGTCCCCCCCGTGCCGGGCTCGGACACTGGCGGCTCCCGTTCCTCTCGCGCTGCCGTTCCCAGGGGCAGGAAGGCCGCTCCATCAAAACAAGCCCCAGCTAAACCCGAGAACGAAGCACAGAGCCGAAGGTGTCAGACCCACCTCTCCGCCCCGAGCAGTGACCAGGCCGGCCTGCGCGGGGCCGAGCGGGCCGTTCCCCGCGGTGTCTCCGCGCGGCTTTGGCCGCGGCCGGGAGCGCCCGGCGCCGGGGGGGGAGGAGGCAGCAGCGCAGGGCGGGGAGCGGGAGGGCGGCCCGGAGCGGTGCGGCTGTTCCGCAACTACAGCTCCCGCAGCCCCTCGCGGGGAAGGGGCGGGCCGGGGCGAGGCGGCGGTGGGCGGGCGGGCGGTGTGTGCCGGCTCCGCGCTCCGCTCCCCGAGCGTGGGCAGCGAGGAAGGAAAGGAGCCCGAGGGGTTCCGGGCCCCACGCGGCCCTCGCACCCGCGGGAGCGGCGCAGGGGAGAGCGGAGCGTGCCCGCCCCACGGAGGCGCCCGGCGGGCTGGCCCGCAGGTAAGGGCTCCGGGCCCGGGCAGGGAGCGGCGAGGGCCGGGGAGACAGAGGAAGGGTGTCCCGGACACGGAAACCCGAGCGGCGAGGCGGGGCGGATCGCGGTTCCTCGGGCTGCAGGAGCGGCCCAGCCCGGGCTGCCCGGCCGGGTGCGGAGCAGGAAGGGCGGCGGGGCCCGGAGCGGGGGAAGCCGCGCCCGGCCCAGGCCCTTCCTGCGGGCTCTGCCGTGCGTCCCCCGGGCCGAGGAGAGGGCAAGGTGTGCGGGCAGCCCCGCTGGGTGTGTTGTGTGTGTTTCGGTGCCCGCTCCGCACTCCGAGCTCGGAGCACACAGCACCGCGCCCGCTTGGGCAGGGCGTGCCCCTCTGCAGCGAGCTGCGGGAGCGCCCGGGCGGGCTCGCCAATGCTCAGGCGTTCGAGGGGTTTTATTCACTACGGAACACGTTTCTTTATTTTTAGAAGACCCTGTTGCTATAATTGTTAAGAGGCTGTTAATGATAAGAGAGATGGGCGCATTCATGAGTTTGGAAGGAGCCCGAAAACAGCTCTGGACTGTAATCTGCTCCATGTGTTTTACGTGATTTCCAGTTTGAATACCAACATGACGCTTTGAAGGGTGGTGTTACCTATTTCACTGATAATAAATGCATTTTGTAGAAGAAGCACTACTGTATTGAATTTGTATGATCTGCTCGGTGACTCACTCATTTTGGAGAGACTTACAGACATTTTTGGCTTGAAATGAGGAAGGTCTAGGATCAGTTTTATCCCTTTAAAGTATCAGTGTTATCATCCACTATCTGTGGAGATGTGTGTGAGGAGGTTATTACAAATTTCCTGTAAGATTAAATCAACGTTTGTCTGTTTGTTAAACATTCATTATGGCTTGATTGTAAAGCAACTTAATGAAATATATTGGAGCCCAGTAACAGTTATCTTCTTAATATTCATCTGTTTCCGTGGTTAATACAATTGCTTAGCAGTGGTGTAAGAATAGATGAAAGGTGTGGTAGCAGTACAAAATCGTTTGACGTACATGACATGCTTTTGCTGTTGTTTCTGTCACTTGGGTTTGGCGATAGTTACCTTAACATGAAATCTGTTTTACCTGAACTGAATTCTTGGCTGTTAACTGAGAACTTGTGAATAGAAGACAGTTGTGTGAAGTGTGTCAGGTGTAAGCTTGTTGCCCTAAATATCTTCTTGTGAACTGACTCCAAAGGAGATTAGTTTTTTTTTTTCCTTTTTTCTCCAAAGTCTCATTGTTTTGTATCAAAAATAGCGTGGCCAGCAGGCCCAGGGCAGTGACCCTTCCCCTGGACTCTGCATTGGTGAGGCCACACCTTGAGTGTTGTGTTCAGTTCTGGGCCCCT
>JAWWEV010000083.1:49098448-49122389 GCA_035583235.1 Hafferia zeledoni
ATTCTCATAAGCTCATATGGCACTTTCTTCAAAATTGCTGAGTGATATTATTTCATTGATCATTGCAGTTACTCAAATAGAGAATTATCAAAGTAGTTATATTTTAATACAGTTCAGTATTGAGAAGAGTGAACTCAAGAAAACACAGAGACATTGAGCAATTGTTAAGAATACCATGGGCTTTTGTGCTTCTAGTTGAAGACATAGCAAATTTAAACTGGTGTTGTGAGCGTTTGTTTTTGCTGTGAATATACCTTAATTACAGTATAGATGCTTGGTTTGCAATGTTAATAAATTGCAGTATTAAATATAAGTATATAAATATGTATGTGCATATTTATCACTACATAATAGTAACAGTCATTGATAATATATTTGATTTGTATCATGAATGGGAGTTTCGCAAGTATAACTCCAATACTGTTAAATCTATAGGGCAATATTTTTATAGGAGTGTCAAAAACGCAGCTCCCACTTCTTTGATAAGCTCCATACACAGTGGGCATAGCTGAGAAATCTGTGTTCCCTGCCCTCCCTGCCTCCCCTGCAGGCTCTGCTGCTCTTGCCCACAGCCACTGCCATCTGAGGACTGCTCTGCCTTTTTACCATTGAACGCTTAAATACACAACTACTGAACTTTGAGAGTCTTTTTTTCACAAAAGAACACTTCCTTTTTTCAGGTTAGAAAACTGAAAATGCAGTTGGAAGAAGAACGGCAGAAGTATTCCAAAAGTGATGGCATGAATCCAGATCTCATAGGCTTGGAGAATGGTTCTGACTTGCAGCTCATTGAACTGCAAAGTAGGTGTATGGTTACTGTTCAAAGTTATTCTTCTTGTGGAGAGGAAACAGCTTTTTGTTGTGCAGTAGTAGCATTGTGAATGAATATATTGTTGAGCAGGTAGGTTTTTGTTGGTGTACATCCCTGCAGGGAATTCCTCACTGTAGAACAGCTTAAAAATCTGCCTCTTTCAGTGTTGAATAACAACATTCTGGAAAGTTATTTTTCAGTTGATAACCTCGCCTAGAGTGGGTGCCACTACCTGAATAATTCCAATTTTTAGACAATAGAATTTCACCTGCAATTTTTAAAATCTATTCTACCTAAGTAATTTGTTGAATCTTCTATATAGAAACTTAATCTAGAACACTATTGCCTTGAAGCAAAACATGAACATTTATTTAACAAGATATTCAGTGTTGCTTCATAGAAGCACTGAGCTACTTTCCTTTTCAAGCAAGCTGTTTCTTCAGATGAAAACTTTACTTGTTTGGCAGTCATTTAATATGCTTGTGTTGATGAACATGAACGAAGTACTGGTGATGTCAGGGCTCAGATGTTGCACCAGAATAATTTGCAAAGCACTTTAGAGTTTGTCAGTCAGGTTCAAGCCTTGTGCTCCTCATCATTCAAATATTACAGATGCCTAAACTGTTACTATGTCTATTGTGGTTGACCCATTTTGTGTGGTGTGGGTTGGTTATTGTGTTGACTCTCTTTTTTAAGGAATGAGTTTGCTGGTCTAAACAGGTGTTTTAAAAGGTGTGTTTCTCATTGGTACATCTGAGATTTACTGCACATTCTTACAGAATCAGTTGTGTTCTCTAGCTAACAGGAAAATTATTTCTTTTCCATACTCTTAAGATTGCTGAAAGAACATTTACCTCTTTGTAATGTATACAGGCTTCTCAATGAAATGGTCTTTTTAATGAATTTTAATTAGAGGGAAACTGCTAGTTTATAGTTGCTTTAACTATCATATTCATGTCGATTTTTGTCTAGGAGATGCCAACAGACAAATTAGTGAATACAAATTTAAGCTTTCAAAAGCTGAACAAGATATAACTACTTTGGAACAAAATGTAAGTGTGTCTTTCTTCATATTTGTTATCCTTACACTTAATCTGCACACTTTTAGAATACTTTTTTAACAAAAACCAAGAAAACATATTTCATAATTTGATTTGCTGTTTGACCTTTAGGTTGCACAGAATGGCACTACATTTTTTCATATTTCCTTCAATTCAATACTTGTGCACAGTCTCACTGTAAGAGAAAATCTACAGAGATGCTGGACCATAATACCATGTTATTGATTTACAATTATGAAGTGAGAGAGACACATATCCATGAAACAAACACTTGAATTTCAGAGAGTAAATTATGTACCTTACTATTTACAACTTTCTTTTAAGTAATTGAAGTTACATATATTGATTTTTTTGAACTAGTACCTTCAGTTCCTCTTGCTGTTCTGACATACTTTTGTGTTTTAGGAAATTAATTCCAGATTATTACCAAAAAATCACATAAAGAATTATAATTTGGGTCACAGATGCATAGCTTTTTCCTTTTGCACAGATTCAGGCTGCCTGTCATGTGGATTTGGTGGGAGCAGGGAGTGTAAATAGAACACTCCAGTGAGTGTGTTTTAACACCTACAGATTGCAACAGGATTTGTCTCAGGCTCCTTCCTTACTGCTGAACTTTGTGCTTGGGCTCAAGACCTCTTTCATCATGTCCTGATGCAGTTCACACTCTCCTTTCTACTTTTTACTTTCTTACATGGTTTCTGGTGTTCAACTTTGCAGCTTTTGTTTTTAACCCACGTGTTCCCCAATTCTTTATTGTTCTTGTTCCAACTCTTCTCTCTCTGCTTAGCTCTTTGACCTGTGCCTTCTCAGCTGTGTCCTGGGAGGAACAGCTGGTGGCAGGCGAGCTCCAGCTGGGACACTGAGTAGTCATTCCTGTCATGTTTGGGTTTGCAGATTGGACGACTTGAGGGGCAGGTTTCAAGGTATAAAAATGCAGCAGAAAATGCAGAAAAAGTAGAAGATGAACTGAAAGCTGAAAAGAGGAAACTTCAGCGAGAGGTAACTGACTTGATTTCCTTTTCAGTTGTATGCTCCTTTCAGTCTTGAACTGCTCTGTCTTTTGCCTCTGAGCTCTGTTTTTTTGTCATCTTTGGTTGCAGCTTTTGAGTGTGTTTTGAGACAGCCTTCAAGTCTCCCTGTTGCATTCAGGACACAGTTGTGGCATATAAAAGTAATACTAACTACAATTAATGCTGTTCTCTCTTGAAAGGAGGGGTCTAAGTTGTATTTTTTCTTAACTTGTCATATTTTAAAGTAATCCTCCTACAAAAATTACTGGGGAGATGAATGATCCCTATGTCAAGTGACAGCCTGGGAATTTTCCAGCATGCTGGGAAGAAGCTGTATTTAACTGAGCTGTTTGATCATGCTTGCTCAAGAGCTGCTGCATGACTAGCATGATGCCTGCTACCTGTGGGAATATGTATCTGTATGCAAGTAATAATGGTAAAGAGGACTTTACCTTATTCTAGGTAAATTACTTTCATGTGATGGGTAGTTGCAGGCACCTAGTTCTTGTGGAATGAATGCATGTTTCATGTTTCAGTTGCTTCACAATAATTTTTAACAGTTTAGTTCTGTTTTGTGTGCCTGCAATAATGAAAGTGTTATGTCTGAACTTCTGTGGCACTCTTATAAAGCGTATAATACTTCTATTCCTGACATAATTTACTCTTGCAAAGACAACAGCTGGAAGTCCAAATAAACTAAAGTGATCATAATTTTTGTTTTAATTTTATAGTTAAGAACAGCGCTGGATAAGATAGAAGAGATGGAGATGACCAATAGCCATTTAATGAAAAGGCTGGAGAAGATGAAGGCGAATAGGACTGCGTTTTTATCTCAACAGTGAAGTGGAAATTGAAAATACAATGCACTGCTCCTTGAAAACTAGCCCCTAGGTTGTTTATAAATACAGACTTTCATTGGCACAAACTATTTGAACACTGAGCTGTTCACTGATGGTTTAGTTTCATAATTAAATGACATACTTTTTATAACTTATGAGAGAATGAAATGTAGTTTGAATTCCCATGTGAATGCCAGCAATTTTTCAGTAGCAGTTGATTCTAGAGACAAAGATGGAGCACAATGCTGTATGTTCGACTTAGAGATAGAAAATGTTTTTGCAACTGTGGAATCAAGTTTACTCAAGATCTCTTTTGGCTGCTTTAATGATGCTTGATGCTCAGAGACAGCTGCATGAATTCAAAAGGACACTGTATTTCTGTACTACAGGACTAATGTATATTTGCTTAAGACATCACACAGCACAAGTGCCTTTTATCCGGTGCAATTTAGACTTCATTGTTGAAATAACCTTTGAAACCAGATAGCATTTTATTTTAAGATACATTTGGGGTATTCACTAAGCTTTATACATTTTGAAAATACATTTTTGTAAAATATTTAAATTTATAAGAAAGAAATAGGGACTGTATATAAAAATCTGCTTTTTTTTTTTGCATGGGCACATCTGACTTCTTGGTAATACTAGCCCTTAATACTCTTACTATTAAGAGTGCAGATTTACAAGCTTATGCTGTACACCATCAAATTATATGTCATCTGCTTAAGTGTGAGTTGAAATTTTATGGTGGGAGGAAGGGGGTGGGAAATGTGGCTAAGGAATTTATTAAATGGACACTTTACTGACCAAAACTGCATGTTTTGTGTTTTCTTTTGAATACTCAGGTATCAGCAGGACAGAACAAAATCTTTGTAGAATAATTCTGGTAAAATCTGATATCTATATTCTTCAGAAATATCTTTTTGACTTTGAAATAGTGAGTTTGAATTTATTTTTTATTTCTTAACCTAGTCTGCTCCTGTTTGACAGTCCTGCCATGGAAGAGAGGGGCAGCACAAGGAAGGAGGTGCAGTTTTGTCTGAAGCTGCTGCCTATGGACAGCAAATACTATTAAGGACTCCCACTGTTCAAGCTGGCACATCACAAGTAGGAAATCAGTAGCACTTGCAGTGGCAATTCTGAAGTGGCACTGTCCCTGTGTTGAACTTTCTGGAGCTCAGCAGCCCAGCGTTAGGTCTGAGAGGAATCACTCCTTCGGACTTGTGTCAGGTGCTTTCCTGTAGTAAATTGCTACCCAAATTGCAACCCTTTGGGGGTATTTCTCAAACCAAGGCAGGTTTCAGGACCTTTGCAATCCAGAGGGTCAGTACCTCTGCTTGACCAGAGCTGCTTTTCAAAGAACAGCTATCTTGACAGTGCAGAACTGAAGCTTCCTCTCTCTCCTTGGGTGCCTCCTGGACTTGAAAAATAAAATTCCTTCCCTGTTGACAGACCTTGTAAGTAGCAGATCTGCTTAGGCCTGCTTATTAAGTGGGACAGTTTGGTGATCACATAGATCATTGCTGTTAACTCTTTGCTTTTTGCTATGTCCTTATTCAGTAAAAACTCTCAAGGTCTTGATTAGTTATTCTTAATGGTATGTATTCTGAAGAACTCTTTGGAGGGTTTCTGTGTGTTCATGTGTACAGAACTGCTAAAACCTCATGTGGCATGTGGTAGGGGACATATCCCCTCATTCACTTCCTCTGAACCAGCCCATCGAAGTTGGACATTTTATGGCACAGGAAACTGTGATTTCAATATTAAACTGTGACAGTCAGATAAGGAGTTGCTAACACAAAGTTACCACTCTACTCCGAAACCTTTTCTGGAGCACAGGTAAAGCATCAGTATATTCTTTCTAAAAGTCAAGATTTTTAGCAGTTTTTTTTAAAAAAAAAGTATTAGTGTTCTGTTAGCATCACTGTGTTAGTTGTAGGCATTCCCAAGTTTTTCCTACCAGAGAATTAAATTCAACAAAATACCCAGAACAAGAGATTCCCAATGGGAGGGAATGTAGCAGGAAAAACAGTAACAAGGAAAAAAAAAAAAAAACCACAAGGGATTATTTTGTCTTGATACAAGTATAGGCATTAAAAAAAATTGTAAGTCATAATGACTGACACTTGGATAGCAATACAGAAAGCTTTTGCTTTTTTTTTTTTTTCCAACCAAAGCACAGGTTATTTAATCAGAACCAGAGAACCAGTGTGTCCATGATGGGCAAGTGAATAGGACATGACCTTACCAGTATTGCTGGGGACCCCACATTGCTGGTTGGCCAAATAAAAACAGGTGTAATTACGGAAAGCTTATAGGAAAATTTGGTCAGATCAGCTGGGGTTTGGTTGAGAAAAAAAGTGTGAGGTGTTTGAGTTTAATTATTATATTACCCACTTAATTTCAGAGATGCTTGCAAGGGGGAAGGGACGATTGTGAGTGCCTCTTGCATGCAGGGTGGTGAAAAGGGGCAGAAATACAAAGATTTCTTGTCCCACTTCTATTAATAAATATTTTTATTAGCTATAAGCATCCCCAGAATATCAAAGCCTTTTGAAGCCCAAATCTGTCTGTCTGCATCTCACTTGAAGAGACATCGCTGGACAGACTCCCAGCCTGACATCCCCCTGCCCCAGTGTCCTCATTTAAAGGAAACCAAAGTGTGTATTTAAACTAGAGAAGGGAACTACTTCTCAAAAACTAACACTACACCCCCTTTAAATTTAAGGAAAAGAAAATGAACTTTAATTAGGAAATCTGTAGAAGAGGATAACAGTTCTTAACTATTATATATACATATGTAGCTATAAAACAGACCAAAACCAAGCCACTCCTCACTAGCAAAAAACAACCTCAAAACAAATGTATCTCTCTGTCAGTGCAATTATATGTAGGGACAGCAGGTGACAGTGTCACACCTCAGCTGGCTTGAGGTCAGTTCTCAGTCTTCTCCCAGCGAGGCATTGACAAGGCGGCTGTATGACTCATGTGGGGCAGGATGGAGCCTTTTCCATGGGGAAAAGCAGACTCTTTCTCCTTGTCCTTTGTTCAAAGATGGAAAACTCTGGAAGTTAGGTGGTGGTGGTGGTGGTTTCCAGCGATTCTGGTGCAGCTGTCCTTAAGGAAAAGGTTTGCAGCGTATCCAGAAATAACCAGCTGTGACCCTTCTGTCTCTCTGTCTTTCTCTCTGAAGCTCAGAGTGCCTGGAGAGTGGGAGTGGGAAAAAACAGGGAGAGCCAAGCTGGAAAGGATGTCCCTCCAAGATGCTTTCACCAGCTTAGCAAAACGGTGGCTCCTTAGTCACAGCAGCCACCAAAAATGAACTGAAGCCAGCACACAGGAAAAGCTTCTCCCCTTCTCATGTGCTGGGGGTCTGTTCCTCACCTCCACCCCACCGTTAGGTTAGAATCTGGAATCATCAACCACATCTTTGTTCTCGGTCCTGGCACTTCAACTCCCCAGGCCTTTGTGTTGGTAAGGAGAGAAAAATTCCTGCCCTTGCCGTCACCTTTTTTTGTTTGGACCTTTAACACCCAGCCCGCCCAGGGTGAGTGGCAGAGCTGTCAGCCAGGCCAGGAGCCAGCTCCACTTCCACAGCATCCACACCCTCACTGCCACACAGCAGCATGGCAGCTGGCTGCAAAATTAATCCTGTCCTGTCACAGCAAAGCAGGGAACCTCCGGTGCCGATGCCTGGCACCAGGAGCATCTCCCCCCACACTGAGTGTGGGCTCAGCTTGATGTCCTCTGGGTGTAGAGCATGTCCTCAGAGAAGGTGCCACAACCAAAGTCAATTGGCTTTGCCCCACCTGTGGCCAGGTCGGGGATGATGTTCACCAGCTTGATGCCACACTACAGGATGTCACAGATGTGCCCCAGGCTGTGGGCAGACCTCAATGCCATCGGGCTGCAGGGGACATTGCTTTTCCAGTCTGTGGGAACTTCACTGGACTGCGGTGACTTCTCCAATACCATGGAGAGCACTTAGCCACTTCCTTCTCAGCTTCCAACAGGACTGGAGGAAGCATCTCACCAGCTGTGATCCCTGCTCTGTGCTGCAGTCACAGGGAAACAGTCTGGTTTTCTTGGCTTCTTAATGCCATGAGATGTGTGAAGCTGCTACTTGCCAGGTGCAGGGGAATGGATCTCTGTCATCTCCTGGGCCAGGTAAACTTCCTGCAGCCAAGAATGGTTGAAAAGGTCTTACCAAAGCTTTCTGAAGGAAGTGGATTTTTTTTGCCCAAGAAGCAGAGGCCCACAGAAGCGACAGTCAGCCCTGGGGCAGTAGTTGTAACCTTTGTAAGCCCATGTGCACATTCTGCTTGCTTTTCCTTGCATTGAGGAGTTTGCTTCCACTTATTTAGAAAGATGAGCAGATATGCCCTGTATCTACCAGGAACTGGAGTATATTCAAGACGAGTGTTAAAAGCTTTCTCAAAAGGAGTTAGAACTCCATAAAATAGTAGGAAACTTTGCAGTGTCTTGGTGTAAGGGACTTACAGCTCCATCTAAGTGTGATGAGGGATCAGGACAATGAAGAGTATAACGCTGTGCAGTCTGAGTGCACTGCAAATTAAGGTCTGTTTTTGACACAGGAAATGGAAGGGGGGAAACTTGGGTTATAGTGGTAGAGGTCATGAATGAAATAACCTTCTTACTGGGGAGGCTGCTGGGGCTGCAGGTACAATCAGTCTTTCCTGCATAGAGATTCTTGAAATCTTATGCAGTGGCACAATCCCTGGGAATACTGTGGGCTGAAAACATACTAATGACTCAAAAGGAAAAATACGTATTTTAGTTAAACATAAGCAGTGATCTTGTTTTGATGGTCTGGTGGAAGGCTGACTGGTGGAAACAGGGTGCTTTCACTGAAAAAACAAATTGGAACTGCAGAACACAAGCTGTTAACATTTTTAAGAGGAGGTCTAGCCTTTTGCTGTGGGTGTAGCAACCAAACTTGTGGATTCAGAAAGTTTTGAAAACTATATTCTCTTTGGAAATGTTCTCCTTTTGTTCCTACATCTGTGATTGTACTTGAAGGTAGAAATGGATAATGTTTCTGATTCTGACTCCTTCTATTTCTCATCTTCCTTCCTGTCCCCATGCATGATTTGAACAAGCTAATGTGTTGTCCCTCACAGTTTGGCCAGGTCAGTGCTGTGTGTGCATTCAGGTACCATGACTCAAATTGCAAGTGGGGGCCAGAGGCCTGTGACCAGCATTGCTTAGATCTCTGCAAGCTGCTGCTCTGGCCTCAGGAACAGCTTGAGCACTTTCTTTCTGCTAGTCTGCCCCAGCTGTCAGGTGAAGTGTTGGTTTATGCACACTTTATGGGTACAATAAAGTGTATGAAAATGGTTAGAGGCTTCATATTAAATGTGAAGGGACTAGATATGAAGTCTTGGTTGCAGAGCAATCATTCTGCTAGTAGCATGTTCAAAATCAGTCTGGGGAAAAGTGTATTTCTTCTGTTATTTTACAATTTGAGCCTCAAAGTGATTGGTAGTTGTGCTGCTCCAGGAGAGGAAGAGTCTCTGTGAAATTACTAATCCATCAAGCCTGCAAAGCAGGTCTGAGGAGCTGTTTCTGGGCACGTAGCTCTGTGACCATCTACACTTTTTGCAGGGCCTTTGAGCACTTTGTCACAGTAGACAGAGACCTGTATCTTTTTGTAGTGTGCTTTAGTTGTGCATGAGGGACAATTTCCTCATTTTGGGAATTGCTTCATTAATTTTCAGGATTATTTTGCCCTGTGTATTCACTTTGCCACAAATGGCAAAGCTCCAGCTGCAGTGGGAATGAAATCTTTGGAAGCTGAAGCTCCAGATTTGAAATCTTCTAGTGTTTGTTTGGAATAGAGGGTGACCTTTCCTTTTGAGCCCCCAAATTTTCACTATTTGTTGTCTTGAATCTCATCTTCATTCACCCAGACTTCTGAAAAAGAAAATCTCTGGGAGAAGTTGTTGGGATTTGCTACTGGAGCTGCTGGAATAGTTTATTAATTAGAAAATCAAGAAATGATTCCCATATGCTGCAGATATATCACAAAGATATATCTTCTGGACACACGTGTATAAGGTTGTCTCCCAGGTGGTATAAAAACTTTTGTCCAAAGTGTATTCAGTAGTTCCTGAGGTTAATCTCAGAAACCAGGTAAGTACTGGAAAGTGTGTTCTCATGTACCTTGTCAGGAGACTGGTAATACAATGCAGTAAAACTTCCCTATGGTGAAACTATATTTAATGATCATTTGGATTAATTAGGTAAAAGTTGTCAATTACTTGTTGATTGTCATGCTATCTATTCCCCTGTAAATATCTAGAGGTGCAGACGAACAATTGCTCAAACTGTTTCTCTGGGATTTTTTTATTTTCTCATAATTTTCTAAGTTTATGTTGGTGCTCTAACACTTTCAAAATCTAAAACCAAATAGACTACTGTTTGAATTTCTCTTAAAATTTATTACTGTTAGTACCTAATATCAGTAGAAATTAGCAACTGGCAGATTGCCATCATCCTCATGCAGATCTTTCTCACAACAACATGTGAGAGAAATCCATGGGAAGGTTTCCATATCACCTGTTGTAGGTTGTTTTGATAGTTGAGAAGTCATTATTCTCGAGCATGTGTGAGTAGCTGTCCAGTACAGGACACAAAATTATTAAAGAATATGTTGCAAATCCCTTTACATAAATAAATTCACTTGTGCTAATTATTTCTTTGTACTTTTATGGCAAAACTTGATCCTGTTCCGTCTTCTTTTCATTAGAAGCACCAGATTGCCTGTAACCAGTGTGATAGTATTTGCATTAATTCTGCAACTCTGTGGCAGTAGAGTGCTCATATTGTAGAAGTTTCAAATCACTGAAAAATCAGTTCTGGTAAGACATATATTTGAGAAGACATGTCTGTCAGTGTTGACAAAGTCCGGACAACATAAGTTTACACTTTATCGATGACATGTGACTGTTGTGCAGCCACGGTGAGTGAGATGCGGGTCCTGCAGATGCCCCGCGGTAACAACAGCCCCTGCCTATCACAAACACACAGTTAGACCAGCGTGTGGGGCAAACAGAGGGTTTCACAGTGCTATTTACACGGAACTGAGACGTGTGGGTTTGCAGCTCTGTATTTGCCTGAGGAGGAAGCGGTTTGGAGGCTCAGTGTGGGAGAGGGCAGGCCGGCTGTGGTCTAACTGCGCTCGGCTAATCTGCCGCTCCCATCGCAGCCCACCCGCGCCGAGCCAGCTGGGACTGGTTCAGCTCACAGGGGGTTTCCGCTAATAACCAAACCTCCCCACAAACAAACACCCCAGCAGCCAGAAGCCTTAAAAACCCACTTGGCCTCTTATTTGGGCTAGATAAATAAGAATTAAAAACTTAGTATATGTGTATAAATAAATATGTATATAAATAAGTATATAAGTATTAGTATGTGTGTGTATAAATAAACTTCAGGGATGTGTGAGCTGTTGCAGCCAAGTGTTTAAAAACCTCCAGAAACTGTGAGATATCTTTCCTTAGCATGTTTTAGGAATGCACGTGGGCAAGGGTTTTATTTGTGAAAAAAGCTCAAAAGCTGCATTTTCTGTTTTCCTGCACTGCATAGACAACATCTTTCATTTTTGTGTGGGTGACACAAAAAGTGGATTTGGAGATCACTTTAGTGAGAGAGTTCTTGATTGTTTACTCAATCAAGCAGAGATAAAGGTAAGGGAGATCCATGTTATGTCCAGATAATATCCATGGTGCCACTGAAATCTATAGTAATATAGATTATTTATTATTATATTAATAATATCTATTATGTAAAATATAATATATAATTAAATAATATATTATCAATATCATTTTACTATATTATTAATATATTTTTATATCATATATAATATCTTATTTATTAATAATAAAGAATAGTGTGGAATCCCAGCCATTTCTCAAACAGAATTTGAAGATTAGGAATCACATCTTTCTTTGCATTGAAGAGAAACATGATATTGAAGGCACTGATTAGTTGCTTTGACTTCAATAAGCACATTTTAACTTGCAAGATGTGCCATGAGCAAAAAGCTGTGGTTGTTGGAACTGAGCCTGACATGCTTTGGTTCCCTTGCAAAGGCCTGAGCCCTCAGAGCCAGGCAGTCCTTCTGCAACATTCCCCCTGGCTTGGCTTAGCTGTGTTAGATGAAGTTTAGCTTTTTGTTTTACAGTAGAAAAGATGTCACAGCTTTTATTGTTCTATGTGAAAGTGTTCCTGTTGAACTAACAAGCAGAAAACTGATGTTTTAAGGTTCTTTGATTTCCTGAGAAATCTGTATGAACAGGGAAACGAGTCAGGTTTTCCAGGCATCTTTATACAGACTGTGGAAGTGCTGGAGAACAAACACAGGCCTCACAACAGCAGCTGAAGGAAAGCTTTTATTGCCCTCATCAGTACAGACACGGTGAGTGTAAATGCTGCAGGCACTTATCTACAAACACAGGGCAGGGTTTAGCCCAAAACTGAACAAGTGCTTTATCCCAATCTATCTAATTCCTATTTTTCCACATGAATTTGAAAAGAACTGATTTGTGGAACCTGGAGATTGAGAGTTCAAAGTCCACCATCTGCGAAGTTTTCTTCTTTTGTGAAAACACTTTATCAAAGCTTCAGATTTGAGGTTTTGCTCAGTTTAAAAAGGGGACTTTAAGCAAGGTGATGTTCATTAACATTATGATTTGTTTCTTTCTTTAAAAAAACAATATACAGATTTTCAGACTGTATCACAGTGCAGGTGGATTTCTTCATTTTGTGTGTGCATGCACCTTATAGCTGCTTTTATTCTCATCTGACTTCTTCATTCAAAACTCTGATATTCACTTTTAAAATTATGTTTAGTTGTCTCTTAAAGCACACATCACTTCAGAATAATTAAGTCCTCGTTTTTTGGCTACATGAGAGTAGCAACAAATCATTGAAAGTAAAAATTAAAAAATACCTGTGAGTTTACTGCACAGGAACGCTCCTAATTATGCCTTAAGTGCAATGACAAAACCCATCTGTGCTTTATATATCAAAAGTCCTGTTACATCCCTAAACTTCTGCATCTGTAACTACTTTTAATGTGAGTACCTTCCTTGTTTTGTAGTATGGACTTGGATTAAAATCCATTATTGCTACTGCCTATCCTTGTTTGATATTCAGAAAAAATTAGGAAAACCAACCTGATATAAAAGCACTACCAGTGAAGTGAGATAAGCCCTATGCACTGATGCCAGAAAATTATTTGGGGATATTTTTTTTGCTATTACATCTAACACAGAGCAGGGAAGTCTATATGAGTAAGCATAAGGCAAAGTAAATTCAAGATCAATCTGTAACCTTTTCTTAAACAAGCATTTACACCTTTTTTCCTTGGTGCTTGTTTGAAGCCCACATTCTGTAGATGAAGAAGAGTATGACAAAATAGTACATGGAGCTCTTCAGAAGAAGAATGATGTACACTAAATATGCTGCCCTGTGCATTAAGTGATCTGGAAGCGTAACATCTGGCAGCATAACATCTGGAAGCAGAACACAAGACAGAAAGGTATTGTTTAATGTCAATACTGTACAGCCTCCTAAAAGATGGGTAGAACTGGGACTCTGTGGTCAGTTTAACTGGTGCAATCACATGGACACCAGTGCACGGTGAACGAACACGGAAAGCTCTGACTGTGCTTTGAGTGGCTTTGCATGGCTAAGAAGTTCTAGACCAACTGAGCTTCTTAGCACCAAACTGCCCCTCGATGCCACTGGGTTATTAATTATTCTCTGCAAAGGCAAGATTATAATTGTAGTGCTTCCAGTACTCACTACCAGTAGCACCACATTATTTTGAATCCTTTTGTGTTGGATTTTTTGAACGTAAGTGCTCATGATTCTTCCTAAATCCCCATTCAAGCTACACAAAAATGATTTTGTCTGAAGTGCTGGGCACTTGATTGGCTTGTGGAGCATCGGCTGAAGAGTTTAGCCTTTAACTACTCCAAGTGTTTATAAAAGTGGCAATTAATGCAGGTTACTAATCTAGTAGACCAAAGAGCATCCTAATAAAACTCCTAATAAAGCTACCAATAAAGGTAGGTCCCCTTATAAGCCACACCAAAAGTTAGTTCAGAGTAGCACTGAAGTTGCAGACCCGAGACTTAAGAGAACTATTTTACACTATTTAGAAAGATCATTTTTATGATGTTCTGAACATACATAGCCATATCTAACTTTTGAACAACGTGAACCACTTTCCCACAGTTTAATACATTAAATTACCTCCATTGAAAACTGTGCTGCAGTTCCCTTCCTGAGGCTCATTCTTCACAGAACTTTCTGGAAAGAGAGTTTAAATGCTCCAGTTAGGCTTTTCTTTAATTTTAACAAACATGAAGTGAGAAATAGGGGGGGAAAGAGGTAGTAGAGCAACAAGCAGATGGGAAGTTAGTACAACATTAAAGAAAAGGATGCTGAAGCTCAGCCTGCAGAGCAGCTATTCACAAGTAGGATTGATTTGTAGAGAGAATTTGAAGAGGAGAAATGCTCGAGGAGGAGTGAAAGGGTATTTGTTGCCGTAAGTGGGAGACATGCCTTTGCCCTGTCAGGAATGTCCATTAGGCTGTTCCTTGGCAGAGTCTATTTTATTTGGAACTGGAGTCAGTTTGACCACCTGATCTTGTTACTGAAGAAACTGGAGTCTATTTGCCTTCACAACTTACTGTTATTAGAAATGCAGAATAATTTACTTCGGAACGGACTTCAGTTAGAACACTAAAGAATAATAATGAGGAGTGTATGATCTAAGGTTTTCCTACTGGCAATTTGTTATTTTGGTGCTGTTTTTTCTCTAAAAGACAGCATTTTTGTTCCTGAAGTAGCAAATTCATGTTTGCTCTATTTTATGTTGTCGGTATGCATAGATACATGGCCTTAAAGACATCCATACTGCATCCCTAAATACATCTTCCATCAAAATAAACTTAAAGCCTATTTTTGTCAGAATATATTTTGAAGGGTGAAATGTAATTGTTATTTATGGCCATGCTTTCACTCACTGGACTTAAATTAAGCAGAGGTAGGTATGGAGAAAAGATTAACCTAAACTCATTTAGACCACTTTTCTTCTAGTTATGACCATGATTTAAATAACTTGCATTGAATTTATTACTTTTTCTTTAAAGTTGCATTGTCTTTCAGATTTTGCTTTCCATAATCAGTCTTTCCACAATTAAACTGAAGATCTTATTTTTATACATGGTTATTATCTCACTATTTCTGGACTATGAGTCAGTAATATATTTCAATTTTGTTCTACTTCCTCAGCAACCTCGTTTTTAACTCCTTAGTTTTTTATAGCTGTGATTAATGTCAGGGGGTGTCAGAGGGACTTATACCTGTAAGCCATGAAAAGTATTACTGTTTTTAACAACTTCTGTAAGCTGGAAAGTAACTGATATGCCTCAGTGCAGACCTTCTGGAGCTATGTTGGTTTACACCCGATGAGGTTCAATAACTGTTATTTTTCTGTTACAAAGGGATGGTCACTTGGGGAGCACAGAACAGGCTGCATTGCTTTCCCTGGGAAAACTTTGGTAGTTTCTCTGGTTGTGTATTTTAGCTATTGTTTGCCAAGGAGCACAGATGTCTGCAGAAACAGTAATAGAAAACATTATTTCTCTAATTTTATTGCAAAGAGAAAAGATGTGTCTAATAATACATAGAATTAAATTTTTAACATGTGGCACTTACCTTGCGTTGACAGTGAACGCTGTTGGCTTTCATGCTCATATTTGCAGTAATAATTCTTGTCCTTATTCTCTGCTGGCACTGTTAACCAGCTGGCAATGGAATAGTCACTGTCTTTCGTGGGCTGCCAAGTGTCTCCTCTCACTACGTTGTCCGTCACCTCCTTCTCCTCATCAGTCCATGTCACCCGAATAACACCCGGGTAGAATTTCTCAATAAGGCAAACATATATCGTCTGATTTTCAAGTTTTTTCTGCAGGATTTCTGAGTTTGCTGGTGCAGAACTGCTTTTGCCTGGGTTGGTTATTGAAGGAAGAAAATCAGCCAAACAGAGTTGAAAGATCAATAGTGTCCAGCAAATAAATACACAGCCACGAAATACAAATTCGGAAGACCAACAAAATAAATGCCTTATTAACGAATGTTAAAATGCTCATAACAAGTGTGAATGCTCTTTTGAGAAACGTTGAGAATCTGAGGTATTGTTGAAGATATTAAAGCTATTAATGGCTCTTGAAACTGAGTTAGAAAACTTCAGGAGGGTCCACAACAGCCTCTATCCCACAACCTTCCAAGCAGTACTGCTGGCAGTGCATGTGTCTGCTCAAGTCTTTGAGAATTATTAAATAATAATAATACTTCCTGAAAGAGATTTGCTCATTTATTCAATAAGAAAAATTTAATACTGCTTTATAATATTTATGGAAAAACAAGAACGTGAAAATTTTGCCTACAGAATATTAAAGTAGATAACCTCCCTTTCAAATCTTTGCAGTTTTATGTCCCTCATATAAGTCCCCACTGCTAATTAGTGAACATCTGCTATATCTAATTAAATTTTAAAAGCCAGTATTACTTTGAGAATTTTTGGGGGGAGTGGACGGCAACAAAAATTTATTATTGCCATTTTATTTTAAGGTATTCCATGTATTTGCCAGGTGAAGATCTTTATCAAGACAGGGAAAAGGAATCACAAAATGCCCTGGACACCAAAGCTTGGCAATGCCATTCCTTTAATACTAGATCAGTTTAAATTGTTGAATTAACACATCTGAAAAGGAAAAATCAAAACTAAATAAAGCAGAAGAATATGCTATATCTAGATAACAGTTCTAGCTCAAAACAGCATAGCTAAGCTGTCCCAGGGTTCTTGTAGGTGATGTGCTTTGTATGCTCAGTATGAATATACATGAATATATTTTAAATTAAAAATGAGCTGTTTTTTCCACCAGTTAACTGTAGAAAATCCCCATTTAATTTGACTCTTTAGTTTAAGCCTTATGTTATTTGGAGGAGTCAAATTCCTGCAGATTTTGTGCACACAGAGATGATGTTTTGATATTATTTAAGTGGAGAGTAAATTCCAGAGTCTGCTTTAGTTGCACTTGAGCTTCTGCAGTGGCTGCATAGGCAGTGCTCACAGGCCAGCCTTTCTTCTGTGCTTAGCTGCAAGGGAAGACTGGATACAGTATTCAAAACTGACTTTTATTCTATAGAAAGTACTGCCTAAGACTATTATTTTAAGGCAGCAGAGACATTTCGGGTGTTCACCTCCTTACATTGCTTTTAGTCTTTAGATTACTATGTAAAATCTCTGCTACTGGATTTGAGCAGGTGGATGCACAGGGTTTAAATTGCGGTCTGACTGAGTGGTGCAGTTTTCATGCATTGGGAGAAAACACTTTAATATAAATACATATTTTTGTCAAAAATCTTCCACCTGTCTTTAAATGACCTGGCTATTCTAGAGCGATCTTCTACATTGTATCCCCCCTAAAACAACTTAGTGACTCTTTGAAGTATTTCAGACTTGGTATTTACAAACAAAGATGACCTTTTTACCTTCAAAAGGCTGTCTACCTTCAAAAGGACAACCCTTTTATTAAGAATTTCCTTTATTTCAGAGATTTGTCTCTGAAAAGACAATGTGGACCAGAGTTCTGTTGTACCAGAAGTAAAATTGCTCACAATTTTATGGTTCTCTAACATTAACTTGGGAGTTAACTTTATCCTCTTCATGCATCAGTCCTCCTAAGGATGGAAGATTAAAGTAATTTCTAAAATTATTTTTGTTTTCCAGAGCTGTGTATGATCAGAAGACCATCAAGTAGCTCTTGTCTTGTGAACTTTAAACTCCACTGTCATTTTTGGTTTAGTTAAACATTCTTAAATGTTGCTGTTTACCTTGTTAAACAGTTTTCTGAGGCAGGTTTTAAGAAGTATCCAGGTCTTACTTTTTCAAATAGCATATAGGCATGAAGAGATACTTCTTAAGCTAAAATCTGTCTTTTCTATCTTGTAAAAATGCAGTGAGATTGCAAAACATTGTACAAATAAAATTCTCATGTTAGGTTTGTAATCAATGAGCTATTAAAAATTTAAGTTCAAAATACATATTTTTACATATGAGCTGTCAGAAGTTTTCTTAATGAAACTTTCCTTCTAAGTGTCTATAAATGTGATTTATAAATAAAGTCACTGTGTTCTTAAGCTGAAATTTTAATTCTTATTACTTGAATGATCCAACAAAATGGAGTAATTTTGCCCAATGCCCAAAGCTCCTCTGTTCCCCTTCAAGCCAGGGGCAGCTGAGGGCACTCAGCACACTCAGCTCAGAAAAAGCATTCTTGTCCTGCTTGACAGAGACTTCAGGTGTTATAACTGGTAATAACACAGTACAGTCCTGACCTATGCTGAGCCTTCCCAGATACCTTAAAGACCCATCAACTTTCTTTCCAAAGCTTTCCCATTACCAAACTTTTAAAAACATAAGATTTTGAAAATGCTTACTGGAGACAATGAGTTTTGTGCCAGAACCAAACACCCATACGTATACCATCCCATATCCCACAATGGTACATTCCATTACAGAAACTGCTATTTGAAGGATGGGATACCATCCAGAGGGACCTGGACAGGCTAGAGAAGTGGCCCATGGAAATCTCAAGAGGTTTAACAAGACCAAGTACAAGGTGCTGCCCCTGGGTGGGGGCAATCCCCAGTGCCAACACAGGCTGGGGGATGAGAGGATGGAGAGCAGCCCTGGGGAGAAGGGTTGGGGTGCTGGTGGGTGAGAGGCTGGGCATGACCAGCAGGGTGTGACTGCAGCCCTGAAAGCCAAATGTGTCCTGGGCAGCATCACCAGCAGCGTGGGCAGCAGGTGAGGGAGGGGATTCTGCCCCTCTGCTCTGCTCTGGTGAGACCCCACCTGCAGTGCTGAATCCTGCTCTGGGTCCCCAGCACAAGGAGGGACATCAGCCTGTAGGAGCGAGACCAGAGAAGGCCTAGTAAAATGGTTAGAGGGAGGGAGCACCTCTGCTATGAGGAAAGGCTGAGAGAAATGGGATTAATCAGCTTGGAGAAGAGAAGGCTTGGTGGGGGGGGACCTAATTGTAGCCTTTTAGTGCCTGGAGGGAGTCCACAAGATGGAGAGGGACTTTTTACTATAGGACAAGGGGAAATGGATCTAAATGGAAAGAGAAGAGGCTTAGATTAGACATTTGGAAGAAATGCTTCCCTGTGAGAGTGGTGAGGCCCTGGCACAGGGTGCCCAGAGAAGCTGTGGCTGCCCCATCCCTGGAGGTGTCCCAGACCAGGCTGGACAGGGCTTGGAGCAACCTGGGCTAGTGGAAGGTGTCCCTGCCCATGGCAACAGGGCCTAAACTAGAGGATTTTTAAGGTCCCTTCCAACCCAGGCCATTCTATGATTCTCTTATTTTGGCTGGAAAAGTACCAGGTTTAACAACCATCATACAAACAATAGGAGTCTACATGAATGTAGAATACCTGGACTCCTGCTCAGCTAATGATGCTATTCCCAAAGAGCCTTATCCTAAGAACTGGTTTTCTCAATTTCTTAATGATCTTAAGTGTGAACTAATATAACCCTTTTATTCTATTAATGAGTCACAAGCCTTGGCCTCATAAAGACAAATTCCTACAGAATTAGAGTGATGCTTGAAAATAGTTCATATTAAAATGTAGATATGAAAAGCATGGCAACTACCTGACTAACAAGGGAGAGATTTTCATTAAAAACAACACCCTTATCATGCCACAAATATTTCCAGTGAACCATAGGTATGATTTACTTAGTCTTTCTGACACAAATCATTAAATCCAATCTTTGCTTGATATACTAACATAAGTTTATGTATTTAATCAGGCTTAAAACATTTGGTAGCAATAGTTCCTCTGCCTTGTGTTTGTGTAGTTGTTTACTTCAGGATTATGGCATTTAAAGCACATCTAGTGGAAAAAAAATATTTTTGTCTTCTGCTTTCCATTAAAATAAATGTCTCTGCAGGAAAGGTAAAAGAAGGATAATTTCTTAATGAGGTAATTATTAAGCAGTAATCTAGTATAATTAATGATGAATAACTGATTAAGTTAATTTGTTAAGCAATTGTTAAGCAGTTATTAAGCAACAAGAAGAACATTTGGAGGTACTATTTTATTTCTACTGCCAAAGTGCTGCATATGTGAAAAACTAATTATGGACAAGTTATTTCATTTTTACCAGCCTAATAAAAAAAAAAATTCTGCAATTACCATTGCACACTTCTCTTTTTGTCTGTATTAAGAATAGATTTTCTTTTTCACACTTCATTCACAGCTGCTTGATTCCCTGCTGATTCTTTCAGTACAGCTGGAGGAAAGAGTAAGGGCTCTGGAAACTGCTACAGGCCATTTTCCACCAGATTTCTAGGAGAACTGTGATCAAAAGTGGCTCAGAGTAGCTCCTTTTCAGACATATTTGTGGTCCTAAATGACTGCATTGCAGATACCACAAGGCTCAATGTAGGAATGGCAAGCTGGGGAGAAGAATCTTGTGCAAGGATGGTGCCAACTCAGACAGTATCACATTCATCTATATGACCACTCCAAGTTCCTACAGCTTATTGTATGACTTGTATGAATATAAAATGCAACTTACCTGACACAATGAGCTTTGTACCTGAGCCAAACACCTTGTTGTAATAGCCAATCACAGTGAATAAAGTCTTTACAGTATCAGTGCAGCTCAGTCGTGTTTACATGGGTAAATAGTATTTTTAAAGAAAATCAAATTTGCTATAGAATCAATTTTTAGATGCTAGAAAAGTAAAAAAGGAGCACTCAACTAAAATAAAGTAAAAAAAAAAAAAAAAGGTGTGTAGTTTTTTTAGGGCATGTATGTTGTTAAATGGACAGGATTCATCTCGACTAATTTGAGTCTCCTGAAAGAGCAGGTGGACGATGCAGATTGAGCACCTTGCCTCCATCTCTACTTTCTATTTGATCAGATATTGGAGAAGTAATTTGCTCCTTATGCAAACCATAAAACCAGATCTGGAATTGGTGAACATTATGCAGAGATCTGAGTAACACGAGACCACCGACCAATATTTTTGTTGTCCATGACATGAAGCAACACCCTGCATGGATTGGAATCAAAACTCCCACTACTCACATACACCATTTTCAGCAGGTCAAAATTGGGCAAACTGTTTTCATCTCAGATGCTTAGCTGAGCCAAATCACAGGCAAGTATCAGAGAACCTGAAGTTTACATGAAGCAAAATAGTTCTGATAAGTCATGTTAGAATATTTTGAATTTGGCATTCTTCCTTAACAGAAGTAACAACTGATAATAAGCAGTTTCTGCAAAAGCCAGGAAGAGAGAGAAGCCTTTCAACTATGCCTTCCTTAAAACTGTTTTGGGCATACCTCAGATGACTCTTCCATTTGGTACAGTGAGACACAATCTTAAAGGAAAACATTTTGCTTCTCAAAGAATATGAGTAACACAGAGGTTGGACACATTTCTTTCAGAAAGAATAAAGAATATCACAAAGGTTGAATGTGCATACTTAGAGACACAAACATCTTTCTGTTCTCCAAATACTTTCTTTGCCATGTTTAAATTCATCTTTGCAAAGAAAACAATACTGGATTAGTTCCACGTCTGTGCTGCAATAGCTGTTGTGCTTCCCCCATTTCATACAGAAGTACACAACAATTACGTTTTGTTCTGCAAATGGAAATGCTGTCTAAGGGGGCAATGCTGCAAGGCATTCAGAAGGATTAAAACTAGAAGGGATTAAAAGAGCAGATCACTTCATGCCAGCCAGTATCATTCAAAATGCATTGAAAAGCATTTCAGAAATAGTCAGGTTTTATATTTTATACTTACTTGAAACAATAAGCTTAGTTCCACTTCCAAATATTTTGACATCAGAATCCCACAGTCTGATAACGCTTAGCAATATCTCCTGCAGTGCACTTTTTTGCACAGGCTACAGAAAAAGTTTCTCTGATTTACTGGTTGGTGATAAATCTGACCCAGTGCAAGAACTGAATTTTAAACATTGACTACAGTGTCATTTTTATAAATTCTTCAAGTTTTGTAATGAGTAAAAAGTTCAGAAAATTTTGGCTCTGAGTCATGGATAGATAACATTTTAAATTTCTCTGTAACTCTCCTCAGCTGTTTGCAATTTGGCTTAATTATGGTCACCTTGAAAATGTCATGTATTTTCTGAGCAACATAGTGTAGGCATTGCTATATCCTTTCTACTGAAAACAGCATTCATCCTATTGATTGCACAGCTTCATCACAATTAAGAATAATACAAATGCAAAAGTAATCCAGTTACTTTCAGTAGGGCCAGGAACTAGAAATTTATTGCAGTCAGGGAATTTTTCTTCCCAATCAATTTAGGCTGGACTTCTATCAACAAGAAACTTTCTGTATTTCTCACTAGCTGTTCTAAGAGTAAACTTTGAAGAAGACCAAATTTCTTTCCCACAACAGGAATTAATCCATTGCAATATTTAAATTTTTACCCCCATCCTTTATAAATATTCAGCACTTGCTCTAGAGGCAATCTCTATTCTCAAGGTTGCACCCAACTGGGGCATCATGCACAGTAAACAAAAAACCCCCATGATTTATCAGAGAGAAATTAATTTTCCTGCAGTCTTTCATTCTTAATTATCTGAGCATCTGAATGATTCTGTGAAAGTCAGTTCAATAATTATGATACTTACTGGACACAATAAGCTTCGTTCCCGTGCCAAAGTATTTGATCCAGGAGGTCCACACTGTGCTTTGTCTTTGCAATAAGCTGGTGTGCTCTCTTGCTGTACCATTGATGAAGAAAATCCCATTTTTTTCCCCCATTATCCCTGGGAGGCTGCATGAATGCCTGGCCCTTTGCTGCTGGGAGGATGTCAGGAATTTCAGACTTGTGTCTGGATGTCCAGCTGATATCTAATATCCTTGAGAACAAATCTCTTTCCTGAAATGTTGCAAACTTGTTAGATAAACCCCTCCACTTCATGCCTTAGGTGAGGGTTTTTCTTTGTTTTTACACCCGTGAACAGGTACACAGGGTTAGCATGTAAAAATTCACTTACCTTCAGGTGAAAATCCTGCTCTTTCCCCGAGAGCTACACTCCTTCTCGCCTGCAGTTGTGACATCGAGCATGGAGTTCAGGTTTTCATTGTCTGAACACAGTTCAGCAGAGGGAAAGGAGGCAGAGCCAGCATCAAAAGCGTCCTGAAGGTGTCTGTGTGCTGCAGCTTGCATTTTCTGCCCCCAGGACGTGGTTATTGCCGGCCCATCTCTTGAAACTCTACTACAGCAACTCACTGGCAGCTTTTCACATACACTGGCTGGGGGGAAAAGGACGCTTTTGTGCAGGAATTTCTTACAAATCAGCCCAAGATAATATCAGAGGAGTTACCACTACTGCCAATCAAACAGCCTGCAGGCTTAGTCTGGCATTTCAACTAAAGGAACTTTGAGTCCTTCTGGGATTTCTGTGGCATACTGACTGCAAAGCAATGTTGAGAAATTGCTATTTGAGGCTAGAGAGAGGAACTAGAGTGTGAAGGTCTTTCATATGAAGTAGGTCTAAAAACAAGCAGGGGTCTGCACTGAGGTCTCCTGGACAGGAACATCCTAATCACAAAGTAAGGGCAGGAATGATGTAGACAGAGAATGAGGCCAACCAGTGCTTCTCCTGCCATGTCCTTAGACATGGAGTGAAGGAGACCACCAGCACACCCCCTGCAGTTGCAGGGGCTATGGGATTATGTCCATGACAGTGAGTAGCTGGGAGCTCTCATGTGAGGAGGAGAAGGAGAAGGAGAAGGAGAAGGAGAAGGACAAGGACAAGGACAAGGACAAGGACAAGGACAAGGACAAGGACAAGGACAGGGACACTCTTCCCTGCATGATATTTTGCTCTGTGGACAGACCATTGATGACTGTTATGAAGCTCAGAAACTGTTACTCACCTGTGAAACATTTGTAGCATTCTAGAGGTGATGAAACCACTGGAAATGGGATTCTTAATGGTCCACATCACTTTCACTATCTTATAATGGGTATAGCGATGACATGTATTCTGATGAGGATGAGATCTGCTTCAGGATGCTTTCTGACACCATGACAGCACCACAAGGGAAGGTTT
>JAWWEV010000083.1:49130986-49150328 GCA_035583235.1 Hafferia zeledoni
GAGAAAATAAAATCAGATTCTCTACTGACAGAGAAGTGCAAAACAGGTATATTACATCTGGAGTCTTGAGCTTAACTGTGCATTTATTCCAAAGATGTAGCTTGAAGAGTAATGAGATTAGAAAGGATTCTCCTGCCTTTAGGTAGCCCACCCTACCATGCTGTAAACCCACTCAGAGGCAACCCATCCAGACCTATAAAGACGCCTTTGTGTTGGCAAAGTGGAAGAGCAGCTGTTCTGGTACTGGCTGAAGGTGCCCCTGCAAAGCTCAGCAGCACCTTTGGTGTGTGGCTGCCTGCACAACCTGATTCATGGCTGGTGGGAAAAGCAGGGTGCTGATGTTCCTGCGTGTTGTCAAACACTTCAGGTTCTGCTTTGGAAGGTCTTTGTGCAGGTCCCCTGTGGCTCTCTGCTGCTGTGCATCCCACCTGGCACAGTAGTAGGTGGCGGAGTCTTGCGGAGTTATTCTGCTCACTGTCAGGGTGCAGATAGATTTGCTGGGATCCTTCTCCACAGTAAACTTGCCCTCATCAGCCTTGTTTTCCAGGAAAGTCCTGGAGGCCATGTAGGCAATACGCTCGGGAGCTGCATTGACCTTCTGTTGGTACCAGTGAATGAAAATGGTGCTAAAATCAGGACTGGAGATGTGGCAGTGGATTAGCACCGTTTTGCCTCCTGGCTTGGTGATGGATAAGGGGGTTTGCTGCAAGTCTCGTGCAGAGCCACCTGTGGCAAAAAAAAAGAGAAAAATTAGGGGAATGAAACTGAGATAAGAGAGCATCCCCTTTGCCACTGGTGGATGTGCAGGCAGCAGGATGAGCAGGGCACATACAAGAAAAAACAGCTGCCAGGAAGAACGCGCTCAGACACCACATTTTCACTGCTCTCCTTGAAGCTTCCTTACAGGGACAGGGTCAGGGACACCTTCAGGAGGGGGTCAAGCAGATCTGAGTGGCAGAAAACCATCCAATGAGGCTGTGTCAGCTGCAAGTGCATTAAACAATGACGCACAAGCCATTTCCTTTGGTTAAAACTTAAAGAGGAAGGAAAAGAACTCCAACCCCCACCTTGGTAAGAAAAGAGCTCACTATGGAGGAAAACTCTTTTAATCCTTTTTTTTTTTTTTCCCCCAACATGGAATTTGCTTGGGTGATGAGTAGAGTCATCTCTTTTTTTTATTTCTTTGCTTGTTGTCATGTGATTCCTGTTCTCCAAGACATATTCCCCACAGAGATCAGCTTCATTTCTTACCTCTCTTACAGACTGAGGTGATGGGGACTTCAGGTGTAGGACCATTTTTCATCCCATGACAGTACTTTGGGAGATCTTCTAGCATTTTTTCCCACTCATTTTGAACCTCGAACATCAAATGGCATCCTCTAGTATCACTTTGACCTGAAATCCCTGTTCCTACAGACAGCGTTGGAGTTACTCAGCACAGCAAAGAAACCTCCAGAGTTTTCAAACTTTTACTGATACCTCCAGCAATTAAAAGATCATAAATATATACCAAAAGTATTCCTGACTCCCAAATATCTGCCACTTCCTGGCCCTACAGCTGCTGGTTCTCCCAGCACTGAAAAGGTGGGATTTCTCTCTGCCCACCTGTCTTCATGCTCAGGCTTTTCCCATGCTCTTGGTACCCTTTCCAATGTTAGCAGGCAGGAACGCATGTTTAGCTACCTAGCTTAAATGGAGATGTTGTGAAGTATAAATTTATTTGACATCTGCATGTCCTCAGCAGCAATGAGCTCATTTTCATGTTCTCATGCTCTCAAACGGGCAAGAGAGCCTTTTTTAGAAGATGTTTTTTGGCATGTCAAGTAGTTTACTATCTGATTTTTAATCCAAAAGAGGACGGACTGCTCCAGTAAAGAACCTGGTCTACCCTTTGGCTCTTGCTGGTTTATGTAGATGAACTCAGGGTACACCAGGGAATGGAGTTCTCTGCAATTCAGCATCTGAAAAATATCCATCCTGTGATGCAAAGAATGACGTTTTTCTTTTAATATTTGCTTTCTAAACTAATATTCAATAAAGTACCGAATGCTTTGTTCAGAAAACCTAAATCTTTATAGCCCTGAGCAACTCCAGAAGCACCGACTTTCTCTGTTTCTCATTAGTGTGAGTTGTCAACAAAGTTCAGGCAAGGACCCCTTTTTTGTTAATCTAAAAAGATACTTTGCATTCTTCAGCTGTTGCAGGAGAAAATGGTAAATCTTTTCTTCTGTGGAAGAAATTCAATGTCACAGGGGCATCTTCAAATCACAGGGACCCCCTCTATGAGGAGGAGTGTCTGAGCTTTACTCCCAGCTGCTTCTGGTAAAGGCACAGGTTGCTGCCCAATATGAGGTGGAAGAGAAATGTAAAGCCCTTTTTCTGCCTTGTCTGTTACATTGCACACATTTCCCAACCATCAGACAGGGTAATCAAGATATTTGCCCACAAGTTCTCTGCCAAGCATCGTTTGAGCTTGGGACTTGAGTAATAGGACATTGCAGATAATAAAATGCATGCGTGGGCTGGGGGACAAGTGGAAGTGTGATATAAACCCAAGAAGAAATATATTCTGAATAACTAGTAAATGCAACATGCTTCATCAGACCGTCCTTTCCTGTGCTGATAAAACTTCCTGTCCACTGATTACCAATGTTCTCAGGCTGAAGCAGAGCAAAGGGAACTGATGCCAAGCCACATCTTGGAGCCTGACACCACTAAGGGGAGCCAGCTGGAAATGCTTTTTTAATTCCATCTTCCTGTCTCTGCACCATGGCTTCTCCTAGTCTTCAGATGCCGAGATGGCTGTCAGGACAGCGGCACTAATCCCTCCCTTTGGCTCCAGCAGGGAGGCTGAGAGCTGGGAGGGAAGGGTGCTGTGGGGCTGCCACAAAGAGGCACAGGGTGATGGCAGGCTTTGCTGAGCAGGAGAAGACACACAGGCAGCCAGAGAGGCATTCCTTTGGGAACTGGCCCCTAAGGATGTATTTGGGGAGGGTCTCTGCTGGCTGGTGTATCCATGCTTGCTCTTTCTGTCCTTTGTATAAAATGCAGAACAATGCAGACCTTGGTTACTTTAGCATATTTAAATATTCATGGACTTTTTGCCAGGCAGAGCATATTACACAGTTCTGAAGGATAAATTTTTTTTTCTGTTTGAAAATATTTTCCCACAGTTAATAATTTAGCTATTTACTTAACCACAGGTAGACTATAGAATTATTTTAAGCAGAAGCATCTAAAATTATTTTTTCCTCAAACCAACATTGCCTCTTTGAATTGAATCAGCTAAAATAACTTATTCTTTGGTGCAGATTTACCATGATTGCTACACAGCGTGAGTTTTAACATGCATGAGATGCAAGGATATGTTGCTGTAATGACTTACAGTGCTGCTTGATAATGTAGTTTTCTGTCTTTGCCTGCAGGTCGAAGTAGCCAGTTACAAGCTTGTTTTTCTTCTGTTATTGCACTGAGTATTCTTTGTGTGTCTGCAGGTATGAGACAATTCCAGATAATGAGAGACATTAGTGAAACTAACTCATAGCTGAAGATGAATCCAAATGACAATTTGTCAAGTGCACATTCAAGCATCTGCCACCCTCTGGTGGGTATAAAGGAGTAAAACCCTCAGAAGCCCTTTATGAGCAGCCATGTGATCTGTGTAGCACCCACAGATGGATGCTAAGAATTCCTACAGTACTCTGAACTTTTTAAGCAAAACTGATGAACATGGGTCATTTTAATTGTTATGAGTTCTTTTTAGGTGGACAGTAGTTGATATTTTTTCTCAGGCTGGGAGATACCCCAAGATCCTCAGCATTTACATCACCTTTCCTGTGAAACATATTATAGGTTTAAAATTCAGGGTTCTGAATCTCTGCCAATGACTATGGACAATTTCCACTTTCGTGTATATCTCTAAGACACCTTGGGGGTCACAGCCCCATGCCAGGTGTGGGGTCTGTCAGATTTTAGCCACTTGTCTCTTGGCAATTTTATGTTAATTTGCACAGCTTATTCTTCAAGATTACAAGCTTTATTTTTTTTCATTCACTGACACACAGCTAGATTCTTTCTTCCATTGCAGCTCGATGTGTTTGGATTTTAAAACTTTAACATAGAGAATTTGCCTTTCTTACAAATAATTACCTGAATTAAACAAAGTAGAGGAAATTTATAGTACATTGACCTCCATTGTAGCATGTACCTTGGAAATGTAATAATTTAAGTACTTACCTTTCTGGTGCTTGGATGTTCTTGGTCCAACTATACCTTGTACTACAAGCAGTCAGTCTAGAAAAACACAGAGGCACTATAAGGGACCTGGAGTTAGCCTGGCTCACACCAAAGCCTATGCTCTGAGAGCACCAAAAGAAACCCCAGCCTCTTTTCTCCCCTGAAATCAGGTTGAGGACATAGAGGCCTTTGCATTTTTTGACTGTCTTCAGCAGATGTGGGTCCCACTGACTCCTGAAGACTCCAGTTTTGATGGGTACACAGTACTTTGTAGTTCTCTGCATGGCATTGGATGCCTGTGGCTGGACAGAAATCCTGCATATATACAAGGTGGTGCTTTTACTACTGTCTGGGTATTTTCTTTCACTAAAGTTTCCTTTGACTACTGTTAAGCATCTGAATGTTGAACAATTCTCTTCAGGGTAATTTTAGCTTTTCCAAATTAATGCTAGTTACTAGGTCTTCCTGTCAGTTATGGGAGACACCATGTGAAAAGTGCTACAGTTTTCCCCATATGATGCATCTGTGCTGATTAAACAGATCAGAGGAACACAAATGTAAAAGAAATACTGGGAGGGACACGGTGCACAAAGACAGCATCAGAGCTGAAATCATGTGGGTAGAAACTGTTGGGAGTAAATGGTTAAAATTGGAAGAATGGCGAGAAGGATGGTAGATTCTCCTAAGTGACCTTGGAGCTGGGAATGCCAAGGCCTGGAGAGTAACACTGTGGAAAACCCCACATGTTTTGCCTACTGCTGCTGACCTACTGTCTGGGAAGCCGAATCTCTGTGTGGAGATAACGGAGGTGTTTTGAGAGACTTTGGAGGCACTCTCGTGGACATGCCTGAGCTCCCTGTTTTGGGAGAGAGCAAATCAAAGCTCAAGGATGACAAAAAGCACAGAGGGGATCACAGCATGGTGGTAAAACTCACATGCACTTGATGAGTTGGTGCAAACAGCAGGCCCACCTGCTCGAAAGGGCTGAGCCTGGCGGCGCCGCGTTCCTGCTGGTGTGTCTTTGCCTGGGTCTTGCTTTGGGATCCTCTGGTTAGCAGGATAATCAAATAAATTTACTCTGCATTCCAGTTATGGTTTTGTGGTTCCTGTGGCTGCTTGCCTGTATCGACTCACACAAATAACTAGGGAAGGAATCTGAAAAGTGACTATCTATTATACATCTATATATCTACATATTTAGTGAGATGCTGTGCCCCAAACCACAATCCACTTTATGGTCTCTAATTCTGAACCTGGACTAAGAACGTGCCATTTTCTAAAACTCCTCTTCCCCATTAAACAGAATTTCTGTACTCCAAAAAGGGCTGGGCTTTAAAGCAGAGGCAAAGGGGCTGCCATGTATGTTCATGGGCTTGTTTGTACCAAGTGCATTGTAGTTCTCTCATCTGCAACAAATGTCTTGCCACCAGAAAACACAGAGCTAACAGTGGCACTGCCTGTTACAGCTGGCTGCAAAAACACCTTCCCACTCTTTGCACTGCTTTCACAAATGTGACCTTGCTTAATTAACTGAACTAACTACTTTCTTTAGCCAAGGATTGGCTTATCAGGTGGTGTTTCATCAACTGTCATCTTAGGACCTTAGCATTCCAAGTCCAGAAAGACAGATCCTTTAGAAATGTTTTAAAAACTAACAATAAAATCTGATTTTGTACTTCAAGGCACAAACTGTGGTGTTTTTGAACTACCATGGCACTTAGGGCTGCTACAGCTGCAATAGTTGCTCCTGCTCTGCCTGCACTTGGGTGTGCAACAGGGGACAGCCTTGTAAAGTGTCCCCCATCAAGTGGCTGCTCTTTCCCCACCCCATCCATCTAACCTACCCATCATAGTGGCTTTCTTCGGCTGCTTTTTCCCCTGGGTCAGCAAGGCATTGAGTAATTTTCATTAAGCATGGCTTTGATGAGGCTTTTATTTATTTCAATCAGAGCATCCTGGAATCAAGAGACACGCCACCTGGGTAGGACTGTACTCCCCAACCTGCTCTTGCTCCTCTTGAGGCAGGGACAGTTGCAGTGAGGAGAAGAGATGAAGAAAGGTGGGGAGGGGAGGAGGAGGAGGACGAGGTGAGAGGGGGCATTTTCATTATTGATGAAAGGTTGTAAACCCGATAGATGAGCTGCAAATATACAATTTGTTTACTCACACCAGATGTTCCTCCAGCTTCAGTTATTTTGTCTTCTTTTCAAGGCCACACTGTGCATAATCAGTCTGTGGGATCAGGAAATTGCATCCCCAAATCTTTCAAGTGTTTATTTTTATGTAGAATTAGAAATTACACCTACTCTACAAGGTTAGTAGTGTCTGATGTTTGCTCTCTTAGGCATAAATAAGTCTTTAGATGAACAAAAAGATACAATGGATTATTGCTTTACAATCACTCTAAAAGCACAAAATTCAGTAATCTGTCAAGTCCAATATGGCGTATCAATTGAAAAAAAAAATCCAAGAAAAGGGAGAAATAATTCTGGGCTAATATAATTACAGAGGAAGAGGGCATCACTGGTATGTAACAGCAGTACATACTAGAAAGTATTTCCCTTGCTTGTCCTAGAATGAAGTTCTATAGATTGCAGAGAAATATACTTACTGTAATCATCTCAGAACATGCAGAGGTAAAAATGTCTGAGAGATGTCTGCCTAAAAAAATTAGAGTAAGAAAAAAATTTTATACAAGAAATAGTTGTTAATCCAAAATGAGAAATACATTTCTATTCATTTCCTTCTGCTAGAAGGGAAAATCAGAAAAATTATCATTCATGGCTACCTTATCAACATCCTTCTTTTGACATCTATCATCTCATTGTATGGAATTTTGCAAAGAATTTTAAAGATACAGAATTAATAATTTTCCTTATCCTTTCTGCAAGACACTTGCTTTGTGGCTCTGGGGTGCATGTGTGAGATGTGAAGACACACTCAGTGTCAGAAGGGGATGCCATACACACAGTCACCTGCAGCCCCCAACTGACACAGACATCGTGTGCAATAGCATGGCTTTTGGGACATTATCAGTACATCTTGTTGCCAATAAATAATGACAGTCCTTGTAGTGAGATGTGGACATTTCATAGTTTTTGAAGTTATCTTTTCCTTTATAGTGAGGTGGAATTAAAAAATGAGAGTAGAGTCAAGAAGTAGTTCTGAAGAGCATGGCAGAAAAAAACCCATGAAAGCCTTTTGCTGTAGACCAGAGACCCTTCCTGTCTATGTACAACCTCAAGTGTGCTGTAAACACCTCTGTGGATTTGGCACATTGTGACATACCAAGGACACTGAAGAATCGAGGCTGAGGGTCTGTCTTTGACATGGAGACTTCTAAAACATAGAAACATGTTAACTGCACACAACCAGCACCAGTTAAAGGAGTGCTTTGGGCTGAGCACAAGAAGGCTTTGGGTTGTTCATAGTGTCCTTAGGGCTACGGCTGTCACACATGGTGGTCCACTTGATTATGTGTCCCTTTCAAAGAAGTGGTGACATGGTGTCCACAGGGAAACTAAGGTTCCACTGTCCAGTGTTGGCCTCTTGCAGTGATCTGTAGAGCATCTGTTACTGAGATGCAAGTGTTGAGATGCAGTTAAGCAGGAAATTGGCCTGGAGGTCATCAGAGCATCACTGGAAACCAGGTGTAATAGGTTATTACAACCACCTCAAAATGGTGCACTGGTGCCTGGAATTTATTGTAACATGATAGCCAAAAGCAAGTTGTGTCCCTGGAGAGATTCTTGGCCCTAAATCAAACCTGCTGAAGCAATGAACAGAAAATCAGAGGGCTTTCCTGTAATCTCCTTAGACTCACTGGAACATTTCAAAGCCAAAATCCCAGCCATCACTGTTGAGCTATTCAGTTTCTTCACAAAACACAACTGTCATTAGACTTGCTATCGAAAGCTGTTGTATCCTGAGAAAGAGAAAAATCCTCCTCTTCCAGAGACACAAACCCCCATTTCTTCAACTAAAAGCTAACAGATCAGAAATGGAGAGGAAACAGATGTTGTTTGCATATAAAACAAGCACCCAACAAAAATATAGTGAAAAATAACTGAATTCCTAGGAAAATTCCTAAATATTTGCAGCTTCCATTCTTCAGCAAACACAACAGAGCAGATTCCAGATTCATGGAGAACTTACTTTCCACATAAAATAGGTGGCCAATGAAGAATTACTGCAAGGTAGAGATCTTCAGCTGAGTTATGGTCAAGCTCAGACAAGCTCCCTTCCTTAGGGGACAGATACATTTATTAGCCTGCAATGAGAGTCTGGAGCAGGAAGAGCAGCAGTTGATCTGGGGTCCAGACCTTTTGGAACTCTGGCCACAACTAGAGCTGAGAGCAAGAATTTAGATGGTGCACCTGTTATGCTCTATTTCTTTGGAAAAAGAAGGTGTAAATTAAGGTTATATTATATAATACAATGTATAAATTATATGTACTTCAGTGCTACAAAACTTCAAAAGCACCACAGATGAAACAGCTTCTTTGGACCAAAGGTTTATTTTTAATGACACAGCACTGGAAAACATAAGTTACAGATGCCTTTTGATACAGGATACATTATATATCTTACTTTAAAAGGTTCTGTGAAGGTAAGCTGCATAAATACACATAGTGAAAATATATTGTGTTTATTTCTTCTCAGAGATTAGTTCTGTTTCTTTTTTAAAATGTATTCAGCCAATTAAATAAAAAAGTATAGATTAGCATCATAACAGCTCCCCTCCAGATTATCTGTTTGTAACTGCTGCAGCTGGAAGAGGAGACTGAGCCATGCCTTCTCAAAGGTTAGCAGCTTGGAACATGATGTTATTCATTATCTAAGAATGAAAATTTCACATTACAAACACAGATACTGTAACATGTTTTGGCAATGGAGCAGATGAAACAAAATCTTTTCCTGTAATGCCAGACAGTGAAAGAGCAATGCATGTACTGGGTGATACTACACAGCCAGAGAACTACAATGAAGTTGTGAAAATGCATATATAGCCATATGCACTTATATATACACATGTAAGTTCTTGTGTGTATATATTATGCATGTCCAAAAATAACATTGAAAAATGTTGCAGTAGTTAATTATTTTTTTTTAAACACATGAAACTTATAATAGTTTGACCTCATAACTACAGGATAATTAATTAAATCTTCTGCAGTGCAACTCAATACAATACACTTAGTGCAGAGAAGTTAAGGTTTTGGTATTGAGGAAGCTAATTTCAGATTTCATGGGAAAGGACCAAATACAGGATCACCATAGCTCTGACAAAGCACAAACAAACCTGTCGCCACAAACTCAAACAAATAAGGACATTTCTTTTTAATTTGATTTTTGTTCCCCCATGTACTGCTTCAGAAATTGCTGTTTGCATTCATGCTCATTTCAATGTGTTCCAACAAGCTTTGTCTGGCACCACTCTGTAAACCATTAACAGCTTAAACTACAAAAAGATGGGCTCCTGTGTTTCAAAGAGGTTAAAAACCTACTGACTGAGCTTCGTATCATGTTCCTCTGCCTAGGAGAACTATTCCAGGTGGCGTGTGAAGTTCTCTGGGAAAAGTCCTTTATAACTGTTTGCATCTCTGTACTGAAGCCACTCGGATTCCTTAATGCCAGTCAACCAGCCAGCCTCCTGCAAAGGAAAAGACAGTATCTTAAATTTTATGTTTCCCCCATTCCTCACCCATGGCTAAAACATTTAGTGCTTTGGTTAAAAAGCAGCCTCTGATTTTGCACAGGTCATTTTCTCTGTTCTGCCAGACCACAATTTTGTGAGACCAAGCGACTGTGAGCACATGGTATGACCTTTAGCCCATCTAACTCCTAGCTGTACTCAGTATCATAGATGGTGCAAAAATAGTTTTGAATCTTAATTTTTCCCCCTGAGAGTTTTTTTTTTCTCTCATTCACATATTGGCAGTCAGAAGAAATAATAGCTCTTGCAATCTCTGGAGTTACTATCTTTAGAAATTATGTAATAATTTTTCAAAAACTCTTGGAAACTGAAACCAGAACTTGACAAGCAAAACTGTCAACAAATCACCAGCAGTCCAAGTAACCAAAAGCAAGATTTCCTATTGGAAAGCACTAGTTTCTCTTAAGTGTGATAAATTCTACCTGGAATAAAATCAATTCAGTATTTTTAAAAATTATCAACTTACTTGCATCTTCCTAACTCAGTAGCTCTGTACCTTATTCCTTTTAAGAACAGGAGAGAGCAAAGTCATAACAAATAGAACTTCTAATGCTGCCAAGTTGTTGTGGCACAAACAGCACACCTGGACACAGAGTAGGTGGAACAGATCACCACATACATCATCAAGCCATGAGTGCTCAGTGGCTGTATGTGCTGGCAAACTGCTGTCTGCCCCCAAATGAGCAGATCATTAAAGCAGATCCAGCTTATATATGGCATTGGCTGCATACAATTAACTGGGGCCGTTTTCGAAGCACATGAAATATCTGAGAGATAGAGAACTGCAGCTTTCTGGAGCAGGCAACATAGAGTGTGTGAGGGAATACACATACTGGATAATAACTTCAACTAAAGGCCAGTGGAAAAAGCCACTGGGTGGGACTGGTTTGCTTCAAATGGAGAGCACAGGCTGATTTTACCAGCTGCATTAGAATTATGGCTTTAGACAGGTCAATTTTGATGGAGAATAAAGACTAAGAAAGAATAACAAAGATAAAAAGCCTCTATATAAATGAAGAAAGTACCTGGCAAAAGACAAAAATATTAAGTGTTTTGGTGATGTTAAACATGAAGGGCAAAGATGTACCGAGTCATTCAGATATGAACAGAATGCTTTCAGAAACATGAATACATACAGGCTTATTTTCTACACCATTACACACAATTTACTTCAATTAAAGCTAATGGAATTCTGATGTACACCAGAAGAAGAATATACTTCATGGACTCACCAAGTGAAGATTAAGCTTATTTAATAGCTAATAGAGCTAGAAAAAACAGTGTGAAGACAGAGAGTGTATTTTGCTATCCTTAGAGCAGTGTCCTATTCTGGGAACACCAATAATGAAATCAAGTGAACTGCTGGTGAGGTAAGACATAGCATAATTTGAATAATAGACTCTATCCCTACAAAAACAGCCAAGTGCCTGCTGAAATAAAAATATTCTGTTCTGAAATCAGTAGAAAAATCAACCCACCCACAAAAACCAATTAATTGCCTGTTGAATTAAAAGAAAGCTCATCTGAGATGATGAACATTAATTATTACCTACCTTTGGACCGAATCAAACAGCAAAAGAATTTCAAACATAGTTCCCAGCACTCATATGTGCTTAGGGCATTCATAGTCAGGCCTATTTTAAGAAATATTCTCCATTCAGAGCAGTGCTTTCAGCTGCCTGATTAGGCAGAATCCAGTCCCCCACCTCTCAACCCCCAATCAGTGGAAGAATTACCACCACCACTACAGGCAGTACCAGGTGCAGTGGGGTGGGTGGTGCCAACAGTGGGCAGCACAGTCCTCTCTTCCAAAGCAATGGCCAAAATCAGTACATTTCACTGCAATTCAATTCACTTATGGAATACAATTGTTTAAAAAGTCACCTGAAATGCGTTGTTAAAATTAGATGCCTTAAATGAAACTGAAGTGTTGTTTAAGTCAGGTTCAGGCTTCCAGAGGGCAAAGTTATCTTTATCAGAGGCATGTAACACACACAGCAGCATCTCCACACCTTCAGGCTATAGGAGAGCACAGTCTGTGTGTGTTCTCAGTGCTCTCTGTGGGTTAATTTGTATTATTTCTCCAAATCCACACATAAAAACCCTGAACATCCAGGGAGCACGTAGTCAATTCTATTGCAATGTTAGGACAAAATTATAAAGAAAACATTACAGACAGTTTGTAGGTCATCCTCTGCATTAAGTCTTTGAGTACATGTCTGTCTGCATAAAATCCACCACACCGTGGCACAAAAAAGCCCTAGAAAATATGCTGAGGTCAGATCCTGCTAATAAGCATATAGCTGGGACTTCAAATATAGTCAGCTGTGCTATTTAGTCTCAAATGAAACCAAGTACTAAACCAAAATTAAAATCATTGTGTTTTCTCACAGTAATAACATTTTGAATACACAGTCCCATTAACTATAACCAGTGAGAAAAAAAGTTGAGACAAAGAAAAACATCAACAAAAGCAAGACCTGCATGTTTTTACCTGATCTGCTGTGGTCTCAGAAGGAATGACTAGTACAATATCTCCTCGTTTTAGATTGAGCTCATCACTGTTAGCTGCCTCAAAATCATGTAGAACTTCAACCTGAGGAAAATGACACCAAACAGACAGATGTGACCTGAAGGGAGAGATATTTTCTCAACAAAATTACCTGTTAAATCTTGACTGAAAAAAAGCTGCCTTTATGCAAACATATGGCTATAGAAAGGCACATTCAAATTATCATAGAATCACAGAATGTCAAGGGGTTGGAATGGGCCTTAAAGATCATCTACTCCCAACCCCCTGCCATGGGCAGGGACACCTCCCACTAGACTACATTGCTCAGGGCTCTATGCAGCCTGGCTTTGAACACTGCCAGGGTTGGGGCATCCACAGCTTTCTTGGGCAACTGTTCCACTGTCTCACCACCCTCACAGGAAAAAATTTCTTCCTAATATCCAGACTAAATTTCTGCTCTTTCAATTTGTACCCATTATTCCTTGTCCTAGCACTACAGTTCCTGAGAAAGAATCCCTCTCCAGCTTTCCTGGAGGTCCCCTTCAGATACTGAGGTCTCCACACAACCTTCTCTTCTCCAGGCTGAACAGCCCCAACTTTCTCAGCCTGCCATAGGAGAGGTGCTCCAGTCCTCTTATCAACATTGTGGCCCTCCTCTGGACTTGTTCCAACAGTTCCATGTCCTTGTTATGTTGGGGACACCAGAACTGTGTACAGGTGTAGGCTCATGAGAACAAAGCAGAAGAGTACAGAACCATAAACTGTTAATGTCATTGATTCATGTCACAGTTTTCTATACATTTCCTTAGAAGCAGGGACAGCTTAAGTCTTCCTGAGACTATCCAAGGAAAATTAAGGTCCTTTCCCAAGGTTAGAGAATCTCGAGGATAGGTGATACTGGAACATCTCACAAGTCCTGCCACCTTCATTATTCCTGTGTAAGGAATTTCCTTTCATTGCCCACTATCATTCTGAAATCTGAGAGAGATATTTTGGTATGATTTTGCAAATAAAATTGAGAAAGATTCCCCGTAACTGATTACTTCAGATTCTCTCATTCTCTTGTTGTGGCCACTGATATAATTCTTCTTGTGAACATCCATGGAAATTTGAGTTGGTTGTATGGCACCCATTGCAACACGTCACCAAAGAGGTGAGTAATGGGAACCCTCCTTAATGCCTGCCCTGGAAGGAGCTCCCATGTACTGTCAGACAGGTATGCCAAAAATACTTGCTTTTCAAAAGGGTGATTATTAAAACACTGGCATGGTCAGCATCTCATTGTGAACAGACCATTTTAAGTAAATGGTTTTATCTCCTTGAACGATAGGCAGTCTAATTTTCTCAAGGCACAGACATTTCCATGTGAAATGAAAGAAGTGGCACTGAGAACCAGCTGGCAAATATATATTCTGCTTCTCCTTATTTGTCTCACCCCAGAGAGTGTGATGAGAAACAAAAGATGAACTATGTCAGCATGTCTGAGTCAGAGTTACACGATACTGTTCACCCTCACCTTAATGTTATTCTCAAAAAAAATATTTGAGCAATGAGAATAGACCAAGAAGAATGGCATACTTACCAAGTGCAATGGGACTAATTAGTCGGAACTATGCAAATTATAACAGGAAGCATGCAAAGTTCATCCATCCTCGAGCAACTTTTCTGCTGCTCAGTGATTCCAAAGTGAGAAGCATTATCAAAGAACCTTGTGAACCAGGAAACCCTGGGGGCCTTTCCAGTCAAGGAAAGAATTTCTCTTATGCCTCATTAAACTTTTCTATTTGATTACCCTAACAGTTTATAATATCACTAAAGTTACAGAAAGACATTTTGGTTCATTACCATGAATTGTAAGTCCCAAGGGTTTCAACAGAACCAGTATTTCCACTATAGATTTTCAGGCCAGAAAAATGCCATTTTTTAATGTTATAGAATGGTTGGGGTTTGGAAAAGACCTTAAAGATCAAATACACTGTTAGCATATCAAATATATCATTAGCATTTATCAACAACTTTCCTAATGAACTCCATGGCAGTGCAGTTTTATTCAATATATTAATTTACAGTAGTTGTTTGGTGAGTATAAAGGGTTCTTGTACTTCAGTGCATCTTACAGCTACCTAAGGATATGGACAGTAACAACAGTGTGCCCAAAATGTATCTTCTCAGATTTCATTTATGAAGCAACACCACAAAATTAGAGTCGTGTTTATGTGTATTTGTGTGTGCAGGTGTGTGGCTGATAAATTAAATATCCTTTGGCCTCAAGAAATCATCACATTGCCTGTGCAGACAGACACACCCACAGCAGTCAGATCTGAGGGTATATCCAACAGAGGAATGAAGAAACAGACCTTATAAAGAAAGCCAGGTGGCATTGCAGAAGCTGCATCTTCTTCTGGAAGGGGCTGATCTTTAGAAGGTACAGATTGGATTTCCTCAGCAGGTTTCTGATCGCTTCCAACTTGGGAAATTTCACTGGCAGAAGTGTCAGTGCCCTGAGTGCCCATCTCTGCTGCAGCATCTTTGGACTCATTCATAACGACTTCGTGTTCTTCTCCCTCCCCCTCGTTGTTTGATGCTGGCTCTATTACTACTGAAGGGATGCTGCTGACCTTGTCCTGGGCAAAAACAAACAAACAAACCCCAGGAAAGAAATGCAAGGCTATTTAGTACTTTATTTCAAACAGGAAAACACTATTGGTTTATTGCATGAGGCATATATCGGAATGTCAATTCCTCTTTTCTCCACAGTGGATTCATAAGACAGAAAAGAGTATTTGTGCAAGAATGTAAAGCAGTAATCCCTTCCCACTTTTCACTGTCCTCCTTAGTCCTCCTAAGTCTACTTTCTATATTACCACAAATTATTGCAATGAATAATAAAAATGCTTTGCAGGTAGTTTGAGTTTCATTTTCAGTGTGCATAGAAATTAACAGACCTTTCTTCTCCACTCTGCTCTTAATTTTGGGTAGGTTTGGGTAAAGGCACTAGTTCCAGTAGTCACTGTCCTGTATTTCTTTGGAAATTCAAGTTAGCAGGATAATAGTGATACAAAGGTGATTCAAGAAGGAAACACGACCTGTTTCTTTGACTGATTGAGGGGATTCCCCCTCATTTACAGCAATGTAACTGAGAGTGGAGAAAGCAAAGAGGGTAAGTAGGTAGCATCTGACCAACAATGGAACCTAGTGCAAAAAACATTTAATAAAACTTGTGGGAGCATCCAATCTGAAAAAAACATGTTCACTGATCCCCTGCCAGACCGTCTTATTCTGGGGCACAGAAGAAACAGAACACGCAAGGGCAGCAGGTGGCACCTGGCTGCCCAGCTGCAGGGTCTGCTCTGGTGGCTGTTTGGCAGCTCCTCAGAGGCTGCAGAAGAAAAGGCAGCAGGCCAGACACAGAGAGATGGCTTGACCACTGTGACTTACATAAATGAAGGTAACACCATTGATAGGATGTGGTGCCAGGACACAAGAAAAATCCAGTCCTGTTTCTGTCCCCTTCTGAAAGCCCTGCTTTGTTAGGTGATAAATCTCATGTCCACAGAGGGGCACAGAGAGACAATGGTGGGAGGGGGGGCCCAAACAATGCACTGTCCATGCTGCTCCTGAGCCCAACACAGAAGCCATCAGCCCATCAAGTCCCATCTCCACAAGCCCAGAGAAGCACAGGGGCACAAAGGCAGGTACAACCCAAATTAAGGACTCATAAGAAGGGATACCCTGTGTGGGCCCCTCCCAGGGCTATCCCAGGAGAACATCAGCCTTGCTACTGCTCAGACCTGGGGGCACAGGCATTCAGTAGTCTTGCTTCTCTCAGGCTGCTGAATCTGTCCCAGTTCCCCTAACGCTCTCCCCCATGCATTGACATGAGTTACCTGAGACACATCAGCCTCCTTTTCTTCTCCCTGAGGTTTGTCACCTTCAGCAATTTCCTCCTGTTCAGTGGCAGCAGCACCATCACCAGCTCCTGCTGCCATGGCCACACTGTCTTCTGATGCCACAGCCCTCTCACCAACAGGTGCCACCTGAAAACAACAGGAGGGAGGGACCTTTGAGGATACGAGTTACAGTGTTTGCTGGGGAGATCACAGACCAGCCCCTGCTCTGTGACCTCCGTGGGTGATGCTGACCTGTGGTGTCGAGCTTACTGGTGTTCCTCCTGATTTATGGAGGAGAGCAGCGCTGGGGACAACCCTGTGCAGAGAAGCTGAGTAACAGGCAGGAGAAAGATATTTATAAAACCTCACTAGGCACCACGTAGCAGAGTCCTCAAGTGGAGTAATTACTAGTGGAGTAACTGTTTGCCAAGACTGTAGTATTTTTTCCTTCTCTTGTCATCCAGCTGTATTGTGGAAGAAATTTACCACTGGTTTCTGCTGAGAAGGAGGAGCTTGCAAGCTGTCCAATGGGTCCATAGGATCCTGCTAATAGAATATCTTCTCGGGGAGAGGCTCCAACCCTTTTCCAGCTAGTCAGCTACCTGTGGACCTGGGCTGGCTTCAAAAATCTTGTACTCTTAAATACACACTCCTGTCTAACAGAGAGCCTTACAAATCAGGCTATGTCAGGACAAGTAAATATATTCTGCACCTGGATAAAGATCAGAAAAAAAAAATCTAACTGCAAAGATCTATAGTTATGTCAGTAACATAACTGAAGATACGTAAAAGCCCATTCAGTCTGGACATGACTGAAGCACTTCTGAGCAGTCCATGTTGAGAAGATAATGCATTCAATGCTGAATCCTTTATCCAGCAGAAACTTACTGTAAATTTTATGTATCATCCTAATATTTGTATTGCTATATAGTGCTTACAGTAGCATATTGGGCATACACTAACACTGGATTAATCTTAGGGTTGAAGGGTGAAAGGTAAATGACAAAACTCTTTCTTTCAATCAAATTAGTTTCTAGATGGAATTTTTAACTTAGAGCAGATATCTTGAGGAAAAACACAGAAGGAAAACTGTTTTAGAGGTACCAAAGTCAAGCCACCGTTAGCTTGATCTCTCTGATCTCCAGTTCACAGCCTGATGCTCTTTGTTTCCTCAGTTTGATCTCTCCCCTGCAGATGAGTGTAACTCTGCTACCTGAACTCAGCAACTGTTCCTGGGCACTCTTCTGGCATAGTTTTTTAGCAACATTTAATATTCAGCACTACTCCTTCTGGCTGCTATTAACTGACATGATAAATTCTCCTGGAGTCCTTGAAGGCAGAAAATACTACACAGATTTTAGAAATCACTGCGGAACTTTAATTTAAATTGAAAACGCTGCTGACGAAGGATGCTCTGTTGTAAAAAGAAGTAACATCAAAAGACCCAGGCAGATGTTGACATCTTCTCTGGTAAGGTATGTGGGCCTGCCACTCATACTATTACCAATTTTAGCGGCCTTGACCCAAGAAGTTACACAAATAAATCAGAGTGTAAAAGTCCTGGAAGAAGCTACCAGGAAAGAGTGCAAATAGAGTGCACATCAGATTGATATCATACTATGCACCTCTAACAGCAGGCTGTAGAAATTGATGTTGCTGTCTGTTGTGATTAGGATCAACAACTCTTCTATTTATTGGATTTATATAGCCCACTTTATTTCATGGAGGAGGAGAATACTAATTTACACGAATCAGCTTGCACATGCCCTACAGTGATGCTCTCATAGCCATGAGTCACTAAATGCATACCACAGCTGAAAATTGTATAACCATTTGTTCTTCTCAGAGTACAAAACCAATGTAAACTGGATGATTAAAAAATTCTTTACAAAAAGGCATGTGAGGTAGCATAGGATGAACCTTACTGTCAGCCACAAATATATTTGCTTAGGAGAGAGGAATAAAAAAGAAGAGGGAGGCTGAATTCATACCCAGCTATGTTGAATCACATACTTGTTGATAAAGCTATTTGTATTACCTTACTTCATACTGAAAACCAGTCCTAAAAATTTCTTCTGTATAGGTCATAAACAACATTAGACAGCCTAATAGTGTTCCAAAGCAGCCATCTCTAGCAGTATCATTGCAACTTGGACAGTTGTCCCATTACACCAACCACAAAGGGCACAAAGAATGTCCACTATAAAGAGGGCAATGATAGAATTACTCCACTGTTTAATTGCACAGATGTGAATTCTTCTTCAGCCAGGATGCAGCTGATTCACACCTCTGTACTCTCACTAACACTGCTGTCAGCTCAGCACAATGCCACAGACTCAGCAGCAGCTGAGGAGAAGGAGGGATACCCAACCTGCCACTGGGATCTGCCAGAGGAGCTCCCTGAGCTGTGCTGGTCTTCCAGAGCTGCAGTTCTTGCCCCGTGGCTGCATTCAGAACAGGAATGGGTAATTTTTATGACAGTTGGTTACAGTCACAGCTAAGCTAGCTAATGCCAAGAGGAACCAATTATCATGCTTTAGGGAATGCATCAATTGCAAAGTCTTGGAGGATTTTGGGGTAGTACTGAAGAATCTGTTATGCAACAGGGTATCAAAGGAACCACCCTCCACTGGCAGTCAGATATCAGCTTAGCAAATAGCTTGATCTCTTACAGCAGCTCTTCTGCAGAGAGTAATACCATTTTAAACAGCTATTTTAAACAGAACACAGGGTCAAATTCACTCCCAGATAAGAGATCTCAACTTTTTAAGAACAAGCAGTATTAGAATAAAGGGGAAAGATTTCAAAGACTTAGCCTTGCTGCTCAGAGAATAGTGAGGCATTTCTTGCACATTTCTTCTTGGACCAGACTTGCTGGGAATGACAAGCCAATGCTAGAGCAGCAACACAGCTCCCACCCTGGACTTTCTTGCTCTGCAATTCCACTGTTTTCTACATGGATGTGACAGCACTGCTGAGGAGTATGGC
>JAWWEV010000083.1:49150428-49196509 GCA_035583235.1 Hafferia zeledoni
CTCCCACCCTGGACTTTCTTGCTCTGCAATTCCACTGTTTTCTACATGGATGTGACAGCACTGCTGAGGAGTATGGCACGAGTGAGTCCCAAACTCACTTCCCAGTGACACTGGAATACCCTAGAGCCACAGAGCTAGTGCTGTTTTACAGCAGGATAACAAACCTAAGCTTGGACAGCTGAACATACCATGCTTTGAAACCAGTGAACAAAGACCAGTTCATGATCATCTGTATGTAGAGTGGCACCAAAATGAGTAACAACAAAAAAGGAGGCTGCCAGCATTTCGAGATACAAATCCCGAATTATTAGTAACTAGGAGTAATAATCTCTTTCCTAGCCCTTACTTCTATCCTTGTGTTTAATATGCAGCCATCCCTCCTGTGCCGCCCTCTGTGCACATTTGAACACATTATAGTTTTACTTTAGTATAGAAGGATTCAGGGGAAGTACTCCTAACATCCCTGAAGATATATAAGCAAAATGCAATCATTCAGGTCCACACATGCACAGCTTAAAGTATGTCATCAAACTTTTCACTTGCTTTGTAATTTGATTTTAACTGTACCTAATGATGCCAAATTGTGCTTCAGCAAACCAACTCATGATTATTTTCAAGTATCTGTTTTAGCTTAGGGCATATTTTGCTAGGAAGAAGAAATGATTAATCAAAGGGTTTTTTACTTTTTATAAAGAAGTTTGCAGGAAGGCTAGTCAAACAAATCTATGGAAATTGTAAAAGCTACTGGGAATCTATGCAGTGTGTTTCCAAATGCCAGTAGAAACAGTTCCTTCCTTCTGCATTGGAATTGCTTTGTTTGCTGCCCTGAAATATTTATCACTCTACACTGCTGCAACAGGCAGTTCCTCAGGCAAATCCTGCACTAAATGAGAAGTGATCTGATGTTAGAATATATGCCATTGATAGAGATGTATCTGTGCAGTGTTGGACTAGATACCACAGCTGGGTCGTAGTTGCATTATACTGACTTGCCTATACTGACCTGATGACAGCAAATGACAAATAAATTTTTTTGCCACAATTCTCTTGAAGATATTAAAGCACAACCACATTCTTGAGGCTATTCATATGTACCTCATTTTCTTTCTCTGCAACTCCAGTTGTCTCCTTATCCCCTGCCTCGACACTCTCCTGTATAAAGAGGAAATAGGGTCATCACCTTAGTCGTGTTGGGGCAATGAGCTGCAGAGGAATTGGTATTAATCAAGCTAATGGAGGCATGCCAGGTATGGGATGCAATGAAATGAATGACTAAAAGGGGTAGTACACAGCAAGCAGAAAGATTCTTTCTGCCACATATAATCTGAAATAAAAGTAGTTATATGCTAAACACACAAAACCTTTAAATATGTCATCATCATCACACTATAAGAGCTAAGGACAATTTTATTTTTGTATATTACCAGTATTTTTGCAACAGCTCTGGCTTTGAAGAACTGTTTAGTAAGCAGCCCCATTATGGAAACCCACTTTGCTAATAGATTTTGAGGCTGCTTTGCAAACACAGCTAGGTCAGAGTTTTCTAAAGAGCTGTAAGGGTGAAAAGAAGTTACACAAACATATGTGGGGGGCACAGTAGATTGGACTGTGTGCTTTAGCAATCAGAAATTAGGAGACCTCAAGTACTACTCAGGCTCCAGCTACTTGCCTTCACACAGCCACAACTGCCATGCCAAGATTGCTTAAAGTTTCATTGAAAGGGCTGCACGTTTCTTTTTGGATAAAAGGATGCTGAGCTATATGCCAACTTCATATAATTAATTTTTTTTTCTACAATAATCTTTTAGTACTGCTTGCAGTCACCTCATAAGCCCCAAACATGCCCAGATGCCAGGGAAAGGCAGCTGCTGATAGTAGTGTTTCCATAGAAACCTCTTACAGCCTTATCACCATTAACATTGCAGTGTTACATAACTCTTTCCCAAATTATTAATTCCATTTGTTTTGAAGATGTCAAGCCTCTGCTATGTGGTCCTCAATTTTATAGTAATTTTGAGGCGACTGTAGAAGGGTCTTAAAGAGAACGAAATAAATATCAACAGCAAAATACAAATATTTCATACTCTAGTGATGCATGCATGCATGCACACAGCCATCCAAGGAAACCTTTTCTTTCACACAGCAGAGATGTACTGTTGCCTGTAAAGGCCTTATGCCCACTTGTAAGTCAGGAGACAGATGCCTTCCCTGCCTATACCATTAAACAGTGCTGAATTTCTGCCATTAGCTGTTTTTACAATTTACCTTCAGAAATTATAATCATGCACTTTAAAGTGAGGAATGTGCTAGCCTTTGCCATTTTCTTAATAATTCCCTGGCAATATTCTCTGATAAGAAGCCCATCAGCCCAGCTTTGTGTATCTTTGCAGAAGAATCTAATATATACATGTCCGTATTCCTCAATGAGAACTGGTTTCCAGGCTAACTGAAAGCACAGTCTTGGTTGGAAAGGTGAAAGTAAGGAGAACGTCTCTTGCTTTCCAAAGCTTGGGCTTTCCCCAAGTTAAAGTGACTACTGTGTGCTGGTCTAATTAGTAGCATTTTGCTGTTCTGATTAGCTGGAATTTGCAATTTAGTGAATAGTGGAGTTTGAGAAGAGAGGCATGGTGGCATGAACTGTATCATTTGTAGAGCATGAAAGCCTAGCAAAAAGGATGACTAAGTAACATGTTAGTAAACTAACACCCTGGTTCCAGAGAGAAAAAAATCTTCTGCAGACTTCAGCAGAATGACAGTATTCTACATTAGTTGTCTCCTGTGTACAAGAGCCATATATCTTAATAGCCTTATGCTCCAGTTTGGCACCTGCACTTCACACTCAGAAGCTGGACACAGCTGACCACTCCTCTACATCTAATCACTGTATTTCTCTTTGAAACAATACTATTTGGGCACCATGAATTGTACCTACAATGGGATTCAACCATAACTAGATACTCTTGAAGCTGCAAGCTGTTTCCTGGCCTCTGCTGTACTTGCCCAGTGTCTGCAAAGAGCTTATCAGGGGGCAGTTTCCTGTATGCTTATACACAGCTTTGAAAACCACAGTATTTAGCTGAGTGTCTGACTGCGTTAATGGGAGAACATCAGAGTCCTGACAGTATCAGACCCAAAGCACTGAGAGGCTCTTTCCAAACTAATGAACGTAATGGAAACAGAAAGGCTGATGTCTGAGCACTGCTCTGAACTCCAAGCTCTATGTAGCTGAAGAAGAAAGGGAAATAACATTTCATAAGCTTTCACTTTATTATGATGTCCTCTTGTCATCGTTGCTTGAATGTGAAAAAATGATGAGGTAAGAGGGGTAGTATTATTTGAAGAAGCAATAAATCAGTGGTTAATGCATTATGTGTGTCAGACTATCCTTTGGATGTTACAGCTGCCTTTGGGTAATATAGAAAACGAATGCAGAACTGCTGCTGAGAAATGATGTCTTAATCTTTTGCAACTCACTGTACTTTTCCTTGGCTTTGATCATATTTGTCATTAATCCTAATCTTCAAACCTCTTCCTTGCAAATTCTGGAAAGCCTGAAATAACCTTTCAGAGCCAAATGCAGAGTTATACCATTTTAGGCAATTTTTAAATCAACACTTTTAGCTTATTTTCCCAAATTACCAAGGACAATCTCATTTTCAGTATGCAACAACAACAACAACAAAAAAAAAAACAAGAACAAACCTAACCAAAACTGCTTAACTTCTTCTCAATGCCTCTGTTATTCCTTCTGGGTTGTTCTTAAATTGCCTGTCTCTTGCACTGTGTTTCTCGCTGTACACGGGGACTCCCCCAAGGCCAAGTGTAGCTGAGCAAGCTTAAAGCTTGGTCTTCTGAGAACACAGCAAACTGTGCTAAACAGTCCAAAAGGCACAGCTATACATCTTCCAGCAGCTTCTATGGCAGAGGAACTCACCTCAAACCAATCCCTTTTTCCATCCAGTTTTTCAGTAGCAAGCTGCATACTCCACCAGTGACTCATTAGAACCCTTGAACATGTTATTGTCTTGAGCAAAGCAGACTACAAAAACAGAGGCATTTTTCCTCCAGGGTTTCTTAACCTGTGGGTGTAATCCACCACCAAGACTTTCTGATAGTAGTATGTAGCAGAGGAAACTCAGATAAAAAGGATATTCACTGAGTTACCTGTATGAAAAGGGATGCTAGTCAGCATAAATCCCTATGCCTACTGCCTCAGACCACCTCTTAATTTGCAGTGATATTGTGTGCACTGCTTTGTTCTCCATGCACACTTGTAATTTCTTCTCATCATTTCCTGAATGCTGACATGTACAAAATCTCCGAAGTGGTGTTTGGAGTTCCCTCTTTGGCTCACAACTGGCTTCTAAACTGTGTACCTTGTAGAAATTGATATTAGAATCACTTTTTTTCTGGAATTTCCATGACCTAGTAAGGATCATACAAGATGCTTGAAAAGAAATGAGAAAACTACTAAGGACATTTAAAAATGGCATCAATTCTTCCCCCTTCTGAAGTTCATCTGGAATCAACCAACCTGTGAAACCAGCAATCACTCAGCTGAACTTGTCTAAAATGTCAAACATAAGAGGAGTGACCTTTCAGGGCTGAAAGGAAGATGAGTGCTGGTGAGACCATGCTGTGACACAGCCAGGCACGGGGGAGAGCAGCCATGGAGGATGACCACGGGAAGGGCGACCATGGGAAGGGTGGCTGAGATGCAGCAGGCACATTCCCTGATGAAAGGTGGCTCAGATGAGGCCTGGGAGGTGGCACAGTGCACAGATCACTCACCACAGACTGCTCTGCTGGCTCAGCAGGGATGGCCTCCTTTTCCAGAACAGCAGCAGCAGAGGTTTCCTCGACCTTGGGTTCCCCAGGTGGAGCTTCTTCAGCCTCAGCCTTTTGTTATTGATTTTTAGGTAGACAGTGGAAAAATTGTTGAGGAGGACATGGTAGTTGGGAGGGAGGAGGGGAAGGGGAACTGTGCCTGGCAGAGTGCTGCTTCAGGCTCAGCATTGCTGAGCTTTGCCCCTGGCCAAGCACAGCATCTAAAGGGCATTTTCATCCTCAAAGTTCTATACATAAAATGAGCCAGTTTTACATCCCTCCCTCACAAGGAAAGAAATCATAGATTCCTGAGTTACAGTAAGAGGTAATGCAAGGGAGGGGAAGGCACTCAGTTTGCTCAAAAATGCTCTAGAAGCTGAGGGCAAGACCAGAAGTTGAAACTGGCACCCTGTGTACCAACCTGGTCTTCAAATAAGAGTTTTCAAAATTATCTCCTACTCCCCAGTTCTGTCTGTTCTTGGAAAACACAGTCCCTCCTCCAGTGAAGGTAAGAATCAATTAGCAGAGACTCAAACAGCTTTTCTATACACAAGGGCAAACTTGACTGACTGAGTTCTAGCAATGTGAAAATCATTCCTGGTTTCTTATTAAAATGCATCTTGCCTTGAGCTCTCAATCACTTAGAAGGTATCCACCCACTATTGGGATTTCCACCCTTTTAAATTCTGGCCTCAGCTTGTTTTTTAGCAAGAGGATCTACCCAGTATCACCAGCCCTGGAAAAATAGCTCACAGCAGAAGTGCAATCTCCAGTGGAAACATGACCTTGCACACATGCAAGGGGAGAGCTCCAAGCAGTCCTCAGCATATTGCATTTATAAAGGTGGCTGAGTCAACCAGATAAATTAACCCCAATAGATTAATTTGCCATGAACAAATTGCTCATCATAAAATGGAGATCAAAAGCAGTTACTTGTAGTTTGTAACAGGCAGCTGGCTAGAATATAATGAGACATGAAGGGATAGCTTCCATAAAATTCTTTAAGATAGTAAAATCTCCTCCTGGTATTTTTCAGGAAAAACCCCATAGCCTCTCAATTCTTTATTCATATATTCCTTAAGCAGATTAATTTTTAATGAGGCACAGAGAAGTTTGCCTATGCAAGACCTTCAGGATTTGGCACAGCATAAAGGAGCATTCACTATATTGTACCAGGCTGTGGAGAAACCACTCTGTGCATTGTATTAATGACAGCTCTAGAAAATTTGCCAAAGAAGAGACAGGACTGAAATGAGAAACACAAAGTAGATTTATCCCAGGTAAGATGAGTTTCCTGAGATTTAATGCTGGAAGATTCTTTCAGGCTTAAAATCACAGGTAACGTGTCATAAAGCAGATTGCATTGATATGGTTCAAGTCACTTGTTGACAAGCAGACTTCAGTTACCAAAAAGACTGTCAAAAAGATTGTCCACTCCTTAGAAGTCAATTGTGCCTACTATTAATATGTGGAGAGTGGGTAAAACTACAACAGTATTGGAGATATTTTGAAGAGTCATCACATCCTATTACCTGCTTGCCCTACACTGGACCACAGTACTCATTCCAGTAATTTCTTAATGAACAAACTGTTTGACTACATCTTTTTAAAGCAAACATCTTATTTCAGAATATTCTGGTTTTCTTTTCTTTTGCTCTGTGCTATCCTTGTGAAAGATTGATTCAGTGTGCATGGATTTACAAACTGCAATGATATCACCCACCCACGCTGTTGTGATTTAAAGGATGGAAAACACAAAAGAGAGAAAATGTCTTTGCAAAAAGGAGTACTAAAGAAATGCCTTTTTAACAAGGCATTTAAAATGGAACCAAAACCCACCACTTACCAAAGGCTCTGTCACATTCTCATTTGATTGCACTGCAAATGCAGAGATATCCTAGATACAGAAATGAAGAACAAGTGCAAAAACATTTGAGACAGGATATTTGCGGATATCTATCAAAGCACATTCACACAGAATATGATGACAAATACATCTTAACTAATAATTATGTTTAATACTTACTTAGATTTTCCAAGTCCTGTTAATACTAAACACATCCCTTTTTCAATTATATATTCAATCCTTCTAAACTAAGTTTTTCACTCAATAGAGTCAGTGAAAAGCTATTCATTAAATAGATGTGATTTGCAAGGACTTTGTTTTAGGTACAATGTACTTCTAAGTCATGAACCTTTTCACAGACTACACATGGCTGTGCTTGGAGAGCACGGTAGCTCTAAGCTACTTTCATATCTTCTTGATCCTGGGCTTTATTTGAATAACTAGGGTAATTACAGATACAAAATTTTACCTGCATTAAGAAATGGAAATATGAAGGTGTTTTCCAACACTTTGCTCATTCAGAATCAATTAATTTGCAAAATATTGCTGAGCCAAATTATTTTCCTACTGCAGCAAATATATACTTCCTCCAGACCAACATTTTGCCTTAATTATTAGAGGTGGTAGCATTGTGCTTTGCCCCTTCCTTCCAGATCCTTTACTAAACTAAACATCCTGGAGCAAAATTTCAATCCCTGTATAAGCTGAGAGTCCTTTTGGGTGCTTTAAAAATATGGTGTACAGGATGTGCTGTGGATGAGCCAGTTTCTAAAAGGATACTGAAAAATAATGAGGCCCCAGGTTATCCACCTCAAATTTGGGATCTTGACACAGCCCTGAAATTTGAAAGCATAAACATGGTGCCTTCATGTGCTGTATCTCTGTGATGGGTACCACAGTCTCACCATCAGCACAGCAGTGAACAAACACCTTACATTTAACTTTGAGGGTAAAACATATCCTAACTGAAAATAAATATGGAGGAAAAAACCCCTCATTGTATTTACACACAGAGTCACTGAAACTGTGTGAAACCGAGGAAACCACTCTTTACAGAATTTGGGGATTGTGAGAAAAAATCCACACAAGAGCACAATAAAAAAGCTAAACCGGCCCTTTTAGGAGGAAAAAGTCAGTCCCACAAAAGCAGTTAGACTTTTTGCTGTTAAGTTCAGTGAGGCCAAGAGATGTATTAGAACCATTCTAGTAACATCTAAGAAGAATTTCAGACAACAGACAAGGTCTGGATTTCACACAGTATGACATTGCTATGCAGGTTGTCTGTAGAAGAGATTTCCTGAAATTGTATAGCCAGTCCTGATCCCTTCCCAACAGCAGAGAAAAAAAATTATCTCAAAACCTGTTTGCTTCTTACCTGTGCAAATCCATTAAATGCTGTAGTGGATGCCTAAGTAGGAGTGAAGATCAGAACAAATTATTATTTGTTTACTAGATCAGAACACGAGTCAAAACATTTTTATTTGCAAAATAAAAATGTAGGCCAGACATCCAAAAAAAAAAAGAAACCAACCCAAAAAACCCAAAACAAAACAAAAAAAGGGTAAGGCAGCAAGAAATTTGACAACAGTGCTATTTGATAACAGGCATCACAGGCTTAAAGAAAACAAAAAGAAAAAAAGCAGAGTAACAGGTATTTTTACAAAACAATAATAAAAAAAGACTAGGTGCATTTAAAGATATTCAGATAAAACACAAAAGCTGCGAGACACAATATGCCTCATTCACCATTTTGAAATGCATTTTTGGCAGCCTTTTCATTACAGGGCTGAAGGGCACCACACTATGAACAGCTGCATGGCAATTTTTCAACAAAAAGAATAGCAGGGGCTTAGGAAGGGCAGTGGGAAACACACAGATGGAATGTTTGTAAACGACAAGGTTATGCATGGCCTAAGGAACTCTTTGTCTAGACTAGGCTACACACTGGGGTAGGTACCTCTTCTTTATCAGCCTCAATTTCCTGGTACAACAATCCATATCTCCGGTTAGCAATTTCATCTTCAGATAAATCTGAGTTGTTGGTCTCATTGTCTTTAGGACTAGTTGAGCTCTCGGTGCTAGCATTCCTGGAGTTTCCCATTTGAAACAGAGCCAAGGGTCTAGCTATCTCCTTGCTCGGTCCAGGATTGTTACTGCCTGCCTGCTCCCCAGGCAGACCTTGCTTTACTGGTGTCTCCTGAATTTTATTGCTTGTGCTTGCACCTACTTCTCCCCAGCTGTTATCAGTACCTCCTAGGTCTTGTGTAGACCATTTATTACTAATGCCTAACCAAACATTTTCCAGGTTACCTTCCTCTGAGTCTTGCTGTTTGGGGAAAAAGGGCCAATTATCCAGTCCATTGACTTGGCTATCTGATAGATTAGAAAAACCCCAGGAATCATTAGTAACTGTTGGATCCCAGTTTGCCAGCCAGGGTTCTGTTTCCAAGGCTTCAGGAACACCACTGCTACTAGAGTGCTCCTCAGTGACTGCTTCTGCTGCCCTACCTGTCACTTGATCTTCTGCATTATCTAGGCAAGGATCACCACAGCTTGTGCTAGCAGCATCGGCTGTCTTGGGCAGCAGTGCCCCCTGGTTTTCAGCAGCAGCTTGACCTTCAGTGCCAGTACTACCATTTGGGAGGTGGCTGATGCTATTATCTTCAGTTTCTTTACCAGACTCTTCTGCACTGAATAATTCAGCATGACACAGATCACTCCCAGTATCTGTAGAGTATTTTCCTGTGTGGTCAGTTACCTCTAGATCAACCTCTGCCCTCCTGTTTATGCACTCTGTGGAGGTACTCTCTCCAGTACCATTGTCAGTTTGGTCTAAGGCATCCTCAAATGTTGTTTCATGGCCCAGATCCCACATACCAAGGACTGTCTCAGGTTCAGTGACAGTGCTCTCTATAGTGTTACAGTTGTACGCTACTGTTTTGTCCCCACTTTCCAGCCCTGTGCTCAACAGTGGTATTCCTCCATCTGTCTCCTCAATGACATCAACCTGTTTGAATTCTTCTTCTCTAGAGTTTTCTAGGTTAGCACCATTAGCTCTCCCAGTATCCCCATCATTATCTTCAAACTTAGGTAAATTTTCTACCTCTGTGTTGACTAAAGTGTCAAGATCTGATTTTGCTAAACCCTTATGAAGTTCTGCCTCACTGTTTCCTCTGGTTTCACAACCTCGCTCTTCCAGTTCCTCTGTACCTTCTACCTCCTTGTAGTTAGCTCCGGTCTCTACCTTTTCACTTGGCTTGACACCTGCCCACTCGTCTTCCTCATGCTCTTCCTCTGCCTTTTGCACATCACATGGGAGGGGTGCATCCAACAAGCTATCAGTTCCCAGGATGGGTGTCTCAACACTGGTTACGGTCTCTAAAGGCTGATTGGTCACCACATCTTCCCACGGGACATTTTTGGCATCCAACTGGTCCTCCAGTGAAGTCCTCTGGTTTTCGTTTACGGAAGCTGACCCTGGTGCAGCATCCTCCTGCTCACCCACTGCAGGCCAAGCACCAGCAGGCAGAGCACCCGTGGCCTCGCTGGGGGTTTGCTCTGCCCCAGGGAAAAGCAAAGAACCGCCTGCAGCGCTTTCCTGGCTGACACTGGGTGTGCTAACATCTAGGCCCCAGCTGAGTGAACCTAGATCAGTTTGAGATCTGTTAATATCTTCTGATGGCCCACTGTTTGGGGTTTCCTCCATGACCAGGTTACACAGGGAAAGACTTTTTGAAGAATCAGGCTTTAAGCAGACAGAAAAGCAAAGAAAAAACACAAGATGAAAAAGATAAAGGCGGACTTGATGAGAAAACACAAAATTTATAGTTTTACAAGAGCAATTTTAATTTAAAGAATGAAGTGACTAAATTAAGCCATTTAAGGAAAAGCTATGTGGTTTGCAACATCTGGAAGCAATAGACTATAATGCAGAAGAGCAGCACTGATAGACAGAACCAGAGAACTATATATTGCACCACAGTGATTAAAGCGTGTCTCTAGAGCGGCTGTGATTGTGGGGGGAGGTTTGCTTACCGGCTGCACCAATTCACTGCTTGTCTGTACAGGAGAAAGTCATACACAGAAAGTCACACACGTAAAGATATACATATAAATATATACATACACAGAAAAGAAGAACATGTTGTACTTTGTTACAGCAGCAGTTTGTGAATTAGCAGTTCTCCAACCAGCAGCAGTTCACAGCGTGGGGAAGGAGCAGCAGGTCCTTTCCTGCCACTCCACAAAAGACTAATCCCACGCCCTTGAATTTTAAACCTCTGGATTGCATTATAAAACAAGGCACATCTTCCTTTCTTGTGAGAGCCACTGACATTTTTATTGCAGGACTCCTGTTACATGTCTATTGGAAAGAGGAGCTGCTCTATGAGACAGTGGCAAAGAAGGAAGCAATGCAAGTGGCGGTGGGATTCGTATTTACACTCAGGCATCACTGCATCACTCAGGCAATGCAGAGGACCCTGAGCACACAGCTCTTATTCTCTCTTATCTTGTAGAGGCTCTTACATCCACACAGAGTAAGGCACTGAGTCACAAACCTGCTGCCCACACTGCCACTTTGAACAGACACAAATGCTGCAAGGAAGTTCAACTACTGTGCACTCAACTTATTAAGATAAACTTCGTAAAAGGCTGAGTATCCCTAATTTCAAACATTTAACTGTGAAGTTCACTAGGTACTTAAAAAAAAAAAAAGAAATGAAAGCAAAGATGAAAATAATTATAATCCAGAACACATATATAATATTAAAAAGCTATAAATAAAAGTGTGCAAAGATAAGATAAAGCTATTTAATATAGGTTTAGAGGAATACATTCACAACACTTCTGGGTAGTTTAGCTGGGCTAGATATTTGCAGCCTTGAAACTCTGGATAGTCTACATATATGACTTTTTTCAGGCTTTACTGAACTTCACTTGATTGAGGGAGATGAACATTTAATATACATCACATATGGTATGTGTTCACAAAACAGTGCTGCAAATCTGAATACATGACAAGCATTCACAGATTTCTGTGCAGGCTGAAGTTACAAAAGGCCAAAAGTGAACATACCAGGCTCCATGTCAAGTCAACCCAGCCAACCCCATGACATAAAGTCAAAAGAAAGGTCATAAAAATGAGTTGTTTTGCTGAAGATCATTGTATTTGGTTTAGCATCAGGAGGAAGAAGGAAGGATTTATACAGTTTCCTGCAGTAGCAGGTGTTGTTGTGAATAGCTACAGTTACCTGTATGCTCACAAAGACAAACCAAATTCTCGCTTCCCTCCTGAATTTTGAGAACATGGTAGTCCACTGGATAAAAGTCCTGATGAACTACATCTTCAGGTAATTAAAACAAGTGAGCAACATCCATTACGACACTCTAATAGCTGTAATACAGGCATGGTAAAAGCAACACACTTAGCTACAATAATTGTGACTTTTATTAGCCTAGATTTCTGACATCACTTAGGGTTTGTAGGCCAAGCAACAGTAGCTTAATATACTTGAAAGCATCATGGTTTGTAAATTATTTATCTTGTTTTTTGGTAAAGGCATTTTAAATTGGAGTTTAGGTTGTCACAAAATCAGAGGCACAGAAACATAATTATATATGTCAGGCTTACCGTCCATAGATCCCAGGGCAATGTCTGAAAAGAAGAGTGGAAAAAGGAGGCCGTGAGAAGAATATCATTCATATACTCTATGTCCAAACAATGTGCATTAACTATGAAGATTGAACTTATTGATATGTGTATTTATAATACATACATATTTTATACATTAGCACACAAAACAAGGAAGTTGAACAATATTTTCTTTTTCTTGCCCAATCTGTTAATAAATGTTAGTGACCTTTTAACAGAAGAACTAAACAGACAAAGAAAAGCATCAGACTTCATGCCAAGTATTTATAGCGCACCACCTGAGAAGGAGCTCTGCTGGTTGGCCCCAAAACATGCCTGAGATGCTTCAAAATGTATCTACTAGATTAAAGTCCACAAAACCCCAAACCCTAAAGGCATTCATAAAATCAAATGTGAAATTGAAACATTTGCAAATGTCAAATGTGACATTTAACATTTGTGTGAGAGAAAGGACTGGTACATTTAGCTTCTTTTCTTGCCTGCTTCATATTTTATAAGGACAGAATGGTTCTCTGCACAACTTCTGCTTTGATGAACACAGGACACAGTAGTAACTCACAACTCAGACTTACAGCAAATTAACATCAAGAGCCATTTTGCATTCATTTTAACTTGGTTTAAATCCAGGTACGTGCTGCTTCTGCAGATGTATTCATAAGTGCATGATCTTACTTCACTGTAATATTACCAGATGAGCATTCAAGCTCTAAGGAAAAATGTCAGGTCTGTTCTTATAGTGCTAAATGGTACAAACCTACTGACTTGCGTGAAAGGAGAGATTGCTCATTTTCCATTTTTCATTTTCCTTTCAACTTTAAGCATGAAGGGGAAGGAATAAACTGAAGAAAGGTGAGAGCACAGATAGAAAATGGAGAAGAGGACCAGGTAGGTTTAGAAAGGTCACTTCTGAAGCAGCCACAGGAACAGAAAAGCAGTTGAGCAAGGCCAGGCCAGGGCTCACTTAGTGTGGTTCAACCACCCTGGCAGAGCAGTGGAGGGAGGTAATTAATTAAACTGTTAATAGAGAAGTCATGCCAGGCCTCCTAAGGATCAAGCACAGATGACTCCTCCTGCCTTGACACCACTTCTTCAGCAGTTTGCTGAATGGAAAATCTCCATGACAGGCAAAAGCACCATTTAAGGCTCTGTTGGAATCTCCCCATAAACACAGGGCTTTCCAAAACTGCAGCCACAGGTTTTATTCAGTCTATGCTGCCATAGCACTGACCCTGTCAAATCCAGGACTGTCTTCCCTCTGAAAACACGGTGCTCTGACTCATCCACACACTCTTGTGGGTGTGGACCATCCCTTCTCATACATATGTTAGGAGGAAAGGTGAAAGGAGAGGAGAGACTGAAGGTGCGCAGTGAATGCGTTTTGTGCTCATAGATGAAAACTTACAAATAACTTTTCTATATAGAATTATATTCTGTGTTTCATAGCACAGTTGTATCTAAAATAACTGGTTTTTAAATGAAACTAATAAACTCTTCTATAATCTGTATAATATGATGTCAGAACAAATGTGTTCTATCACAGATGTTAAGTATCTTTGGTTTAATGACCCCACTGCTCTAATCAGTGTTACTACAAAAGAAACTGGAAGGGTAGTTAGCAAAGCCACACCTAGAGTTTTCTGTCACTGGTGAATGCCAAGGAATGTCATTCTCCTTCCCCTTCCTCTTCCCTGTTTAGAGGGAGCAAAAAAATAATAAGTAAAATGCACAAAGCTTCTGCTAGAATGGAACACTTCTGGCAAATCTCAGTGAGAAATTTCAGATAACATTTGGAATGCTGACAATGCATCATTTTCCTGACTGTGTATCCCAGGAGAGATCACTACAGATCTCATTACATAACTCGGACTGCAAAACAAGTAATAAATTAATTAACTGAGGAAGAGATCAGCGAGAATCAGGAATATCTCAGCCTTAAACCTGCTTGTCTTCTCACTCCCTTTCCAGAGCTGCATTGCTGAGCAGCTGATTAGTTCTCTCGGGTCTCACAGAACAAGCCACATTAGTGATAGCCACATAATGGGTCTTGCTAACAATGTATTAACATTGTTGCTACGTGTACAGGACAGGGATACAGATATGCAGGCCAGGAGATCTTCCTTACTTGACTATCTGCCCTCTGGGCAGTGAATTCTGCATTTTAAAACAGCAGGTCCTGTAGGGTAAGCCAACGAACATCAGCAACCTGATATATCAGCATTTTTTATTCATTTTCATCTTACCACCCCACCCCATATTGCTGCAAGAAACTGTCATGGCAAATACTAGTACTGAATGCAGAATTTCTGTAACACAACATCCTACAAGGAAATACCCTATTCCACACTCTCATTTTGCTTGAGGTTAAGTCTAAAATAGATTTACAGCAAAACCACTCAGCTCACTCTGCTGCCTGGTACAGAAACTCCATCACAGCAAAGCAAACATGTGCTGACTCCACGAGACCTTGGTCCCCTGAGGCACCTCTCCAGACATGAAGAATCAAAGCCAGGTCAGAAAAATTGTCAGAGAAACAAGCACTGGAGAATTGCAATGTTTATATTAAGAGTTATTCTAAAGATGGAAAATAACAGCATGCCAAAGTGCAGGCCAAGGTATCAGCAGCCAATCTCACTGGCACACATCTCATTTTACCACCTGACAATTTCCTCTCCTTCCAGTACATCATCAAGTACAGGGTTGCTGAGGGGGAAATACAGATGGCTGACTAGAGCTTCTCAGGAAGATAAAGTTTTCAGCCACTGCAGATACACTGTTCATTAGCACACAAGGCAAATCTTTGCTGCCAAACACAGCTTTGCCTACCTCAAGGCAAAGAGATACCTGAGACATGGGTGAATGACTAACTCCTGTTGGTGCAGCTTCTGGCTTGAAGGGGTCGAAGTCCAAATCTAGCAAAGATTCCTCTTTCTTAGCTTCAGGTACTTCATTCTGTAAAAAGAGAGACAAAGCTCTTGAAAAACCTCTTTCAAAAGCTTCCCTGGGCAGTAAAATATTAAAAGAAAAAAAAAGTTATATCATAGACTTACTAGCTGTGGTGCGTGCCAGGAGGGAAGGAAGCTCTGAAGATTTTCCTGAGCTTTAGAGTAAGTTTTAATTTTAGGAGATTCACTCTTATGATGCCTTTGATTTCTCTATAGTACAGCTTTGTCTTTTCATGCTAAACAATCATAGCCCTTTCGAAAAAGTGCTGAGTGTGCACCATTTGACTGTGAAGGCCCTTCAGAAGTGCTCTGAGACAAACACCAAAACCAGAGACTACATAAATGGCACCCAGCGTCGATGCATTCTGATCACTGGATCTTTCCCCAAAGACAAACATTAATAAAAAGCCAATACTGAAGGACCTAAATGCATTTGAACTAAGTTTCAATTCTGTACATGAACACCAATTTACATTTAATGCTGTCCTTAGCTCTCAACTTTAGGACTAAATACCTGATAGTGAGGCACCACAACAAGCTGCCTAAAGAAGTTGTGGATGTCCCATCCCTGGAAGTGTTCAAAGCCAGGTTGGATGGGACTCTGAGCAATCTGGTCGAGTGAAAGGTGTTCCTGCCTGTGGCAGGGGGGTTGGAACTGGAGCATCTTTAAGGTCCTTTCCAATCCCTTCCAACCTAAACCATTCTATGATTCTGATATGCTCTCACTAAACTGGATTACATGGTAGAGTCTTTTCTATTTTGCAATTAATAAATTAGCCAAGGCCTCTCAGGTCAACATAAATATATACATTGTTTCAATGGGATACAGGTCTTTCCTGCTGTAAAGTGACTGAACAAACAATTAGCGTACTTCAACATAAAATATTAACTAGCGTGAAGCTGTAGCTGAGATTTAATTATCGCTAATTACAAATATTCTAGGCAAACATCTTGGTCTTGGTAAAAAGGCTAGTACTGCCTACTGCTAGTTGTTCAGTATTTATTAAATAGTGAGAGAAGCTTGAACAATAGAGCAAGTCTACAAATAACAGGGCAGGCATAAAAACAGTAAAATCAGGAGATAATAATAGTAATGATGATGACAACAATAGCAAAATAAATGAACAAAGCCTTTCTGTTATTGAAACATGTAAAAGTATAAACTTTCCAAATTAGCTTTACTATTGGTAAACAGATGCTCAAAGCTAGGTAATTCATGGCTTCCATTATGCCACAAAACGCCCAAGCTCTCTGTGCCACCTTCACACATGGTCAAAGTAGCTCCTCAGCCCTCATGTTATGAATGAGGGAGCGACCTGAAACTCCCCAGTCTGGAAGAGGAGTGCTAGGGATGGTATGGGCAGGGTCTATACCAGAGGGAGAGGAGCAGGGGTTTGGCTGCTTCCTGATTCTTCCAAAGCAGGAGGGCAGGTGGCAGCAAAGCTGATGTGGAATAAAATAAAAAGGTGGTGGTACTCCAAGTGGCACAGAGTTCAGCTGGGGACCTCCTGGTCTTCAGGTGGTGTGACTGTGAAAACTGTACACATGATGAAAAACTGAGTACATTTGTGGCAGTCTGCTGAGGCTTACTAAAGAGGTAAAATCATGCTGAATCAGCCCTTGAGCTGCAAATGACTGCAGGCTGGGAGAATATAGTAGAAGGGCATGTCAAGAGTACCAGCTTTGCTTGCCTTATGTTCTTCCTTTGGCCTCTGCTTTTGGCCACAGGTGATGAGGGATAACAGGTCTGACACACTGAAGCCAGTGTTACAGTGTAGCACTTTAAAAAGCCAAAGCCACCATTCCCACCAGTAACCAGCATTATATTCATTCTGTCATTCCTTCCATCCAGTGCAGTTAGACTTCATCACATACACCCTGATGAAGTAATACAGCATGTGCTGACATATAATCAGATATGGATGAGACAGAAAAGTGAATTATCTTTCAGTGAGGTCTGAGAATGAAGTTGCTGCTTTTGAGGACTGGTTCAGATGAACAGGAGTCTTACTTAGGCCATGCATGATGACAGTGAAGGTATCTGTAGTGACAGGGCACTCATCACTGACTGCAAAAATTCTCATTAACCATGACCCTCAGACCAAAATGAAGAGAACACTTGTCTTAACTGTAGCAACAAAGGCCCAAATAAACATATAGAGTACACAAGATACCACATTACATGGCAGTGTAGGAGAAACAGGAACCTCACAAAATCCCTCAGTAAGGGACAAAGCCATGTCAGGGAGGCCTGCCAAACATCCTGCATTTATTCCATCATCGCAGGACACAGCATGAATAAATGAGACATTTGAAAGAGGTGGCTGTGTAGAAGCAAGTCTGTACCTCCCAAAGGTATGTGCAGGAATGGAGAAGGCACCAGAAACCTGCAAGAACCACCAGAACTGCTACCCCTTCTCTGCATAGAGTCTGTGCCAGCTTTAAAATAGCCTCAGCAGTTCACTTCAGAGCTGTCAGATGCCCTCAGACATGTTAAGTATCTGTAGGGGGCATATAAAGGCCCACAATGTCCAAGTTAGTAATGGGGCACTAGGGAGAAAAACCGAGAAGAAACAAGGAGCACTCATTTCCAAATGATCCTTTCATCCAATCTCTTGGATGTCTCATCTTCTCACCTCTTTCTTTTACTTAGTGGCAATTAAATACATTCCTTAAAAGGAATAACCTGAACATGGGAGCTACTTTGTTGAATCAGTGCAAAAATTTTCAAGAAGAATTTCAAGCAGAACTGTCTTTCAGCATCCTGCACAACAGCAAGTGTGTTAGTACTGCTTGGTAAAAAAGGAAGAACAACAACAATTACAAGATAATTGTGTTGCAGAGAAGAAAAGTGTTTGGCCTGTTTGTAATCCACTCTGAAAGCTCTATTCACCAGCTTGCTGGTTTTGTGCCTCTGCATGAGCAGTGTCTGGGACACCAGTGGTGGTCCTTTGGGAAGTCCTGCACCATTAGCAGGCTCTGCAGGCTTGAGCAGTCCCTCCATACTGCCCAACAAGGGCTTAGGGACTACAGGAGAAACCAAAAGCACCGAGAGGAGTAAGTTCATGTTTCCTGTGGTTTCATGCTATATATATGCAACAACCAGTTCACTTACAGAAGGATACAAAACCTATGTATTATTTTATTTGGTATGTCTGTACATACTCAGGGTTCTCAGATACAGCAAGGATGATTTAGGGATGGGGGTGGGTTTTGTGGAGGGAGATGTGCAGATGACTCATGAGAAGGCAGCAAGGGAATGACTAGCTTAGGGCATTCCGAGGTCATTGACTGCAGAGGAGGGAAGGACATAAATTACTCAGTGAAGGGAGTCCCTTGAGAGACATGGAAAAGATGTCAGCTCTCAGAAGCATATCCTACCTTTATTATGTCATTCCATTTTTATGCCAATCTGTCATAGAAAGGATGTAAAAATTCTGGAAATGTGACTTACACTCATTTAATGCCCTGTTCCAGTGTCATCCCTTAATGAAAAAGAAAACCAGCTTCATTTCTGCTTCCCCAGCTGGCCTGACATACAAATGTTAGCTGGATACAGTATTGAATGCAAGGGGCCACATCCTGCACAGGTTGCACCAACTGTTACCACTTCTGTCAAGGCCCATGTTACCAGATAATTATTATGTTTTCAGGGATCAACGAGGCAACAGAGCTGCCTTCTCCCTTCAGAAGGGATGCCTGGTAGTGGCTGCATTCTGAGAGTTGCCTTTAATTCTTTAATTGCATGGGGACTTGACCATAAGTAACTCTTTTCTCTTCCAAATAGATTCTCACAGACGGCAACGCCTGTTTCTCTCCTCCACCAGGAAACAAAGCAGCATGTATTCAAATTGTATAAAATAACTTTTTCATTGCTGTCCTGACATTCTGCTGTGTTGTCAAACGAATTAGTACAAACCCAATGATTCACATGAAAACAAAATGCATAAACATTCTGCATAAGCTTCAGATCTACATAATTCTCCCTAGTCTATCAAACACAGGCTCAGATTTCAAAGTTGCAATTACCATAATAGAAAAGGTCCCTTTTCAAACAACCATCAATTAACCATAACTATGTGAAAGCTGAACAGCTGAATACAAATTTTACAGACTTATTTTATGCAACTCTGGCTTTTCTGTTTGTTATATGCAACTTTTAAAAATTACCTAATAATGAGATAAAACTAATTTTGATTGCTTCTCTTCTATGCAATGTTTCTATGAGCAAAAATAAGGGAATTAATAATCTAGATGGAGCAGCCTTTCATACCTGTAAAAACCAGCCAAGTTCCATTTTATAAAAACCACTCAAAAGAAAGAATACTTTTAATGTTTTTTGATGAAGGAGACAGAAATAGTGATGAATCACTGTAAAGTTCTACTTGAGATTCTTAGGATTAGAAAAAAGCATTTCAGATCAAGTCTCAGTTGTAATGCAACCTGGATGCACTTAAATCTCAAACATGACTGTTTCACAATACTTTTAGTCAGGCCTCTCAGGAAATGGCTCATTTTTTTCATTATGTTCGCAGTGTTAGCCCTTTTGAGTGATAATTGTGACCTGTCCAAAGGTAAAACACTATTTGTAAAACACCCTTTCAAGATAACAGAAAATGGTAATTGTGTCTCTGCCTTCTACCTGCACCCTCTTCCTCCCTCCCCATTGAAGATCAGCCCCAGGGACACTATGTTGGAGAACTTAAGGTGATTCCAAGGCTGGACCTGTAAACTATTCACTGAAGCTTACCTGTGATGGGGTTGTCACATTGATTTCTGGGACAAAGTTGTCATCAAATAAGTTAATGATGTTCTCCTGTTGCAATTCCTTTGTAGGTGTGAGCTTAGGCAGTGGTGGGACTGGTGGACCTTTCCTCAGCTAAGCAGACAGCAAAAATGTCACAGATTAGTTCAGGGACAGAAGAAAAGCTTTAAGCCAGGCCTAAACAGAGTGTGTTAGGTCTTTATCACCCTAAATAAGCCACAGGAATAAGCCATAGGTTGAAAGGAACTGTTTAGTTGTTCATCACCAAATGCCTTGAAATAAACATTGTGGGAAAATCAACACAGTTCAAAGTTTCAGACTCCTTCAGACCAAAATGTCAGATTTCATACAAAAGCACTTCTTGGCTTTTTTTTTCCTGCTGCACCAGGCACACAATGCAAGACACCTGCACTCCCATGCAGCCCACAGCTGGAAGGATGATGCTGCACAGAACCAGCCTCTGCAGCTTTTTGGCCTCTCCAGTTTATCTGTGTTTAGCTTTGGGACTTTGCCCCCACTCACCTTTAAAGCATAATTAATACTAAGACCATATCCTTTCTGGGAACCACAGCACCTCAGATGTGCTTGGTTTACTAACTCCCCCTGCTCTCCAGAGATCTGCCTAACTATGACAAAATAATTGCTTGGAAAAATACCAAATAGTATTGGATAATTTTTAGATCTTTCAAAATACCAAGAATATTAATCCATAAAAAAATCCTCGGGTGGTATAGTGACATAATACCACTGGCACCAATGAGACCAAGGCTTGCCAGCTGAATGTTCAGGCAGATGAATATTCAGGAAATCTCTTTTAGGAGACCAGAGAAAATTAGCATGCTTGCTAAATGTAAAATCCAATTTCTTCTGATGTGTGCCCAGCATAGAAATAGCAATCATCACAGAAGCTATCCCAATTCCAAAAATATCTGTAACATCAACACAAGTCTTTGATATGCTCGCAAAGTATCACATATAACTCTTACACTACAGATGAAACTGATGGATGATTCTTATTCTACAAATACTGGTGAGAATAGTGATGACAACAGTGTCAAACTTCTCAATCCAGCGTTAAATCTGACATTAATGATCAGTAATTAGCACAACAGTATTTAAGCTAGCTTTATTATGTAGTGTTTTAGAGATCAGCCACACCAGTGATGCTCACTGGGTAGTGTTTCCAAGGGTACGCATAATTTTGAAGATGAACAGAGTAGAAATACATAATGTACAGAAATTCACAAGGAGTTTTTAGAAATAGTTTTCAAACTATCACTGCTGGGATACCGGTCCTTAGTGACAATGCAAGTTTTTAAGAAGTATTTTGCTTTGCCACTGCAAGTCCCACAAATTCACCAGCCACTTTTGAATTTCTTCATTCCCCCTTATATAAAACCAATTTTCCATTCATGTCATGACACAGGAATGAATAACTAATGAACAGAACAGACTGCACCAGAACCAGTGGCCTCTGTCGTTACTCAGTCACAGACTAGGTGAAAATCCCACCATGTGCATCATCTCAGCTATCTCTCACTGCACATCAGCCCAGACCCTCCTGCTGGGAATGTACTTACCTGTGTGGGTGACTTAGGTCGGGCTGGTGCTGGAGATGCAGGTGCCAGCATGTGGTTGGGACTGGCAGTGGGGCTGGGCAGGGGAGACGCCTCCTCCGGTGGGGACGGTGTTTTTGCAAAGCGGAGCGGACCCGAATCACTGCACAGAAGCAGAGCAATGGCAAGGACATACATATCTTGCTGACTTATTACCATGACAATTTGATGCAACAGCTGAACTGCATCCCCGATGTAATGCCAGTGATCACAAAAGCCAGTACACGCATTATAAAATTACTAAAACTAAAGCTGCAACTAAATGCAATTAAAATTCAGTTATCTACAGTGAAAAGGAAACTTTAATTCTGAATCATCATGATTTTTGGAACATCTGTTAACCTGGTCATTATAACCTGAAGGAAACAGAGTACCTGCATTTTTTCAGATTATGTACTTGAAATACCATTTCACTTACAAGTTTATAACTATCATAAAATGTAATATAGATTTCCTGTCTTCATTTCACACAGTTCTCAGAATAAAAGGCTCTAAAGATAAAAAATCCCATAGGAAGGCATAACAATGAATAAGACAAATAATTTTAAAAGCTCAACAACTTCAGAAAGGTTTCCGTAAACACAGCCAAGATTATTATAAAGATATCACTATTCAGAAGGAGAACTCACCACAACTATAGACAAGCAACAGTCAAGTGACTTCAGCAGAGCTCTGCTGATACTAAGAAAAGTTCTGATGAAGTCCTAGAAAGCATCTGCCCCTCCTAATGAAAGGACCTGGTGCAAACACTGAGATAATATTGAGCTACCTAGAAAGCTTACACTCAGGGAGCCTCTAAACTACAGCACTCAGTGAGCACAGGACTTGGGAAGAGCGACTCCTACACATCTTCAGGGAGAGCAGAAGCACGACCTGACTGAGACCACAGCAGAAACATGAGCATAATGCTAACACAAGAAAAATTGTTCTTTGGAAGGAAAAGCTTAGCTCACACTCACCACCTCTTTCTGTGGAAATATTAAAAAGAGAAAAAATAATCAGTCGTTAAGAAATTTCTTTCCCAGGTACATATTTACTTTCATGATATTCAGCAGCATAAAAGTTTTTAAGATCTTTCTTTTTATACAGTTCTTTAAAGGAAAGATTAGATACTGTTCTTGTCTAGTATCTACTTCTCATGCATTTAAAAGGGAAAGCTGCTTTTTCTTAGGAAGACCCACTCCATAATAGTCTCTTAGAGCATCATCACTAATAATGGAAGTCAAAATCTATCCAGATTTTCACACAAGGCTCTGTGAAGAGTAGAGCAAAAGAGAGTAACATAGAAACTGAAAAAAATGTATTTTTTAAAAGCATTTTTAAATTAAGTTGAGATAACACTGCATTAACTTACATCTAGTCATTTGCAGCAGAAATTATTATTTATTTTCTCATTAATGGAATGAGTAATTCAGTGGAAACAAACATGGGCATGTTTGACATGGTCTAGTAGAGAGGAGGACAAAACAGTTGTTTTTTACAAAAACTGCTTGAAATATTCCAACACCACATTATTTTACCTCCCATGAAAGTATTTTACAAATCCTTTATGGAAACATAGTCCAGCTGGTGGATCTATCCTAAAGGGGCTGGAAGTGGTGATGCATGAGCTAACAGCTCTGGAGGCAGTGTGTAAGTATATATGAGCACGGATTACCACTGAAATAATGCACAATACACATTTTTGTCATGTGCTTATAAAGTAGTTCTGAATTCTGCATTAGGGAAGAAGGTTCAGTATTTCACTCTTTGTTCTTCCAAAGTAAGAGTAAAACAAATGTAGGAATATCTGCCATATGTTTGAGGCAGATGTTATGTTGTTTGGTCTGTCTTAATTGTTGCTAATCTAAGTCCAGCTTGAGGGCAAATTAGAACAATGTTGTAGTTACTGCTGATTTCTGCTGATTAGTTGGGGTTGAATGGAAATTAAGGCTTTATGTATTAACTCCAAATATCATTGTGTCTGGGTAAGTCTCACTGTTTTACAGTTTCAACCTTTTCTGCACATTGGTATTAAAGCACAGAGAGATCAAATTATGGCAGAAAGGCCGTATTTGTTGAAAGCAAAAGATCAGAAATACTGTACTGGCATCCACTGACCTGAAGAAAGCACTATCTTATTTTAAACTCTTTTTAGTTGTGTACTTTAACACAAGATTTCTCTTGAAAATCTTTAAAAATATGGTATTTTGTGACATTCTCTTTACTTCAGCTTTTCTGCTTTTATGATGCACCTTATGATCTTGACTTTTCCTCATGAGCAGAAGAGATAAAAGCTGACTTTCAAAGGCTGGGATTCTGACCTGATAATAGGAGCTGAAAACACCTCTAAATATTTCAAGACTTTAAAAAAATTATGAGTTAGCAACATTGCTGTAAACTAAGCACCTCAAGATAAATAAGCTACACACTTGGTTGGTGCAAATTGGTGTTACAGTCTCCAATGAACCAGCCTAACTTGAAACAGCCTTCATTCTTTTTTTTTTTTTTTTTTTTTAAAGGACTTTTCTGAAAAAGGCGGGTGAGGAAGGAATTGTGCTTTTCACCTTTACCCCTGTTGAGAAGAACTCCATCCAAGGTACCTTCATGCGTCATCCTGAACAAACAACACCCATTAGCACGTTGTGCAGCAAGTGCTACACACGGTGCAGGTGATTAGCACATATACTGAAACACACAAAGCCTACTGCAATGTAATTCATTAAAAAAGCCAGTAAATTCACCTCGGTGCCCCTTGAATGGTGAAGGCCTTGTCTGCATGCTGATCCCCCAGCTTGGTCATCACTTCATATAGTTTGTGACATAGCTGTGGGAACAAAACACTCGCCTGAGTTTTTGTGAGTGACTACAGTCAGGATCAAAAACACAGGGGAGAAATCTGGTCTGATAACTGATAACGTGACAATATATAATATGATAACTTTATGCTATAGTATAAATCCTTCCAAAAATTCTTAGTGCCATGCATCGCAAAAGCCTAAACAGAAACCTAGCAAAACCTCCTAGAATCAAAGATAATAGCAGCATTCAAAAACATAGGCTGTTTTTCAGAGAACAAGTTCATAAGTGTGACTGACTGCTATGTGAGGTCTGAAGAAGGTCACCTGGAGTTCAAAGCAACACAGGTAGCCAAGAAGGTTCATGTGTTCCCCTAAAAAACCTAATCCCAATTTACACAGGACTTCAGTAAAGTTAGTTTTCAAAAAAATGTTGGTTCCAATTTGTAGGTTACTATAAATAATACACTACCACTTAGCCAGGTACATTCAAAAGATCCTCGCTGGAACTGCCTGATCTGCCCAACAGTCACAGATAAAATGCTGCACTGCTGACAATGCACAGCAGACTTGAAGGGAATGCTTGACACGCTTTTCTTGTACTGATTAAAGCAAAGAGGTGCTTAGAAATTGGACATGGCAAAAATACTGAAGGCAACAAAAAATTACCATAATGGAAAGTGAATTTAGTACTACAACTGGTAATGCACTGTAATCCAAAATTGTAGGGACTGCTCCTCCCTTAAGGAGAGAACAAATAGGGCAAGTAGAAATGAATACCATGGTTATAATTACAAATCTGTATCCACAGCAAATTCTCATGTGTGCCTCTGCTAGATTTTTACTACAAGCCATTTTTTTGCTGTCATGCATATCATAGTGCATTATACATGAGAGAGTCATTTTTACTCACTAAAGCTATTTCCTTGTGAAACTTGGCTTCAAGGCTGGATACATTTTTGAAGGTGTTCACATAGAAGCCAATTCGTCTATGAAGGATAGCACAAAGAAAAAAAAGAGAATAAAAGATATGGGTGGGAGGGCCACAAAGGCAAATAAATTAATTGCTTTCCAGACTACAAGCAACATTCTTGACTATTACTCTCAGCAAAGCAAATAATTGGATGAAATGTCAACATTTCAGCTTAGTTTGTTCATGATATTACTGTTCACGTTAAGAAACATCATATTTCACACCAAACAGTGAATCAAGTAGAGACTACTCCACACTGAGGGAGTAATTTAATTCAGACTAGACATTCTTGCACATATAGTCAAAAAATCTTCTACATTTCAGATGGAGAAGGTGTTTTCTTAGGTTTTGTATTATTCTTTTTCCTATTCAAAACTTGGATGTGTCATTTCCCCAAACTTTTTATTTAAAAAAAACATGTCTGGAATAAGAATAAGCCTGAAAAATGTCAACTCAATAGACAATTTTTTTCCTGAAGAAATGTAATAACTAAAATAAAGGACTCTGAAAGCAACTGCTTTCTAAAGTATGCCTATTGCTTAAATTAAATTGTACCTTTCCCTGAGACTAGTTAGTGGGAAACACAAATATTAAAATAGAAGGGTCCTTACTCTAAATCATTCATATGTAGTTTTACTTTTAGGAGGGCCATAAAAAAATATCTTGCAGTGCTAAGATTTTCAACTGAAATGGGCAGAAACACAGCAGGAAAATCCTCTACTGATCTGAAATTTGACAGGTTTTAATTTAGAAGGCATAGAAGACAAAGGATACTTCAGTGACTCACAACACACTTCCACTCCAGATTGTCAGTTGTTAAAGAACATAGCACAGTAACGAGATGCTTATTTTTCCACTGCTTTTGTTCTCCCATTCATATTGTCTGCATTTTCTGCATCAACACAGTTCATGATTAAAAACCATGAATGAATAAATTATCTATGCCATCAAATTCTTTTAGATCACAGATACAGTCAGTGAAAAGTATGACATGCATCCTGATGTAGTTGTAACAAAAAGTGACCCGTAAGTAGGCTCAAATGACCACAGGCTATTCTGTGCTGTAGCATAGTTATCTACTCATAAAATGTAGATATTTTTGCACCTCAGAATGAAGATACGGTAATGAATCTGAAGTGACAAGATGCACTGAAAGAAACAAGGAAAAATACACTTATAATAATTATATTTTGGAGCACTTGCATCCATTTTTCCTTTTATTATTTCAAAAAGATAATGGATGGGATCTTTAAGAATTCAGCAATCCATTTTCTATCAGCTCATTAAAATCCCCTCATTTCCTTTCCTTACTCTGCATTTAGGCCTTGTAGACAGTATCTGTCCAGGCTTACCGTGACCACAGAGATGGCAACTCTTCTTGTAAGTCAGTGTTAAACTCTTCAAACACTTTCTGTGCTTTTTGAAATTCTTCCTCTGCCTAAACCAAAACAAAAAGTCTTACTTCTGCAATCGCTATGATAGCAAAACTTGCCAAAACTGGTTTTGTGCTGGGTTTTTTGGTGGGTCTTTTAAAATTTTTACTAACAAAGGATGTGACTCAGTCCCATGCCATAGAGGCCAACACAGGATTTGTTGTCCCCTCAGTCTCATCAAGAGAGAAATTTAGGGCTGAAATGGGACTTATCTGTAGAAGACAGTGAGCATGCCCAACACATGCACTGAGGTACTTAATATACATTGATGCTTTAAGATACCAGTATTTACATTTTTAAGAGAGCAAAAGGAAGACAAACTTTGTGCTCTGTCTCTACCCAGAAAAAAAAAAAAGCCACCCAAGCTCCCTAAGTCTCCTGCCAGCATGTTTCTGTTTGTGCTACCTTGGTAATTCTGCCCTCATCTTTCCTTTTTGAGCTCTGCAGGGCTTCCAGATGGTGCCTCGCACTGTCGTAGTCCACCAGCTTTCTGCTCCGCTTTGCAATGCGAGTCTGCACAGGGGAGAAATGACAGCAAGGATGAAGAACACTCTTTTTAAAGCTATTTTACTTACATTGTCAATTAAATTTTAGACATTTTGTCATTCTCCCTTATCTGCTGTTCATATCTGAATTATTATCACAGAGTCACAAAACATGCTGAGTTGGAAGGGACCCACAGGAATCACTGAGTCCAACTCCTGGCCTTGCATCTGCCCGTCCCCAAGAGTCATACCCTGTGCCTGAGGGTATTGCTTCCTGAAATCTGCCAACCTTGGTGCTGTGCCCACTGCCCTGGGGAGCCTGGTCAGTGCCCACCACCCTCTGGGGGAAGAGCCTTTTCCTGAGATCCAACCTGACCCTGCCCTGACACAGCTCCAGGCCATTCCCTGGGGGCTGTCCCTGGTCCCACAGAGCAGAGATCAGTGCCTGTTCCTCCTCTGCCCCTCCCAAGGAAGTTGTCCTTGCAATGAAGTGTCTCCTCTTCTCCAGCTGAGCACACCAAGTGCCCTCAGTGTCCTCACTTGCTGCCCCTCCAGGCTCTTCCCCATCCTCACTGCCCTCTTTTGGACACTCTCTAATGGCTCAATATCTTCCTTCCATTCTGTCAACCCCAGACTGCCCCAGCATTGCAGAGCAGAGTGGGACAATCCCCTCCCTGGCTAGATAACTGGAGTTTAACATATTATATCTATCTATACCTATCCATATTTATTTATACACACACACACACACACACACACATATACATTGATACAGACATTATAAAGCTATGTATTATATGCAAATTTTACATGCTGAGGGGGCATAAGCACAGTCTGATTTAAAAGCCTGTTTAGGACTGTACATCAGTAATGTTGGTATTTTTCATTAGAGCCTGATACGAATGACAAAGAAGAGGCCAGTGTGATACTTACTCAGTCATAAACCATCACAAAAAATTTCCAGCTATGTCCATACAGTCATATTCAAATATGAAAGTATCTACTTCTCCACTATAATGCTTCTTTATCCCAACACATTTCATTTAGCAATCATTTCCCTGGACTGTACACCAGACAGGCATCTGGGAGAGGCTACAATCTGTGTAACAATCTCTCCTGATGTGCATTAAAAAAAATGTTTTTATAACTAATTAAAGACAGGAACCATGGCGTGACAAGTTAAAGATACAGGTGCACCTGGTCAGTAACAAAACAGCTGCTTTCCATGTAATTTGTCTGGTAATTTAACTGCTGAAGAGCTTAATGTGTCCTGATTGAAGTTGGTGAGAATTATCTCATACCAAAGATACAGAAGTAAGAAAAAACATAAAATTTTCCTCTCCAAAGCCTAACTTATGTCCAAGTACTACTGCATGACAAATATTTTTGTTCACTTGGAAAATAGGCACAGCCTAATATCAGGGATATACCTACAGAACAACATCTTGCACATTAAAGGAGAGAATGACTTCCACCTTCCCCCCCTTTCTCATTTTGCTTTGCTTGTAATCTCATTTTCTAATGGTTTTGCAACTCAACAGTAATTTTACAAATTGTCTTTATAAAAAAATCATTACTTTGATATCAGGAAATTGTCCTAGATATGTATCCAAGGTTAACAATGACCCATCCACCAGTTTTTGATGAAAGTCTTCCCAAAGTTCATCGCATTTCTGAAAAGGCAAAAAAGAGAAAAACATGCTTAGTAGTTTAATGTCACTTTAAGCCTAGGAGAAATAAAAAATGTAATTGGCAAAGATTAAGTTTTAGAATGTTCTTTACGGCAATGAATCAGAGCACACTCATAAGGTGAATGAAAAGAGTACCTCGACACTGCAAGCATAATTCACAACAAAATAAGATTTAGCTTAATTATTAGTTTGTGTTTTCATTATTTCAAATAGTAACTGCTATATGAAAATAAGAGTATTGTGGGTTCAAGGTGTTCCTCAGGGTTTTCTGAGGGCCAGCAATGTAGAATCTGAACCTGCCCTGGTTCTTGCATATAAGTATGTTTGTTACTGATGAACCTTCCTTACAGAGAAAGGAAGTACAAATGAAAATAGATGAGTAAAGAAAATAAAGGGAAATGTCTTTCCATCTCACACTTTTTGTGCCATTAAGGCACATTTGATGAAATGGCTGATGTACAGAAAAGAACCCTACTTTGCACTACTGGAGGACTGGGATGACAGATATGAACTATCCCAACATCAGCAGATAAAATAAACAAGATCCACATCCTGCCCCCATGCCTACCCCTATCCCCTCCCCAGGCCCTGAAGGTGTAGTGCTTTCCTCCAGTCCCCTTTGGAGCTCTGGGGTAGGCACTAAGAGACATCCTTTGTCATTTTTTGTCTTTTAAGAACATGTTAATACAGCTCATATGACAAGGACACCGTGAGGAGAAGGGTGAGATTCCTTACTAGAAGCAAATCCTGTTACACAGGCACAGTACTCGGGTTCTCAGTTGAACAAGTGAAGGCATTAGCACAGTGTTAAACATCTTGATTCCCCCTTTCCAAAATCACTCAACATCCTCCTTTGATAGGAGGAAGGCTGAAGGGTGTGAGCTCTCCTCTGCAGGGCTGGTACTCTCACAGACAAGTCCAGGAAGTTATTCCCTAGTGTTTGTTTTATCACAAGCTACTATAGAGCATATTACAAATGCTGCGGGATGCCAGCCTTCAGATCACTTATTTCCTACTCTGAAGGAGTCCCTAAGGAATTATTACAATCTATTAAACATACCTAATTTATTTATTAACACAATGTTTAATCTCAGTGGTCTACAGAGCAGCACAGCATTAGATCATATCGAGCCACTGCCAGTTTTGTGCATTTGCCTTCATACCTTGCTGAAATATATTTTGGACAAATTAAAGTAATGAAGGTTTTCTGAAAGCTCTTGGACTCAAACAACATTACTGAAGGGTCCTTTAAACCATCATCTTTCCTACCACATAGAATCAGGTCAATTATGTGGGTCCCTTTTGGAATGATCATTTATATCCTAGACTGAACAGATACACACTCCTTTTTTACTCTAGGCTGAGGGATGCATAAATCTACATTTGTCATTATATAGGTAAAAACATCAGGAGCTTTTGTAATATTGCTCACAAGTCTCATATTAAGAAGGCATAGCTAACATTTATCTCTACATCTAATAGAGCATAAGAGCCAAATTATGGTCCTTTCACAGACAACTACAAATTTACGAGTGTAAAATCTAATAGTCTACAGACACAGGCTGAGGTGCTACAGCAAGATGAGATTTTCCAGCTGTTTAACCTAAATCAACACAAATGGTATGGTTTCTTAAATTATACAGTTTGGGAGTTGGGTGTTTTTCAAATCAAAAACATGTCGTGCCTCCAGCAGCACGGAAAGGTGGGAGAAGGCAGACATAGAGAAGCAAAACAATCTGTACACAGATTTGGGAGGACTGTTCTGTATTCCAGCTTCTTGTTAACTGTATTATCAAGGAGGTTTTGCAAACTGAATGCTGGGTGGCTAAAAGCTTCACTGACAACTGTTTGCACCTTCCTGCCACCACCAGCACATTTGCTGACAGACTTCCCCTGGGATTAGGGCTGTTTCAGCAAGCAGTTCAGAGCACCTCAAGTCAAATTCCTGCAGTGTTGTCTAGAAAAGTCTATAAAGCCTATTCTTCTGTAAACACTGGAGGAAGTTACAACGGCGAAAATGAATAATGTACTGCAGCCTCATTACTGTTAAATCCCCTAGTCTTTTCAGGTGAATGTCTCATCAGATGTCCTGTTTAGTGCCATTGGCTCAACAGTTGTTACACAGCACACAAGGATAAGCAGATTTGATTATTTGTAACATTATTTGAACTGAGAATCCTGACTGTAAAACTGCATGTGAGATGCCTTTGTATAAACTTGGCAATCAGACACTTTCAGGGCCAATTATGCTCACCCTGGCACTGACCTCAGAGGGAGCTCATATCAGCTATTTGGTAAAACAGACACTGCAAATTCTGCAGCTGGTCAGCAGAAGCTGCATTTCACAAGATCAATAATTTATTTTCTGAGAAAACTGGATTTAATGCAATAAAGAATTAAGGTGAATTTCAGATTCACACTTCTCCCTGGCAGCTCAGAGTAATCCATTTGCAGCTGAAGCACCTCTTCCCTCTTTTCACACATCTTACCTCTCCAATCATTTTCACATCTTCACGCCCGTACCAGTCTGGCTCGTACACTTCATGGAGAGACTCTGTAAGCTTCTTTGAGGCATCTTGCATACCTGCAATTGGACAGGAGGAGGAACAAATAACTGCAAACTACAAGAAACAGTTGCCAAATATCTCTATTTTCCACCCACATGTACCCACTCTTCTATTCCCTCTGGCAAATTGAGAAAAGAGATGCCTGAAGTTGGGGAGAATGCTGTAATGGACCTGGTTTTATGAAGGATCTCGTATGCTCTTCCAGTAGCTTTATAGGTTTGTGGAGCTCGGTGCTTATTTATGCTTGCAGGGAATCACCAAGTGCTAAGGCAAACTCATCAGTCACTTTTGGAGCTCTTGCTACCACAGCTGGAACAAAACCAGGGATTATTGATGGTTATCATTCTGCAACACACTGAGGAACTAGTTTAAATATGAAATGGTTTCAAAGGTATTATTAGAAAGAGCCTAAATCTACCTTCAGTGAGATCTGTTAGACTCAGTGAATAAAAACCCACCCTCGGTAAAGGCACTGCCTTTCTATTTTGATGCAGCACCAATCCATGAGATGTTAAACATGGTTCTGAATCCAGTGAAACCAAACTGATCTCAACTAACTTGATAAGAGTTCAGAATCAGCAATTTTAAAATGACAACTTTTATTACAACTTCTTTGCAAAAGCTGAACAACACCACTAAATTTTTTACTTAGCATTAATTTTATTTTTTTTTAAAGCACTTTTTTTCCTCTAGTCAAAATCTGTTTGGGGCAGCACATTTTGGCTGTCTTGAAAATAACTCTAACAAGATTTTCAGATTTAACTGCTCAGTGGCTGAATTTAGGAATAACATTGACATTTCTATTTTTTGTAAAGAGGAATGTTCAGGAGTGGAAGAGAAGAATTCATTTGAAATGAATGCCTACAAGAGCAGATTCAGCCTGCAGATCTGAAACGCATGGCTTGAGATAAAACAGGAAGATAAATGTAGCAATGCACACTTCCTAGTATAAAAATGGTGGTTTATGGAACAGGTGGGATAGGGAAACAGATCCTGAAAAAGCTTAAAGTACATGACTGTTCTCAGTCCCTAGGTTCAAAAGAGAGAATGGCACAGAGGAGAGGAAATACAAAGGAAACACTGGAGTTTAGAGTGTAGCTTTCCTCCTTAAAGCAAAAGGTACCTAGCCAAAACAGAGTATTTGATCTCTTCAGGGATTGTCTTGGGGGTGCTTTTTAATGACAGAGCTCAGCTCAGAGAGCTAGGATGGTACAAGAACTTAAGATGCATTTCTTCCCCTTCTCCTCCCTACTTAGGATGATGTATCCCTGGCTAAGAAAGGGTTCCTGAATAAAGGGGATGATGTCTGTTCCTTAGGAGATTCCAAATTACAGCAAAATACAGACAACTTTCACATATTTTTCCAGGCAGAATTCATTTAAAATCCTTAATGACACTGCAAATTAATCAGCTCAAGAGGTAAGACAAAACCCAGCACAGTATGGCCATGTTTAAAAAATCTGCTTCTCTCCACTCAAGGTGAACACACAGACTGGGAGGGTTTGCTCATCCCTGCTGGCACTTGATCCTTTATGAAACCTGAAGGTCTGCCCTCGAGCTCTGTGTGATAAACCTGCCCTCCTACTGAATCTATTCCAGGTTTAGTGCAATACCCCAAATGAGTGCAGAGATAAATACTAATCCAGTGAATTCCCATTCTTTTTCATGCCTGCGGTCATAAACTTACAATGTCCAATGATTTTTTTATTTGGCTTGTTTTCACATAGAACTCTTTCTTATGCAGTGATACCTTTATGCATTATTCAGCACTGAAATTAAGAGGATTAGTGCCTCAGTCATAGACTGCAGGCTGTCTCTCTCTGCTGGTTTAAACTGCTATCACTGAGACACATAAATTGTTAAGAGAAAGTCATTAAGTACTAAGAAATGTGAGAATAAATTTTACTGCTGATGAACAGCTAGAAATTTATATTTAATACGAATTGTTTCATTCAGTGCCGCTTCTTGGTAATTGGGTCATTTATTCAATAACTAAAAATGCCAAAATATTTAAATTGCTTAGAAAAAATGTTGCTGAATAACCCAGTTACTCAAGTCTGAGCCTCCCAGACTGAACTACCCTTTCTCTGGGAAAGAGCCCCTGTTCTTGGAACCCCAAACAACTTCTAGAGGCCCCCATGTGATAGGGATGCTGGGATGGGAGTGCAGAGACATTCCCACTAAGCACCCTAGAGGTGGTAGAGGGCAGGTGACTCTTTACCATCACAATTCCAATTAGTTCAAGCTCTCATGGAGATTGAGACTGGCCTGGGACACCACATCGGCTGTAGAACCCACATATTGTGGGGTCTCCTCACTACCCTGCAGGGTAACCTAGGCTGAATCATGGAGAAACTTCCATTTTCCTGATGGAGTGAGGTGTCCTGGTCTGGCTTTTAATATTCAGTTGCTTATGTGGTCCTCCAGGGAAATGACCTATCCTGCCATAAGGGTTGTATTTGTTATTGCTACTAACCCATTAAAGTTTCCACTGGAACAATGAAATAATTTCATTAATTCATTAATAAATTTTTCAGAAAGATGATGAATAGTTTTATTGCTTTTAAGAAATTACATGACTGACTTTAAGATTCACGTGTCTGGAGGACATGGGCACTTCTGTCATCCACAGGCTGACAACTAGGCAGAAAAACTGCTTACAGACCTTCAAAATCTTCCCTCTCATTCCTGCAGACCAGTTACTAGTTCTCACTACATTAAGACACCTGAAAGGTACAGTGCTTCTTTTTAACCATGCAGGATTCCTTCTTATCTTTGCAACGTGCATGAAGATCCAGGTTTGTATCTCCCCATCTGCACTGGCATCTGGGGTAGAGAACAGGAGACTGATTTAGGGCTTCTCTTACAACTGGTCCATAAAGCCATTCAAGTCACTTACAGCTCCTAAAAGCTTAAAAATAAAACATGAAGTAGAGAACCCAGATACAGATTGCCAAGGAGACTGGAAAAGAGAGAAGACTGAGGCATGAGATGACTAAAGCTACGGGGGATAGTACACGATCTTGTCAGTACAAACAGCAGACATTAAACTACCATGCAGATCAAATGAAACGTCACATGAAAGCCATTCATGAAGGCTCAACAGCTTCATGACATGGTTCCTCCAAGTTCTTAAATAACCAATAGGAAAGGTCAGTGTCCAGCTAAGACTAAGAAGCAGCCATGAACAAAAGAAGGAGTCTCAATATAGCAAAAATTCCTTTAGGAATGTGTGATACTAAACTTCAAATTTTCAAGTACATTAAAATGAAGATAGAGAGTCATAAAAAGGCTCAATTGACCATTCCTTGCTTAAATCCCCACCTGGAGTACTGTGTCTAGTACTCAGCACAAGAAAGATATGGAACAGGTCCGGAAGAGGCCACAAAGATATTCAGAGGAATGGAGAACCTCTCTTACAAAGACAGGCTGAGACAGCTGAGGTTATTCAGCCTGGGGAAAAGGCTTTGGGGAGACCTCATTGTGGCCTGACAGTACTTAAAGGGGGCTTCTGAGAAAGAGGGAAAACCAACTTTTTATACAGGCAGACAGTGATAGGACAAAGGGGAATGACTATTTGAAACTAACCGAGGAGAACTTTAAATTAGATGTTAAGAAGAAATTCTTTACTCACAGGGTGGTGAGGCACTGGAACAGGTAGCCCAGAGAAGTTGTGGATGTCCCATCCCTGGAAGTGTTCAAGGTCAGGCTGGATTTAGCTTGGAGCAACCTAGTCTAGCGGGGGATATCTGGGTGTTGGAAATAGGTGATCTGTAAGGTCCCTTCCAACTCAAACCATTCTGGGATTCTATGGAATCGTGCCTGGATTTGTATTTGCAACTTCCAGTATCTAGTCACTGAAAAGTCATGCAGCAAATTCAATCTTATTACTGGAGTTCAGTTCCAGAAACCATTTAAAAAGACCTGCTTCTCTCATACCTCTAAGAGTCTAAGGATGTCAAGTGCATTATTTTCCAGTAACTCCGATATATGCAGTTATATGACCAACCTTTTTACCTGCAAAATGAACCCCTGATGAAAGGACTACTCCAAGGCTCTGATATCCTGCACACAAAAATACCATTCCAGTGCCTAAATATGGGGGTTCCCATGCTTTTGTGCAGAGACACCCCAAAATCTTCTGATAATGGCAGTCCTTCAAAGAGGAGCAAAAAAGAGACTCTAGGAGCTGCTTCTGTCATCCAATATCTGGAAAGGTCTCTGGCACTGCTGATCGGGTCAGCTTTGAGGAGCCCCCAGCCCGAGCTCTGTACTGTGGTCTGCTGTCTCGCGTTGTGCATTCTCTCCACAGCACCAACATGTGCCAACATGGGTGCCAAGGATGCCCACTGGTGGCTTGTTGACTTTGAAGAATAATATTTTAAGGCTCTTGTGAGCTGCTTATGACTGAATCTCTTGAAGACATGTAGGTAATAAGGTGTTGGCAAACACCTCATTCTCAGTAAGAAAACCAGTCCAAATTCCTTACAAACTTCAACAAGAGAAAGATACTGAACAGGAACACATGGCTAAAAAGGCAGAACTTGAACAATGAAAAATTTTACACCAAGATAAAAAGAAAACTTGGTGCAAAGAGTAGCCCACTAGAGAGTAAATGAACAAAAAATCCATGGGTGCAGAGTACTAGGAAAAGAAGAGAAAGATGGAGAAAGAACTTGAAACAAGAGAAGAGTATTGTTGTCACCACCATGGGAATCAAAGCAGCACGTAAACAGTCACCCTACGTGACAGACAAGCCATTGAGCCAACAAACAGCCTCATCACGCTGCTTCTGAGTATCCCTCAGTCAAAGTGTGTGGGGAAGGGTGAAAAAAAAGAGAACAAAATTAGCATTCAGTGGGTCCCCAAAAGTGACTGAAGTTAAAATTTCCTCTAATAACAAAAGACACTGCTCAAATTTGTCTGATATGGGATTTTCCTTGGCCAGTCCATCCAGAAAATAATAGATGGTCAAAGACATTAAGCTACTGCTTTGCTTCCCATTTTACAATGCCCATCAAAAAGAGCTTTCTTACCTGCCTGTGAACAGCTGCTGAAGCATTATTATGACAGTGATTTTTCAGGGATGTTAACACTCATTTGCAACATTTTCCTTAGTGGACTGGAGCCAGGTTAAAAATACATGCACACATATATATTTATCATATATGTATTTATCTCAAGAAGCCACTGTCTATCAGTCACCAGCTCCTATTCCCTTCCCTTTAGCACCTCCAACTCCCCCAAAGAGAAGCGGCACTTGGCATACAGTGAGCAGTTGAGCATGCTGGATGTACAAATGTCTAGTAGGATTTAAACAGCTGTTTACTTATCTCTGATACTTAAGCTCTGACCAGCAAACTTCTGCTACTTAAATTTTCAATGTAGTATCAACATACATCACATTTGAGTTTTAAACTTAAAACATAATGGATTAAGAAGTCAGAAATATATGAGAAATCACATCACTGCAGTGTGGTTTTGGAGGAAGATCATCATCCAGATAGTAATACCTGGAAACATTACAGTGATGGAGCTCCAGCAATCCCTTGACTGGGATACCTTGCACAGGGTATTTAACATTCCAGCATTTGCAAAGATGAACAACAAGATGCATAGATTTTGTGTGTGCTTAAAAGGTGTGCAATGTGAGAATCTGGGCAGTGGTCCTTTAGGACAGTTAAGGATGAGCTGTGCATACAAGGCTTTATCCACATCAGTTGACACTGAAGGTGCAGAGTAACAACCAACAGGCTAAAGAGCATCTTATGTGTATTTGTCTTTGTAAAACTTGAACAAGCCTACTTGTCTCAACTTTTTAAAAAAAGTTTGCTTTATGAAAGCGTGATGTAAAACTTAAAAATCACCTTTAATGGCTGCTAAATATCCTCTCAGTTCTCTCTGGAGTCTGGAACCCTCTGCCTGGAAAAGGAAAAAAAAAGGAGCAACGAAGTGAAAATACATTTCAGTTATGTTTAATGCCTTGAAACATACAGAATGTTGAACTTAACAAAAAGCAGTGTCAGGAGCCATCTGATGGATAGTGTCACATGTTGGCAAGCAGGCACAGATTCGTACAGAAAAGGGGGTTGGCAAAGGCATAGTGTACTCTCTGGACTAGACTTTCTGGGTTTATTGCATCAGTTATCTGCTCAGTAAGAACTCCACCCAAAGAAAAACAGGTATATTTTACGGCCAACATCCAGTTCAGGCCAGCCCAGCCAGCGGCCCAACCTGAAACACAAAGAACCATAATCGAGGATGGTGCAGCTCCACTGGAAACCACTCCAATTAGGCCATGCTAGACTTGCAGAAAATCCACAGCCTTACATATATAGTTTACTATCTTTGCAAACAGTTTACCAAGTACTTCAACATTTTAACATTGTACAACTAAATAACTACTAGAATACCATAACTGTAGTTACTTTGCTTCGTTTAGCTAGCGCATTTTGCAGTTTACTGTGAAATTTCAACTTTCTTTGGCAAATACCTCAAAATTGTCTTTCTCTTATACCAACAGCTTTTGAAAAACTCAGACCAGACAAAATGCAATGGCTTGTGTTACTTTATGTCTGACTGTATCACAAACTGGACTTCATAGCTCCTTGGATTTGCAGAGACCTGTGCCACCCACGTACTTGTCCTAGTTATGGTGGCTGGGATCAGTTTTATCACTGTGTGGGTGTAACCAAGACTGTATATTCTATGCCCTCTGTGTTATTTCCCATGAATTGTTACCAATGGACCATTTGCAGCAGCTGCCCAGGGAACACCCAACCCCTCAGGCTACAAGCTGGGTGTTAATGAAGCCTGTGAGATAGGAGCTGTGATAACTCCCATCCAGGGAGTCATTGGCATCTCCACACCCAGCCTGAGGGGTCATGTCTGCTCATGGGTCATCAACAATTCCAAAAATACACCCTGACTCACAGAGTCAGATCACACATTGTGGAACTCCCTGCCCTGGGGGAGGGACTGGGCATTCCCACCTGAACCTGAGCGGATATAATCTTGGGGTTTGGGGACTTCTGGTACCACTCATCGGATCCAGAGGAGGACCAGAACCTCAACAGGACTGCACTGCCACTCTGGACCAGACTGCAACATCACCCTCACCAACAAGTTTTCCCTTCCTTTCACTCTGCACTCAGGAGGACTGTGTGGGTCTCACCACAGGGGCCAACAAACACCATTGTGTTTGTGCTCCAGGGGGCTGGGTTATACTTCTGGGTTTTGTGGGTTAAAACTAACTTCTCTTTGTATCATTTCACTGATTGTAATATTTTTATTAAATTGTAACTGTGACAATCTCTTTTGAGTTGGGTTCGTTTCTCCCGCTGGTTTACATTGAAACCAGCACAATACTTTATTGCTAAAAAGCTACTATCCAGGAAACCTTCAATAGCCAGAAGATTTTTGAAACACTTCACATTTACCATTTCCCAGTGTTTTTCAAATTATTTATTTAAGCAGTTGGAAACTACAGGAATTTCAGCTTGCAGCCACATTTTCTCACATACAACTACACCATATGGAAAAATCAGCTGCAAAATATGACTGACTGCTCTGGAGTTTCTCTCACATTTTCCATATGAAAGTCAGAATGTGAAGGGTGCATGTGAATAGTGTGATGTTTTCAGAAGTTAGAAGGTATAAGCTGTTATAACCCCACTTAAGTCCAAGGACTTCTGATGTCAGTAAAGGATTTGCCATCAGCTACTGCAATGCTCAGAGCATTCAGACACAGCATCATAAGAAATTCAGGTTGAAAAGGGTTCTCTGGCACTTGGAATCCATCTACTTGCAGCCAAGTCCAAACTGTGGTTCTGATAAAATACTTGCCTCACCAGTACACACAATGCACAATTACATCCATCAAACTCTCTTGCTTCTCCCAGCTTCCCGAAGGGAACTGAAGGCCTTTAGAATGGGGTCAACACCACCCCCTACCCCTCCCTCAAATAGCAATGCACTATAGGAAGAGAGCAACTACTCAAGGTCCTGGAAATATTAACTAGGAAGGTGAAAATGCCTGGATGGGTCTAGAAAGCACAATGGATTCAGTTTTCAGATTCAACAAAGAGAAGAGAACTTTTACTAATTTGATCTGGATCAAGTCACCTACGGCTCTCAAAGCCAATAATTGACTAAATTCCAAGCACAGACCCACCAGGGTGGTATCAGAGAAGGTGTTTAGTAACAGCAAGTGAGCAGAAGCAGCAAACCCCCAGCCTTTCTCTGATTTGGGACCATATTCCATGTTCCAAAGAAAGGTACCCCCTTCCCTTTCTTTGGGATCAAAGCTGCATATCAAAACAAGGGCCACACAGGTGCAGGCTGGGTATCAGTGGGTTAAACCTCAGGCTTAATTACTTAAAAAACAACAGAAAGTTCTGAAGTAATAGCTTGATGCTGTGTCCTTTAAGCAAATATACATGTGTAAAACTTAATACTGCTTAGCAAAAAGTACTACCCCAACTCATCATTACCACACAATGTAACACCCTACATAGCAGACACTGACCTCTTTCTGCTTCATTCTGTGCTAGAATGGGAGGCAGGCAGACGACAGAAGTTGTCTGCTATCCATGGATCAAGGAAGGCTCTAAGTGATCAGTGTTGCCACAGAGGAAAGGAGATCTTGGGTCTGAAGAGGAGTATCAGCAAACATTTGCCAGGGAGAAAAGGGAAGTTCCCCTTTTATGCATTTCAGGGTCCCCCTGGGAGGATCCCCAGTACTCTGACAAGTCACATGAGGGTACAGAAATTATATTTCCAATTCATACCTTCTTTGGCCTGAGTGCTTGTGGTGAAAACCGAAGATACAGCAACTTGGCTCTTCACCATGATCCAGCTGAACAGGTTATAGTTATTAAAGAATTTCTGATGCTTTATGAGCAGCAAGCCTCAGCTGGAAGGCTGAGAACCTTCTCAGCTGACCTCACACCCAGTAAGATGTTTATATTTACTCATGCACATGTGGGTTTTGTCTTCAGGACTAACCAGCACACCACAAATGGCATGTCAGGGAAACACACTGCTTGAACACTGTGCTTGTGACTGTACTGCTATGCACTTTTGTTACTGGTACCGTAAACCACAATGAGATCCATTGTGCTTGGTCAACATCATCCACCAGCAGCAACTGCTGCTCAGGAAAAGGTGTAAGAAAAAGTCGAAGTAGCAAAATAATGCAAATTATTTTGCCGTATGTGCTGCTATGAGTTCTCCATTCAAAAGAATAATTTTAACATGCAGCTCCTTCAGTCTGGGTCATTAACAGGCCACAAACCATTGAAATACCGAAGCATGATAGAGCCGTATTAATTTTTCCTTGTTAGCAAATGTTGTGTGGCCTGACATTAAAGCACGCATGAACAAGGGCCAGCTCCCACTGAATTTGAGAGATAATCTCTCAGTTTCAATGGCAACAGATTCACACCTTTGTAAAAATATCAGAAATAAAAATTAGCATTGAAAGCCCTTAGCCCTGTGAATTCTGCAAAATGTACATCTGGTCTACACATTTTTTATAGTAAACTCACTATTAGTGAAGAGAGATACACGTTGACCAGCTAAAATTATATTCACAGGATGAAAATACTTCATTGCTGGCTTTGCACATCTTGCACCCTGCGACATACAGGTTTTAAAAAGTAGTGTTTTGAAGACTCTCACATATTTAATGTTGCCTCTTTGTGGGTGTTTACTCGTACACTCTTTCTACTTTCTGGTCTATGAGATGAAAGCATCTGGTGGCTCTGAAACCGCTGCTCCAAGCATTTTCATTAAAGCAATGAACTTTGTTAAATGAAATGCAGCTTCTTGAGGGAGAAAGAAAAGTAGGTGTCATTTCACCAGTGTCGTGTTCCTTTGAAATGGAATTTCCCAAGACTGCACTGATGCTTTGTTCTAGCCAAATGAGTCAGAGTTTCATAATACGTGAGAGACTCCAGGGAGAAATTTCAATAGCAGACTTAATAGCAAACTTCTTACAATCAGGTTGTTTGATAACAGCAAGCATGTTCCAGCAGACTCCAGCACCAAAAGTTAGTGCTTTTAGCTCACCTGATCAAATTCAACATACAAATCACCAAAAATCTATTACATAATTCTTTTTAACTGCACATAAGAGCAAGGGAAGCATGCTAAGAACCCAAACCAACAGCCAACCAAGTCGACACAGCTCTCCCAGCAACATCCCAAACAGCAGTCTGTTGCTTTGAACACTGTAGCATATCACCTTTCTGCTCTCTGGTCTCATTACATGGTCAGTATTACAGAGATGTTAAAGATACACACATGCAGTGAGACAAGGAGTGTCTCAGGCAGCCACAGGTCTTACATACCCTCACAGCAGCATTCAGCTTTTCAGTACTACTGATTCTTGTGTATGTTTAGTTTTGCATCTCTTTTTAAATACCAGCATTTGGATGAGCTCTATTATGTCACAGAATATTCTGAGTTGGAATGGAGCACAAGGATCATCAAGTGCAACTCTTACGTGAATGGCCCATATGAGGATCAAACCCACAACCTTGGCATTATTATTTAAGCGTATCTTAGCACTGGAATTAAGACAGAGAGAAACAGCACTGCTGGCTGTGAGACTGATGAGATCTTAAAAAGAGTTAATGAATAAAACCATGAAAAACATGGTTTGTGTCTTATCCGCTTTTGCTTCCTGACAAGTAAGAAAAATCATTGAAACCACTCAGAAATTAAAAAGTTGGAATTGGATGACCTGTTTTCCAGGAATCATTTATTTACATCTTCCCACTCAGAACGGGAGAGTTCGATTTTTCTATCATGTCACATACAGGATGTAAACACAATACATCTTTACAGGAAAGGTCAGCACAGCATGTGCTTGATACAAACCCCAAATATATCACTCCAATTTAGTGAGAGTGAAGGGCATGAAAAATGTTGAACCTGGAGTACAGGCTAATTAATTACCTGGTCCATAGAAAAATTATAAATATAAATGCAGCTCTAATACTGGAATTTTGTCATTCCATTGTGAAGCCATCAGGGAAACAGCTAAAAAGAAAGCATTTTCTGTATCACCAGGGAGATATTCTTTACTGTAACGTGCTGTCACCTGCCCCAATGTAAAGCAGTGCTGTCTCTGTCTTCATAAACACTTTAGGTACTATTTACAGGTAGGTCTTTTAGAGAACTCTGAAGTATGAATGAAAAGGACTACTACATCAAGAGAAGCTTAACAAAATAAGAGACTATTTGGACAAAACTGTAATTCATTATTAAATCTATCTGGTTACCAGAGTAACCTATTTGACCATTTACCAGGTCCCTTATACTGCCTCCCAAATTCAGAATCTTAAAGGAGTGGATTTCTTTTTTTCTTTTTCTACAAGCTGCAAGAGACTTGGCTTTTGAAATATTTCTCTTGTGCATCACTTGAAATAAGTTGGGTTTGCAACCTTTTCTGGAAACACAGAGGTTTTAGGCATCCCAGTATCTTCCAGGACAGCATCAAATTTGTGGCCCAGCCACTAAGAAGGCTCAAAAGCAAGAATTGAATTGTTCTAGTTATTAAGTGACATGATGAATTGAAGTAAACTGCATCAAAATGCTTCTCAGATGATTTGGACTAATTCAAAAAGAATTAACTTAAAAGGTAAGAAACAGAGGGCTCTGCCTCATGTCAGTGGTGACTCCCACAGGCAGGTGAGAAGGCTCTGTGCCTGCAGGGACACTGAACTAACTAACCCGTTTATGAAGACTAAACCGAAAATACCTTGCACTCACCTTAAACGAAATTCCAACTTTGCCTCATAGCTAAACCTTCCCCTCCCTAAACTAGGATTTTATATTCACACTGATTGCATCCTCCTACAAGTATATTCGTGTCCTCAAATTAGAGCCCAAACTATTGGTTTTAATGAAAATTTGGAATGTGCAAAGGCAGCAAGTGCAGAGTCCTATGGCTGAAAGTAATCTATACACAGCTGATGTTGAGCTGGACTTTCTGAACATGTACTTTGGCCTCTGCTTATGCCCACACAGCTGCATATACACAATGACATTCATAAATATATAAGCTATGTATTAACAGATCTGGTAGAAAAGTGTCCAGAACTGTTGTGAACTGCATCATATGCAATCCATACATTGAATCCTGGAGCTGGGTTATGTCAACTATCCCCAGGGTCAGTTACTCCAAAGGACTCCTGAAGAAACATGTATCAGGTGTCTCCTTTAAAAATAGTCAGAAATAACTTCTATGTTCAATTGCACTGCCTGGGAGAAAACAACTAGCACAGTTACTAAAGCTGCAGATGTGTAATTGTTTCTATCCAAGTGGCAATCAAAACCAGCAGTGTGACAATGGTTTAGACTTTGGATTTGGAGCAATCAATAGGCAGAATCAAAAAAAGCAAAACATCAGATCAACCACTCGCTCCTTTGAAGTGAGGAATTAGTTGGAATGGATCTAAGCTGCCCCTGCAGAGATAATCTTGTAGCATAAAACAGAGGGCCTCTCCTTCCTGTATGTCCTGCCTGATTGGCAATTAATGAGGCTGAGATGAGCTCTAAAAGTGCACTATGTTTATTCTTGTCTTGGGAAAAATATGTGAGATATATAAGGCAATTATTAAACACACATTTCAGGATGGAATGGTGATGAGCAGAGAAATCCCTCCCATAGCACCAAAACACTTTGCACATTGTACAGCTTGTGTTTGGCTTAGTGATTATCCAGTATCTCAAGCACACTTTTGGATTGCCCCAAATGCCTCTGCCCAATTCAGTACCCCTGGATGCAAATACTTGTTGGCTTGCAGAAAAAAGCTCCATCCAACTAGTCTAGGCTGTGTTTTCCGGTGTCTAGTTTGCTTCAGAATAGCTAGTGGAGACAACACCTGGCATCATCTTTGTTCAGCAAAGGAGCCTCTTATGGACAGAACTGTATTGAACACATAATATGTTGTAGCTTTACAAGTACCAAGAATCCTCTGCAGTTTAATATGAGATTATACAGACAACAAAAATATCTGAGTATCAGTTAAGTAGTAATAGTGTCTCCCATTCAGAGTAATTTTAAACTTTACACTTTTTGTTTTATTGCCTGGATTCTTTTATCCATCTCAAGACCATTCACAAGACCAGCAAAATGAGAGGAGTCTAAGAGGAGGAAATAAGGTAGGTTGAAAGATGGTCAAATAGATAGAGGAGATACCTACAAATTCCCAGAGAAATTAAGATTTTTCAGAATACAGACTGAATTTCACATTATTCTTTGTGATACATATTAAAGCTTCCTTTCTTCATCAGGCCCTTCATTCAACTCTAGATTAGGACACCTATCACTGTCTACATGAGTTGGGTGTTTCTCCTCGTCATAGAATATCACTTCAGTGCAACCTCTGGAGTCAGGAGAGCAATTAAGAAAACCCAACAGTCAAAACCATTAATTCAGCATAGCTATCTAGTGCCTTTTGTCATACACTCACTAATGGCAAATACGACTGGACCTGAGAGAACTGCCAGCTTTGCTGAGCAGCATTTGGAAGCCAGGGAGGAAACACCAAGGCCTTGCAAGTGGCAACAGATGCCAACATTTAGACAAGTGACTCACAACCCTCACAGCAGTTGGTGGGGCTGTACCAGCAGTCACAATTTACCACGGTGCAGGTTATGCCCTCACTGATGGGTGCCATCCTGTGGGGACTGGGATGGGTGGGCAGAGCCAGGGACTGGTAAGAGGCTTCACTGACAGCCCCCAACCTAGCAAGAGTTTGAACCAGATCCAGAGTCTGAGAGACCCAGACAGGAGCAGCAGGAGATGCAGCTGAAACACGTGTCTCCTGGGCATGGGGATGAGCCTGTGATGTAACTTATGCAAAGAACTGAGCTAAAATGGGACTCCTGGTCCATGTGCAGGATTAGGGGACCCAGATAGGGCTGATTAGAGACATGGCCCACAGATACCCCCAGGAAAATGATGGGTTTCTGTCTTGCCCTCCACACCCCACTGCCTAGTTCAGCACAAGTATGGGGAATATCCAACTCCTGGAAACACAGACAGCCACAATTCAGGTGGTACATCTGTAACTGGATCACCCTCCAGGCACGGGGTTCAGCAGCCCAAACACGTGTCTATTGCAGCTGGAGGCCACAGACTCAGAGAATGTGCCCCTTTGGAAGGGACCCACAAGCACCTTTGATTCCACCTCCTGGTCATGTACAAGACCATCCCCAAGAGTCACACCATGTGCCCAAGGGTATTGTCCAAACACTCCTGGAGCTCTGGCAGCCTTGGTGCTGTGTCCACTGCCCTGGGCAGCCTGTTCAGTGTCTGACCACCCTCTGGGGGAAGAGCCTTTTCCTGAGATTCAATCTAAATCTCCCCTGACACAGCTCCAGTCCATTCCCTGGGTGCTGTCCCTGCCCTGACGCAGCTCCAGGCCATTCCCTGGGGGCTGTCCCTGCCCTGACACAGCTCCAGGCCATTCCCTGGGGGCTGTCCCTGCCC
>JAWWEV010000083.1:49206264-49226983 GCA_035583235.1 Hafferia zeledoni
CGCAGAAAGAACCGTTCCTCACCAATATCACCTAAAGAGACATTCCACTGTGCCTTTTGTGACCAGACCTGCCTATCTCGTATCGGCCTATTTAGCCATCAGCACGCTTGCAGCAAGCGTGGGTAGTGCCCTTCCCAAGTCTTCGTTCGCGAAGCCTAGCCATCATGATGATGATGACAAGCTAAATGGTTAAGTCCAATTAGCATGAGAATGAAATAAAAGCTAAATTTGATATGATGGTAAACCTAGATACTGTCAAGTAATTACAACTGTCAGGCAATGTGGTACTGACATAAAATACAACACAAAAAATTTGAGTAAGAACATCAAGCATGTCTGATACAATTTATAAATGTCATCAAGAGTATACTTGTAGATACAAAATGCAAGAATATTTCCATTTGAGGATTCTGCATCTTCAATAAACTTTCAGAAGATGTAAGACTAAATAGCTCCCTGGTTTTAGTATTCTAGGTTCTATTCATCAAATAGTACATTTGGTTCTATGAGGAACTTGAATCCAAAGGATCAATTTCAGAGTGACCGTAATGTGAATGTTGTTAAGTGTCTGCAATGTACCAAAGAATGGAAACTCATATAATAAAATAAATTACAGATTAGTTGAGAAAGCTTGATTTAAATGAAAACTCTTGTCTTGAGCAAGAATGACAGTGTTATAATAGGTGTTGAGACTATCACCCCGACAGGCCTACCTATCGTCCCCTAAAACATTTTCAAGACTATGACAATTCAAGGACAGAAAAAAAAAAATCAAAATTAACCCCCCCAAAACCAAAAAACCTCCCACAAAACCAATGCAAAACCACCCCCAAACCCTCCACAAAACACCCCAAACCAGTAACAACCAAAAACCCCTAAACCTGACTCTCTGACGTAGCCTGTGGTCACCCAGGAACTGCCTCAAGAGCGGCTCAGCTTCTTGCAGAGCAGCAGCAAGGCTGGACAGGAGTTGACCTCTTTGAACACATCAGTAACCTTATAGAGCAACCAACATGCTCAAAGCACTCAGGGCAGAATGACAGGACTGCTCAGACAGTGCTACCAAGGACAAGACTTTATTAGAAATTCCCAGGACTGGTAAAATACTGAAAAAATTCAGCTAATCTCCCTTTCAACAAGCAGTACTATTTAAGGGTATAGTAGAATAACCCTTATATGAAAAGCAAAACAAACACTCATGAGACCAAAACCACTGTCATGAACTCCCTGCCTGAAAATATTTTGAGCTCAGCAAAGTGCTCTGGATCTCAACAGGTGCAAATTCATACACCTAGAACACTGTTCTGCAATGCTTTTACAACATCATTCCACAACATTTTTGTTTTTTTCCCTAATACCTCACTCTTCTGCAACCTGTAAAAGAAATACTAGGGCTGCATGACTAACATGCGCAGTTTTCCAGGCACAGCCATGTTTAAAAAGCCAGTATTTTTTCATGTATTGAGGTGCTATACAAAGCATCCAATACCACAAAACCATAAAAATGTGTCAAAACAGAACATTTAGGCACGATCCATGATACCCAGCTGGTATTTGAAATGTGTAGGAGCAAAGTTCAAGAACCCGTGTTTGTTCCAAAAATAAAAGCTAGCAAGGAGGATGACATATTGAAGTATGAATCCTGGCACAGAACTAATTTCAAAACTTACCCTGCTGACTCTCACCCAAGCATGAAAACAGGGTGCTAAGCACAAGAAAGAGAACACTCAAGACTCACTGAAGCCACACAAGATTCCCATCTGTCTCCTCACTGTTAGCACACAGGTAGCTGAAGTGAAACCAGACAGGGAATCATCACAAGGATGCTACTCAGTTGTCCTGCTGCACAGAAGGGCAGGAAGAGACAGTGCAGTGAATTCCAGATGTGTAAGTACAGAGCTTATGGAACTAGGTACTTAATCCAGCTAATAGAAAGTTTCCTCTCCTGAGAGGTAACATTCCTACCTAACTACTCAAGATCTACTTGGGTGGCATTTAATAACAAAAAAATCTCTTTTTTTGTTTTTTCTTTTGTTTGTTTTTTTGTCATGATGCTGCCTCCACATTTCAGTTCAGCACTGAAATCTCAAAATATGGTCAGCAAAAAAAAGGGACAATGAGATACTTGTTACATCCTAGCACCGTTTAAGTCTATGGTTGTTACACGGTAGGGTTAAACACTAGATGGAATTTCATTAGAAAAATAATAAATGTAGGATCATTTAAAAACATGTTAATTTTTTTCTCTAGTGCTGAACACACCCAGTAAGAATAAATTACCATTTTAAAATGGAGTTAAGATGTCTGTGCCTGAGATAGCACTGTGTACTGCTCATTTTCAATTCTTCTATGAATATTTTGATCCCAGCACAGCTCTGGTGCAACAGGCTCAATTGCTCCTCTTTTCCAAAGGGTTGACTGAATTCCGTACTTTCCATGCTGTACAGCCATACCCTTTCCAAGAACTCAGCCTTACCCTTGTACTGCTCCTGCTGCTATTCCACCATTGTGTTCCTGCAGAAACAGCAGCTGAAAGTAACAAATGTTTGCCCGAGCCTCTGTTCTCATTAATACCTGTTGCAGGGTTATGGAAACAAAATCCCTTTGCCCTTGACAGACTCTGAAAAGCCTGAAAACCTGATTAATAGAGAACACTGAGCATTTTACTAAGAGATTTTTTATGATAGAAAATGCAGAAACACACTATAATAAAGCTCGTGACTGATAAGCAATTGCTTTCTTGCTGATCTTATAACATGACTAAACTTAGCTGAGGCTTTCAGATCAGCTTTAGGTCATCTGTGGTTACCACTTCTTTTTTCTGTGCACTCTTGCACTACTAATGCCCTACAGAGCAACTGTTCATTCATCAAACTGTAGCTAACCTTCCCTATCATGTCATGTACTTTGTTTCTTTATTATTGCACTCCCAATTGTGTCCCAGACTCCTCCAAGGTCTTCTCTTGCACTGGGCACAATAATGCTAATTTGCCCACCATTTATAGTTGAGTTTCAGTGCTCAAGTTTGATACAGTGGATCGTTTACCAGAAGAAAGGCCATCACATTGAACTGGAATTGGGAATGTGGAGGAGTGCAACTCTACAATTGCTGTTTTAACATATAACATAGCCAAGTTCTGCTGTACAGTGTCACAAAGCCAAAGAAAAATCAAATCCTGAACTGCATGAATGCATAAAATAACAAGCAATGGAAGAGGGCACCTGCTCCATACCAGGCACTCTCCAGTATGGAAGAACATAAAGATGCTTCTACAGGTCAGACCAGTTGTCCACATAACACACTGACCTCCCTCCAAACCCCTCAGAAGGAGATGTCTTGGGAACATACAGGACAAGTGTGCAGCCACACTGCTCCAAAACCCTCTCCCAACCACTAACAAACTGCATTTCAGTGAATCCCTAATGTTATCTCTTGGCATTTTACAGACCTGATGGATGTTTTATATCCTGGTTCTTGTGAAGCTCTGATAAGGCATTTGCTGTTTAAAGAAGCATGAAGGTGCACTTCTCTTACAAATGCTTTTCTTTCATTAATTTTTTGCTTGCTGGTGCTTTGAGTATTGTAAAATACCATGAAGCATGGGAACAGTTTGCTTAACAAATAAAAAGAGTTCTGAATAACATCCAGACAAGCATAAAACACTATGATAAGCTACATTCTCTTAAATCAAAATTGAAAGATGGAAATGTGGTCTTTCTAATGAAGCCTAAACGACAAATGTGAACACTATAGTATGAGAGATGATTATAGTAACCTTTCTGCAAATTACAGAATCAATTGTACATCATTACCCAGATAATGCAAAAATGTTCTAAAGTGAGCCTGAAAATAAACAAGATTATGGCTGCTTTCAGAATGAAGCCACAGACTTCTACATTAGCCCTTGGCCATTTGGTTAAAACCAGAAAGTCCTTTACAGAGGACACCGATTTGCACATTGCAGTGCACCATGATGTGGAGTTAGACCTTTGCTCATCCTCTTCTTTGCACAACATCCAGCAAATTTGGTCTACTGGAAGGAAGTACCCTTGCAAAATTTAACACGGTAGCAGGAGGCTACTGTTCTGCATTAACTGTGATCCCAAGAGGTCCAGCAGCAAAACTTGGCTGGGCAGTAGAAATTTAAGGAGACTGAAGGATGAGCTTTCAAGTGTGCAGAGGCCTCGTTTTACTTATGAGAAGGGAAGCAATACTGACAGGGACAATAAGGTACTGCCAGGGACTTCTGTTTGTGTCTCAGGCACTTCACAGGGTTTAATGCTGTGGGGCTCTCCCACCGGATCAGGTGGCTCATCAGACACTCTCTGCTTGTATTCTGAAAGGTGCTTATCCCCAGTGGATGTGGAAACCTGGCAGAGCTTCAGAGAGCTGCTCTGTATTTCAAAAACTAAACAAGCTGTTCCTTGGACTGCCCTGTGTGACCAGACTATGTAACAGAGGACAGCGGCAAGGTAGGGATGCTGCAATGGTGCATGGCAGATGGTTTCCATGGAATGTAGCTTAAAAAGGGAAAGAAAATGGAAAGAAACAATAAACAAGGTGTAGAGAGGAAAAAAAAAAAGAGTGAGAAATCAAAGAAATAGTTAAGAGGGAGTCAAACCATTATGAGAGAATAGGGACTAAGCTAAAAACAAAGAATCAACTTTGAGAAAATGTAGATTTGATTCCTTTGCCTTAACACAGGCATCTCAGGTGGCACAGGAGGTCTCAAGCATGTCTGTGCAGGTCGAAATCAAGACATAGGACCTGTGAAAGTGTCTTCTGGAATAGCAGCTTTAGGCAAGTCAGGATACAACTCAAACAGACTACGTGTGGGCTGCTGAACTTAACCAGGCTATGAGCATAACAACATCCACGATCCTCAAAGTTTTGAATGTTTACTCACAAAATTGCTCAAGGGTTCATTCTTTGCTCACTCTACTATTGGGCAAAAAAAGGTACAGGAAAGGCAAGTACCTTCTACATCAAGTTCAGAGGATGTGAATCGTAAACCAAAATCTGATTATTCTAAACTAGCATCTTAACCACTGGGCCATCCTCCTCTCAATAAAAGTTTTGTAGTACAGAAATTTGCTGTGTTCACAGTATTTGCACTGGAGCTAGACAGAAGAGGAAAATTGAGATAAAAGGCTTCTAAAAGAACTGGAAAGACAATCCTTTTGCCCTTCTCTGGCTATTGTTCCTCTCATACTTCTTGCAAAGATTGATTAGTTCTTTTGGTGGAACAAGATCTAAATTTATCGGCCTGAACAATAAGCAATTGGCTCAGTTTCTGTGTCCTTTACTGCATCCCAAAGAAATGAAAACACCACTCTGCTGAATTAAAAAAAAAAAAAAACAAAACAAAAAAACCCACCACAACAAAAAAGCACATCTTATCAGCTGTTTCTGCCTACACTTACTCATGTAGCTGAAGAGCACCTGGATCACCTTGCAGTGTGACCAGCATGTCTCAGCCTTCTGGAAGCCAACTGTGCCCTCAGGCTCACTCACACACTCCTCATTACTTCTTATTTCACTCCCTCTTACGAGTCCCTCCACTCTCTTACTCCCCTTTGCTTTGTCCTCTACCCTTGCTGTTAAGTAAACACTTTCCTTAATACTGCTCCATCCAAAAAACATGGTGTGTTGGGTTGAGCTGGAGAAATGCCAAGTGCCCAACACAGAGAAAAAGGGTCCCCTCCTAACCCCCAACCAAGGAAAAGGAGGGAGAGAAAAAAAAGAAGAAACAAACAAACAAAAAACCAACCAACCAAAACAAAACAACAAAACACAACAACAACAAAAATAACAAAAAAACCCCAAAACCTGAAGTAGCAAGCTTCTTATACAAAAGAAAGACAATTAAAAAACAGAATATGATATAATATGTATATATACAAACGTGAGAAAAAAACCAAACTAACAACAAAAGCTACCAAGTCACCCAACCAAATAATACAGAATCCAACCACCCAAACCCCACAAAACTTCCCAAAAACTCTTCCAGAGAAAACTCCCAGCAAGAGATGAGAAAAATTAACAAGAAAATGTTCCCCTCCATGGATAACAGGGCGGGGATGGCAGCAAGGTCTGATCTCGGTATAGGAAGGGCAGGGCGTTCTCACGGGACTGAGGCAAAGACCAAAAAAGACAGAAGCTCCTCCTCTCTCTTTTTATACCCCTTGACAATTCTTGATGATGTCAAATTATATGAACTATCTCTTTGGTTGCTTAAGTCAGGTGATGTTTGTCCTTTCTGATCTCTGTCACATCCTTTGGGCCTGCTGAATTGAGGCCTAACTGAGGCCTGGATGAAACCAAGCCAAAACTACCACACATTGGCAACCAAAGAAATATTTTATTTACTGCCTTGATAGCACTTCAATTTGATAGTGTGTCACTTCGTGTGACAACTTTACCCAATCTTCTACTCACTTTGGGACCCATTTGGGCTACAAGCCTTTCAAAGAAAGAGACTATTTGACCCTCTGCCCTTCCCAACACTGAAGACAAGGGGACCATCATCTTGAGTTGTTTGAAGGTCCCACCAAAACCATACGATTAATAAATTAACTTCTGATATCTACATTCACCTGGTGACCAGATAGTTCTTTTTCTGTCTATTTACTTGATATCCCTAGTCCTTAAGAACTAGGGAAAAAAGGCTAAAGCAGCCACTTGAATTTTTTTTCATGGTATTACTAAGGAATAAAAAGCACAGAATGAAATATAAAACAATTACCAATGACAAAACATCAATGTGAAACTATTCAAATTAGATTTGAATCATTATCCAAAAATGGAGTAGACTGCCTATATACAACCTTTTAAAAATTAACTTCTGAGACCTTGGCAATAGAACACTAAAATCAACTACAAAAACATTTAGCACAAAGATCTTTTTAAGCTGGAAGAAGCCACAATGCAACAAACAGTTTTATCTCCTGCACAGAAAGGCCACTAAAGCTCATCCTTGCACAAGGAAACTAATTTAATTTATGGTACCAAAATCCTCAGCAGTCATACCTGACAGGCAATCTATTATCTCTAAATTAATCAAATTTTTCCTAGGCCAGGAAGAGATATATAAAATGTAAATTTGTAATTTACTTGCAGCTACCACAGTTTCATTTCTTAATCAAACAGTTAAATTCTACCTGGAAAAAGACAACTCTCCCTTTTTACAGACTGTCTCTGGATTTGTCACAGCAAATACATGATGTTCTTCCTGGCTGCTGACAGTTAAAAAAAAAATAAAAAAGGAGAAAAAAGCTTTTCAGTCACATGGACAAATATAAAGATCACATTCAATATAACAGACCTTGAATTTAAAAGTGTAGATGCATTCTCCCACTGTCTAGTTCCACAGGATATATATATATATACAGCAAAGCCTTGTTTATTTAGCTCTGATGATTTGATTTGATTGGATCACAGAATTTAAGGAAACCGGGATTTCACTTTAAGTAGTGATGCTTTTCTGGCTATTTCCCCTTATATTCCCCACTGCTGAATCTGATTTCCTCTGTTCCAAGACCCAGTGACAACATTTCCTATTGGTTTTGGTTAAAATCAAATGGAACCAATTTATAATAAAATATATGGATTTTGGCACTAAAGAGCATTAGTGACAAAATGTAACGACCCTCAGTAGAATGATATGAAGTTGATAAGTCTCATTTAATAGCATTATAGGCATCTCTAGGTTACTTGTCATCAAAGAAGGCAGACAAAGGTAATTTATAAACAAAAGTAATTTCTTCAATGTGGAGGAACATCAGATAAAAGCTTTAAAAAAAAAAAAATTGCCAGAGTTGCTGGGAAGAAAAAAAACCAACAATAAAAGAGATACTTTGATTCGATATGATTTTCTCTTGATTGATGGTGAGATTATAATTCATATCCTTAAACACAAAATTACATTTATATCCGTAATTGTGCAGATGTGATAGCAAATAGAGACCAAGGTACAGCCATTCGTATGTATGGCCAGACCTTGCGAGTGAAGATTTGGGCGGGGCTCTCCCCATGTGGGTGTGCCCTTCCAGCCTGCACAGTGGATTTTTTAGGTGAGGCACAGCATGCACAGAACTGGCCCCACCGTTTCAGTCCTAAGGTCCATCTGCCACGGCCGAGCGAGCTTGGACAGTGACAGTGAAGTCCTCGGGACTGTCACAGCCCCCAGTACTGACCGGGGCTGACCCTGCTGAGCATCTGAGGTGTGACGGGATGGGATGGCACGGAGGCTTTAACTGCCAGGGGACGGTCCCACTGAGACTTGAACTGAGAACCTTGGGATTCAGAGTCCAGAGTGCTCTCCATTAAACCACGGAACAGCCATTCATGACATGGGCAATTATTAGAGCTCACTTATTCCTCATCTCACAGCATCAAAGAATGAACAGGTGAATTTACTTTCCTTCTACTTACCTCACTGTATCTACAAGACACGCTACTAGTATTCATGTGTCTTCTCAGTTTGGATGCTAAATTAGCCCATATGCTCAAAGTAGCAATGCAGATGCTTAATCTTGACTGCCTCCTCCAGTCTGAGCTGTGACATTTCCACAGACACTTCTTGGAAAGGAACTGGCAGAGGCTCCAGAGAGACACACCCGCTGGATGCAGCACACCCTGAGGTGCAGGTGCTGCCCACCCTGAGGCTTCTCCGTGCTCAGAGGGAGGGGATTTCTCTCTGCAGCCTCAGGTTAATCTTCAGCCCAGGACTGATAGAATGGAGCCCATGGCAAACAAACCCCAAAGTTTCCAGTGTGGTTTGGGGGCTTGCCAACAGAGTGTTTCACCACCTGTTAAGGCAGTCTCGTGTCCTGCCACACACAGCAATGCAGTACATGGAGATAACTTTGCCTAGTGCTTTGCAAAACACCTCCCAGATTGATGTTCATCTGTGGAGGAATTTACTGTTTTTTTACAGATCATGAACATATTGCACACTAAATATCAGTGATGTGCCTGACATAGCAACAGTCACTGATAAGGTACTTTTCACCCTTGGGATGCTCCAAATCTCCCTCCTCTCTCCTCATCTGGAAAAAGACAGTGATCCTGATATAACACTTCCAGGTGAATTCACTGTTCTCTAGATGCAATTTGTTTCAAAAAATTGAGCTCCCCAAAGTAAGAAAATTTAGATAAAGCATATATACACTTGAATCAAAAAAATTTAGCAACTTAGGAAACCCAGGTCTGTCTCTTGTTTTAAAAAAATAGCTTTATCAGAAATCTAATGATCCAAAAGAGATATATTTCAGACTTACTGGAAGTATTTGTGAACACATGACCTCCTAACAATCACAAATTTCCCAAGGCCATCTGAATAAAGAAATAATTAAACCAGCATGGCTACTATTATGTGCTAGTCAGAGATTTCTGAAGGAAATTACTGTGTTTCCTTCTCAGTGCTTTTCAGAATTATTTATAGTTTTTGCATTACATAAGGTCAAACAGTATCTTATAACAAAGTATTCTAAGTCTGCTCAGCTAACAGCATTTTTCTACTCTTCTTGTTAAGTGCTACTAAGGGTAAGCTTGCCTCTTCTCAGAAGTTTATGTGCATCATCTCTTCATGCTCACCACAGGTCATGGCTTTTTAGTTGCTGAAAAGGCAAAAAGCTCTGAACTAAAGCTGAGGTCCTCAAGGACTACCAGCAGTGGTGGTGTCAATGCTCCAACTTTGACAACTGAGACACCCTAAACAAGTAGGGCTTCATCCTCTCTCACAGGACTTGGGGAATGAAACTCCAGATGTGGCCCTTCTGAGGATACTGTTCATCTGGAGAAATATTCTGATGCCTTTCAATGGTCCTCATTCAGATAAACACCAAGTCAGGGAAACGTACCACAGTGAGAGCAAGATCAGGAAGGAGAAAAATTCAGCATCAATACAGAAAGAGGATTGGAGTGGGTGAGAAAAATATCACCAATCCTGTTAGGTGTAAGACATGGAAAATAGCACTTCCAGAGTTGAGAGGAAATAACAGCAGGATGCTGTGGTCATAGAACCGGTTTGTGCAGTCACCAAGGGATGGTGGGGAAACAGCAGCAGCAAAGACAAGACAGAGTGACCTTCAGCAGCAAGTCCAGTGCTGTGAGGCCTGGCACACTCTTCAGAAGCAAACTGTTTCCTCTGAGGCTGAAGCCAGGCCTCAATGGACTGCTCAAGAGAAACCTCTCACTGCACCTAAGATGGAAGGAATGCCTTCCACAGGAGACTGAGCATATTAGAGCCTATGGAAATCACTGGTACATGGCTGAATTCAGCTGGAGCAAAGAGAACACTATATTGATAGTCTCTCCCACCTCAAGTGTCATGGAACAGCATGGGAGAGTGGCAAACAATTCTAGTTTATCTTTTGAAGATGAGCTGTTCTGGTGTCCAGTGGCAAAAATGGAAAAAATTATCACCATTCTCCTTTAATGAATGTTATCATTCCTACCTTCAGTCCACTCCTAGCTACACTGACCAAATGCCATGACTTCAACCTTCCCTTATCATCAAGTTTTCTAATGTTCAGGTGTTCTATTTGCTTTTCCCTAGAGTCTTTCCAACTTCTCTTATAATATGTCTAAAAACACTTGGTATGTTTTAAAATCAGTGAAATGTAGAAAGCAATGTGCTAAGCATTGAAAAATCAGTTTACACATGAAAATGGATCTGAAAAATGTTGCTGGACATGAAAAAGCAGAAAAGGAGATTAAAGTACACCAATTTGATATGCAGGACTAATTCCTATGAAAAAAATCACTGCACATGTCCAATAAAAAGTTACACACTCCTCAGTGTCTCGCTACATTTGGAGCTCAAATGTTCAGTCAGGCTAAATGCTCCTACCCACCTGATCACAGTAACTGACTATCTCCCAAGCATCTCTGAAAATCACTTCAGGAGTGAATAATAACACCTCCATCTCTAGGGGGAGAAAATTGAGGCACAGGAATTGATTAAGCAGCTGTGCCAGCCTTTAATTAATCATGCAGTACACCAAAAGGACAGCTTTAATCTGAACATGTAGCTGTTGTGCCTTAACACTGTGCCTAAACAACTACTGAGAACACAGAGATCTACAAAAGTACATATAACAGAGTACAGTATATAAAAAGGTCCAAATCTCATTTATTTCACTCAGGTAATTAGATTTATGGATCTGAATGTGTGAGAAGGATGAGCAGGATTAGTTTCTCTACTATACTCAAGAATAAACTGATCCATATGGCAACTATTACTTAATATTGTCTATCATACCCACTGAAGCTGTCATATTTCTTGTAGCAAAAAGTTAAAATTTGAAGATACTGGTGCAAAAATAAGTAAATCAAAGCTTACTGGGAATAGTTCTTTAAGTGCAAAGATTGATTCTGTTTTTTTCCTTTGTATCAAATGCAGTTCCTGAAATTTTCAGCTGTGTAAAAGACCTTCTGCAGTGAGTAATTTCCTAGCCAAGACATGTTTTAAGTGATTTTTATTATATGCTTTCATAAAAGATGCTTTTCACATAATGAACCATAAAGACTTTAAAAGGCAAGTAGAACTGTAGGCATTTATAAATAGAACTTTAACTTCTGACAGCTAAAACAGATTAGAAAAGGACTACAGTCATAACATTTTGTTCATTTATGTGAATATAAATGAGATTTTCTATGAATACAGAACTATTTGACACCCACAGGATGTTAGACAGGAGCACTCTAGGAAACTTGTGATGTTCTGAGGTGTCTGTAAAACCACATGGTTTTGTTACTTAAATGTACAGAGACATTGTTTGTCATTGTAACAAAGATCACTCCATGCATTTTACTGATACAGAAGCTTGTTTAATGAACCAACTGAAGAATTGTTTGCCCAGAGATGTTTATCTCTGGTAGCTTCAGGATTCCCTCGACTGAGCAAGATCATAGCTTTAAAAATGTACATCCCTTCAAAGTCAACAAGATCAGTCACACACAGGGAGAAGTACACTGTGGTGTTTAGGCCATGGCACATGTGCAGCAGAATCAAAGCCTGCTAGCCTTGTTGGAGGGCTCCTGGAAAATCCAGTCTGCCACCAAAGACTTCCCACCATTGACACTCACAGTGAATACTCTGATTATCTGATGCCTTATGCTGTTGCAAGTTAACAAGAAAACAAACAACAACTCCATACAAAAGGAAGGAAACTGCCCTCTCAGACCTCCAAAACACAAACTGAAACCAGATCAGAGATGTGTGGCATACGTCTACAGTAATGCTCTAGAGTGATCCACATTGTAACTGTCCCTCTTTTGCATGTCTGCATGGCACAGAAAGTTCTTCACTTCGCACCCAAAAATGTGTTTGGACTCCCTCTCTAGGGAGCTTTGATGGAAGCATCACCCCTTATAACCAAATATAATTTCTGTCCTTATCTGGTGTTTTACTCTGTAATCAGGTTCCATGAAGCATAGTACCAAGAGGACCTGTGAGAAGTCTGATGAATTGTTTTTAAATGCCAAGGTGAAGACAGCTAGCAAGTTAGTCTTGATTTACCTAAAATATCTGGATGATACCAAATTTCAGGCAGCACAGTATATACTTACAGTCAAACATCACATCTGTCCTTAGAAAGCCACCTTTTCACTCCAAAGCAGAAAGTATTGAAAATTAAGAAAATGAAGAAGGGAGGGCTACATAAAAGGCTGAAAAGGAAGGGATGTACCTGCTCCATGATGTGCAATCCCACATGTACCTACCCGTGATGCTGAATTTTGATAACCCTGATCCCACAATAAAGAAATACTTCAGTCAGTGTCAGCACATCCCTGTTACTGAATTCCATACATACAAGGTGGTTAGGACGGTACTTGTGGGCAGCAGCTCCAAGAGAGACTATGGCTTCCAGAAAAATAGATGATTGTTTTCAGGATCCTGTTACCTACCATAACATTAACAAAATTACCCTAACAGAAAGATTTAATGCATTCCATAGCAAAAGATCCTGACATCTAGAAGTTGGGGAAATTGGTCAATAGTTCGCTTCTTTTATAACTTGTCTCTTAGATTATGCACTAAGAGATGCAGTTGATTAAATTATTCGAATGCATAGTGAGATTGCTGACAAAGCTAAAATAACTGCAGTTCTCTGTAAGGGCTATGGAGGGGAAAAAAAAGAATTGTACCTACATCTATGACTTTTTAGAAATAGAAGTTTTTAAAGACCACTTTAAGTAGCGTTTGCTAAGTGTAATAATTCTCTGTAGCAATGTTTGTTAATCCTGGTAACGTGCTGTAATGCTTTGTGAAGGTGCATGTTTGGCTCTGTAAAACCCTTCTTGCCAAAGTGCTTATATTCTCACCAAATTAAAAAAAAAAAATCTCTTAGAGAAAATATATAGCCTTTCTCTGGATGTTAAGTCAGGTTACCAAAGAACCAAGGGCTTTACAAGGATTTGTGGAAGCACAATCTCTGGAAGTCTGAAATTAAGATGTACACTGGGTAAAGGTGGACTGAGTTGTAACAGGGGGAAAAAAGCCCTCCAAGTATTTGCAGTGATCCTGTTGCTTACTCTGGAGGCAATTTACACCCTTAAGACCATCAGAGATCAGAGATCTCAGAAAGCTGTTGGGTCAGCTCTTTCCCCATGAGGAAAAGGTGCAAAGTCATTGGTTAGGTTGGACTTTCTCATATTAACTACCCCCCACCTTGCTCATGAAATGTAACGATTGCAGCAGTGCTCTGGTACCCAGTTTGCTGCACAATGAGCAGCATTGGCTGCCTTTCTTCAAAGATCATGTCTTTTCTTCTCAGCAAAACACCAGGTACTTTGGACAGCTGAGTGTCTGCAAATTTCAGAATGGGGCCATCACACCAATTTCATAAACTGCCAAACACAAGAGCAGTTTACCATGAAACTTTTATACTTTACTGCAAGTCCTTGTTCTAGATGAGGCTCCGAGTGCCACCACTGCTCTGACTTTGCATGTGGGATGCCCACTGTGATCACAAGGCTTACAAACTGGCAAGGACTGAGTGCTGCAATGGATGGCTACAAGCGCTTCAGAAGGGATGGGTGAGCAAGGAGAGGTGGTGGGGTGGCTCTGCACATTGGGGAGTGTTTTGACTGTTAATGGAGCTCAAGGATAGTGAGGATAAGGTTGAGTGCCTATGAGTAGAATCAGAGGGAGGGCTAACAAGGCAGACATCCTGATGGGAGACTCTTACAGACCACCCAGCCAGGATGAGGAGGCAGATAAGTATTCTGTAAGTGGCTAGCTGATGTTTCACTATCACTAGCCCTTGTTCTCGTGGGAGGTTGCAGGAGCTTCCTGCAGTGTGTGGTGAGCCAGCCTAGCAAGGAGGGTGCTCTGCTGGACCAGAGAAGGGCTGGTGACAGCTGTGGTGGTCAAAGGCCATCCTGGGCATAGCAAACACGAAATTATAGTTTTCAATTCGTGGTGAAGTAAGGAAAGGGGTCAACAAAACTTCTACCTTGGTCTTTCAGAGGGTGGACTTCAACCTGTTCAGGACACTGGTTTGGAGTGTCCCTTGGGAAACAGCCCTTAAAAACAAAGGGATCCAGGAAGGCTGTACATACTTTAAGAAGGAAATCATAAAAGTGCAGGAGCAGGCTGTCCCTGTGGGCTGAAAGACAAGGTGTTGGGGAAGTCCAGCCTGGCTGAACAGGGAGCTTTCGCTGAAACTCAGAGAAAAAAAAAAAAGAGTGTTTATCACAGGAAGGGGCTGGCAACTCCGGAAGAGTACAAGCATGTCATTAGGTCATGTAGAGAGAAAATTAGAAAGGCAAGAGCTCAGCAAGAATTCAATCTGGCCACTATTGTGAAAGATAATAAAAAGTGGTTTTATAAATACATTAACAACAGAACGAGGGCCAAGGAAAATCTCCAGCTTTTACTTGATGTGAAGGGGAACATTGTAACCAAGGCTGAGGAAAAGACTGAGGTAGTTAATGCCTTCTTTGCCTCAGCATTTACAGAGAGCAGTTATCCTCCTGGGATGGCAGACAGGGACAGAGGGCAGAATGGACCCCTGCAATCCAGAAGGAGTTAGTTCAGTGACCTGCTGTGCCACATACACACTCATAGTCCATGGGGCTGGATGGGACTCACCCAAGAGCATGGAGGAGCTTCCAAGAGCTCGCCAAGACACTCTCCATCATTTGTCATTAGCCCTGCCAGACTGGGAAGATTCCAGATGACTGGAGGTAGAACCAGTGTGATGTCCACCTGCAAGAAGGGCTGGAAGGAGGATCCATGAACTTCAGGCCTGTCAGCCTGACCTTGGTGCACAGGAAAGTCATGGAATAGACCGTCTTGAGTGCAATCACACCACACATGCAGGACAACCAGGGGATCAGGCCCAGTTAGCACAGATTTAGGAAAGGTACATCCTGCTTGACCAGCCTGATCTCTGTGTTCATGACCAGGTGACTTGCCTGGTGGATGAGGGAAAGGCTGTGGGTGGACCTGGACTTCAACAGAGCCTTTGCTACTTTTCCTGGAGAAGCTGGAAGCCCATGGAAGCCCATGGTTTGGACAAGTACGCTCTTTACTGAGCTAAAAACTGGCTGATGGCTGTTGTCTTGGTTTTGTTTTGGCTTCTCAGCCCCCAAGCTGCCCCTCCTTCTCCCTTCGCTCCTCAAAGCGGGGGAAAGAAAAGGGAAAAAAACTTGAAAGAAACTGAATTAAGTCAGAGTATATATGTATTTTTTCTAAACACTTACAATTATATGTACACAATCTGCACCCAACATTGGAAAACTTCCAGGGGAAAGGGAAAACAGGGGCAACAAAGGGATAAAACAGAACAAATAGGTACTACTAGAGATCCCCACCCACCTCCCAAGCAAACCAGTACAATACAATCCTACCAACAACTCTCAGAAGAAGGCCAGCTCTTTCTCATGCTCTCTCTCTCACATTCTCTCTGATCTCCTGTGTGGCTCTGACAAGGGACCATAAGCAGCAAACTCCCTGCTCCCAGCCCTTGCTGGAACAAGAAGACTGGCCACTTCCTGTCTCCCTTCTGATACCCTCCCTTGTCACGTGGGAGGGAAAAAAAGCCAGGTGGGGAATACCTAGGAGATGAGCCTTTCCTAGTTACACCTGGTTACCAGGGAAGGCCTGGATCAAAACTATCACAGCTGTGCCCTGGGAGTGGTGGTGGATGGAACTAAATCCAGTCAGCCTCTGGTCACTAGGGGTGTCCCCCAGGGGTCAGTGTTGGGGCCAGTCCTGTTTAACATCTTTATTGATGATTTGGATGAGGGCACCCTCAGCAAGTTTGCAAATGACACTAAGCTGAGCAGGAGTGTTGATCTGCTGTTCTGCAGAGGGATGTGGCCAGGCTGGATCAATGGACTAGGTCCAAGGGCATGAGGTTCAACAAGAAGTGCCAGGTCCTGCAGCTGGGTCACAATAACCCCATGGAATGCTCCAAACTGGGGAAAAGTGACTGGAAAGCTGCCCAGCAGAAAGGGACGTGGGGGTGCTGGTCCTCTGGCAGCTGAACATGAGCAGCCTGTGCCCAGGTGGCCAAAAAGGCCAATGGCATCCTGGCCCAGATCAAGAATAGCGAGGCCAGCAGGACCAGGGAGGTGATTGTGCCTCTGTAGTCAGAACTGGTGAGTGCTGTGCCCAGTTCTGGGCCCCTCACTGCAAGACAGACATTGAGGGGCAGAGCGGTTCAACAGACAGGCAATGGAGCTGGGGAAGGGTCTGGAGGGTAAGTCATATGAAGAGAAGCTGAGGGAGCTGGGGGTGTTTAGCCTGGAGAAAAGGAGGCTGACACTTCCTTTTACAATGCTGAGAATCCCCTGTGTACTGAAATCTGAACCATGACGTTAAGGAAATGTCACTTCATTACATGCCACACAAAAGCCTCTTCTGACTCCATTAATAAATTAGAATGTGGGAAAAGCTCTATATAATACACATTATTAACTCATGGAATCAGCTTGTAAGCGTACTTTTAGAGATGTAATTTCCTAATTCTTAATAACAATCTCAGAAACAGAAATCTTACACTGACTTATGACCAAACCTGTTGTGATACAAACTACAAACACACATTAAAATCCAGTGCTTCTTTTAGACTTCTTGTTGCTGAGTGACAAGGACATGACTTTTGTATCAGCACTCCTGGTCTCTTTCTGCCCCTTCACTGCCATTTCAATGTGACTCACACTAATTTAATCCATTCAATGCCCTTGACTGATATTATTGCCAGAGACCTGCAGGCAAATCGATGAACATAAAATGCAGGTGATTATGTGACATATTCCTAAACTATGACAGTATTAAGGCAACTCAAGCTGACAACATGTACCCTAAAGGAAAGGCTGCCTGGATAATGATGCTACTCCTCCAAGGGCAGCCCTTGTCAAGTTACCCATGGACTCATCTCTATAAAAACCTAGGGCTCTACATGGAAAGCTCATAATATACAGTAATAACAGGACAGAGTTATTACTCTTAGTTTTGTGTCTTTTCATGACTTTTACCTGTTTATTTTCCTAGGGAGATGAATTTTATGAATGAGAGTGATAGCCGCAATGGAAATTCTGGATGTTGCAAGAAAACATGTTAGCTATTCAGCAGAAGCCACTGCTGCCTCAAATTTAATCTCAGGACCTCAGCAGGGTGTTAGGAGGCCATCCAAGATGCTACATTTCCATAAAAGTAGCAAAGCTAAATCTTGTTAGTCCCACGTATTGCTCACAGCATATTTTTCACAGCAATAAGAATAAAACCATTTAAGTAGCTCCGCTCTAACTTTCTCAGCTTTGTCCTTCCTGCCCTTGGCCATTGTCAGCTCTGCTATGGACTATGATGCATTTGCCACATCCTTCAAAAGGAAGCTGCATTTCAGTACTGCCTGAAATGGTTTCTGCATAAAACACTGCACTCCTCACAGATGATAAAAGAATATAAATGCAATGCTGGTGATTAATGTAAAACCATGTGATTAAAGTGCAAGTCAGTGTGATTAACAGGGCTGCAAATATGAGACCTATGCTTTCTCTTCCCATAACTAACTGAACTGTTTCTAAAACCTGCTCTGAAATTAAGATGAGATGGCATTATTTAAAGCAAGTTTTTCAGATTCAAAGAATACCATGTTGGTACAGAATTTCTCATTCTAACCTTCAACTATTTATACTTTCTTTTCAGAATAAATCTGCATCCATGAACGCCTGAAGATCTCTCTCAGTGTCATAGTGGCAGATTTCTGGGGAAATCGCTGCACATGGATTACAACACAGGTCTAAATATAAACATTTCAGAGATTTCATGGTCAGGTTTGGGTAAGAAGAAAATAGATAGTTTTACCACAGTGATAGTGTGGTAATGCTCCTTATGAATATGGACAAGGAACATTTTTCATTATGAGCTATGAAAGCAGTATTTGAAAGCATATGAAATCTCGTGAAAAAAATTCACGGACCAGAACAAGAATTCCTCAACTCCTGGACAAAGACAGAAGAATCCAGCTTGAGTGTTCAGGAAACAAGTAAATAGACACACACACATTGCTTGAAGCAGTATCCTTCTAAAAGCCAATTATCCCGAACAGGAGAGTCAAACTTGGTCAACCAAAAAGACCAAGAACTTAAGGCAGATGAATAAATCATGGCTGTGCAACCGCATAAAAATCAGAGCAAGTAAATCACATTAATCGAGAACATGTGTGAGAAAAGAAGTGTGGAGGTAAGAACAATTTCCTGCAGAATGCACAACCCTGCATCCTAAACAGCATTAAGGAGCCTCAAATATATGAGGGGTGATACTAAGGTTTTGCAACACCACAAGAATTTGCTCTTCAAATGCTACACACATGATCAATGCAAAGATTTTAATACATAAAGAGAGATCCTGGTCTTGGTGCTGTATTTGGGTTACAAAATCAAGAATCCTGCATCCAGGCTAAATGACCTGTCTCAGCCTCAGTCCCCCAGAGGGGCTCCTTCTGGAGAGAGATGGTTCTTGTGATGTCCTACCCCCTGGCTCGTGCTGTTCAGGGGCAGTTGGAAGTGCTGGGCACATTCAAGGATGTGATGAACAACCCCTGGCAAATCTGCTGGTCTCTGGTCAGAGCAGATTTTTTCCAACAATCCCACACCGCCCTTTGCTAGTATGCAGGGCACACTCAACACTATTTTATGCTTCAGAGTGCTTCTCAACAGATTCAGAAGGAAAAAAGTAGTTAGGAATACTTGGGTGGCTTTCACAGTAGTGAGTCTGTCCATTTTGATAAAGAACAATTAAAAAAAAAAAAAAAGAAGAAAAAAAAGGAAAAAGTCTCTGAGCGATATTGTTTAAACCTAAAAGAAAACACAAAAAAACCAGGAAACCCATTTTTAGCAGAGGGGACCCTCCAAAACTTCACCTCCAAATCAGGACAACTTGGAAAACCTTCAGATTACATTTAAGGGATATCAGAGGGGAATCAATTAAGTAATCAAAGAGATTAAGAATAAGAATGCACCTCTGCAACCAGGATAATTTAGAGAAGAATCTGAAGTAGCCACAGGTGAGCTTACCCTGACTTTGTACAGGATAGAAAGCACAGGATTAGTGGAAAGATCACTGCACAACTGGAAGAATAAAATATTTTTCCCACAAGATGCCATAAAATGTAGGGCTTTAACTTTACAGCACTTTACCCTACCTAACTTCTGCCCAAACAACCATGCAATCACTGCCAGTTTATATCAATGAAATTATTTCACCTGAGAGCAGATTCTACATTACAAAAATGCCAATAAAGACACACACACACACACAAAAAAAATAATAAAAAGACAGATAAATTAGAATCCTTTGCCCTGTCCAAAATGTATGGATCTCTATGTCATGAGGTAAATCATACTCAAAAGGATTTTGCAGCAAGACTTACTGTGGATAACCAGCCATGAAGAAAGCTAACAGCCTGTGAACAGAGGTTTTTATCAAGGATTAATCTGAACCAACAAGGCCATTCTAAACACTTCAAGAAACCTTCTATTTGAGGAACTTTCTTCCCTCTTCCCCATATCATTTCAGATCACAAACCTGGAAACTCATACACAGCTTTCAAATAGCTGAAGAGCCTCAGCAATAAGTGTGATATGAAAGGTAATGAGCATCCAACTTTTTGGAGTTGCCACTTTGTACCTTTCTAACTTAAAGGAAATAGATATTCCTCAGGAGAGGCAGGAGATATCCATGACAGGAGAATAAGTTGTCTACTCCTCAAAGCAAGGGACAGGGCAGGGAAAGCTCTGCTTGCCCCTTGTACACAGCACTGACATTTCTTCTGAGCTTGCAGGACCCAGATCTCCTTTTGTAGCCAGAGTTCCTCCTTTCTCTTTTTGTGTGAGATATTACAGTGTACCAGAGGTCAAATATAAATATGCTGTCACATACCAAGCACATCACATTTCAAACCCCAAAAGCCTCCTTTGCCTCTCAAACATTGTCTTGGTTTGAGAGGAAAAAAACCAAGATGTTTACTCACAATAGGAGGAGGTTTCCTCCTCAATAATCGCGCCACTCTTTATCAAATTTAAGAAAAAGAACTTTAATATAAGAAGGATAACTGTTCTTAACTGATATATATATATATATAATATGTATCTATATATGTCAACAGATCAGAGCAAAACGCTTCCCCAACACCACAAGAGAAGAAAACAACAAAAACCCCCCAAACCACAACCCCCCAACACTGGCAAGTTTCCTCC
>JAWWEV010000083.1:49227095-49274964 GCA_035583235.1 Hafferia zeledoni
AAAACTGGAAGCAGAGAAACTGCCAAGTGTCCTGGAAAGCAGCTGCAAGTCCTCTCTCCCAGGTCGCTGCCCCAGCCGGGACAGGCAGGTCGTGATGCAAGAAAGCAACAGCAGCAGCAGCAGCCTTAGCAGCAGCGAACAGTCACCAGGAGTCCGGGGCAGGCAGCCTTAGCAGCAAGCAGCCAGGAAAACAGTCCGGGGAGGCAGCAGCGAGACGGCTTCTCCCCTACCCAGCACACACACACTGCTCCTGTTTTGCCGAATTAATAAGGAAGAATGTCCCCAGAAACAAAAGGCGCAACCTGGCCCCACTCAAGTGATCAGCAGTCAACTACTTTCTTTGTTAACTACTGGCATGGATAGTTAATGGCAGGGGAGAGAATTTACATAATAATTCCAAACTACAACAAACACAAGGATAGGACAATGTTCATTGAGTGGGTGAGACATGATGGATATGGTCCAGCCCTGAAGTACCAACTCACCCTTCTCCATTGCTGTGTGTTTTAATCTTTTTCTGTGGGATCCAGAGAGCCTGGTCTTTGGATGCTGCACAAAGAGGGCATTACGTTGACATCTCCAAATTTTAATGGGAATTTGAGGTGAGAGCTGAGTAATTCAGGGATGAAATTCTTTTAAGAACAACTAATTTGCTCAGTCAACCAATTTCATATGGTTTAATAACCTATGCAAGAAACTGAGCAAGAGCCCATAACGAAGAAGAACCAGAATTCCCCCATTCAATGCTGGAAATTATTTTTCTCTTGCCTGTCTCTAAGGTTTGCACTTTTGAAGTCCACTTCTACTTAAATTGACCTTTCATTCAGTAAGTGCAGCTTCTGTGTGATTAAAACACATTATCTAAAAAGACTTCCTTACTTAGCAGAACAATTTCCACCGACTTTCAAGTAGTGTGCCTAATACTGGCCTTTAAAATACCATTATTACACCTCATTTTGTTAGAATTGCTGTGCCAATAGGGACCTGGATTTCATTTTGGAATAAAATTCCAGAGAGATAAATTCTGGTTGAAAAGTCTATTTGATCATTATTGAGTATGACAGCAAGAACATAATTTAATTCTTATATTTTGGGTTGTGTATGGCAAGATAAAAGACCAAGAAAATTTTCATGGTTTTGTTTTGTTGATTGGTGGGTTTTTTTGTTTTTTGGGTTTTTTTTAATTGTAAATTGAAACACTTCACCCTTGAGAAGTATGGTGAAAGACTTTGCCACTTCTAGAATTGATTTCTTACCCAGATTAGCTCACATTTACAAGTTCTTCACATGTAGAAGGAAGAAAAGTAGATACAGGAAAATGTTACTGGAAAACTGAAAATGCATCTGGGCATACAATGAAACTTTTATTACGTGTTGTCACTGTTTATTAGGTAATTTACAGGACCTTGATGGCAGTCATCAGATTAGAAGGGTCCTCTGATATTTCTGTAGTGTTTGAACCAGTATCAGAACACTGTCGTAATTTTCCTTATCTTTTCCTTAGATATCAGATAAATATTTCCCAGTTGATAACAGTCTCTGATAGGAAGATGCTGTAGCTTCTGTAAGTCAAATATACTCTTGGAAAAGAAATTTTGTTGGACTGAAGCATCTGTTCAGTTGGTTTTCCTCCTTGAAAAATAAAAGGGCTTTTTGTAAACAGACATTTGATCAGTGCCCTGCTCACCCGGGGTCTGCTGCTGTGGCTCAGCACCTCCTCACTGAGCTGTTGTGCTGCTCCACCACGGCCCTGGGCAAGGTGAGTGTCCCTCAGTGCCAGCTCAGGGGAAGGCTGAGTATGGCACTGGAATTCCACACTCATTTGAGGAAGCTGAGGGAAGGAGGGAGGATGCTGCCACAAAGAAAACTTAAGGGCAGCTGAGCTTAGCTGGAAGCCCTCACTGAAGGTTACCTGCATCCTGGCTGTATTTAATACAGCACAGGGGAGCACAAAGACATACACTGAGAGCCTCCACACACAGTGCAGTATTTACACTGACTTTTGGCAAGAACAAAGAGTATTTTCTTCCTGAGAAAAGGCACTGGCTGTACTGTTAACAATATGTAGTATTCAGCTTATATTCATCCATGAACTATATTACTATATATACTTAATGGACTAGATTTTTAAAAATCCCCCAAACCATTCCTGCTATTGGAAAGACCAGACTGCCGCAGAAAATTACAATCCAAAAGACACATAATTTCTTTTTAATTTCTTATCATTTGATATTCTAATTATCCTGCTGTCAAATGTCTGAAATTATTGTTTAACTTTACAGGATTGGAAGCTGTTGCAGCAAAGGAAGGCGGCAGATACAACAGCTGAATGAATCCCAGATGGCTGATGGAACAGTAAGTGCAGGACTGTGCAGACCTGCACAGACCAGGGTGGATTTGTGAGGCTTTGCTGGAGTAGGAGCTCCATCCTGACTACTGAGCCCCCTCTTCAGCATGGGTGGGCATGTTAACATGGCTACACAGCACTTGGAGACATAGTTTGGTATCACTGCACTGAGTTTGTTTTACCACAGAGGCACACTTGGTTACAAACTTGTTCAATGGCAGCAACAGAAGTACTTCCAGAAAGGACTGGCAAACATAGAGGCAACCTTCATCAGATACAAAAAACCCTTGTGAAATTAAAATTGTCCTTCTCTGCGTTGTAACAGGCTTTAAAGGAAATTATGAGGACTGAGGTTTTAGCAAATTAACATTTACTAACTCAGAAAACTCTGTTTCAAGGAGCCCTTAACAGTACAGCACACAAATTGTTCCTTTATTTGTTTAATGCCTCATCGACAGCAAACAGGTGGTGTACAAGGTGACATCAGGATTTTTAGTCCTCTTACAAACACTCCTATGCAAGAGTGCATCAAGCCCCTAAATTATACCATGTAAGAAAACAACACAAGCAGTCAGCATTTCTTGAAGAAAACAACTGTTACTCTCCCAAATAAAACACATGTACAGATGTCAATCAGTGCTGTGCAGTGATGGACAGCTCTGCTTTCGGCCCCTTTCTGGCCACTGTCACTGCCACTTTCCTTCAAAGCAGTCCTTTTGGCTTTTCACTTTTATTCTTTGCTTTACCCTTTTAATCTGTACCAGCATTTCCAAGATTTCTGGTTTCATGCTTTGTCCTTTGTTCAACTCTCATTTCTTTCTCTCCAAAGACATTGTCTCCTCAGTTTATTTTCCCTTCACCAGCTTGAGATCACCTCTTCTTTCACAGTAGGTTCTCTTGATCTCCAACCAAAAACTTCTACTGTGCAATCTACCTTGGCACTATCTCTTAGAACTGCTGTCTCAATTAAACAGAAGCTTCCCTCATGACCAGAGACAATATTTTTAGCTCTTAATTACATATGCAGCTCAATTAACTTCTCTTTCCAATTTAAATCCATCATATTTTTGTTTCCTACTGATAATTTATTCAAACAACCTGATACATAAATAATCAAAACCAAAGGTGCATGACCGGTTAAACTATTTAATTTTTTAACTCTGTATAGTCTGTGTATAGACAAGGCAGGGAGTGACCACAGAACACACCAAAAGAGAGAAATTCAATTTGAAGGTTAGCAAATCTGAAAGAAAATTAACTGAAGAGCTAATTAAAAAGGTAGCAACAACTAACTTGAAATTAAAGTCTGTTCCAAAACACAAAAGAATAAAATAATCAGATTAAATTCAAAAGCAAACATTGTTTCCACATGAATAATTCCATCAGCTGCAACCAGACACCTGCTGATGCTTTGGTACTACCATCCCCAGCTACCTGGAGCTCTCCTTGTGCAGCCACAGCAACCCCAGCCATCCTCTCAGAGTTGGAAATCCCTCCCATATTGATGCAAGAGTTAAACAGTGTCACATTCCTAAGGCCTCTCTTGGGAATAAGGCACAGGAGGCCTGTATTTTTTCAGGAAAAACCTGCTAGTGTTTGATCTGATTAACTCTGAGGAGGAAATCTTGCTTTAGTGCTTTTCTTGCTGTGCATCTCCCTCAAGAGATTTTGGGCAGGACAATGAAAGCAATACTAAAAAAAGAACAGCCTCAGCATCAATCCCTCCCAATAACAATCAGTACTAATGGCACCAAATAATGATAACTACCTGACCTGGAAACTGCACTACAAACTGTGGTGAAAACTTTAGGCATTACTTTTTATCTCCTGCACTATTCCATAATTTTTTTTCCCTCCTCTGAACATGAAGCTACATAAAAATAAAATCAGGGCTTGAGGCTCTTTATCTCGAACTTAGCAGATCTCAGAATGATCAAGGCTGGCTGCTCATAATGCTTTCAAATCTTTGGTAGCAATATTCAGCTTCTACTCTTCATTAAGTTATGAAGCACTAATTACTAGTTTATCACATGAAATGTTTATTAGCAGTGTATAAATCAGTCAGAAGCAGCTTGAAAAAAGTAACTCATAATAAATTTTTTAAAATGTTCCAATTAACTTATCTCAGCATTTTACTATCAGTGTAAAATAGCCTATATTGCTGTTTAAAAAGCATTTATTTCTTCAAATATAGCCTCAGCCTGAAGTAAACACAGGGGAGTATCTAAACCTATTCAAATTTAAAAATACTGCTGTTTGTTGGTAATGTGACTAGTTTGTCTACACATTAGCCTTTCACATACTGTATTTTTATAAATGCTTTTCATGTAATTACATCCAGGGTATAAGTGATCAGTCCTTTCTGAGGAATGCATACATGGTTTCTTGGCAAGTCTTCTTCCTTCATGTAAGTTAAAAATATTTTTAAAAAATAAGTCTGAATATTTTTGATTAAAAATAGAAAGAAAGCTCAAGGGAATTAAATCAATGAAGACCTGGGCATTTGAAGAGAGGCATACAAAATTCTTCAAACTCCTGGCAAATGAACCATCATTTCAAAATATCCATCCAGGCAGCTGTTCCAAGATTACAGGATTCAAGATTTCATTTAGATGAACTCTCAGTTTGACTCACTTCACTTTGATGTTTAAAAGAAGGGGAGAGAAAGTGGCAAGTACTGTAATCTACTGTGTAAAAATTAACACTTCTGATTATATTTCACCTCAGTAAATATATACAGTATATATGTTCAGTAACATAAGATTGAGATTAGCTCAGTTGGTTAAAACTTGGTTGTAATAATGCCAAGGCCATGGGTTCAATCCCCTGTGTGGGCCATTGACTTAAGAGTTGAACTCGATGATCCTTGTGGGTCCCTCCCAACTCAGAACAGTCTGTGATTCTGTCTGTGACTCAGTGTTTCTCCACAAACCATTGCTCAAGGCACAATTGTTGCAGTTAGGTTTACTATTTCCACCTGATTTCAAATAAACTTCTTTTTCCATCCAGGAGAAGGATTAGAGGAATATTTTATGAGTAACAGGGAGCTGTGAAATACACCTCACTTGCAGTGGCCTGAGTTAGCAAGACCATACTGGGGTCAGCAATCAAGCACATCTAGTCCTTAGGCAAGCTGCTACTGGGAAAGCATACAGATCACAGGATCACACACAGAATCACAGACTGTTCTGAGTTGGAAGGGACCCACAGGATCATTGAGTCCAACTCTTAAATCAATGGCCCACACAGGGGATTGAACCCATGACTTTGGCATTATTACAACCAAGTTTTAACCAACTGAGCTAATCTCAGATACCATGTTATTTAATGTCTAGAGCATGTTTGCTACTTAAGATCACAGCCATTCTGCATCAGCTGCCCAGGCTGACCCCTACAGCCACATCACTCCACAGGGCCTCAGTGAAGCAGCAGAGATACGTCAGCAAAGTGAGACTCATGATGGGCATGTATTCAGTAATCCATCACACACTTCTTCAGCTTGTTCCATGGTCTTTACAACAAAGGGAGTATTGGTTCAATAAATATCACACTCAGCTGGCTGTGTCTGTAGTTTATGCATTTAGGTGCATCCTGTTCCTGGTGCCCACACACTGCTCTCTGAGAGTTGCACATTCACTGAAATTAAAATATGTTCCCTGGATTCAGACATCACAAGCAAAGCTTGAAAGCAAAACTGTGAGCTATCAACACAAATTCATTCCAGCCTTGGCAGAAGACAATAGAGTTCAAGTCAAGAAACAAATCATATTCAAAATAAATAATTAAGGGTTATACTGTGGTTTGAGGCAGTCCTGTCCTAGGAGTAGCTCACAGATAATACAGCACCAAGCCTGGTCTCTTCTGCAGCCTCCAAGGACTGTCACAGCAGGGCAAGCCAATACCAGACTGGAAGAAATCCTTTTCTCCTTGCAATAGTTCTGCAAGCTGGAATCTCACCCGCAGTCCAGACACTGCAGCCAAGCAGCCATGAGTAGTGCTACACTCTGTTCTGTGACAGCAAACCAAGCGTGTGCCACCTGCAAACTACTCAGGCTGGCTGTAACTGAAGATAATGCTTCTACTAAATGACACATTAAGCTTGGAAATTTCTATCTGGATCCTCCCAGTGCCCCCTAAAGAGGTCCCAAAAGTCAAATATTGACACCATTACTATGCCATGTCACAACAGATCTAGTTCTGTGACATGTTCTCTAGCTTTGCATGGCAATAAGTAGTGAGAGACATTAGCATTGCCTAACCGATTTAGGGAGAAATAAGTGTTATTACAGTCTGTCTCTAAATGACAGGGTATTTTATGTTATTGTTCTATCCCTCTCCCTCTACAGGAGCAGAGGAAGCTACAGCCTCCCTGGGGATGCTCAAAAATCTGGTCTAGCAAGAAAGAGCATTGCTTCCAAGGGAGGAAAGAGTTTAGCAGAAGTCAAAGAACTGAAAAATATTTTAAAATGTTTCCCTGCAGGCATTAATGATTCCAATGGCTCATTTTTTGCCTGAAAGCAGCAAAACTTAATTTTGTTCATAAATGAATTCATGCCAGCATTCAGATTCAATACTGAGCAAGATAAATGTTTATAAACTGGCCTTTGCAACTTGCCATATTCTAGAACAGACTTTCATTAGCAAACCACATCAGTAGTCTAGGGAATGAAGAATCCAAAGCTTCAGAAGATACAGCAATCCCCCTTCCGTTAATATGGGAGCTCCTCTATTCTGCATTTTAAATCCACCACTGTTCATGCTATGGGATGAACTTCAACTTTATTTTAATCCCAGAATTGGTGAGATTTAATTCCTTTCCATTTAAAAGCACCTCAGTGAATTCACAGTCCTTATGTAGATATCCTTAAGTCATGCCACAACTTAGGGACCAATATTTTAACATGTGGTGATTAAACTTTACATATATATCTTAAATAAACGACAATCTAGAAAACAGTTCCCATGAGTTGAATGCACACTGAGCTCTCTCCAGACATACCAACTAGCCTGTAAAAAGTGTACAGTGCAGGTGCCAAGCTCTAGGGAGGATATATTTTTCATTTCTATTCTGGTTTAAAAACTGTTTCCTGAAGAAAACCAGAAAATTCCTGAGAAAGCACAATAACCAGAAAAATACTACTTATAAAATGAGACTATTCCCAAACTCATTATGACAGAAGACACAAACTTTACAATGCTCCTAAAGCAGTAAAGAGCATGTGCAACTGTGCCTCTTAGAAACAGACAGCAAAGAACTGATAGTCAACATAGAAAAGCATTGTTAGCAATATCCTAGTTGTGAATCTTATTTCAGTCTATACAGTAATTCCTTTGCAGTCAAGGTTCTTTCCACATGAGCACTCACTGGAGACCTGATCGGTGGAAATCACAGAATATCCTTAGTTGGAAGGGACCCACAAGGATCATCGAGTGCAGCTCAAGTGAATAGTTTATTATTCTTAAGTTGAAGCAAAGCACATCTTACTAAGGCTACACTCAGGACCCACACAAGAAACCAGAGGAACAAGAATTTTTGATGCCTCAGGATCATCCTTAATCATGGCCTGGAGTCACACACAGAATCACAGACTATTCTGAGTTGGAAGGGACCCACAAGGATCATTGAGTCCAACTTAAGTCAATGGCCCACATAGAGGATTGAACCCATGACCTTGGCATTATTACAACCAAGTTTTAACCAACTGAGCTCATCTCAGAGTCCTTCCTGGGATTGGCACCTTCCAGAACAGACCTCTCAGTAAGAGGCTACGGGTATATCAACAGCAACTACATTCCTCTATGACTATTTCAGGTAACACTCCCTCCTCAAATGGCTGAAATAACATGCAATCCACTGCCACACTGCAAAGTGTATCAGCCACGTATGAAGTACCACTGCAACAAATATTGTAAATAAATCCTGTGTCAACAAAGAAGCCAACGAGGTCATGGCCCAGATCCCACATGTATAAGATGAAAATAATGTAAGTAGCAGTAGACACATATAAAAGATGGCTAAAAATGTTTTCAAAGCCTTTACCCAGATTTTACTTTGTTTCTACCCAGGCAGTGCTCCCACCTGTGATGGAGTTTGGTGGTGTCAGGGCAGGCAGGGCATGCCATGAAGAGGCCAAGCTGGGCACACACAGGACCAGGCTGGGCAGGGACTGTAACAGCCCCCCAGGGCCCTCACAGTGTGAATTACACTGAAACAGCAATTAAAATTTCAGTTTGGATGCCTACTTTTAGCACTTCCACCTTTTTTTCACCCTAGCCCTTGCCTCAAATGATGGAATATCTTTGTCCACCTCTCAAGGCAGCAGAATGCTTAGAAAGCAGGTAGGCAGGTCAGATGTATTTGCTGTATTTGCATGTGGGATGCTTAAATACATTTTCAAGTAGGCTCCACATGTACAGGGGTCTCTGTCAGGGCACAGAAGCTGCAGCATCAAGAGCATTACACTTTTTGATTTTGATGTAGGTAGAATCACCAGCATCCAGCCAAGGGTTCACCTGGTGTAAGACAATCCACATAAAGCCAGGGAGGCCAGAAGGCCGACATAAGCTCACAGCAGCTGAGAATATATCCTGGTATTTCCACTTCAGGGGCACCATGTTACCTTCAAATGACTAGTTTTGACACACAGGAAATGTTTTATAGCATCACAGCATCACTTGGCATCACAGAAGGTAAGTGCAAGATGTAAAGAAACACTCTTAATCTTTCCAGGTCCAGAGTTCCCAGGCAGGAAGGTTTGTGCTCCTGAGGTGAATAAACCAATACTGCTTACACTTATCCATCAGCCATACAGTACACATGGTAGAAAAGCCTAGCCTGAAATTACTCCCACACAGTAAATGCCTCCAGGAAATTTCAAATAAAATGTTTAAAATCGACAGCTCTCAGTATAAAGTAAGTCTGTGTGGAAAAAAGAAGGGCATCTGGGGAGAGCCTTTCCTCCCTACTATGGGAAACAATAACATTTCTACCAGGTCTATGACATGCCAACTTCTTGTTTCTGGACTCTCCAGAAACCTTATGAGAGCACAGACACCAGGAAGTTGGCGGGAGCTGCAAATATGTTGAAGTAATTCCTAGGTTTTCCTACCAGTGTGCAAAACAGAGCTCTGGTACTCTCTGACCTTCCCCATATGGTCCCTCCACTTCAGCAATGTGGTCACACAATGGAGTGTGGGTCTGAATCCTGACCTTTTCCACAGAGGCTTTGCTATTGCTTTGCTTCTCACCAGAACTGTTCATGAGGCTACTGATAAGGAAAGACCAACTCAGGCTCTGATTAAGCAAAAGCTGTTGTAGAGACAAATCAACATGCTAAAAAGAAAAAAAAAATAAACCAAAAAGCGAAACAATGACAGGAAAAAAATACTAGCAAAACATTTCTATTGTCCCAAAATTAATCCAGAAACTGAGCCAAAAACTTGACAAAGGGGCAGCACAGCCCTTGAATTTCATTTAGCCATTTCAGAGACCTATCTTGGGAGGACAGCCCTAAAACCATGAATGACAAAGAGGTGTTGAGGTACCCAGTAGCTTTTGCCTTTCTCCTTGTTTGTCTCTCCTTGCTCTCAGTTCTTCCAGCCAAGGAAATGCTGCTGTTCTCCACTGCTGGGGATCACACCCTGGGAATCATGACCCTCCCTTGTAGGGACGAATGTCACGGCCACAGTCTGGGCATGGCTCAAGGTCAATGATCCTCCCTCATTGTCTGGAGTTCATGAGTCTGCCCTGGGAGTGCTGTCACTTCCAGTTCTGGGCTACCCAGTGAAAGAAAGACACAGGACAACTAGAAGGATGTCACCAGAAGACCAGAAATGATCTGTGGGATGGAGTACTGGGCATAAGAAGGGAACTGGGCTTTTACAGCCAAGACAAGACAAAGATAAGGGAAGGAAACCAGATTTGTATTCCCAAATGCCTAATTAGTCATTACAGAGAAGGCCAAGCCAAGCCCTACTCAGAGATTCACACAAAAAAGGGATAGAGCAAAGTCATAATTTGCAACAAGGGAAATTTTGAGCAGACATGAGGGATAAAACAAACCCCCATGAGATGGTGAAATGCTACAAGAGGCTCCTCAGAGAGTCTGGGCAAGCTCCAGCCTCCTCATACTCAAGATAAAACCAGTCTGGCTGCCTTTAGCAACCTGACCAAGCTCTGACACTGCCCCTGCTCTGAGTTGGAGGTGAGTGAGTCAGCAGCCATAGGTCTCTTCCAACACACATTATTCTACATTCTACTCTATTCCTAAATGAAGGATCAGTTGTTGGTCTGAATGAGAGAGGAAGAATCAGGAATGGGAATAGGGACTGTACAGGCTGTATATGTGATTAAGGACTGCAATAAGAAACACTCATCAAAGTGAAAGGAGGGGAAACCATTTGCTCTCATTTTTAATAAACAGATGTTACGTCTTTTTATTTTGTGAGATAAAAAAATCCAACTTTATCTTTTTTTTTTTTTTCCAAAATATGAAGAAATTAGCCTGCTACACTGTCCTTTTTTGATTCTTGTGACAATCCTGGGAGGTTATGTGGGTTTTCCACTGCTTTTAATGGAACAAATAAACCTTAACAATTTGAATTTATTTCTGGGGTGGGGAGAATCAAAGGAGGAGAAGAAGGACTGTCTTTTAGGCTGATAACTGTTTGCGTCTAGCCTACATATTGCACACCTTCAGCCAGGCTCAGGTGAAGTGGAACTGATAAAATAAGGTGTTGATGTGCAGAAAAAGAAAAGAGAACAATCAAACTGCATGGGCATTCCAAGTACCATTAATTGATTGGTACAAACAGGCAAGGAAAAATTAGCAAGATTCAAACAGATGGTCCCAGACTGATCTGTTAAGACCCCTGTATTTGCACAAAGGTGTTCACTGCAAAGGGGAGCAAGGAAAAGGCTTGAGCAAGTGAACCCTTGCACAAAATTGGCACAAGTCAATGTCAGACACTGCCCCCCGAGCTGGATACAGTAGCTGTGCAGGTTTACTCAAATTTGCTGAAAAAGTTATAATTAGTCACAGAATTCAGTGTCAGCAATTTAGGAGTATTGATTTATGCAGGCCAGGGAAGGTCAACCAAGAAGTTTATGATCCCAGAATAGATTTGCTGCTGGCATAGCCAGGAATACTCTCTCAAAGAAAGGAGAAACCCCAGCCTATAACAGCTCAATGTGGCTTGTGACATCCCCAAAGTAAAATTTCCTCCTGCCTCAGAATACAAACACGCACACTACTCCACCTATAAGCATTGGTGTAATTTGCAGAAAGCTCCAAATTAAATCCAGCTCAGTGCAGAGCCAGTACAGAGAGTACACGTAGAATTAAATCCTGTTAATACAGTGAACTGGATTATACTCAACCTGCAGAGCCTCATCCTGCTGCAAATAAAGTCAGGATGAGTAGAATCAGATCTTTAAAAGATAGCTATTATAGTGATTTGATATTGAGTTCAGGCAGAAATCCTAAATACTACAAAGAACATAACTGGCGTTTCTTAAGGTGTGACTGATTTGAATCCTCTAAAATAATCAAAAAACATTTGAAAAAATTAAAATATGTTAAAAAAACAGTTTCGTATCAACACAACTTGCAACAGTAAAAAAGGCAAAGGGAATAAATGGAGTTTTAATGGAATGCTGGTTGACACCGTGTTTTTGCACATTTCTTCCTGCTATGTGTACATGGGAGCAATCTGCATAGTTCCATATATTTCCATAAGATTATTGATAGAATAAAATACCTCTTGGTATGAGTATGAATCACAGAAACACTCATGTCAATGAAGGATCATTCCCTTGATTTATCCTACACAAATCAGCCACTGCCTTTTCTTTTGAGAGGGTGAGGAAAGACAACTCTGACTCCTGTGCTCATCAGAGACCAAAGGATCAGTCACATCCCAGATGGGAGCAGGCATTTTCTTGTGTCTCTGGCAAAATTATCTACTGCATATGTTATGGACCAGGCAACAATACACACCCACACATCCAGGTTTAGAAAAAAACCCACTGTTTGCAAATTATTACACTCTTTACTATAGCTCAGGTTTACATAACACAAAGAGTAAGTGGATTTGCTATTCTACCACAGATATACTCTTCTGAATAATATAATACTAATTGTAAATCTTAACAATTTCATAATTTTCCTAGTACAGCTATAAAACATTTTATGTGAGCCACAAAAGTGTTGATTTTTGTCCAGATTTGAACAACCAGACCTCTCTTATTTTTTAGAATGGGGAAAGATAGTAAGAAGCCACCAATTTTCCTTTTAATTTTAAATAGGTAGCCCCATGAAAACTTAAATTCACACATGGAGGCACTGGCCTTTGTTAACCAGTTAACTTAGTCCTATGTCAGCACTAACTTGTGGCTATCATACCCAGCTTCTTCACTGTTTACTAAACTATACATGCTTTAAGGCTGAGTTCTTTAATTCTCATAGCATCATACAGTTATCCAACCATCTGTTTGGGTTCAATTTATATTAAACATGAGCAGGCTTACTCTTCATACAGGAATAAAGTTATGAGAAAATTCTCTCAGGACTGCAAATGTGAAATACAATTTTTTTTTAATCTTAGTACCTAAGTGATAGAAAAAGGCCCTTGTACAGGATGTGTAATGTTTTCCTAAAGCCTTGGATTCTCAGAGCAAATGTGGTAAAGCACACACAGAGCAGTGTCCAGGTAAGGTTCCCAGTGACTCCAATGATCACTCTCTTTCACTTCAATGCATGTAACCTAAAAACTCTTTGCATCTCATCAGAGTCATAATTTCTAGATAACTGAGGGTTATGAGGTGGAAACCCTCCAAAACACAATCAAAGAGGTGCTAGCAGTGCAAAGGCATGGTCATGAATAAGGAACTGAGTTACCCACAACTTGAAATGAAATGAGGAAGCCAGTGGAACTGAGCTCTTTTGGAAGTCTTAGAGCTGAAATACTTCAATGAAACTTTATTTTTAACCCTTTTTAGTAGTGCAGCAAGTAATTTTGGTGTGATCAGAAACATCCTGCTCACTACTGGTATAGCTAAAGCTGGTTTAGATGCAGACACAGCCTCTTGGTATATGTATCTTAGAGCGGAAATGAGTTTGTGACACTTTCAGAAAGCTTTCCCCCACCCTTCTTCTATTTCCATTTCTTTTTTAATAAGACTTCACAAAAAAAAGACAGACATCCATCACAATCCAACAGAAGTGGGTGGGTTTTTTCCTCAACATGTCATGATAGCACCTTCTTTGAAGAACTGAAATATCCTGAGCTTCAGAATGAGAGAAGAAGAATAGCAAGTACTTTGCATTTGAGACTGACTTCACACTGCCTTTTTCTTTAGATCCATTAAATGTGTAAAAAATTCTAAGATTCATTGATGGATAATAAAATTTACTTGACTGGTGACTGCTTTCATGCAAGTAAGGAATCTTTCTGTGTAAGTGTGCAAAAAATATCCTTCTTTGAGTCAGAGAAGAGAAAAGTCTCAGTTGGGTTTATAGACTACTTCAATCCTACCAACACTTTGGATAACATGCTACTGAGCAATCCAACACCACTATTAATGAGCATACTTCATGGTAGGATGGGCTATTGATGGGAATTAGCCAACAGACATTGGTGGAAGTGCTTTGAGACAAGCTGGCAATTGGATACTAGAGGGGAAAAAATACTGCTCACAAAAACAAAGCCTTAAGGCACAGAAGTGTCTTAGCAACCACAACATTGCACAGTGCCTCCTTTAAAATACCCTTTTTAATGGGGTCCAGTCTTTTTATTTCTTTTCCAGATAAATAATGCCTGTGGAAACCAGCCCTCACTATAGAGACCCAAACTGAACAGCACAATCTGAGCTGAAACACACTGTACTCAAGTTTGTATTCATCCTGCAGTCTGTAAACATTTGTTCTTGATCCAAAATATTTTTTCAGGCCATATTTGAACCATATTTGACAGAGCTTGTTCCTCCCTGTCCTCCTACGTTGCTAGTCATGACTCTTGAAGGAGTGACTTGTTTAGGAGTGAAGATGCCCTTCAAAGGGTATGTTTGTGTTTCTCATCTAAGGGTTGCCTAAATTTCTTCCTGATTTGCTTCTCAGTTTGGCTGTCAAATCAATCTAGATTCTCAGCCAACTTATGAATTACTATTTATTTTTACCCTAATATGAAACTTTGCACAAAAGATACTGGCACTATGCTTGCAACAAATATATTCTTGGATGGATGCTACAGGAAAACATGATGTTAAGACTAAAACCCTCTTCAGCTCTGCAAAACATCAGTGAGGTTTGCCTTCTCTGAAACAGGCTTTTCAGACCCTGGAAGCACAAATTCCATAGGAGGGTTTTTTTTAGTACAAGAACAGAGAGCAGAAGTAATTTTAAAAGCCCTGGGATACACACAGCGCCTTGACTTCCCTGAATCTGGAGAGACAGCACTGCTGGACTAAACCGTAGGGCTGCCAGCTGGGTGAAGTCCCTGCGGGCTCAGCTGGAGCTCCTGATCACAAGCACAGTTGGTGATTGTGGCCACTGCAGGCTCCTGCAGCTCACACATTGGCACTTCCTGCACTGCTATCTGAATTACGAGGCAACTTTGATCTCTGTCTCACCTTTCCTGTCCTTCGGGTTTTCCCCAGGTTCTCAGCACTGCTCCATGGGGTGCTGTCACTCCATTCCCAGATTTCCCCTGCACAGGGAGGGCCTTGGGCAGCCCTGCAGACCCTGAGGGAACAGAGCCCTGTTCCAGCAGTACCATCTGTCCCCCCTCTCATGCTCAACAGGAGACGAATAAAACGAAATGACCACTCAGTATTCTTTGATAGCCTACAACGTTTGGAGGCTCAGTACTGACTTTTAGTCACCTCTGATGTGTGCAGCTGGGCTCAGCAAGCAAGTAACAAAAGCCAAATAATTTTCTAAATGGCTTTGGTGGTTATGTCTGCAGCAACTTATCTGGTTAGACATACAAGAGAGGAAGGGAAGGAGTAAGCAGCAAGGAAAGCATGACAGGAGAAAAGAGGGACAAGGAAGGAAGAGGGGAGTAGAATAAACATGAATGAAGATACAACTGTCCTGATATTAACTCTGCCTGCACATTTTGGCTGAGAATTAAACAGAACAATGTTTAGAGATGTGCTCTCAATAAAATTACATTTTGGCAGTTTGCAAGACTGTCACATCATAAGGAATATATTGATTTCTTTACTAATTCATCCCGAAACTATTGGAGAATAGAGAGGGAAGTTTGTACTATTTTTTTTCTCTACACTGTTATACTTCCACATTTCTTTAAATCCAATTCAGCATTTCAAATTCACGTCTCACCTCCAAAAAAGCACAGCTTGTTTTTGGCCCTCAGCCAGCCCTCTTCTCACCTGCTGTGGTTGTTTTCCACCTGCTGTTCCACACAGAGTGAACCCACTCCTGCCCCCTCTCCTGAACGCGGTGCTGCTGGGACTGTGCTGGGGTGGCAGCAACAGCCCTGCCTGTCCCCAGTAACCACCCTGCACTCCTCTCGCCAGTCATTTTCACCCTGAGCAAGGTCCAGGAGGACACCTGCACTGAGACCAACCTGCCTCTAGACTGAGCCATTCTCCTGCCTCTCTTCAGGCCTCAGTACACCCATGAATTTTTCTTTTGCTTTGTTCTGCCTTTGATTGGCAGCTTCTGTCTCCCTTGTGATAAGAATGTGGTTAGTACAGATTTGAAAAACATGAGGCAATCAATTAAATTCTTTCCTCTCTGATTACACTTATTAATCATTCCTTATGATTTTTACAGGACTAAAATGTGTCCTATACTTACAATTTCTGGCAACTTTGTTTTGAAAAAATTATTTCATGCTCACAGGAGATCTATTTCAGCAGTGTCTCTTATGTATTTAAAAAGTTCATCCAAACTGCATAGGGTGGCCATAGAAAGATAACACCCATATAAACTAACAAGGATTTAGGTAACAATGGCAAGATGAACCACAGGAAGCCTAGTTGAAGTAAAAGCAACAGCATCCACACACAGATGTGTTCAGGTTTAGTAAGAGGATCACATTTTAATTTATTCCCCTACGTGCCCTGCATGTAAATAAATCCTCAAAAAACTTCCTGAAACTGAATGTAATACATACATTTTAGGAGAAAAATCAGTGTCATTTTTCAGATCTCAAAGGCTGATTACTCTCCACAGAAAACTCATCACCTTTATTTAATCAAGCTTCTAGTCCATATGCAGTGTTCTATCTCCTACTTTATGCTTCAGGTGCTTCAACCCTTGTGCATGTGGGTCATTTAAGTGGGCTTTGCTGAGACAAAGCATTAATCATCAGTAGAAATAAGTGTTCCCATGGCACTGCAGACCATCCTCTACCTCACTGCCAAGCCCCTACATTTCTACAGACACAAGGAAATGCTTAGAAAGGATCACAACATAGAAAGGAAAGTCAGATTATCTGTGTTCTTCAGCAACCTCTATTTTCTCAAATTTTTCTTCTTTAAGCATAAGACATGAGCCTATTGCTAAAGTGTTTTTCAATTTACAGCCTGGGAAAAGTAGGATTGGCAGTTTCTTTCCAGCATGTGCAGGCATGTGTGTACACACTATAAAGAAGGCATTTCTTGAAAAGTTTCCGAAAAAAAAAAAAGGGGGAGGGGGGGTTGTTTGCTCATCTAGACTAGAAGTTGTTTATCAAATGGTTGTTGTAATGATAGCCCAAGTCTTTGGGAGGCCTTCCTCTCCTCTTTCCTATCATAAAGAGTTCATGGACTGTATCACTACACAGCACAGATATAGCAATACTGTGGGTATGAATAAGTGGGGTAAAAGTGAGAAAGCTGAGACTTCAAGAAGCATCAAGTTGATCTGCTACAGAGATGGGAGAACAAAGCAGATGTTATTTGGGAGTAAGCAAGAGCTTTTTGTCAGAAAACAGGTGGCAAGACTAGAAGGCACAACAACAGAAATAACTAAGTAGTAAGTAGGTGCTGGGCACTTGGAGTCTGAGATCAGAGCCTTGAATTGTGGCTTTTTTGTGCCTTCACCCACTGAAAGGCTGCTGAATTCCTCCCCCATTGCCCCACTAACCTTTAGAGAAAATACCTAAACAGAATCCTACCAACTATGTGCTTGCCCACATCAGTCCCCCCCAGTTCTTCAGTCTCGCTGGTGCTAATGTCCTACAGGATAATGGAGAATAATTATTGAAACAACAGCAAGAGAGGTAGAGTAGCCAGCAAGAGGAACAGACTATTTTTCCCTCACCAGCTTTCACATGGCACAAACAGGCAGAAATGTGTTACATGTGTCTTTAACACAGGCTTAAGTTTTATCACTCCCTCTGCTCAAGATTAATAAACCCAATTAGCAGAGACTCAACATGACAAAATTACTTTTCCAAACTGGTTGTTGGTTGACGATTCTGGCAACTATTGACTAACTAGCTACTCATTAAATCTGGAATAAATGATTTTGCATTCAAGAACAGCAACAATGCAGTGATGCACAGCACTGATGCTGATGCTGCAGAACATTTAGGGAAGAGTGACTCAGCACTGGAAACACTTTGGATTGGAGGCTCCAAGCAGCTGAGTTTGCAGCAGAGCCCAGTGAACTAAAGCAATGACAGTTCCCTGGGGAAAATGCCCTGCATGTTGAAGCAGCAGAGCCATCTGCTACTCCTTCTCCCTGCACTCTGCAGTCCTCGAGGTGAGTGAGAGGGCTGGCATAGCACCCAGGGATTTCTGTCTATCAGAGGTTTTGGTGGGGGGGGCATCCCCCTGTGTATATTTTAGGCAGATGAAAAAGTCCCCCTGACACCTTCAGGCAAATTCAGGAGCTATGGTCCTCTTCATGTAGGCAGAAAAAGTGTTAAAGGGCATCTTTCACCCTTGTATCTTTTTTTTTTTTTTTCCCCAGGCTCCAGCAGCACATCCTAATGAAGGATGCAGGCATTGGTTATCAACCCAGGCCATGAATTCCTGTATTTTCCAGATACACACGTTATCACCACCCCAGCATCCCTCACTACATGCCCATAAAGTCACACTCTCAATTGTGCCACAACAGGAAGGTGGCATTGCCTATGGAGTGGCTGTGGACCACTGATGACAGCCTCACTGACAGTGAGCATGGGGCAGTCCTTGGGGCAGAAACATGAGGGCTTAGAAAACATGACAATGCAAAAACCCTTCCAGAGAGGTAAGATCCAGTTAAGAAAGCAGTTCAGACCCAAATCCAAAAGGTTAGCAGTAGAGTTTTTAAAATTTTTTTTTTTTAAAGAGATGGTCTAAGGGAAGTGTAAAGAGAAGAGCAGAGGAAGGGACACACATTCAATAACTAAAAAGGAAATGGGAAAGGATTAATGAGAAAAGATGAAATTCTCAAGCAGGCACAGACAGGGAGGCCACATTTGGCAAGTGAACACAGAGCTATGGAGCCCCACAAAACTTAAGAACCAGCACTTTCTTGACTTGTGGAAGCCAAGTGACAATGAGGAAGAGAGTATTACATAGTAACTTACAGGGTCATGGTTAACATTGCACATGGGGGGGAAACTGGAACAGGACAAACAGACTACTTTTCCTTACCAAGCAGGGAAAATGCCATGTGAGAACCTCATAGGAAGGAGCTCTGGGGATTTTCTCTCCCCATTTTTTCCACGCTTGGCACTCAGACAACCAGAATCTACCTGTACCTTTTAACCTGTACATTAGAAACTAAAACAATTGAAAGCAATCAGTATTGTAATAAGAGCTACTTATTATTAAGAGATGGGCCTGATTGGGAGGGTTATTTGATAACTCCAGTTAGATCATAGGGAATGCTGACAAAAGAGGAAAACCACTTCTAAATTTTGAGGCAAGAAGATAGAACACACTCCTCTGCAAAAAGGAAATCTAGAACAGGGAATAAGGGACTTGAACTGCAAAAAAGGACATTTATATTCAATGAGAAGAGAACTTTCTGACTGGAGATGCCTAAGCAAAGGCATAGATCAGTTATGGGAAGCTGCAAAATTTCCACCATTATAAACTTTAAAAGGCTGACAAGAAAATCACTTTGAACAAATAATTTTAGGCACAGCTGATTCCACTTTCGTTAGGTAGAATGGGCCAGATGACCACTTGAACTTTCTTTTCTACAACTTCCATGACCAAAATCAAGAAATTTTAAATAACAAAATTCAAGCTTTCATTACACTGGCACCAGAAGCTAGAAAATTCTGATCTGCAAGTTTAGGCCATACCATTCACATGAGAAATTGCCTTGTAATTGGTTTTGTTTGTAAACTCAGAGACTAAAAAGTAGCTTTTCAAAGATGCAGTTGCCTGATCATTGTGTGTGCTTGTGCCAGCAGGGCCCCAAATATTGAGGTTTGTCATAACACTGTAATGACTTCAGTGTAATGGATTTTATAGTATCTGTGGGGTTGGTTTTAAATCATTGGACAGCAGTTTGCTGTTATGAACCCGAGGCTCCTAGAACCATGTCATCACATTGCAAGCAGCTCAGCACAGGTATAATAAATGTAACATGCCTTTCACAAGTATATTCTTGCAGATACCCATCTCCTGCCTCAGAGCAGACATAACCAGTTACAGAACATAATGACTTGTAGAGAATCACAAAATTCCCTTCCAGACAGAAGTTTATCTTTCCCCTTTAGGGAAACTCCTCCTTTACAACATTTTAAACCCTAGTTACACCTCCAAAATTCTCATGATATGGGATATTTACTGGTTTAACTTACAGATGAAACAAAATATACTATTGCCTTAGAAGTTAAACATCAAAAAACACGTTAGTTGGATTTTCAGGAGCTACACAAGGAATGCCCAGGAGCAAGCCTTACTGAAACCGAGTGTCAGAAGCATTGTGACAGCACCAGCTGGGTTTATTGTGAGAGGGTGGTCAAACACTGGAATAGAGCTCCTGGAGATTTGGTCATTGACCCACACCTGTCATCTGTCAGTGTTGAAGAGGCATTTGGACAGTGCCTTCCAAGCCAGGCTTTATCTTTCAGTCAGCCCTGAAGTGGCCAGGCAGTGGGACAGGATGATCACTGTAGGTCTCTTACAGCTGAACTGAGTTGAGCAATACTTGTTCAGTTACCCAAGGATTGCTTTTCCTCTCTTTACGCTCATTTTTTGAAATGCCTGAGCTGTTTTCCTTGGCAAAACATACTAAAACAAAAGAGCCTGTTAACAACAGTACACCACCAGAGAGAAGGTCCACTGGCCCATACTCTGTCTCCAAAGTGGCCAACCAGCAGTGCCAAAAGGAGAGCCCATGAGTAGTACACATCTACCTCTGTCAGGGTCCTCGGTGTCTGGGACCAGCCTCCCCTGAGCCCCCTGTGCCCACCCTCTCCTGCCAAGGGCCCAAGGGATGTATCCCAGCTCAGCCTGGGACCTTCAGACCACACCTGAGCCATGCTGTAGGTGTGCCCCTCTCTGCCTCTGTCTCCTGGATGAGCCTGGAACCTGCACTGCAGAAAGCTGCTCTCCAGATGGACCCCTCAGACCTGGGTCAGAGATCTGGTGTGACTGGCATAACTGTTCTATTTCCTGTGCTTGCCATGAGTCAAATAATGATAAGACTTATTTGTCTGACACTGTCAAGGACACCTAACATGCAGGTTACAGCTGGAAACAGGATATTACTTTAATTTTTGTTTTTCTTCATCCATTCTAGAGTTGATGCTCACAAGCACTAACACAACATGCATGTGTAGCCAGGAGCAGGCTGACACATTTCTTAGTTTAGCCTGAAAATACACCCTTTGCAGTCTAGCAAGTGCAAGAGCCACAGAGAGCAGCAGCAGCAGGAACACAGGTCAGAAGAAGAGGTGTGTGGTACTGTGAAGTATTTTCCAATGCACGACACATTTCAATGACAGGCACAGTTCTGCCTTCCAAGACTTGCTTTGCTGCTGTGCATCTTGGCCAAGGATGTATGAAGAGCACTCTTGTGCCTGCCCTGTGCTTTTGGTGCAGGCAAGGAGAGCTGAAAAGCAGCAGCTCTGGATAGGGCAGCAAGCCTGGAGCCCTTCCAAGCACAGGGTGTTTTGCACAAGCAAGAAGCCCTGGGGAAATGGAGCCAAGGGAAGAGCAGAGCTCACTCCCACTCCAAGAAAGCCCGAGAGAGCCAGGGCACGAGTGGTGCCTCGGAGGGGCAGGTAAGAACTGAGCTGAGGGGCCAGAGGAGCCCTGACAGGAGGCTGTGCTCGGTGCTGCAGAGGAAGGTAAAAAAACCCCTGCAGACACTTGCAGCCCACTGTGGTGGGAAAAAAGCCTTCCTCCCCTCAGCTGCAGGGCACAACAGGCCATCTTCAATGGTGCATGAGCAGCAAGCAGCAACCCAGCCAAAGGGGACTGGAGAAGCCCTGAGCAGTGGTCATTCTTGATGCTGTAGAGAAAGGTAAAAGAGCCCTGGGGACCAGCCCGAATCTGCCTGGACGAAAATTCCTTCCTGATCCCAGTGCTGGCAATCACCTGCCCTAAGCATGTGAGCAAGTCCTGCCTCCTGTCCCACAGGTAGGTCACACCTTCCAGGATATGCCTATGCCCTATTCTCCCTCAACCTGGAGCTATCTCAGTGGCTTCTGAGAGTGGCCAAATGTCCTGATCAACCTGAGCGTCAAGAATCCTTTCCACACCTGGCAGGGCACCAGTGGGTGCTACAGAGCCCTAGGATCCCTGGCAACATCTCTGTATCCCATTTCTTGCAGCAGCTGCCCCTGTCTCCACAGGAGCTGAGGACAGTGAGCAGTGAGAGTTGTTAGTTTATACAAGAGAGCACAAGAAGATAACTATTGTTATAGATAGGGTTATCAGCTTAAATGGAAATTCCCAGAGGAACCTAAGGATACAAACTCAGCCTTTTGATTCAAGTAATCTTGTCCTTAGAATTGACCTGGCCAGCCTTGGTTACCAATACATCTCTTCTGGTTTCCATTTAAACAGACCTTTAAACACATCGGCATTTCATTTACTTTCATGGCTGGGATGCAGGCTCTGAACTGATCTGGTGCTTTTAAAACTTTAATCCAGATTCTTCAACTGACTATTGGCAGCTTCCAGCAGATGCTGCAATCCCAGTATGTCCACACTTTGGAGGATAAGTCATTGAAGAAATGCAGTAAAGACTAGTGGGTTTTAATAGATTGAACACTTGATCAGGGTGCCAGGGCAAGTGCTACCACAAAAAGCACCATCATCTGGATGATGTATGGAAATAATAATTGGCCACTCCATTTTTCACAACCCAGATTTAACACTTCTAATCTAAGTCATATTTGCTCAATATGAGATATTTTCCAGTTATTTAGCTTCTGTCATATAAATAGTGACAAGTCAGACATGGGCACATGCACTACTTACACCATATAATAAGGATTTCTCCTGGACTGCAAGGAACTGGAGGTAATGATAGCATCATTAGAAAAATAGTTTACATAAATAAAGTTTTATATTTTAGAGACCCTCTGTGTTTTTAAAACATACGTTAAATCAATAACAAACAATAGAAAATTACATATAAATGCTTTATAAAAACATTGAACTATAAGGATACATTAATTAAACTGAAGGTGCTCAAATCCAATATGAACAAGATTGACCAACTCAGTATGTATTTAAAAATCTCTGTAAGCCAGTGTGATATTACACACCTGTCACAAGGCCATCCTATTCATCAGATTTTCAACTCCTAAATACAATTTACTTGTCACCAAGTACCCAAAACAAATAAACAAAACCCAGTTATTCTCTATCATTCCCATTAGGAGACCTCTATTATTTTTTTTAAGTGAATTTTTAGCAGAAATAAAGGCTTTTATGTTGTATAGCCATAAAAGAACCCAAAGCTAACCAGAAATGTAGGCATGAGACAGTAGATGTGCACAATTCATGCAATACCTACCCATGCATGCCAGGAGGCAGGGGCAAGGATACAGAGCTACATGGCACTGTGACTTACTCTGGATCAGGCCACTGGTACTGTGACCTACTCTGTGCCAAGCCACTGGTACCTTGCAAATAGTCCCATAAATAAGGAACTTTCAGACCACAGACATAAGAAATTACCACCACAGATGCCATAATGAGGCTGAAATTGCCAGATTACTGACTGCAACACAAGCAGATCAAAGCAGCCAAGTTTTCCCCTTGTCACCATGGCTTTCACCAATGTGGGGGCAGAGCAGCCATCAGCATCCCCAGGTGGCACCCAAGGCACCTGTTGGGCTCGAGGCAGCTCCCCTGGGGCTGGTGCACAAGCAGGTACTTCAAGTACTCAGACTAAGGTGTTCTCTTTGATATGCCCACCCGTTTCTGTCAGAAGAACCTCCCACGTTTGCACAGACATGACTGGAACCAGTGCATGTGATTATTAAGATTTACACCTGGAAGTGCTCTTCCAGATGGTTAATCACAACATTGACAAAGACACAAGAAAATTAATAGCATTTTTAGGCTTCAACTACCAACCCAGATCAACTCACACCATCAAGTCATCAGATCTCAAACTATTAAAGAGTGTAGTATGTGTTTTACTCAAAAAACAGTTGTAGTCCAAACCTGCAAGAATAGAAATGCATCATGACCTTGGTATTGAAAATTCTAGTGTTTTACGACCTGATGAGCTGGACAGGGGTATTTGAAAGGGAAAATTAAACACTAGCCTGAAACAGCCTCAAATATTAGATTCTTGAATACTAACATGATTATGTATGAGACTTTTCTACATATTAATTGTTGCAAATTTTATGCCAGAATTCAATGTGTGGCAAAAAAGTGGGGATTTATAGGCAGTGAAGTATAAGAAATATACTCATAAAATAATCTCTCTTAATTCTCCCAAGCCCTATTACCTAGGGTGTATTACAACACAGGACATATGCTAGAGGGGTTTTATTAGCCCTAAAAAGAGATGACTTGCAATGCTTGCTGACAACCGTGTCTCCAAAATTTGTGCTGGGAACAGCTTTATTGCAAACTGCACCAACAGCGGACACAGCTGCTATAAATAGCCACACACAAATGCTTTTCTGCTGGCTTTAATCTCTCTATCTACAGTCCTGTTCTGAGACATCCAACAGCTACACAGGAGCTATTTGTGTGCACCAGCTATACCCATCGGCTTTCATTAATGAAGATGAACAAAACAAACAGTGGCCAGCAAGGCCCTCATCTTTGGCCAGGACCTCCCGCAAATTTTCCACGACTTCTCCCGTTGTTCGTTCCCAGGCTACAGCAACGCCAGAGCCGGCGCCTCCTCAGCAGACACGGCACCAGCCGCAGAGCACTCGGGCTGGCCCTCGGCACCCCGGACAGCTCCCAAACCCGCCGCTGTCACCCCGCGGTAACGACGCAGCCGGGGATGAACTGGCGTGGATATTACAGGAAAGGCAATCCTCTTAGGAGGGCTGGCGGCGAGGGGAGGCGAGGCGAGGCGAGGCGAAGCCGCGCTCCCCCGGTGCGGAGCGGCGCGGAGCGATGCGCGGCCACCCCCGCGGCAGCGCGGCCACCCCGGTGTGGAGCGGAGCGCGGCCACCCGCGCCTGCTGAAGGGCGAGGGAGCGGCGGCTGCTCCGGGCCTGGGGAAAGTGGCCGGCGGGGAGCGAGCCCTGTGCGGGGCGGGGGCACCGCCGGTGCGGGGAAATGGGCCGCTTACATAATAGCGCGGGCGGCCCTGCTCCCGGCCCCGCTGGCTCGGCACCCCGCGGGCAGCATCCCTTTGCAGTCCCTGGGCACGAATGGGGCCGCATCCCTTCGCGGAGCCCGGGCACGAACGGGGCCGCAGTCCCTTCCCGGAGCCCGGGCAGCGCTGTCGGTCCCTTCTCCCCCCGGCCCTCCCCAACAGCTCCCCCGGCCCGCAGCGCACCTTCTCCTGAGCGCGGTTGAGCCGTTTCTGGACGTTCTTGGCGAAGATGCCGGTCTTCATGTCGGCCATGGCTGGCGGCGGGGATGGGGAGGGTGGGGAGGGGAGGCGGGCGAGGCAGAGCCCGGCAGCTGCGAGCGGCAGGGGCGAGGCAGGGATGGAGGGACGAAGGGAGGGCGAGGAGGAGGAGGAGGGCTTTAAAGACACAGCGGGGAGAGGCGGGGCCGCCGCCGCAGCCTCAGGTGAGCCGCGGCCCCTCTGCCCGCCCCCGGCCCCGGGGAGGCGCCCGCGGGGACCCGCAGCACTGGCGGCGGCGTCTCCTGGAGATGGGGCTGCTCCTCTCATAATAAAGCGCATTGAGAGAGAGAACGGAGATTATTATTGCTGGAAGCTGCCAGCACAAGCCCCCTTGCACACTCAGAGAGCCCAAGGCACCTACTTTTTTCCCTAGAAGTTTCCACCAGGTCGGAGTGTCCAAGCTCCTTTGACAGCTCGCTCTGTTTTCGGCAGCACAGACCTTCAGGGCAGTAGATGGGTCCTGCTGGCCCGGGCTGGGCTTTCCTGGCACAGCATCAGCCACGCAGCGCCCACCGTGCCGGTGCTGCCCGATGTGCCACGCGGTCCTTGCCATTTGTGCTGCTCTGCCATCCTCCTGCCATCCATCGCTCGCTCCTGTCTCGGTGTAACAGCCAACAGCACTAAACTGGCTTCAGGCTTTTGATCTTGTTCCTGAAATTACAGCTTTAAACCAGAACGGGAGGGAAGTCACAACTAAACTTTCTGTCCTGCCTTGACACTCAAGCACCCCAAAATTTGCTGAATACAGGATCTCTCAGCAACTGTCACTCAAGGTTGGCAAAATCACCCCTGCTAGATATCATTCACTCCTGCCATTTATTTCTGCTGTTTGGCCAAGCATGGAGATCTCTGATATGGAGAGTAAAAATCCAGTGACTTTGTATTTCCGATGTCTGCCCAGTCCCAGACCTGCATGACACATTTTCCTGTACTATTGAGAAGTGGATTTAACATACCAGCTACAGCAGTAACAGTGTTTATTAAGAAATTGTGACCTATTTAAAGGTTTAAAGGTGGGTACTTACTTAATTCTCACATAAACATAATTTAAAAACAAAACAACAAAAAAAACCCCAATCCCAAAAGAAAAGCAGAATACCAAAGAAAACATGTCATAGCAACCAAGGAAATTATTTCATCTGGAAGATTACAGGTAGTCTCTTAGAATGCTGTTAGGCTGGAGAAGGATCAAAACAAAATCTTGTCCACAGGGTTCTAAAATCTTTGAAGTAATTTTTCACATCTTCAGCATTTCTCTTTCTGGCCAGTTTGGTATCTGATTCCACCACTTTAATAATGATTTTAAAAAATCCTGGAAAGCGATGGTCTTAACTTAGATTGCTCATGCATTTTCTTCACCAAGGTGTAACACAGGTAGCAGATTTCAGCAGGAGAGAGTACATTTGGTTGCATTCGGTTGCCTTTGGGCTAAAAGGGGGAGGGAGAACACTCTCCTGTGTCTTCTTGTCCCCTGCTGTCTGATATAACAGTAGATCCCATATGACCAAGCACCAAAATGCTTTTCCATGCTGGTGGACAAGGAGCATGAAGATATGTCCTGTCAGACAGCTGATCTCTCCCTCCTCAGCTGGTTGACCTGCACTGGCTTTGCCCCATTTAATGGCCTTGGACAACAGCCAAGGCTTTTTCGCTGGCTGGTTTATCAATGTGTGTGTTACTCTCCATCAGCTAGATTTTGGAAAGTAATTATCAGCAAACAATCAGGCTGATCTCTCCACACTCTCTGTCTGTTGTATATAACATTTATTGTAATTTTTCAGAGAAAAGTTAATTTGTGTTTCAAAGCAAATTTTTCTCTGTGTTTTGGTTATACTTGAGTCTGAGATAGATGTTATTTAAAAATGAATGATCCTTTACTACAATTTACCCTGCTTATTTGTGCTTTATTTTTGTTGTTATTGATTATTTGGTGTTATTTAAAAACAAAAAGATTTCACTTCAGTTTCACTCTTGAATAGCAGTCATTCATAGTAAAATGCTCCTGAGGGAGTGGTGATTTTCGAACATAAAATCTCTAAAGGGAAGGGAGAAGGTAAGTATTAGTACAGCTGCTATGTCACCACTTTTGCCAGGTGATGATCCCTATTCACCAAAAATGTCATCAGCAAAATTTGTGTAATTTCTGACTCCTCAACAACGTGGCTTCTCATCACACATTTCTGCTATTCTGATCACTCTTCATTTGTGTAAAGCAATACAATTAGGGGACACTGGTCCATAGGAGTCAGTTTTACAAGACTGAAGATAGAAAAAATTGGCAGGTGTCTTGCAGCCATCTCCACTGCAACAATAATCTAAATATAGAGATCAACTGCTGTGGAGTGATAAGTGACTTGCACCTCCCAGAGCTCTACAAATCACAGCATATGGACACTCCCAATTCACACGCCAGACACAGCAGATAAAAGACATCCCCATCATGAGCACACCATTTAATATTCAGTGCAGTGGCAAATTGGAGCGGGAAATGAATCACAGAATCAGAGACTATTCTGAGTTGGAAGGGAACCTCAAGGATCATCAAGTCCAACTCAAGTCAATGGCCCATACAGGGGATTGAACCCATGACCTTGGCATTATTACAACCAAGTTTTAACCAGAAGCTGCAGGACAGCTCAGGCATTGGTTTGCACTGTAATGTGGATGGGGGGAGGCAGAAGGTATAGACACAAATGTGGTGCCAGTTGGGACCAACAGATGAGCAAACGTAGGAAAGCAATATGAGAAACTCAATGGTTTCAGGAGTACAGGACCGAATGTTAAATCTCCTCTTACAAGTGACAGCTTGGTACTATACTTGCAGTTTAGGTCAGCATATAATGGGCAGTAAAAGACTGTTTAAATTATCTGGGCAGTTTCTGTAGGTGTTGCAGAATTTTGGATGTGAGTCACAGAGAGGAGAGCTGTTTGGCTCACATGACAAGGAGAGTAAGCAACACAGTGGAAAACACACATCAAAAGAAAAGTGTTTTCATGAAATAAACATAGTTCTAAACACTGTAAAAATCCAGTGCAGAGGAAAATTATAACAAACATCTGAAATTAAAAACATGTTCATATTTTAATACTTAGGCACCTTTTTTTTTTTTTTTTTTACATGGGAAAGCATCACTAATGAAGGGCTGCAGAGCTTGCCCAGAACAAGCACCAGTGGTGTTTCTGGAGGAAATTCTCTCCTGGGTAAACCCCATGGGACACAGATGTCCATGCTTGGACTTCTGCGGGGGGAGGTATGTTCCTTCCCTCCTGCAAGTCCTCCTCCCTGAAAAATGAGGAATTAGAGAAAGGAGCTTCACATAGGAGTGGGGGGAATGCTAGAGAGAGAATTCCTGTAATTACTGCTGCATTTGGGTGAATCTTTTCAGGTTTGAGGCAGTGCAAGTGGATAAGACATGGAAAAAGATCCAAAATCCTTTAGGGTCAGCAGGTGGGGGTAAGGGTGAGTAATTATGTATCACTTAATTAATACCAGGCTTTTTCACTTTTTACACAGTTGGTGCGTCAATAAAATACAAATTTTAGGGAAAGAATAGGGTGATAAGAAGGACAAGTTTTCTTGAGATGCAAGAATGAGTTTCAGCATGACCAGAGCTGCAGGGAACTACAGCTCCTTCCCTCCCTTGGTGAGGAAAATTGCCAACCTGGACCTGCACAAAGAAAGTGTCTTTGGGTTGTATTATTCAGATGGCAACAGTGTCTTGACAGGCTGTGTATACAGTACTGATTGAAGCTTTAGGAACGAACACTGAAGAGGATACCTGTGCTCTGGTTGGCCTCCTCCTGGTGTATCAGGTTTGTAATTAAAAACACAATGAAAGGTACAGAAGATGAGTTTTGGAGAATCATGCTGACAAGTAGAAAGAACTCCCACCGTATAAAAAGTATGAACCTCCCAGCCAAAATTCAGGTTCCCTGGTCTGAGTTCAGCATTAAAAAGTCATTGAAAAGTGCTTTTGAAAAATCTGATCCTAAATGTGCTCGACACATTTCATCTTCTCAGTCAGAAGGACACTGGCCAGAACCAGAAATATCTGCCTTTTTAAGTGGCAGGTGAAAAGGGCAGAAAGTCTTTCTGCAGGACATCCTTTGGATCTTTCCTGAAAGAAAAGTCAGTCTCTGCTTAAGAAGTTTATTTCTTCATGCACCATATTCCATATCTTTCCTCTTCTCTTTCCCATAAAATATGTTTACAATATCTCGAGTATTTGCAGTGAGGATCTAGAAAAGCACTGTTTGCAGAACAATAAAAATTAATATCGTGACTCTTGGTCTCTCTCTTTTTTAATTTTTCTTTAAAGCCATTTCAGCACAATCTTGTCTTCACTCAGGGGAATGCCTCACCAGCAGTGAGTTTCTCTCTCATGAAGGGGACATGGCATGCATGGCCCCAGTTTCATTCCATACATTACTCTTTGCTCATGAATTGGCTGTTAATGGCATTACACACATCAACAGCACCATCCAAACTCCTTGCTTTTATCTTAGTGCCAATGTACAGTTGTACAGTGCTGTTGCTTCCACCCTCATGTGGGCTGGAAGGAGGGATGTAGCAAAAAGATGCATAATCCTAATCCTGAATTACTTAAAGTTTGAAGAAAAATGACAATCCATAACTATTCTGATTGCATGTGCCCCAAATTTAGAAAGGCCATGAAATGAAATATAATATATACACGCACAATAATGCATACATTTATGCCAGTTTGAAGGTCATAGGTTTTCATTTTCTTCAAGAAGACAGATGTATGTAAAGCATTGTGAATTGATTGTGCTGGTTTAGTATCTGATACATCTAAATAGCAGGAACTTTTTCCTTCTAGTCACTTGAAGCTGGACTGTGGAGGTTGAAAGCCTCCTCTCCTGCAGCAGCTCTTCTTGTCTTGACACTCACTGCTCTCAAGGAAGCATTAACCATTTAGAGCAGCCAGGGGTACAGAGGGTGTCCTGCAAGAGCTGCACTGTCCACCTGTTGCTACTAGTCCTGGACACACCAGGCATGGCCTAAAATATCATGGTCTGCAGGGGTTAATGTGACCTCTGGCCAAAGGAGAGGCACTTTCATCATGAAAACTATTTACCATAGCAAAGGATTCATCCAAACTTCCAAAAGGCATCGCCTCCAAAGACCCTTGCAAATTGTTGCTTCTGCTCCTTTAAATCACACAGTTGAAAGTCAGCTTTTAAACACATGTTCACTCTGAAGGTAACCACAGCTTTTGATTATCAAGGGTCTTTATTCAAGTATCTCCACTCTTCTTTCTCAGTAAATGGTTTGTTCTTAATTGAGCTGGATTTGTCCTGACTTGTCTTACCATAATCCATAAATTGTTCCAAGGAATCCCAAAGTGAATATGATGACTGAGCTTTGGGAATGCCAGCACTTCCCTCATCAAAATTAGGAAGAGCAGCACACTGAAAGGTTGTGACATACATTGCTCTCTGCAGTGGAAGAAGATCTTTCACTTAGAGTAGCTCCAGATATATTATTATTCATCCCAAAAGTGTCCCATGCAGATGCTGTGGGAAAGTCCCTGGAGTCAGTTGGAAGAGTCCCACCTGTAAAAGGCCTGACAGGCTTAAGAGATTGTTATTTAGCTGTGGATAGAGTATTCTTCAGCATCTTTGAAAAGCTGTGTTGGCTTGGGGGTTTCTGTTGTTTAATTTTTTTCCTTTTCCTCAGAAAGGTGTCTCTGCAGCCTTTAAAAGAGATACAAACAAACAGCAGGGATTGGAGGCAAAATAGCCTTTGCATCCAGATCACAGCAAAACATTCTTAGGGCCTTCCCCAGTCTCCATTTCTGCCCTGTTTCACCTTATTATAGATGTATACATGACAATAAACAGTCTGCTCATCCAGCAACAGTCTCTGATAGGAAATTTTTCTGAATTATTTCCATCATTAACTTTGGGTGCTCACAGTTGCTGTACCAGTCACTATAGGAACCAAACTCTACTGTTGCAGTCTCTCTAGTCCTTGGCAGGCGAGACTGATTCTTCTCACACTGTGGGGGAAAAAAACATCTTTAGCTAATAATGGTATTCTGGTCTTATTTTGGTGACATCTCTTTGCAGCTTCTTGCAGCTTTTATCAGAGACAGTCTTGGTAAAAATTAAATTTTGACACCTTTTCCCTTCCTTTTCCCCTCTTCAAAACAGTACTGACAAATGTTCACACGTTGCTACTCATGTCCCTGTTGTATCTCGGAAATGGCAGGCAGCAAGATGAGAGAACAAACTACACAATAACAATGTCTCCTAACTGGAGGTCTCAAAAATTTCAGAAGGAAAGCCTTTAGTAACTCTTAATAACCAATGAATTAATGATCATGACAACTCAATTACATTTTTAAAAACTGCAAACGCCTGTAGATGAATACACCTTTTATAATCAATAATGAATGCATTGCTGTGGAGAGAGAGGTCATAGACTTCATATACCCCTCTGTATTCCCTGACCACCTGTAGAACAGGGAGATAAAATCTGTCATACTAAAGAAAACGAGGAACAGGGTCAGACAGCAGACTGAGGACTTGGGTATCTTGGTGCTGTACTTGAAAAAGGATTTTCTGTGGATGGGGCAAGTATTTGCATAAAATCCCTGAGCAGAATCTGACGGAATGTTTCCCACCGTACACTGATTCCTCCTCACCTCGGTGTAGCATTGTTCAAACCCAGTATTTTCAAACACCATCCTGATTTTGTTCTGAAAGCAAAGATCGAGGCATGTCCGCTTTAACATCAAGGGAAGAATTTTTGATCAAGGTTAGTGGAACAGACGATGAGCAATAAATTTGAGTGTGTCAGTGGTGTGAGCGCAGGTGTCAGCAGTGTCACTGTGCCAGAGCTGATGTGCCCCAGCTGGCAGCACAAGGATCTCAGAGGCACTGCTGAGAAGTGCTGCAGAGGTATGGGGCAGAGCAGTGATACACACAGAGCTAATTATTGCAGTACAGTTGATATCTACCTGTGAACAAGTATTTGAAACCTTCACTGCTTCTGGATGTCAAGTGTGAAACAAGTTTCTTCTGATCCTTCTCTTGGTGTCTGCCAAAAGCACCTTCTTCCTGTTAGACAGTATCTGCTAAAACACTTCTAAAATCCAAAAACAAGATTAGAGTATTTTTGGAAAGGAAGAAGAGGAGTCTTCTTGGAAAGTCTTTTTTTTCTTGCGTTGCCTCAGACTTGGTGTGAAGTTGGCTTTGTGTTACTCCACCTTGCCGGCAGCAGGGAGAACTGAGGGGCTCCATCTCACAGGTGAAACTCCAGGTCTGTGCCTGAACCTGCCATGAGACCCAGATTGATGTGCTTGTGGGGACAAACCCACGGCAGGGGCAGGCACGTGGCTTCTGCCTCTTCAGTTTAACCCCTGGAGCAGGAATAGGATGAAAAACTTGGACAAAATATCTCAAAATTTCAGGGGCAGGGTAGGGATACCATTTTGCTTCACAATGAGCAGAGCTATTAACCATTCCAATCGAATTTTCCCCCAGACAATCCCGCCACTCCTTGTCAAAGGGACTTGGAGGGCCAACATGCTCAGATTTCTGAGGCAAACTGCAAAACAAAAAATCCAACCCTGACTGCACATTTTTGGTCCATTTGCAGGATTTCCCCAGGGCTGTGGGGAAGCAAAGTCCACCGAGTGCCAGGATACTCCCTGGCGGTGGCACCACAGCCCTGTGGAGAGCCATGCTGGGACGTGGGCTGCTGCAAAGCCATTCCTGAGCCCTGCCAGGGCAGCCCCATGTGGAAAGGAAGGAATGGCTGCTGCCACAGCCCTCCAGCCTGGTGTGAGCTGCAGCACCCTCACGGGATTTGAGACAAGGCTTTTAGCAAGCGCCAAACCCCACAATGCTCCATGCAGAAGAGACACTCCAAATGCCAGACTATCACCAGACAAGTGGGTGGCAACAATCTCACCTCCCACTCTTCCCACCCAGAGAAGAAAAATCATGATTTAAGGTGCCAGGTGCCGAGTCCCTGTTTCACAAAGACTCACTACACCCACATTCACATGAGAAACACATCCCTGCCTTCAGCATTTTGTAGCAACTGGCAGAAGCGTGTCCACACTCAGAGCTGCTCCAAGGAGCCTGTTGGCAACCCACATCCCCAGGTGGTGGCCATGTGTGAGCTGAAGGCTGGTTTTGATAAAGTCCAGCTGCACAACCTGAGCTCAGGGTCCTGAGATGTGGGGAGGCATTGTGGGAAAGCACATTGGCCAGAGATGTGCAAAGCATGGAAAACAAAACAGCAAGTAAAGACAGGTTTGTTGAGGCTGGGATAAACAGCAAATTGGGGAAATTTCACTGGAAAAACTGTGACCTGAAAAGATAATAAAAGGGAAAACAAGGGCTTGGAAGAGCCCCTCACAAGGAGGAATGGAGGCCTGTCCTTGGCCTGCCAAGGCTCAATCAGTGCCTTGGTGGAGTGGGGGACTATCAGCTCAGCAACTCACCAGTCTTAGCAATGAGCCAACAGTGAACTGCTTTGCAATTTGTCCTGGGCATGTGGGATATACTGTGTAAACCCTGCTACTGGTTTGCTGGACAAGGTGAGCAGTCTGGGCTACGTAGTTAATGAGTCTTTTCTCCCCTACCCCTTCCTCAGAGCTCAGGAGAGTTTGGAAACTGTCTCAGTCCCTCTAGACCCAACTTTGCAATGCAGTGTAGGCTTTGCAAGACTGAGCTGCTGAGCTTTTTATTTGCATCTGGGCCTAATGGAAGGTGAGGGCAACACATGGAGATGCAGGAGTTTGCAGGGAGCAATGGGACATGGTAAGATGAGCAGAAGCAGAAAAATCCAGATTGGTGCAGTGTAGATGTGAAAAGATATTTAAAGTCATGCTTTAAATTATATGACTCATCAAAATATTGCTTAACATGTAGAATTTACATGACACATACCCACATGCTTTGAGAAATAACTCAAAACCTTGATCCAAAACTGCTGCCAATTCCTGGGCTCTAAAATTAGCCTGCAGATGTCAGAAGGGCAGTAAGATGGGATCATTTAACAGCACAAACCAACAAGATCCCTCTGTTGACACCATCTTTTGCAACATTCCTTACTTTGAAGAACTCCCCTATGTAAAGAGTTCAGAGAAGATGAACAGCCCTCAAGAGGAGAGAGGGGGAAGTTACCTATGCTCTTATTGAAGCCTATGATGAAATTGAACAAGACCTGGTTTCTTTATCAATTATCATCATTATAAATTTATAACAGAGATATAACACATTTAGATTTCATAGAGTGTGAAAATTCTTTTGAAGAAATTAAAGATAACTTTCACAAAAACTTTCAGTCATAGTGAGTGAAAATTAAAGGACCACATAAATGAGTGTTAACAGAACCTATGCCTGATTCACAAAAACGAATCAATGTCCATTAACATTGGTCTCTCTTGTAATCTGACATGATCAAGAAACAGCTCTTGGTAGAGGACTAGGTGGAATTGCTTACATTTTTCATAGATTTTTAATTACAGTCATAGAGAACTACAAAGCTCCTTTGAAGTTGTGGGGCTTCGAAGCCTGTCCCAGCTGCTATCACAGTAAATGAAAACTTCTGTTTCTCTTCAATCACCTTTGGTTTAAGATCTCATACTCTGAGGTGGAGGATGCACCTACCCATGTGTTTTGGCTCTGTGCAACACAAAGCAGCATTAATTATAACCTGGGCTTGGGTGCTCCCCATCCTTAATGTGCAGTTGCCCATGCAAACACGATGACCAGATTTGCTCTCAAGTTTCTCTGCAGCTGTTACTTTTAGTTTGTTCTTAACTGAGTTTCAAGGCACACATTTTTCTTAGTAAACCAGTGTCCTTAGGTAAAAGTGAAACATGCCTCCTTTTGAAATGGAAAAAGGACAAACCTAATCCCTCTAATTGTATTGCCTCCTAGAGGGAAAGAAATTAAGGCCAGGGTTTAAGATTGGTGAGGAAATCAAATTCCTTGGTAAGCCCTTGTGGTGATTGTTAGGGGTGGGTTTCATCTCCCCTCCCTGCAGCCCTCTCAGCAGAAATTAGGCTCTATTTGTACCAGTGGGTGGGGGCACACTCCTAAAACAGCTATTGCCTATGGCCCACATGCCATGTACTTTAAAGTCAACACATGTGTATCAAAGTCATCACCAAGAAAAATCACCAAGAAGATGAAAGTAAAACTCTAGGCAGGTAGATGCTGCTGAGTGCCTGAAATGCCAGAGGCTGAAAGGGAAGGAGGAGAAGAGGTTGGGATGCATATCAAATGATGCCACAGTATCCTGGTTGGTCAGCATAGTTCAGGCAGATGGCTACAATGAATATTTAAAGAGTTGTGGCATATGCATTGTAATGGGAGCAGAAGTAAAATATAAAACCATGCAAATATTGCACCAAGACCACTAGTTTAGAAGATTTAAATTTTTAAAATATTTTTCATTGTTCCAGGATCACAACATAGTTTTGATGCTATATTTTTTCCATGTGTTACACCACTGCATTAATGAATTCCAGATGTACCTCCTTTGTGGGATATTCATAGCTGTCCCAATATATCATTGTAATATCTTAATAAATCAGGTCATGCTCTTTAGGACTCTACTGGAACATCAGACATGAGAGGAACATACCAGGAACAGCCATTGTTAATCCTAAGAGATGCTGTGCATAACTCACCACAGAACAGGTCAGCTGACCGAGAGCTGACACAATTTCAGAATAGACAAGACAACAAAAGGCAGCCAGCAGATCACCAGTGTTATTTTCCTACACCCACGGAGATCCTTCTAAAGTGCATAATTAACTTCATTAGGAAAATCTTCTTACCAGTCTTTGCTGATTCATCTGCCTATGGAGAAACTGAAAAGTTGAATGGTCAGAAAGATTATATTAGCTAGCCCAAATTGTGTGAATTTGATCTGAGGTTTACTAGGGGCAACAAGACTCTTTCAGCTGTCTTGTCAGTAATCCAGTGATGTTTCTGAGTATGTGCAGATGAGGACACAGGGCATGTGCTGACAACAACTACTGATGTAGTGCCTCGTGGCTCTGGCCAGCAGGTAATAGAGGGACTGCTAATGACAGGATAAGCTGGACAAGGCCACTCGGGAAGAAACCATTTCCTCTGAAAAGAGCATGTTCTGTATTCCTTAGCGCTAGTAGCTAAAACTGCAGAAGTTGGAAGTATCAGCTCAGGGAGGATCTCCAGGTTTGGACATTAGGTTTTCACCTGAATTTTACTGAGCATTGAGATACATAAAAATAAAACCATGGAAACAGTGATGATGCCTGCAGTATGATTTGTTTACCCACCTATTTCTGCTTTATTTATGAAGCTAAAAAGTGACTAAATAAAAAATTGATTTATATGTAAATAAAAACATATAACTTGAAAGATGTGTCACCAGAGCTTTTTTACTCCCCTTTTTCTCTTTTTTCTTTATTTTTCTCCAAGGAGCTCTCTAAAATATTCAAGAGCAACCGATTTAGTTTGCAAAGCAGTGCTATTTCCAGTCTCTCAGGCAGAATACTCTCCAGCAGCTTGAGGTGTAAGGATATTGCAGACACAAAGAGGCAACCTCATAAACAGATTAGCACGGCATTAAGAGGAGTGAATGCACATCAGCAGAGGACAGTCATGAATGAAACTTTGCACAGAGCCATTACAATCCCAGCATCATTTATCATTTGGTTGTGAGGTTTGTCTTAAAGTTAGCTGCAGATTTCTTCTGTGAAGAAGTAGTGGAGATAAACACTGGCATAAAAAAGAGGCTACAGTGTGAGGAACTAAATGCTGTAGCTGTCTCATGTACACTGCAATTTCAGCTGCACAGCTCAAACTTTTCTAGAACAATCATCTTTGTATCATATGAGAGGCATAAGAAGATAAGATAAAGAAGATAAAAGACATTCACATGCTCAGTGTAAGTATGATCTATTGGACCTTACAAGTAGACCTTCAAGAGACCTGCAGGACACAGCTTGGAAATACTTAAAAGGAGATTGTAGACCTCTAGTCAACATGCTAGCCCTGTTACCACAGAATCACAGAATATGCTGAGTTGGAAGGGACTCACAAAGATCATCGAGTCCAACTCCTGCCCTTGCACAGGACCATCCCCAAGAGTCACACCCTGTGCCTGAGAGGATCATCCAAACAGTCCTGGAGCTCTGTCAGCCTGAACACTCAATGAACACTCTGGAGATAACACAGCCATCAGCACAATGGACAGAACAGGAAATAGGAGATTTTTTTTATTTGGGGTTTGGGTTTTCTTTCCCCCCAAATGCTTGTCAAATGACAAGCATGACATCACATAAGAAATAAGCGACTAGTTTTAGATTTCATTTGCTGCGATTCATCCATAACAAAATATACCAATCATCTCATCTCCTGCCACTTCATGAATTGCAAAACACTAACTGAATGAAGAGTTACATTTGATTCAATGCATCATAAAGGCTGGTTGCAGTCACAAAACAACAGGAGGCACACGGGCAAAGTAAAAGGATTCAATATCTAGAAAAAACTCTGTAAGAAATCCTGATAATTTCTTTACCTAATCTTATTGTGCAACATAATTCTCATTCTTCAGATCCAGCAGCATGAGCCTTTCCAGTACAACACTGCAATGCAGCATATGGGAAGAAGTAATTAAAACCAACTACCAACACACCCGTATTTCACAGGAGCAGCATGAAGTACAATGACTTTAAATGCCTTTATAAGTTTATTTTAATACTGTTTTGAAAGCGAACATTACTATTTAAAGTGTTTCTCACTGTTTCCTAGAATGATAAATGGGAGCCATAAACCCCTTCAGCTGTGAGTCCTGTGGATGACCACCAAGTCCCACTGTTAAAGTGATTTTGTACTACTTGCCTCATTGCAACAGTTACAGACTATCTCATCCACCACAGGAGGAAAAATTCCTGATCTATTTGATTTGATAATATCCATAACACAATCTACCAAGGAGGGTCAAATGCTGCTCCTCATCTAAGCTGAGGAAAATTTGTCATCAGTTTCAGTAGGAACAAAACCTGTCTCATGTTTCCAAAGCTCCAGCACAGACTTCAGCTATCAAAGGTCCTCCTGACATCAGTTTGCAACCTTGGAGCTGTGACTGCTGAGCTGTCTGAGTCCACAGACGTGTGTGTGGCTGCTGAGCTCGCAGGAGAGGCACAGCCAGGCCACCTGCTCTTCAAGCTGTTAACAGTGAGTCCCATCAGGAAAATAAACCCAAGAGAATGGCAGGAAATACAACACACCCTGTAAAAGCAGAACTTGCACTGCAGACAATTTTGTATGTGCTGATGCTTGAGTCCATCACCTCTGATCTCCACCATCTAGCATAGCCACCACAAGCCTGCTTCATGGATCATTTCCAAAAAAACCCAAACTTCTTCATGTAAATGAAATCTTCTATATTGATCCTGCTAAAGAAATACAAGCATCCCCCAAAAATGGCCTGCAAATTTTAGCTTTTCCTACCTCATGTAATGTATTTTCATTTATTCTTCCTCAGTGCTTAGAGACAAGTAAGCGTCCAGCTTCATCCTGCAATGAAAAGGTATTCCCTCTGCTCATTTTGCTGCTGCAAGATTAACAGCTTTAAAGCACCTTGATGTAGTTCTTGGTACAGACAATGGGGGAACAGAGGATTTCCACTGCACTTCTCAGGCAGTGAGAGCTGCAGGGGCAGTTGTTGGTTATGTGGATGAGCAAGAGAACAGAAGCACTTACCTGTGAGAGACAGAGGCAGCAGAGGACAATCTCTGTGCCAGAAACATGCTCAAATGCAGCTGCATCCTTAGCACTGCTAAGGAAAGCAGTGCTGGTTCTGTGACTAATGATTGCAAAGGCTGAGTAACACTTTTGCCAAGCCAGGCACTCAGCAGTATCTGCTCGTTTGCTGGGCACCATGATCCAACCCAACAGCAGTTTATTTGGCTTCTTCTCTGGGCTAGACTGCACCATTATAAAATACCCATGCACAAAGCCTTCAGCATGAAGGAAATGTTCTTGTTAATCTCTAAAAAGCCATGTCAATCACAAGAGGTTCCTGAAGACTAGAAGCAAATCTCATTCTTCAAGGCTCTAGTTCTTGTTTTAACCAGTCCTCTGGCATGTTACCAAATTTTAAGAAGGGCAAGAAGTAGGACCTGGGAAACCACAGGCTTGTCAGACTCAATCAGTGCCTGGGAAGGTGATGAAGCAACCAATACTAGAGCAGGGGGACTGGACTAGATCTTGAGAGGTCCCTTCCTACCTCAACAATTCTCTTGGCACCATAGAAAATTTTGTTCTGAAAAGTCTGCCTCTGAAGGAAAATGTTTTCCTTTGCTTGATACCTGGTAATGAACTCCCCCAGGAACTAAGAATGACCAAAGACCTGGCTACCTTCCACAGCACATACAAAGCACGTACTTTTGATGTTCCCCACTTTAATAAATACACAGCATAGTGTGTTTGCGGCAAATCACTGAAAATCACTACACAATTCAAAAAAAAAAAAAGGCACTTGAACCAATATACATATTTGGAGTGGGTGGAGAAGGAGACAAAGAAAATTAATATGGAATAAGGTAAACAGGACTTAGCATGTCACAGGAAAGTCTTTTGATACTGCAGAGAGAATGAAAACCTGCATAGCATAGAACTAAATTATACAAGAAATATATCCTTGGCTCAGCTTTACAGACTACACAGGGAAAATGCTTCCCAACTATGGCTTTGCTTAGCTAAAGATCTTCATTACCCTGCAGAAATTCCAGATGAAGACTATATAGAGTTGGAAACACTGAAAAGTGCTTCAGTGACTCTTGGGCCAGCACATGCTACTGAATGGGTCCTACAGATTGAAAAAACTATTGCCATCTGCACCTACCAGTGCTACCAGTTTATTGTGAGCAAGACATGATACAATGTGAGACAATTCCTGCTTTTAAAGACTTTTTAAAAAATCCACAACTTACTGGCTTATTTACTGTGGCTCCCATCCCTCGCTGCCATCACACAGATAAATCTGCATCCTATTTGGAACACACCATCCATCTGACATCTTGCTAAATGGGATTTTACAGCCATCAGACACCACATACAGCCTGAACACGGCAGAACCTCTAAGACCTCTATTGCAAAAGCTTATTATGATTCCCACTTATGGAAGCCTTTTTAAGACTAAATTTAGGTCATTCCCACTATAACTCATTGAATTCTCTTAGAACTTCTCCCACACTCTATTGTCTTCCATGTTTGATGCCTCAGATGTCCTGTTTTCTGCATAATTTAATATTTGATTACAGGAAAAGAAAGCACACATTGTCTTGAAGAACAGAAAAAACATCATCTAGGGACATTTCTAATGCCAAGAGAAAATTAATCTTTCATGGCACAGTAGAATGACAGTCCCAAAAGTATATAATTAAAGAGTCGTTCTCTAAATGTGGGACTTCATATCTTACAAGTTTTGTTTAAATTGTTTTGGGAGTACAGAAGTTGATTTATAGCTAGTCTTTGGCAAAGATCCACTCAAGGGGGAAGCTCTTCTGGAGAAGAAGAGACACTGATGCTATGTCTAGCATTTATAAACAGAGGCAAAAGTTATGCTGCCTGAATATGAAGTCAGAAGTGTACAACAGGAGACAGAAAACTGGCAGCTCAGAGAGCTTTTCCTCAGTCAGGCAGCAGTCCTTGTGCAGCATTAGGTAAGAATTCTCCTGCAAGTATTTCTATAAACTGCTATCAAATAACACAGGCAGGGCTGGTCCAACCAACCTGCAGAGATGACACTGGATTCTCCAAGGTGACTGCAGACATACAATACTTGAATGCTAAATCACAGCACTTCAGAGAGCAGGAAATCCAACATGAGGTTTTCGTTTTAAGAGATTATTTTTAATTCCTGTTCCCTTGAACTGCAGACAGGAACTCTGCTCACCAAGCAGGAAACACTGTGGTAGTGTACTCAGCAGCAAAGAATACAACAGTGCCTGCTTAAAACACTGTAGCTGAATAAACACTAAGCCTAAGATAGAAATGGACTGAATTTCCTAAGATCAACACTTGCTAAGCCAACCTGTGCAGTCTGCACACAATACTGGCAGCCTCTGCCCAACCATCAGCCAAAATTTAGAACAAGATGTTGCAGCACAGTCTCCTACTGAAAACACATCACAAAACAGAGAAGGCAACTGGGCATTTCTTGTTAGCTGCTTTACAAATCTGCAGTCAAGTCCTTGGCAGGATGCTCACCAAGCACCTTTTGGGCCCACTCTTTTGGGCCCACAAAATCTTCAGGGTAGCCCAACATTGTCACCAAGCCTATCTTACTGCATTGTGGGTTCAAAATAATTGAAAAAAGACAGATTAGAAAAATCATCCAAAGAATCATTTTAGCCAAAATAGTTTTGTTTCTTTTTACATGACAGGCCAACATGTACTTGATCCATCACAAATGTTTTCAGTCAGCTTTATTGGTCAAGAACTCACACAGAACTGGATGTATCAGAGAAAAAATAGTATTTACCTTAAGTTTACCTCAGAAACACAAGAACTTTGATAAATGGATTGACACCTGAAATAAGCACTGGTGAAACGGGATAAGTGCTACTCTGTACTTTTCTGAAGGGCTCTGCAACTTTAAGGCTGCTTCTTAGGCAGACTTTTCTCCAGAAGAAAAGGTCTTGGGGAGCTGAATATTTTAGACGTTTTCTGTGATGGGAAGGGTTCTTAGGAAGAAAAGTGAATCAAAGTCAGGCCTGTACACTTCTTGCTGAATCTTAATGAGCAAATTTAGAATTCCGGAACATGAAAAGGGGTAGTCCCTGAAGCCCAAATGAAAGAAGCTTTGGATTTGGAGAAGATTTTGATTAGATTTTCATACAGTGATTTAAAATTACTTGCATAATGTAAAGACTATGCCAGGGTATAATGCCATATGATTGCTGGTGATGGATGAGTAGCAAACTGAGTCACAGAACATTGAATTGCTTTAGGGAATTTAAGGCCAAGCTGAAGTAAAAAATAAACCTGCTTGAAATTATCATACAAGTCTACAGAACACTTTGCAATATAAATGTATAGGAGTAATTTGACTTTTTCCTCCTGTAAGCTGACAGCTTATGGCTTTCTTAGGGGATAATATAGAAAAGCTGCTTATAGCTACTGAAGAACAGGGTTTTGAAAATGTTTTTAAACCTGTCTACAGGTATGGGGCATGCAACAACTCAAATATCATGGTGAAACAAACCCTGGAGCTCACAGGAACACTTTGTTTACTAGGAATGCAGGCAGCTTTCCTGATCAGCAGAAGGCTGGATAAATGAACAATGTATCTGAGAACAAGCACTGGCTGGTGAAACCCAGCTGCTACTGAGCCAGGCTCTCATTCCTAAGGGTGAAACTTCACCTGCACATGCTCTGCACCACAAACCCCCCATCCTTCTGTTATTCCACCTACTCCATGTCCATAAATAATTTGCACCATTTTTCATTTTTCCCTCAGCTGTCTGTATTATCACAAGAGAATAGGATTACTACATTTTAATGGTAATTTTGTCAATGCAAGGACACAGGAAATCCTAGCAATTCTAAACACATAAAATTTTATTCCAGTGTTATCCATATCTGCACACTGGACAGCAACAATCACTCTTCACATTGCTGGACCAGCTCACCAACCGCCCAGAGGATTTTATAAGAGTATAATGGATTTACATAAATTGGAAATCCAAGTTTCCACAACAGAAATCATTTTAAGGTGTACCTACATGGGAGTAAGGTACAGAGGAACTCAGAGGTATTGTATTTTCCAGTTTTACAGACTGCAGTATCACTATGCTGTTGTTTCAGAACTTATTATGCTAACTGCTTGTTTAAGCCTCACAATCTGATGGTATTTTTACTTTCAAACTCAATTTATTAAAAAGCAGAAAAATATCTTGGGAATTCTGAAAAATTACCTTTCTTAGGGAAAAGATGGTTATATTGAATTTAATCAGCCAATACTGTAAGCAGATCACACCACTGTGAGACATTCTGAAAGATAAACCTCCTTTGGATCAACAAAACAGAACACTGTTGAGAATAAAAATATGGATTTGTTAATATGCAATTGACTTATTTAACTTAGCTGTTAAATTGCTAAGGCCAAATGAAACCCCTAGATATCTCATCTTTGAAAAGTCATATACATTTTTCCCCCCTCTGTACTTAAATGAAATCATAAACTTCAACTATACTTACAAAGTAAGTGCAAAGACCAACTGCTGACACATAAAAGTTTCTGGATGAGTTGAACATGAGAAAAGCCCACTTTAAACTATTGCATTGTGAAGAACAATTGAGAAATCAACCAGTTTATAACAAACTATGTGCAACCAATATAGACTGTCAGTGTGTGGAACTAACAGTTAACAGGTTTGTTAACTGAAGGGATGGAGGCAGCACACACACAGCTGCCAGTCCTGAAGCAGGTCCACTGGAAGCAGCCAGACTGCTCCAGTCTCCAGGGAAACAGGTCACCAGGAGACTAAATCAGGGCTAAAGGAGTTTGGTGAGCTGCTCTCACGGCAATACATCTTTCTGTACAATGTCTAACCATGAGTGTGATGTGGCTCCAAAGTGGCCCATTAACTCATAGCAAACAAATCTCCAAACTGTTTTCTTTTTTCCCCATTTTATTTCTTTTTTCTCCTGTTCCAGAGTAAAGCTGACATACAAACTGCATAACACTTACCAGTGAAAGACTTTTACATTTTCTTTCCTGAAAATGCTCAATAAACTTGATAAATTACTGAAGCCAGGTTTAAATCACAACCAAAATTATATACAGAAATGATGTCTAACAGAAAAATACAGAGGCTCTGCATGGTCCTAAGAGACTTTGTGTCACAGACTGACATGAAGAACTAGGGGACTGCTATTTCTTCATCTCCAAGATTGCACTTCCTGGCCCTCGGTGTTTGGCACTGCAAATGTTGCAGAATTGGACAGGAGACACCTAAAAATCAAAAAAGAAAACAAGAATCTCTTAGAGAAATGGAGCCCTGTTAGAACATGTGAAGATGAATGAAAGGTGCTAATGCCCCTGTGAGCATCAGGCTGCTCCCTGGGAACACAGCCACCGGCAGGGGAGGGGAGGACACTGTGGGGCAGCCTGTTGGGGAGTCAGAGGGCAGCACAACTCCCCACTCACTGTCCAGGGCATTACCACCCCCCAGGAGAGTCAAACTTCATCCACACCAAAAATGAAAAAGTGCATAGTCAAAAGCATCATTATCTTTATAGATAAAGAAGAGAGTAAATCACACTCCAAGGACCACGGGATGCCTTAGTCCCAGCACTGTCCTTGGATAGCATTCCACGGATTCCCAGCAACTGAGAGCAGGGCCCAAATAATGTCAATTGATATCAAATATGTGCTTATTCTTACTCTTATGTGTTTAGCTCTGTGTGCTGATTTGTGCAGGCACGACTTTCCTTTCAGTATGTCACCAATAACCAGCACCAGTAACACAACTAAGACCACAAAATATTATAGCAGGGGGAAATTTGGCTCAATTCTATGCCCATCACTGTGTTCATACATACTATCTATGAATATATATCCTGTAACATCCATATCACATCTAAAAATTCTAACAAGTCACCTGCCCCAGAAAATTGAGAATGCCAGATAAATTTTAGATTATTTCTCACAATAAAATCAGCTGCAAATATTGTTTCAATAAATATTTACTAGTTGCTGGGCCTTCTTGGGCTAATGATCTGATACATGAAGATTTTCATGACATATTTAAGTATACATGCTGTACCATATGGCTAGAAGCACTTTGGTTACTTCCAGATTGAGTGATTCACTAAAGTTATTTTTCCACTAGATGTTAATTTTCAGAGACAGACAAAAAATCAGAAAAGCTTAAATTTAGTTTTCTATGCCATTTTGCTACCACTCTAATGCTTTCCTTCAAAAATTCTAAACTGATCATACCTAGAGTTACTTTTTTGGTTTGTGTTAATTGAATAAAGGAAAAAAAACTTACAAAGAAGAACATGTTCTGACCCTAAAGATGATTACAATGATATTTAAATATTCACTCTGAAATGAGTAATTAAATAATTTAATATGGCTCACTTGAAAAAATACCTTTATTCTTGTTTTTAAGTATGTTTAATTAAAGTAAAAGCTGCAATGGAAAAGAATTAATAAAAAAAATCAGACAGGTTGTATTGCCTGTATGTCTCAGAGCTGCATTACATATTCAGACTGCAGAAAGTGATAAAATATTGCTCAAACAGCAGTGATTTCTTTCTACATTGGAGGAATTTGAGCTGCAGTGCCCCCAACCCCCCTTTCCTTAGTCACAGACTACTATGTGGGATCATCAGAACGTGTAACTGCAATGAGGTAATTCCTGACAGAGCCAAGCCCTTCTCTACAGGTGACCAAAGCAAATGTGTCCTTTGTTCTTTGGCCAAGGTGTCAGCCCTAGGCAGGTGCTTACTGTGTTGGAGACAGGGAGGCACTCCTTGTGGAACATGTGCCTGCAGTGGAACACCACCACGTTGAAGGACTTGGACGCATCTGGGAGACAGAAAAATAAATTCATTTCAACAGGGCAATGAAACAAATGATTCAGTGGTTACAGCCTTCTGTTATACACAGAGAAGCTTCCAGTAACATCTCTCAAATTAATTTCCAAATTATTCTGGCTCACCTATAGAAACCATGGAGACTGATGAGAAGTGTCCCATGGATGGAGTTGAAAAACAATTTTATTCTGTGTCTTAAATGCTCTATACCTTTTCACCAGGAATTTTTCATGTCAATATAATATATACTACATGCTAAATTTGGACACATCCAAAGAATAACCACCTCACCCATGAGCATCATCCACTTTCTACTTTTTGGCTCCCATTCCCTTGACACACAAACCTCAAGGCATTACCACATTCAGCTCTGCCAGATTTTCCTGGTCTGGATGTTGGTGCATGTGATCATAGTACAGCTGTTTTTATTTATTTATTTAAGTGAAAAATGGTAGAAAGAAGATTAAAAAACTGTAAGTGATTCTACTGGGCTATCAAAACTTAGCAAACAAAAAAAAAAACATATGCCTCATCTTACACAGTCCTGTTTGAAGATGCCATGACAGATACTCTCCTAGTAAAATCATTTCTCCTAGTAAATTACTTATCCTTAAGGTGCTCAAAACTTACATTGGTATTTCTGAACTATAGTTGCCTTGCATGATGTACATTTCCAAAATAACATCCTGAATTTCTAGTTTCAAAACTACAACCTGTTACAAGTTACTTCAAATATGGCAGCAGTGACTGAAGCCACAAGCGCTCCACCACTCACACAGGAAGTACATTCCATAAAACTTAATGATCTACAAGTTCAGTCTAAATTGTTAACAGAGCTGGACAAGATTTAGTAGCAGCTTTGTTTTGTGGTTTAATAATCTTTGAGAACGTGTATGTTGATGGAATTAAAAGCTGCCATGAATTCCATGCAATTCAAAGCAGAAAATAAGGAAGTCGAAGTTGAATAAGAAAGAATACCTGAGTTTACTGCAACAAGAGAGGCCCAATTAAACTCCACTCCCATGTCAGAATTCAAAAGCAAGCTTTGCATAGGAGATTGAAAACAGTAGTTTCTCTTACCAAAAAAAAAAAAAAAAAAATTACAACCTCTTTTTCTTCTTGAAAAGCATCCTACCTGAGGGGAGTATTGGGGACAGACACGATTCACAGATATTCTCCTCTGGAAAAACAAAAAAAAGAGAAAACTTAGAACATCTTTGTTAACAAACTCCAGACTCACTTTTTTACAAAGCAGGCATGAACACACTGCTATTACAGATACGGAACGTAAAGCATTTACTTAAGATGCCTAACAGAATCTATTAAAAATTGAAGAGCAATACTTCAATTAAGTATGATAAATATTTAGATCTTCTGATTCTGCTGATGGTAGAACTTCAGGAGTGAGGCTGTTTAGGATCAGCACTGTAGAAGCAAAAGGCAAACTGAAGAAAAGGTGCATCAGATGGTTGCAGTTAACCTGCAGCATTTTGTAGCAGAGCCTCTGATCTTCTGTCTCTTGCTATCAACACTCAGCTGGGGTTAATTACAGTGCTGCTTAGCTGCATCATTAGCACCTTGCAAAATGTTTTCAGCTGTTTCTGACAATCATTTCATGGTTTTTGCTTTGGTTGCAGATTATTATCATCTGACTATCTGTGTTACAATTAAATAGCATTTTTCACCTATACAGACAAACTGCAGGACACAAAACATTGTGAGATGGACCAAGGGGAAAAGTTGCATGTTGGGTCTTGTAGTTTTTGACATACAAGTGGTTCTTTTGCAAAAGGGGAAAGCAACTAATATCCTACTCCATGCTACAGAAAAGGTACAATACTCAGGTTTTGGGCAGCTTCCAAAGCAGTCAGGGGATCTATAAACCAAGCAAAAGCCTTCAAAATCTTGAAAGTCATCATGTTTCCTCTGCACTCACCATCTACTAGAACACC
>JAWWEV010000083.1:49275064-49314090 GCA_035583235.1 Hafferia zeledoni
TCTATAAACCAAGCAAAAGCCTTCAAAATCTTGAAAGTCATCATGTTTCCTCTGCACTCACCATCTACTAGAACACCCTTCATCTGAGTTCGATGCATTTTCTTCAAGAGAGAAAGAGAATCAGCAACAAGGATCTTTTTGCAACCCTCCCGTAGCAGGATCTGTTGGTGCAAAGGACACAAAGAGCTGTTGAATAGATGGGCACATCAGCTACCTTGGCAAGGCTCCACTGTGTTTGTGCTGCCAAGGAGAGCACAGGGACTGTTTAAGTCTTTTCAAGCTATTATAAAGGAGTGAAAGGAAGGAGTGAAAGAAAGGAGGAACCTCTTGTTACCATCACCTCTACCTAAATGAAAAATCCACGATATAAAGAAACGTCCACAAAAGAAAACCAAACCTCAAAAAATTAAATCCTTTACAAATACACTACTATCATAAATTATGATCTTCCTATGAAATGGTATTAACAAGTTACAATGGAGAGGAATTTTTACCGTGGCCCTGAGAATTGCTTTCCAAACCATTTTAAAACTCCTACCCACATCTTTCCTGTCTTCTTCAGGGAAGACATTTGATGATCATAAAACCTTTGTAAACACAGAAATGCAGAATGTATTTTGTTCAAACATATCTCCTGCTGAGGTGCAGCAGTATTAAAGGTCCACACAGCTAACTAAAGGTCCAGAGTTCTTCCCTCTTCAGCAGAAGTCACAGCTCCTTTTCAACTTATTTGCTATTTTTCATCAGATTGACACATCATTGCCTGACACTGTTGTGAAACACAGAGGAATCCAGGGCCATAAAATTCATACAGAGCCTTATTTCACAATACTTAATGAAGTAAGTACAAAAATATGACAAACCCAAATAAGTCTTCTGGAATTTTTCTTCTTCCTCCCAAACTGATGTTTGGAAATTTGTTTTCCAAGACAACAATTCCTGTGAAAAGTGCTTTCCAAAGAGACTCAGTCAATTCTAAGGTGAACAATGCTCCCAAAAAAGGGGTCTGAGGAGGGCATGTCCATTCCTTTCTCCTGATCATCTGCATTACAGGAGACATTGAGCAGTCTAACACAGTGCAAGGTACAGATAATGCAAATACCTAAGAAATCTAATAACAATTTTACAGCCAGGTAGACACTGTCCTAACCCTTATACTCATTGTGAAGTAATAAGGACACACTGCCAAGAATGATATTGCAGATAAGACTGGAAATCTGAAGTACCTTAAAAAAATTGAAATTGAGTAACACTTTAAGCATTTCAAATTGGGTATATCAGTGGATGAATGACACTTTCCAGTATTAAAGACATGGAGCTACAAAACATTTCAGAGCACCAGCAACTGAATGCAGCTCTACAAGACAAACATTTAGAAAATTAATCATTTTTATCTGTTAATTATCTCAGGCACTATCTGACTACGTCTTTCCCCTTTCCACTTTATTCAAGGACAACATAGAATGTTAGATTTGGTTTTAAATATAGAAAAATGTTGCTGGGTTGAAAAAATACTAGAAACTTTTGGCAAGGACAATTGAATGAGGCTGTCTTTCAGAAAGAGTGATGGAAATCAACAAATTACATGCCAAGAACAGGTAAGTACCTTGGAGGGATCTTAGCTACATACCAGAGTCTTTGCCAGCTGCACTCAGCATAGGCACATGAAAAAACCCCATGGTTAAGTAAAAGGAGCAAAGCAGGCACAGAATCATAGAATACCTTGAGTTGGAAGGGACCCACAAGAGTCACCAAAGCCCAACTGTTGGCCCTGCACAGGAGCTCCAAGAACCACACCATGTGAGTGTTGTCCAAACACTTCTTGAACTCTGACAGCCTTGGTGCTGTGACCACGTTGAATGAAAGGAGCAGAACAAAGATATAATGGGAGTGTGACTTAACATTCTCTAATTAAAATACAGTGTGCCAATAGGAAAAAATTGTTAAAAAGAAAGGAAAATAAAGAGGGAAAAAACAGACATCATTGGACCACTGGAAAATCTCTATACTGTTTGATGCTTTAAAAGCCAGAAGTAACAGAAATATCTGATAAAAACATACCTTGTAAGACATATGCACTATCTTTCTCCCATTATTCAGACACTACTAAGATTTTTCCATACCACATTCAATGACTGTCAGACCTTATATTGCCAGAAATGGAATATAGGAAGCAGCTATTATATAGAAGGAAAAGTCACAATAAAGAATGTAAAATGTCCATTCTCAAGGTAATAAATCTCAACATTTCTGCAGAAACAGATTTGAAGACCTCAAAGATGAGATGGAGAATTTAAGAGTTACTGAAAGAGAAGCAGGAGAGGGAAACTGAAGGGAAGAGAGAGGAGCTTCATTAAAAGAGGGGAGAAATATGTAACTGTGCACCCTGAGATTATATTGTACTAGTTAAAACTGACATAAATGTGTAACAAAACCGCTGTCCAAGAAGAAACAGAACTCAGGAGATTAAACTGATTTTTTTTTATGCTTTAAAAGCACATCATTGTGAGCACAAGCAGGACAGCACTGTGCACCTGCAGAAAGAACTTTTGTGCAGAAATAATGCCTTTCACCAAGTTATTGAAAATTGCTGAAACCAAAACTTGTATTGCAAAAAGGAATAATAGTTTGTTTTCTGGCTATATTAGGAAAGATACTACTGCATAATTAAAGCCAGAAGGCATAAAACCTTCTATTTAATTAAAACAGTATTGATTTACAAATGTCTAACACTATGTTTAAAGGAAAACACTGTAGTATGCAGTTCATTTAAAAGGGTATTCTCAAAGCTCTGAGAGTAAATTTGGGCTTGGCTCAGCGTGGCACACTAACAAGTCCAAGTTTTACAGGGCCAGTTAACCAAATTCTTCCAAATGGCAATCCTACCACAATTAAAAGCACATTGTTTTTAGTCTTTACAAGCAAAAGGCAGATGTCCCCCTGTGCAAGCTGCCACCTGCCCCCTAGTGCCTCCAGGGTGCCTGAACAGCATTTCAGTCATGTTCAGAGCACAACCTAACAATTTTTCCACGTGCTGTTTCAACCAGCATTCATCAGATTATCATTAGGTTCTATTAGTTCATAAACTCCACTATGAATGGATAAATGTGACCTCTGTGAATGGATCAATGTCTGTTACCCATCAGGTTCAATCAAAGTGCAATCTAGTAAGTCAATGTTTGACTAAAATGGCCAATCCACAAAATCTATAACAAATTGCCTCTAAACAAATTGCTTTTGTATTTTAAAACTAGGAGGAAAAGAGACTCAGAATACCAAATCTTTTGAAGTTTTGTTCTAACAAATGGCATACCAAAGAGAAATTAAGTTCATGTCAGAATTGCATTTCCTGAAGTTGGAAAATAAAAATGGGTATTCCAGAAGAATTATAAGGCAGTTTAATAGACACCTACTTGTAAAGCAGAGCCGTAGTGCCAGAGCAAAAGGCAAATTAGTAGTATTTAATTGAAGCTGTAGCCGAAGAAAAAGGTCTCACATAAGCGGTGTTTACTTTTACCCCAAAGAATACCTAATTCTGCCTTAGTGCCAAGCTTGGTTGGTTGGTAGATCTGATTTCATATCCCTTCAGAGCTGAGGTGAGCTCAGAGAAGAACAGAACAGCTGCAGTGATTTGTCTGGTGGGTGGTGATTTGTTAGAGTGAAGCAATCAGTCTGCAATCTGCCAGCATTAATAAAAAATTATTCAAGGAAGAGCCCAGATTAAAAAAAATTACAACCAATTTTGCTGCTTTAGTAGACTTCCTTGTTGGATTCTGTAAGTCACACAGGGTATGCTTTGGCAGCCACTCAATTTGATTTAATTTGATTTACTTTTGCTGGGCTGTAAGGGATTGTTTTCAAAAAGATAAGGTCTGTCAAAGGCACTGCTTTTAGCTCCTACCCATATTTCAAATCACATCTAACGTAAAGTTTCCTGGTATGGAAATTGCAGAGTATGATATGAAATTTGCATCTGCATACTTACATAAGCATAAAAGAATCTTATCAGGGCTTCCAAAAGGAGCCCATAATTAAATAGTATAATGGCACAGCTGTAACACCCTTTGGGAAGCCAATATTATGAAAAGACCAGCAGAGTTTTCATGTTGGGCAGTGACTTGCAAGTCAAGCAGCAGGTTCTCACTTCACCTGCACTCGCCTCCTTTGTGGACTGTGCCACAAGATTCTTCTTGCCTTTGAAAATGAGAACAATAGAACTTAAGTCCATACAGAGCTTGAGGTCCAGAGAGCTGAACTTACAGAAATTCCTACCCTATGAAATTTTTTATTTCTGTATGAGTTCAAAATGCATGGTATGTTATGTGCTGCATATCAGGAAGTTTTTGCCACAAGTGAAAGAGTTGTGCCAGGCCAGAATGAAGGTCGTGGACTGCTTACCATGAACCCACACAAGGTGATGCAGAGGAGTGAGGAGGCATCACCCAAACACACCACATAGCAGCTGGGAAGCAGCTAACGAGGCAGCAGCGATGACGAGGCAAGGGCAGAGCTCCCTCAGCAATGGGAGGCTGTGCAGACACTGCCCTGAAGCCCCAGCCGTGTCCTGAAGCACGTGCTGAATGCAGGGACAGTCCTTGTCAAAGTCTGAGCCTGCCAGTTGGCTGCTCTGGGGAGTGTGCAAGGGCTGTGATAACATGTCTGAATTTCCATGTAGACACACCATCTGTTCATAAACCGTGCGCTTCACATTGCCAGTAACGCTTAAGGAACGGTTTTATTTTCAGCTATAGCTTACATTTCTCTGAAGAAACATAGCCTTTTTTTTTTTTTGGCTCTGTGGTTTTCTATTGTACAAGTAAGCCAAGCACAAATTACATTAAAATTCCCTGATTTCTATTATTCCCATGAAATCTAAATTTTAGATCTGGAGCTATCCATCTCTACTTCAAAATGAATTAATTTGAAATCCATGAATCATTTCAATGCTAACAGTAAATAATTTCAGATATCATTCTGAAGGTTAAATACATCATGTTAATCCAAAAGTAAATTTTTTTAAAAGGTATTTGAAGAAAAAATTATTCTTCCCTCCCCAAAATATGATCAAATGATGTCAACAGTTTTGCCTGAAGCCACAGAGTATACTCTGTATATGTGTAAAGCTGCAGCTGTGCTTACAGCACTTCCTCAGTCTGTCTGCAGACACAAGAATCACATTTTGATTTCATGAGAATGCAGAAACAGGAATATCAATGGTGGTACTGACAGCAGCAAGATTAACATGCAGCTCTTGAAATGCAGCACTGTATTTAGCTAGTGTCATTTTGGAAGGATATCAGTATCTCAAAAAGTCAATAAAAACCAGAAGTAATGTTACAACATGCATTTTATGCAAACATATAGCTGCGGAGGCTCCTCCACACACAAAGTGTCAGGAGAAGAAAAGTAAAATGTTACTTTGAAATAGCCAAAGTCATAATCTATAAAGTTGATATAAAAATTAAATTATGGAAAAGCTTTGGAAAGGTTTAAACCCTGCCCTGAAGGGAGTTACAGGCTTTACTTGGCCTGGCAAGACACCAACCATGACTGTACTGTAACCACTAAGCCCATCTATTTGCTTGAGATGTTGAAAGACTAACAGCAGATGAGGAACAAACGCTTGAGGCTCTGAAAATCAGAGTTTCAGCTGCCTCCAGGGCTGTGTTTTCTTGGACTCTGCATAGTCACACTGGAGGCATTCAAACTACTCTGCATCTTTCTGTCTCTCAGTAGAGAGATACAGAGCAGCATCACAGAGAACTCAAATTTGGGACTCCCTTTGTAGCACAGAGATTTAAAGTATGTAATGCAACACACTCTGTTGCTACTTCCAGGGAACACTGAAGGGTACCCTTCCTGGAAGTTCCTACAAACACACCTCAGAATCTATCATGTAGGGAACTGCACATATCCTGGGGTAAGAAATCCCATATAATGCAATGAGCAGTCCTTTTTTTTAAATGCATAGACATCAACACATTCTGAACAACAGATAGGAACTTGATTTTAACAGTTCATCTTCCTATGGCACAACACATACAGGCTCTAATACCTGGTGAACGCTTTGGAGAGGGCATGTTGCATTCTGCCTCTTTATATGTGAAACAGAGTGAAAGGCACTTGGCATGAGACTTTCCAGTACTGGACAGTTGGGCAGTGTAAAACAGTCTGAATCACCCAAGATGCTGCCACTTTTACTTACCAGCTTATGATATTTTTCTCATAGTTTTTGTACCAACCCACAGTGTTCATGACATGACTGAACAAATCATGAAAGTAATTTCTCGTGCTGTTCAGTGACAAAGAGGTTTAGCTGCCTCACATGAAGAATCACACATTTACCTGCAAGTTGTAGTCCTGAAGAATTTTCACTAGTGAGTCTCTCAAATTAGGAATCTCCATGCCTTCCTTAATGCGGTGGATCAAAAGAATAGGATCAACGTGGGTTCCAATGTTGTTCAACAAACCAGTAATAAAAGCTGTGAAAACCAAGAGGCAGAGAAATTAAGAAAACCAATCCAGAGAAATAGCTGATTAAAGGATGCCTTGGTGACTAACTGCAGGCTTTCGCTGATCCCATGACAGTTCTCTACTAAGAGATAACACCAAGACTTTTTCACAGTCTTGCTATGTTTCTTGTAGCTGTATTGACTGGAATACAAGCCTTTGGGAAAGAGAGGAAGATAAAGATTGGCAATTCACAGAACTTCCAGTGTATTCAGAAAAGGGGTAACTGAGTCTTCAGCACAAATCCACAAGTAAATAATGTATTTTGATTCAATAACAAGGGCACTCAAGCAAACAGAATGAGAAAATGATCTACATTATGTGACTATTCCACTCCCAGTTTCAGGGTTTAAAAACAAATTTTCAAGCACCTAAGCTAATTTCAACATGTTTCTAAACATTGGTGAGAGTGACACAATAGAAGTCTTTTGCTTGTTGAAGAACATCTGGCTAAACAAAGCACTAGAAGGATGAACATCAACGCTGTGTTTTTTCTTCAACTGAGGAATATTGCTGGAGTTGCTCTGCATATAGGCAGATGGAACTGCAAGAGTTCTATATGCTTTGAATCCCTTTTGCTCTAAAAATGTCACTGATTGTACCATCACTTTTAGTGATGGACTGCATTTAAGTATGGGTAATTTGAGAATGCCACTCCTCTAAAGGAGTAACAGATTCTGGTCACTTCTTCCTGTCAGAAACAGCAGCCAAGGGATGAAAAGGTACATATTTTGACACTAATTCTACAAGACTTTCAATCCCCAGAAGAGATCCCAAGAGAGACTTTAAAGTCTTGATTTAAAGCCCCAGAAGAGGTTGCAAAAACTAATGGGGTAGATAGTTAAAAAAATCATTTTTCCAGTCTTTTGAACTTCTCTGAATCTGCCTCCTGAGCAACACTGATGTTGCTTATGTTTTGATTCCATCAAAATTTTTAACTTGGAGTAGTTATTTATATAATGGATGAAAGGTGACTCAATCTTACCTTTGTAACACAGAAACAAAATAAATTAGTTATTTTACTGAGGAGTAGGAAGGTCTAGATTCTTTATTTTCAGAATTCGCAAGGGAAGCAGGTGCAATAAACACAACATCCTCATCAAGCCTGCAGACTGTGTTTTGAGGCTGTCTAAAAATAAAGTCTCATTCTGCTAAAAAGCACTACTCTCCCCTTGACTGTCATTAAGGACATTAAGGACTATGCAGAGCTTAATTTAAAGGTTGAACCTCTAAGTCCTCATCCTGCAGCACACCTTTACTCTGTCTTACTGCAAGTTTTTATGCACAGGAGACAGTGTGTTGTGCTTCCCAAACCAGAGCACCTCCCTGGTCGTACGTAAACACCTTCCCTGGCACACACATGAATAATTCAATCCTTTAATTGCAATAGAATTTCAGAAAAAAAACACATGGCAAGGCTTTTCAGAAGCTCTCCCACTTACGTGGTTTGTCAATGGAATATGAAATGAGGTCTTCCCAAAGCTCTCCATCGTCCTGTTCCTTGGCAAACTCAATGGCTTTATCTACATCTTGCAGTTCTTCCATGATCATCTTCAAGGCACTGCGGCTGTTGCCCATCCTGCCTGGAAGGAAAACCAAGTACAGTGCTTATCAATGCTCAGTACTTTTAAGAAGCTCTTCCAATTATGAATTTTGAGAGTGTGAAGTTGACTCAAACTAATTCAACTGCGACCCAATCTAATCTAATCAGAATGCAATTCCCAGAGCAATCAGTGCAATAGGAAGAAGTGCTTGGAGCACTTTGCTGGACTGGGACCCGGAGGCTTTCTAAGGGTCACTTAGGGGTTCTGAGCTGCAGCAACACCTGCTGTGAGGGGCAGTGTGTCTATGTGCATACATGTAAACTATGATACAGAGCTATGGGCCCTTTTAAGAGCCCACATGGGCACTCTTAATTTGCAGTAAGTATAGCACAGCTTACCCCATGAAAAATAAGAGGAGGAAACAGGAAGAAGTAGAAGAAATTATGAACTATTCTTCAAATAAATTCATGAGTAAATCCTAGTCTACTCCCAAATGGTCCACAAAACATTCTACTTATTATATCAGAGATTGTTTTAAAAAATGCTTTCTATTCTGTTCATGACTAATATATAAACAGACATAAAAATCAGATTTACAATCTCATTCAGAGGTAGAATTGTTGGCCACCTCGAGGAGTTAATTTACAATTAATTTTATTAAAAAAAGAAAAGATAGAAGGCAACATAACCATATCTTCCATCCCAGCAAATGATAATACTAAGCTTCTGGGATGTATTCAGAACAAAGCCTTTGTTTTATTTCTCCTCTCTCTTCAAAACTGACAGTACTACTCTTCTCTTGGAGATTGTATCAAAAATACCTCCCCTCCCAACCTGTTCTCCAAAGCCTTCCCAACAGTTCCAAAACCCCAGAAAAACACTAAGTCAGACACACAATAAGACAATATATGGAGTTAAGACATCACATTAATCATACAGTGCTTTGTTTTACTTTCTAAATAATGTAATTTGCATGTACTGACTGCACACCAACTTTGTCTCTGGGAGAGCATGTTGAACAATATTAGACAATACATTTTCACAGCACAAAATGTATTACAAGATCAAAAGTGTGTTGCAATTTATCACACCAAGCATTACTTACTCAGAAGATAGACTGTCTCTTCTACAAAGTTCCTTTGTTGGCAGATCTCAAGAGCCTTGAATTTAAGGGAAGAGAACACAGGAAACCATGTAACATGAAAATTTTATTGGTCTCAAATGCTGCAAGAAGCTTATAGATATTTTTCCACCAAGTTACATTACCCATTTTGACAGAAATACAGCTCCCTGCCACACACTACTTAGGAGAAACTCCATGACACTTTTTAAAATTCTCCTCTGTGACTGAATAAATCTGGGGACAGGACAGGTAAACACCAGCACAATTATCAAAACTACCAAACTAATTACCAGTAAGTTTTTAGTAACAGAAAATCTGCAGGGCTGGTATGCCATTAATGATGCCATGTCTGTTTCCAAACTGAAAACAGAATGGGAAACAGAAAGCAAACTCAAGATTCACAGCATTCCTGAAAAGGCAACTGCTTACCAATAAAGACTTTCACACTTGGAGATCACAAGTCTAAATGCATAAAATACAGCTACAACTAAAGATGTAGGTAGGAATTAAGTTTTCCTTACATTCTCATTATTTTAGATGGGTTACTATGAAGAGATTTGGACAATGAATTTTGTGGTAGGGGTAAGCAAATTACCAACTAGATACATCAAGTGAATGAAGGTATAAATAATACTAATAAGTTATAAACACAGCTGACAGCTTTTTTCCCCTCTCCCCTTAGAAGTTAAAACTACAAAGCATCAGGTGTTCAGTAGTTGTAGGTGCTGCACATTTCCTGACTGTCATGCTCCCTCTGGAGGAAAACAGGGAACATTCCTACTTCTCTTTTAGTGTATTTTATAAAGCATTTGCTGAACTGCACTTGAATAGATGTGGCTTACTTCTAAAGAACAAGAATTACTTCTTCTTGCTGGGTTTATATATTCATTAGAGCAATAATAAGAGTGACTTTTTTCAAATAGAAATTGCTTTTTGCAATTTATACACTGCACTGGAACCAGCTTAACAGGAACTTAAAATATTGGTAACTGGGAAATTCTTAGTCCTGTTTTTATTCCCTTAGAAGAAAGATTTGTATGTGGCAAAAAGTGTTACTATATGACCCAAGTGGCAAGAATAATTACAGAATTAGTAGTGACAGTAAATTAACTAAGTGTTATGTAGTGTTGATATCTTTTTTCTCTTCCTTAGGTTGTTACTGAAACATATTAAGGTTAGAATGACCTTTTTTTCTAACATCCTTTTCTCTCACTTTGGTGACTACTGCACCACACCTTCCACAAGTTTAAGAGTCTCTGACCTATTCCTGCAGTGCCAGCAATGAGCTTGCAGCAGTTTCACACAGCACTTTTCTGCACCACCCATCACTGAAGACAGGAGGCTGAATCTGCAAGAACTGCAACTAATTCGCATCAAAATAAAAAAAAAAAGTGCAGATGAGATTTTATATATAAAACCATGATCACAGAGATAATATATCAGACAAAACTAAGAGAATCAAAAAGTTAAAATCAAGTCAATACTGTAGACAAAAGTCTCGGGCTGGAAACCTTGCAGGCTCAGTGCCTAAAGAAAGATCACTGAGCCAAACTGGTTTCAGGTAATGGTTTCAATGAAGACCAAGTCCACAATTCCAGGAAAGCATTTTCCATTGTTTCCTGCTGTTGCACAGTAAAGTTGACAAAATCACTCAAGACAAGAGAGGTGCTCGAAACAGTAGAGTTCTCTTTGGAATGTTACCCATGTAAAATGCAATATTCAATATTACACTTAAAAACTACTCCCCTAGTGTCATTATAGTTGCTTACAGACAGGCATCCTTTCACAAGGTCAGGTCTGCACAGCCATTAATAACAACTAATAGAAATAATAAAATAATAATAGAAATAATATGACTTTAGAATATAAAGGTAGAAAAACTCCAGTTATAGTCACTGATTTTTCAAGATCTAACACTGACAGCTCCTAGATTTGGCAAAATGATTGTCCCTTTCTTGCAATCACAACCTGCTGCTCAGTCAGGCCAGGTACTGATGAATAAATATGCTGTAGGTACGCACCAAGTGTGAATTCAGAACTTGTGCGTTAAAAACATCCACTAATTCCTGCCTTGGTGATTGAGAGAAGGTTTCAGCTGTCGTCAGCTGTGCAAATCAAACTTACGCAGGTGATGGTCACAAACTCAAGGGATCCCTCAATTTGGCACTAGAGGGCAGTACCAGATACGGTTAGAAATTCACAACACTGCAAGCTACAGACCAGACATAAAAATCTGTGTTTAGATTTTAGGGGCTTACCTTCTCCAGTGGACAGTGTGTGCTGTCTCTGAGAAATGGTAGTAAGTTTGGTCGATCATATTCAGCATAGAGGCTGATCTGTTTCTCATGGTATCGCTGCCCTTTATGGTGGTCTCTTTTGAAAAGCTTGTGCAAGTACTAGGAATCAAAAAAGAATCAGAACTCAAATTCACTTATACAGTATTATTAATAGAATCATAGAATTTCCTGACTTGAAAGGAGGTCATCAAAGTCCACCTGCTGGCCCTGCACAGGACAGCCCCAGAGTCACACCATGTCCCTTAGAGCACTGTTCTAATGCTATCTGGACTGTCAGCCTTGGTGCTGTGGCCACTTCCCTAGGAGCCTGCTCAGTGCCCACCCACTCTATAGGTGAAAGTTTTTACCCCATGAAATGTTTTAACCAAAGTATCTTGAGTCTAGATACTGTGGCAAAGCTCCTTCCTTCCTATATGAGCACAGAAAAGCCTTGAAAATGAGAGTCACTTTTATTCCAGTGGAATAGGCTTCACATTTTGCTGCATCCCTTCCCTAAACTGACAGTCATCAGCCAGTTGCCCTTGCAAGGCTCCTGGGGGATGGCTGCAAACTTCACAGAGCTGCTCCCCATACTCACGCCCCTACCACAGCAATGGCTCCCAACTAGAACAGTACCCTGAAGCCCATCTGTACACAGCAGCAAGTTAAACTTCCCTCCCCAGCACAGCCCAAGCCCATGGCCACAGGTTATGTATTCCACTGACAGCATGTTCAGCCAAGGAGGTGCTTTTGCAATAGCAGTGTGTGATACTGCAATTCTGTACAAACAAGAGCACTCCTCAGTGTATGGAAGCCACAGTTCTAAAGACACAAGCAGTTCACTGTCTCTATAGATCAGCAAAACACATTTCAGCGCTGCACCCCACTAACCAACCCCATCTTTGTGTAGGGAAAAAGGAGGAATATAAGCAAGAAGTAACTGACAATAGAATACAAGTGCCTACAATGCTTTTAGAAGGACTTCATGGTATATTAATGAGCAAGCAGTATGTTATCAAATTCTCACAGGTACACATTTTAAAATCATTTTACTGTTTTAAAGACACTACGGCCATGTTCCAGAGTGAATCTGCAGAATTAGCCACTTTGGCTCTGATGATTTATGAAATTTCTGTGTCAGGTGAACTCTGGCAAGATAAGCACACCTGTAAAAGATATATCCAGGAAAGAGTTTATTCAGCTCAACTTGAAATCAACAGAATATAGAAATACTCACCACGTGCTGTAACTCAGGCCTGTTTTCTAATTCTTCCACAACTCTATCAATCTGAAAGGAAACAAACCTGTGATAAACAGCAAATTGACAGGACTGAAAGAAGGACAGGCAATACAAGGCAGCATTGGACTGCCATGCCATGAACTTGTTATACTCACAGAAATTTTATCTTCATTATCCAAAAGCATGTCTACTGCTTTCTACAATAAAGAAAGAGAACTCACGTAAGAAACAGGTACACATATTTTCTCACATTCTCTACAGTACTGTGCTTATTCACAGATCACAGAATCACAAAATATACCCAGCTGGAAGGGACTCACAAGGATCATCGAGTCCCGCTCCTGTCCTTGCACAGGACAGCCCCAAGAGTCACACCCTGTGCCCAAGGGTATTGTCCAAACACTCCTGGAGCTCTGGCAGCCTTGGGGCTGTGCCCACTGCCCTGGGGAGCCTGGTCAGTGCCCACCACCCTCTGGGGTGAGAACCTTTTCCTGAGATCCAACCTGACCCTGCCCTGACACAGCTCCAGGTCATTCCCTGGGGGCTGTCCCTGCCCTGGCACAGCTCCAGGCCATTCCCTGGGGGCTGTCCCTGGTCCCACAGAGCAGAGATCAGTGCCTGACCCTCCTCTGCCCCTCCCGAGGAAGTTGGATCTGCAATAAGGTCTCCCCTCGGTTTCCTCTTCTCCAGATGAGCACACCAAGTGCCCTCAATGTCCTCACTCGCGGCCCCTCCAGGCCCTTCCCCATCTTCACTGCCCTCCTTTGGACACTCTCCAGTGGCTCAATCTCTCCCTTCCATTGTGTTCCCCCAAACTGCCCCCCATTGCAGGTGAGGCTGCCCCAGTGCAGAGCAGAGCGGGACAATCCCCTCCTTGGCCCGGCCGGCCATGCTGGGCCTGATGCCCCCCAGGACAGGACAGGGATGTCCCTCCTGGCTCCAGGGCACTGCTGACTCGTGCCCAACTGGCCATGATCAGGACCCCAGTGCTCCTGACAACCTGTGACCTACAGAGCTGTGTCTGCCAGCAGCAGGTCTGCCTGCCATGGTTCGAGCAGTGACTTCACCAGCTAAAAGGGACAGAGCTTTATGGCACATCAATACCATAACTGAGGAAGCTTAAACTAATACACTACTCAGCCTGGGGCTGCAAGGATCTCTTTTCTCTTCCTTACAAGCTACTGAGTCTGTTCTCTGCCTCTCTTGGCTGTCCCAGGTTGGTCAGAGAGGAGCCCTTTGAGAACAGCCCTGCCATGCCCCTGTTTGCCCAATCACACTCCCTGGAGCCCTTAAATCTGCCCCAGCTGCTCTTGGCACTGTCCCCTGCTCACCAAGTTGGCTGCTGAGGTGTCCTGACTCCTCTTAACTCATTGATTTTTAATCTGTTAAAATATCTCCAGTGGTAAGTGGATATAAAATCATTAAGATCAGCACACCTCTGAATCAAAATGCATGACTGTCAGATGAATATTGCAGAGATACTCTTTTCAGCAAGAGTAATTCAGAGAGCAGTTTGCACAACATCAGCATTCCCTCCCAGCACAGCATTACAGGAGAACACCTCATGTATTCTTCCAGAATACTTCTCCCAAGTTTCCTCACTAAATGCACTTACACAGCAGGTGAAGTGTGCCCATTGAGCAATCAGTGGGCACAGAAAGCCACTGCCAAATGACTGTCCCACTGCAAAAGGGCAGTGCAAGGTGACAGCTACACAAGAAACACACAGCTCAAGCTGCCTTACAACTGGATTCCTCCAAGCAAACAAGACCATGAAAGCTGAGTGGCCACTGGAGTTCTGGTTCTGCTTCCTCTTACAAGAGCAAATTTTGCTTCACATTCAAAAAATACAAAACCACAGATTCCTGACATGATTTATTCCATTTAAGTGAAAAGAGTTATAGTTTTCCCCCCTTATGTAGTTTAGGATGGGCATACTAAAGATGATGACCTGTGGTACAAATGGCTCTGTATTTTAACTGCAGTGATTAAACAACTACTGCACTGAAAAAAGAGCAGATCTACTTGGTTATCTTCACCAAGGATCATACCAAAACTCCTTTGCTCAGGTTTTATAGCCAGCTAGAAAGAAATAATACAGAATTCAGCAAAAAACAAACACTTCCTGAGTTTTAGAATTTAGGTTAAAAATCTTGCAAACTTTCAAAAGCAGATTAATTGAGTGTAGTGAAGGAAAAGTGGGAACTACATTTAATATATGCCTAAATAAATCTGCTGTCTTCTTTCTTTGGCTTATTAACAGCATTACTTGATTAGAAATAAAGAATATCACAGAGAAATGATACTCTGTGTGAAATGATATTCGATGTTGTGACTTGAGAATCACAACAATGACCTTGGATCTGGCACTCTTCTCACTGTGAGTGACAAATGGAAATGGAAAGGAAATACAAATGGAAATACAAAGTTAAAAAATAATCCTTGGGTCAATTATTCTGCAGTCTAGGCAAACATAATCTTCCTCACCTCAGAATGTATCCAGACACAGCAAACACACTCTGCCTCATTTATTTCTAATCTGTTAAAATATCTCTAGTAGGAAGTGAATATAAAATCATTAAGATCACCATACCTCTGAATCAAAATCCATGAGCAGAACAATTTTGTCTCGGATAGAACTGAAGAGATTGTGCTTGTGAATCAGCTGGAAGACGTCTTTGTGCCTCAGAGTCAGGTAGATTTCTAGGGCTCTGCCATAGCGCTGGTCGTAAGTATACCTGATAAAAACAGGGTTATAATGCATGGATCTCACACACCCAAGTGCAGGAAAATCACCTCTGAGGGAAAAGATAAACAAACCCTAGTATGTAAAGCTTGTTAGGATATACTCCTTGGGGTTCATTTTTGTTAGAGGGAAATAAACACCAGGCAACATTAATTTCACCTCTGTTTATATTTGCCACTGCATTTGTGTTCTGACCTGTGGTTTTCTGCACTTTCATTTTCTGTTTTCAAATCACAGGGAAGCCACACAAAATGCCAGCTTTTCAATTTTTGGAAACCAATTTGAACACTCTTAAGAGCTAAAAACATTGTTCTCTAAAAACTTCAGTAACATGGTGATGGAGAGGAGTTTTGCTTTCTTCAAAGAACCAGTAGGAAAAGAACTTAACACAGTGATCAGGTTGAGAAAATCAGAGCTTTACCCTGTACAAAGTGGCCTAGAACCGGATCAGTTTTGGCACATTTTCCAGTCTCGGATTTCCAGCCATGCAGTAACTTCTCCTTAAATAGTGGGCAATAACCCCAACATTTTATTTTCCCGTAGGTAATTCCAAAAAGCACACTTCACAAAAGGTTTCCTCTGGCAGCATAAAGAGGAATGCCAGCTATTTACTTTGGAAAGAGGAGTAGGAAATCCAATCTCATGCTCAACAATTTGCTTTCATATACGATGCGAACTTTATAAGGAAGGGTAAAGAATTGCTAAGCTGTGCAATCAGCAGAGTGGAGAGGAGAGAAAGCCAATACTCTGTAGACTGAAGCAAAGAATATTTCTGTTAAGAGAGTTAAGCAAATACTGATAAACTACAGCACACTCTTTCAAGTGTACTTTTGGTAACGGGAATTTAAAATTGTACTCACAATTCTGCAAGTGTTCGGAGCAAAGTCCTGTTCTGTGGATCTTTCTTCAGGTGATCCACTACAGCTTGAACTATGATTGTGTTGTTGTACAGATCTCCAGGCCACTCTTTTATAAGGGTTGCAAACCCCTAAAAATATAAGAGATAGTAACAGAAATAGAAAGAATGGCCTATGGAACATTTTGAAACATCAAAGCTTCAGAAAAGCCTCTGAGATGATGCCTGCTGTGCTTCACCTTTAAGCAACTTTTCTGTGTCCACAGACATGCCCAGTGCAGAACACAAATTTTTCTTTCTCACAGGAGTGTTATTAAGATTCATGAAGCCGAGACCCTTTCAGGTGCTGTAGCCTTTGTGCATCACCTCAGCCACTTATGCTACGTTCAACAAACTAAAAATAACAGTATCTATAATAAATAATTAATCTCACAGTATTTGCATGCTGTGAAGAACATTCTATTTACTCACTTAAAAACAAAATCTAAATCCAACTTTTTAATGTTGTCATTACTGTGGAACTGTCCACTGACAATCTGTTTCAATACAATAGAGAATTTGCTGTCAGAATTCTACACTGCTGAGGGTGTTTGGCTGGCAGTAACTATTCCATGTAGACACATCAGGCTGAAGTACCTCGTAGTCGCTCTCCAGAAACTCATGCAGGACCATTTCGTAGATCAGAGGTTTCAAAACTGGATCCCGTCTTGGCAAGTAAGGACTGATTGCCTATAGGAAGAAAGAGAAGAAGGTGCCAGAAGGGGAGTGACATGAAACATCCCAGTACACTAATGAGAGACAAAAATTGTTGTGAAACAAAACAACAAAGCTATGCACAGAACGTGGCCCTTGGAAATCACTGGAAGCCTACATACTCTTACCTGTAAGCAGTATCCTGAAGTTATTTACTTTGGCATTACACATATTGGAATTGTCTTATTTGAAAGAATTTTCTTTTGAAAGACAGGTGGCAAGATATCAGTTATAATGGGAGAATCCGTCACTGCCCTTAGAGAAGTCTGAATATTTACTGTTAGTCGGTTAGAAAATAAAACCCATGAAAGACTACTCAGATGAAGAATGTTTTCAAAATCCATTTTGTCAAGTCTTGGCCTTGTAAAAGGTATAAGGATTCATTAGCTGAAAAATGTATACTTCTGATTTATGACCGACCGTGGGGTCACTGCATTTTATGAAGTGTTATGTTTTGCCAGCTATTTTTACATATCCAAATGAAAACTAATTTGAGAGCATATCCCTTCATGGAAAGGATGAAGGCATGTGTTCTGTTGCTATATAGGAAGTGATAAGGAATTGCACCCCAGGAGGCAGGAGATGAGAACCTGCCAGAATAAATCAGCCCATAGCCTGGAATTTCAGCACATCATCTTATTAGCACTATTATTCCATGCAACTAGAGGCCAAAATTATTACCACATGCCAAAATAAATCCTACTGCTACTAGCTGCATGGGGACTTGGGGGTTTGTAGCTGAAGGATCAACACTGACAAAATTCCTCCACACACTCAGAGGTTGTTGCCTGTTGCCCACTACTGGCACATGGTACAGTAATATTTTGTTAATGAAGCTGCTTGAAAGAAGAAAGAGAAATAGGATCTCGCTCCATTTTTTTTTCAGACAGCAATGACTATTCATGACAAATGCTCTTAGTATTTAAATCAAAACAATTCCCTAAGTTACATATTGCATTAAAGCCTTCCACCTGTAGGTGAGAGAGGAAGTACAAATACAAGATCAATAAAAAAAGCATTGGTAATGACTCTGCAAAAATTAACAGTTCATTGCTCACAAGAGGCCTCTTCTCTCCCTGTGCTGTTTGAGCTTGGCCAGTCTTTGAAATGTGGTGCTGCCAACATCAGCTCCCACCATCTGTCACAGAGTTTACCAGTTTCTTCTTAAGAGTTGCTTACAGACTTTTCATGAACAGGTATAAGGAGGAGGTATACACAAGAAAGGCCAAGTAAAAGTTGACACAAGTTAGCCTAAACCAGCTCACCAATAAGCCCAAACCACAATTATTGCTTCCTCAAAGGATAGCCATGAGGTGAAAAAGGCTGTCTGGATAACGCTGCTCTCTGCTACGCCCTCTGGAGTCAGGTGAACTCTTGCAAGTGTCCTCTAGCCAATGTTTTGGTCATTAAAGCACTGCTGCTGCCAGCTGATCATCCTGCACCCCTGCTGGAAGCCACTGCTGTCACAGCAGAGCCAACAGAATGAAGCATATCCCCATGCCACAACAGCCAGCACTCACAGAGTCTGGCACCTTCCTCTGGATCCATCCACCTTCCTCACCTGTTGGAGCCCAGACATGGTATTTTATACTGAAATGACTCGAGTACAACCATGTAACTCCCTCAAGCCACCACTGCTGGAGGCTCTACCATCTTGGAACTGCCACAAGAAGGTTTGCTAGAGGATATTCACTGAAGATATGTGATGTCAAGACACCAAAACGCAACCTTTAGTAGCCAAACAGGACCATTTAGTAGAGAACACTCAAACCCACCCTAAAGCCACATGTAGACAAACAAGACACTCCCCACACAGGCTTTGACATTGGGGTACCACAAACCCCTCTGCAGGAAGGAAAGTTTAAACCTTTAATTTCACTGCCACCTTAGTTATTGGCAAAGCACACTAGATTGGAAACGTCGTAAATCAGGCACTCTTATATGCAATGCAAATTCTTTTAAGAAAATTCCATTTAAAATAAACTTTCCCCAAATCTCAAATAGTCTCATCAGGGCTTACAGTTATTATAGCACAATTACAATATGGTGTGTAATATCAGCTGGTTAGGTAAAGAGGTAAAAATTCCAAACAACACACAAGTGATCCCAAGCATTACAAAAACTCCTTCATTTAGATCCAGCTTAACTCAGTTCATCCTTTATGATACTCAGATATCTCTAGGATTTTGGAAAAAGTTATATGGGACTGAAATAGTAAAATAAGGCAGGCATTTTCTAAAACTGCAACTTGAAGCTGAATAATGTAATGGACTGCAACTTTTGATTTTCTGAGAATTCTAGGCCTAAGCCCTTAGAAGAAAAAGAAGAAATTCTGAAGGTTGAAAACAACCATTTAGAAAGGCAGTAATTGAGCAGAGATGCTTTGCAGCAAACCTGCAAGTATTTTTATATTTACAGTCTGCTGGGTGACATAGGCAGAGACAAGACAAACATCCCTTACAGACACATCTGAAAAAAACCCAAAAGGATTACGAAGCAATGTATCAAAATTTCACCTGTACCTAAACTCTGGTCCTTTACTGGACTGAAATAAAGAAACAGAAACATGGGACTTCATCTTTCAAGGTGGCAAAGAACGCACCAAACCACTAAGAAGTCACACAAAGGCAAGGCTGTTCTTGCACTGGAGTGGCTCTAAAACAGAAGTCAGACATTTCTGAAACTCATACTGCTGAAACACTTTTGGTCTTTGAACAGAATTAAATAGCTCAAAGCCAGAAAGGGACTGCGTGCTGTGAGATCTTAATACTATGTCCTTTTTGGCTCATTGAGTTTGAATAGGAAGACATAAAATTCAGAAGTAAATGTACACGTGTTACCAAAGGGAGTGTGCATAATGTTTTCTACTGGTTTAGCAGTGACAGTACCACAGCCTTATGTCCTGGGCAATTTATTGACTGAGAATCTCACAGTGAAGGTGTACTGCTCCAGTAGCTGGCTTGTGACCAGGGAAAACACAAGACATGGCAGACTGCTCCTCTTTCTTGCCACTATTTCCAGCACACAGCACAGGTCTTGGCTTGGCAGTTCTTGGACACTTAAAGTTGTGTATCTGTTGCAAGGGACCTGAATTTTCTAGAATGACTGGCACCCACAGAGACTACTTTCCTCAAGAGCTGGCAGAGGATTTTCAGGACACGCTGGAAATGAATGAAGAGTAAATGAGAAAGATAGAATTAACTGTGAGCATCTTTGTAAGTAAAGGCCTTGGGCATGGGTCTTTTACTTGGAGACTGTCAACAAGTAAAAATACATAGCTGAGTGCCTGGATATGCTATGCCTCCAATCCTGTTTTAAGGCATGTTACACATACACATCAATCTGAAAGACAATTAGAAACAGCAAGAGATCTGGGGCAAGAATACCACAACAGGGCATTAAGTGTGATGCTTTAGATGCTCCATCAAAACATGCAGTAAGTACAGCATGCAAATTCCTTGAGTGCAGACACAGAACTTACCTTAAGCTGACCTATTTCTTTAAACTTGTAAACTTCGAATTCCCAGAGTTCCGTGTTTTTGCCAAGAATTTTCTGGCACTTTCTGGAAGGAAGATGAAAAGAGAGAGAACAAAAATAGGTACAGAGCATAACACAAATGTGACAGCATTACTGCAAGAATTCCTTTTGCCTTCTCCCTATCATGACGTTCACATCAGGGGCTGCTTTTGGCACTGCTTTCAGCAGAGCATTCTCCTCCTTTCAGACCTTAAGATTTTGTTGCATGCAAGACAACTAACTGCTTATTATGCATTCATCCTTAGTGATTAGAGCCATAATAGCATTCATAGAACCACAAAATAGTTTGGGTTGGAGGGGAGCTCAAACACCACCTAGTTCCAACCCCCAAGCCACAGGCAGAGATGCCATCCTCTCAGTGAGCTTTATAAGTGAATTTTTCACATCTCAGACGAGAAAAACTGAGCACTTACCAAGATATGTTTATGCTTACACATACATGAAAACACAAATCTTGGCTAATCTCTCATTCTTACTTTAGATACCCGTATTTGATGTTTTTGCTTATACCCATGTAAAACCAAATTATTTTCTGATGGTCTTACACACTAGTAAAATTAGTTTATCAAAATCCAAAGAAAACCTCAGCTTTGAAAATCTAATATGACTCTGAAAAATCAAGGCTGACTTTCAAAAACATGTATGTCTCAATTCCAGTTGAAGTTTACAATAACTTCTAGGTCAGTACAGGCAAGGAAATTTAGGGCACAATAAATACATCTCAATGCTTTGAAACCTCAGAAAGTCCAGAACACACAGAAAATCAACATCCCCAAATACTTCAGGATCAGTAAGTTGTTTTTGCTTCTTCCCCATGCACAGACACAATTCAGCCAGCAAAGAAGAGCTTTAATGCTACATTACCGAGCAGCCAGGTCATACTCTCCTTTCTCCACCAGGTGATTTACATACGCTAAGCCAATGTCCTGAAGGGAATAAAAATAAAGAATTAGTTATAGAAGTTTGGAAGTGAACTATTTGACTCCCACAATAACTACCAGAACAGCAGTGCATGAAGCTGGAAAGTCAAACACCAGGCTCTAAATGGATCCCCTGATTCTCCTTTGTAAGTAGGGCCCACAGAACAGTCAACATAAAATACCTGGTAGACCATTCACAGGCTCAAACTAAAGTGCTCTTTTAAATAATTCTCATAACCTCATTCATGCTGAGAAGGCTGTGCCACCTCTCCTTATTAAGGATTGTTCAAACCACGTAACTTCAGTGCTTGCAATAGTTCAAATAGAAAATACCAACATGCTCTTTGCCAACACAAAGTTTGCAGAGAGGGGCAAAAAGTTGGTTGAGAATATAAAGTCTAGTGTTGCTCAATAAAGTGCAGCAATTACTGAGAGCTTTGCAAGATTATCAGGTATTATTACATACTAAATTTCTCTTCGCAAGAGTTCATCACACAGGTCAGTTGTAAAATTTTTCTAGTAGGCATTTAATATATATTAAAATTTTGGCAGGGGTCTTCTGCTGTATTCTCAATACTTGTGTCCATGTTGACACAACCCAGAGTATTCACTGCATAACTTAAGAATCAAATCAGTAAAAGCACATTGTTTCTAGGGAAAAGAAAAAGAAAAAAGAGAAAAAAAGGGGAAAAAAGGAAAAAATAAAGCTCAATAATGAAAAAGAAGTCCTTGTTTCTTACAAGAACAAGCATTTGGGTCTTTTGAAGCACAATACTTTTTTGATCAAGGACAGTACTGACCAGAGCAGAATATGAACACAGGTATGCAACAACTTCAACTGGTCAATCTGCTAAAAAGTCAGAAAAAAGATGCACACACAGAACATTTTAAGATTTCATTCCATTATAGGAACAACCTTTGTATTTTTAACTTCACAATTCTCAAGAATGAAGATTTTTGCCATCCTCTTTCTCCTATGGACCAGCTCCCTAGTTGGCAGAGAAAATGTGGAAGTAAAGGAGCTGGAGATCTGGTTCTTCAGGACCTTTGCATTCTACTCAGAGGTGCAGGATAATTACTGTAACCTAAAAAATCCCAGGACCACCAGACTGGTCAGGTGGTTCAGGTGCTGTGAGTGTGGTGGCCCTTGGCATTGAGAGCAGGAGTTATTTTAAATCAGTATAGCACTAATCCTTCCCTTAGGGCTTAATGGGAACATTTTATCCCCTCAACACATTCTGTTGTTGGCTTTTGTACTGGACACCAAGCTCTCAAAAACTGCTTCTATTTCACTGAATTTCATTGTATTCTGCAGAGCAAATTTCTGCAAACCAAAAGAAAATCTGTGGGGTTTGTTTGTTTGGGTTTTGTTTGTTTGGGTTAGGTTTTCCTTTGTTTGTGTTTGGTTTTTTCTCCCTCCTAATGCATTTTCAGGACATCCTTCAACAGTCGTTTGTATCTTTGCAAGGGGCACAGAGCAGCTGTTGTAAGTGCAAACTCTGTGATGGGTGATGACATGCCATTACACCTTCATTCAACTTCTGGACTACACAAGAATAACAGTTTTTTCAAGACATACTGATGTACAGCATGGGTACTACATCAGTAATCTCGCCAAAACCGAAACACAACTTCTAACACTTTGTACAAACTTCAATTTAAAGCAGCAGCAGTACTAATGAAATACCAATGTATTCACACTGAGGTCAATTTAAACAAAAACAAAAGCTAAAATTAGTAATGCTTTCATTGCTATTATTTTATCCCCCCTTTTGTCTTAAACATCCATACCCTTTGTTGCTTTGTGAAAGGGACTGTAAAATGTGGGAAATAACTATACATGAGAGAAGGAGCTTAACTGTGTGAAATAATGAGAACTGGAAAGCAGAATAAGAGCTAGATGTGAAACTGCAACTGAATTTCAACAGTATTTAAAAGGTCTTCTGATTGCACCTCTCAAACTCTTGACAAAACTCTATCACATGTACCAGGCAGAAGGTTAAATGTGTCACTCTTTCCACAATTTCTAATAGTGCAATACTGTGTGTTACTTGAAACAAGAGTGATTTAATAAAAATGTAAATGCAAACAAAAACCCCATGAAAAATGTAATTCTCTTCTTTTTAATGTCTTTATAAAATCCAGACCTTTCCACGTTTCACAGACTAACATTCCTGTAGTGCAGCTGAAAACAAGAAATCAAATGCTAGTTGGAGTATGCCATGCAGTTATTGCCTGGTGTCACACAGAACAGGGAATTTGTTGCATCTCACAGCATCCTAGAAGAAAGCAGATACTCTGATTTCAATAGAAGTTTTGAGACTTACCAAAATCTTGTGCTTTTTTATAGTTTTTTGACTGATCTCAGCTGCCATCAAAGCTTCCTATGTTCAGAAGGGAGGAAACAGAGGTATTAGCCAAATACACAAACTTCCAACACAACAACTTCTAGAACTGTATAAATCAACTGTTTTTCAAGTGTTTGAAGCACTAGAATTTTTAATGCCATGGTTGGATGAACAGCTTTGAATTCATACTCAAACAAAAGCAGTCAACCAAAGAGAAAACTGCTTTTGTTTCCATCTGGGTTCACTCCTCATTACTATACTAAGATCAAATCACAAGATTACAACAAAACAGACAATGCAATCACATTGGAGCATTTTCAAACGAGACCCCTTCACTACCAGAACCTGTGAAAAAATCAACAGCAAAGGGGGTGGAGCAAGTCTACCTTCCAGTTCCCCAGCCCAAACTTCTCCAGTCAGAATGATTTATGACTTAAATAGTGTAATTTGCTGCTCTTGTACTTCTTTCCAATGGACAGAAACAAAGCTGGCACTTTCACAACTCCAAATGAAACCTTTAGGATATAGCATAACACATGACTATCTACTATCTTGAATAGCCCTCAGAAAGGCACCTGCACAGCTGTCACTTGCAAATGACTGGAGTCTTCAGGGACCAAATGCTGTGATTTACACACATTGCAAAACTGCACTCATCATACAAGTTTGCTATGCAGATGCAAAAGCATCCACAGGGATTTAAACAAATCTGCATGAGAAATATCATGCCTATATTAACATAAGGAACCTGTGCTGAATGGCTTGCTCACATTTTTTTTTCTTGTAATAGGCACCAAACAAATAACACATAAATAAGAATTTGCAAGTTACTTTATGCATGGTAACAAGTGTTCTAAGTTAGTAACTGCAGGACATTAGACTTCAGAACACCTGGTCTGTGTTGATATGGTATGTAAGAATTTATCATTGTTTTAGGAGTTTAGATACACACATTTAAACACACCAATACTTATGCAACCAAATACTGAGCTGTTTTTTTCCAAGGGAGCTGTACATCCTTGTCTCCTAATATTTGCTCTCCTTTTTTGGGAGCAACACTACGTTCAGCATGAATAGCTACCGTTCCAGCTCAGAGTATTTTAGTTTTAAAAGCTTGAACACTCTAGGTAAGTAACATGGGGCAATGCCCGAACACAACCACTTTGTTCTAGAGTGGAAGCACTATGGAACAGGAAAAATCTCATCTTGCCCACCAGGACTATTTCTCATCCCTGTTTAGTTGGGATAGACCTAGAAAAATATCCACATAACTCATAACTGTGCTGCTGCTTTAAACCCAAACCCCACCTTTAATAATTTTCAGTGACAGCTAACACATTTCATGTCTGATGATGAGAGCAGTATCCACAGCATTTAACTCAGCTATTCACTTGGCTGCAATTCTGATTCATTGTTTCAAGAGAAGACAAACACTATAGAGAGATGGAGGGATGTAGAGTTACCCCCAATCCTTTACAAGCACTTAGTCCATGACTGTAGGAACAGAAACTGCCCAATCCAAACGACCTAGCAAAGTCCACCACCCCATTCCAATTTCCAAACTAGGAAAGATGGAAGAAAAGAATGATGTTAAAATTACTTCATATTTCTTCTTTTCAAGGAGCCAGTCAATGTGATCATCTTGGTCCCGCTCTTTGGCCACCACCACATCTCTTGGGCTGATGATATAAAAAAGCGATTCACCTTCCGAATACTCTGAAAATGCATGCACAGTTTTATTATTATATTGTCCTTAAGTAAAGCTCTGCTTTTTAGTACACCCTTGAGGGGAATTTAAAAAGAGGAGATGCCAGGAAGACAGCAAGGCTACTCCTGCAGAACATGCTTGTTTTGGAGGCTGCATTCTCCAATAAATTAAAACTGGTTTAAATGGCAAAACATCTTTTAAAAAAATCACTACAGCTTATTGCAAATTCTGATTCATCCACTATGTGTAAACTTTATGATGGTTTAGAACCCATTATTATACTTTTAGAGGACTATTACACTACATAGCCTTCAATAAACTTATCCTTCCCATCAAGGTCAAGGCCATCAAAAGCATAAATGATAGATGCCATAACCCCTGGGGACACAGCACATCATTACAGCAATGCATTTGCAATGCTGCAAGTTAAGGTTATATGTATAATGCATTTTCTCATACCATAAGCCTTTATTTTTGAGTAAGCTCAAAGAAAAGGTACTAAAAGGTAAAATCAAACACAGAAAGTAACTGTTCTGAATAGTTATTATTTCCACAGGACCTCTGAAGAAACAACAATATTTTGCAGGCACAGGAAACAAAACCACCCCCACTTCATCTGTGAATACACTCCTGAAATGATCAGTAACAAACAAAATAATGCTTGTCTTAAAGCCAACCAAAACATTCAGACTTGTCAGATGAACTGGAATATTCATAAAGCATAAAAGTACAACTGTGGACATCAATATTCTGCTTCGAGACAGGTATAAAGAAATCCCAATTCTACTGATAGCAGCATAGATGTTGTTGAGGTCAGGAGATAGACTACATTTCCAGTGGCTTAGGGGCAGAGATGTACACAAACAGGTCTGCCAAGCCTATGATTTGAAGCACGCTGCCAGAGAAGATGCTTAAAATTCAGATTCATGGATTTTAAAAGCCAGAAGGAATGTTTCTATAGAACACAGGCTATATAATCTTCACCAAAGAATTCTGCATCAGCTTTGCCATGCATTTTTCTGAGTTATGACACACAGACCGGAAAACTATCCCACCTTTAAGAGATGGCGTATGTTGTGCCAGGGCTTAATCTCCCTACCTGATACATAATTAAACCTATTTATTTGCCAAAATCCAGTTTCTCCTCACTCCGTTTTCCTGTTCTGGGGCCTGTACATCATGACAGCTTTGTCAGGACAGGGAAGTTAAACATCAGTGTGCCCCTTTTAAGCTAATCCAGGTACATCTTACTGCTGAAATGACATTTATTCAATCTTTCTCTCTAAAGCAGCTTTTCCAGACGCTGTGCCACTCACTTCACTATTCTTGAAGTCCTTTGTGCAAGAAGAGCTCCTGCGTATCACAAGTTGAATAAATCTCCATCAAAGATACTGCCTTCCATGATAGTGGACATTACATGAGATACAGATTTCTGCTTTCCCCAGTATTTCTGACTTTAAAGATGGCATTAAAAATCATGATGTTTAAATATACACATTTGTTTTCTTGCATGTGGCCAGTTCTTGTGGATTTCCACTCTACATTCCAGTGTCATAAGCAGTTACAGTTATTCAAAGGAGAAGACATAAAAATGGCATAAAAATTAAAAGGGAGGATAAGTCCTCTCAAATCAAGCCTTTTTTAAACTTGGTATGAAAATAAACCAAACAATATTGAGAACACCTACCTAAATGATAATCCCGACATTCATTTTCCTGAAATCCTCGTACTGTTAGTGCATCAGAAGAGATCTCCTCACAGGACTCAGGGAGGGGTTGCACAATATCCAGCCTAGGCCTTGCACAGCACTCCACTTCCTAGAAAAACTACAACACTTTAGTTGCATCCAACATGATTTACCTTAGCAATGCCAGCTGATGGGCACCTACAAACAGGGCTGAAATTCAACAGCTGCAAACGTTCACAAATATCCAGCACTTTGTACTGTGTACTCAGCTCTGAATCACACAAGTTGCAAAGCTTAATTAAGCCAAGATCCAACACAACCCCGTATTTTCTACTTCAGGCTGTGAATTATACCAGAATACAGTGTGTAAGAGCAAGGACACACAGAAAGAACACATAGAAGGTGGATTTGCACAACTCTAACCCACCCATGTGGCACCAGCACTATTTTGGTCTTTCCTCAATTTACTGCCCAAAAAAGCCCCAAAGAAACAAAACAAAAAAACTTTCAAAGCAAGTCATGAGTTCAATTCTGATCCAATTTGTAAAAAGTAGGAAGCTGTCATTTGAAAGCTGTGAAATCAAGTGTAGGAAGACCAGTGTTCTGACAACTCAAGTGCATTTGGAGGAAGCAGCACTTCTGCTGCAAGCTCAGGCAGCTCGGGCCCCAAGGTGCCAAGACACTGACCAAGGAGTTCCCATCACAACAGGGCACAGCCAGTGCCAGGGACAACTGCTCCTTCCAGAGTTACCCAGAGAACTGAGAAGTTAGCAAAGCCCGGCTTTTGGAGTCTGTTTAAAAGGCTAATTAAAACAAAATACATGAAAAAAACCCCTCGTTTCTGTGTCTAATACTGCTATACCACCTGAAATTCCCTTCTCATCTTTCTTTCCTGAAGCAATTAAAATGACTTTAACCTTTATCAGTCACGATCTCTTTTACACTAGCTCCTTTTCTGTGCTACTGTTTCGTTAACAGTGGCTTCCCAATTTCCTTGCTCCCTAGCATTTCAACCCAGTTTTTCCTTCCCCTTCCTTATCCCATCTGTTTGCTTTCTTTTGTTCCCCTGACTCTCTCACACTGGAGGACTACTGTGCCGACTCTCTCGGGAAACACTGCTGTGACATTATTTTTCGCCTTAATATAAATAAAGAAATAAAAACGTGCCATCCCAAAGCAGAGCTGGGAGCTCACCCTATTGATTTCAGCAGGCTGGAGCATTTGTTTGAACCCACAGCATTGCATTGCCTAGCAACTTGAGTGCCCAGCTGCTTAAGGTTACTATGGTGATGGTTGTCTAACGCAGACATGCTTATCAAAGAGATGATCAAGAGCATCTGCCACTCTCACACGGCAACTTCAAGGATTTCCTGCACTGTCTCGCCTTTTATTTCACTTGGCAATGTGAAATACGTGTCGGAGGCAGACGCGGCGCTTGCCCGCGCGCAGTAAAAATGACTGACGTGAATTCTAATTTCTGCCTCTCCCCACACAGAGTGGGGGCACACAACTGAAGATTTTAGAAGGAAGGGAGACAATGATGCCACTCGCTCACAGTCGTGCATTCCACCCTGCAGTGTCTTATTGCTCGAGTTGATCAACTTGGCTGCTGTCATTTCTTCTGAGATGCAGCGTCAGCAAGTCCTAAACAAGATTCTTCATTTCTTCTGGTGCAGAAACAGCAAGAAGAGAGAGAGAAAGGAAAGAAAAAGGGGGGCAGGGGGGAAGGAAGGAAAAAGGAGCGAGAAGGACTAGCTAGAGACCTTCTCTGCCTTCTGCAAGAAATAAGGGAACACAAACATGATTTCTGAAAGGTAAGTACATTAGTCTTCAACTTCACCTCCACTGACCTTGTTTTATAGGTCAGAGAAGTTTCAAGCACTGTTCACTGCCAGTACACTACGAATTTTTTCTCAGATAATCAGATCTGCATGACCAGTTTAAGGGCCAACTCACAGGTCAAATTAACATGGTGAAGAAACTCTGAGATAAAAAAAGATTACCGTTTTCTCTGAGATCTCCTTTACATAAGAAAGTATAACGAGCTGGTCACAGATAGGTGCAAGTCCACTGATGTAGAATTCAGTGTCGAATTGGAAAACTGAAATACAGGACACAGACAACATTAAAAAAAATGAATGTATATGAACTACTACCGAAGAAAAACACACAACTGATTTTCAGTGACAATCAACAGCATGAAGCAGCACTTCAGAGAAATGAAGACTCAATAGATAAAACAAACCCAGAGATTTCCCAGTTGGATCAGAAGAAAAATTACATTTAACAGATTAAATTACATTAAAGCTTCCAAGAAGAAATATTTGTGCTCCAGGATATGCTAGAGATGAAACATTTGAAATGAATGTTCAGCCTGATTTTCAGTAATCACATAGGAAAGGGAAGGAAAACCAAAACCAAATGCAATAAAATAGGAAATAAGTAGAACAACTTCATTGGTTTGCCTATTTGTAGCAAGTTCATGTGATAGGAGAATCACACCTGCTACATCTATTGGTATGATATATGAATAAAGATCATTATTTATTTATCATCACTTTAAACATCACAGAAAGACATACCGATACCCTCATTACAAAGAAAACACACAGCTGATAGTACCTTTACTTGTTAATAAAACTGAAAATGCAATTTCCTAAAATTGGTCTTGAAATCAAGACAGTGAAGTGATGCCTATTTCAAGAGAGAGAAAGCAAAACAGAGTGCTGGACTTTATTTACAAAAAGGCTCCCTAAATGAGACCTCTGACACAGAAATAACTGTTTGGTTTGATTCTGCTGCAATTACAGTGCCCTCCCCTTTTTGCAGGCCCAAACCAGCAATTATCCAAGGGCTTATATTAGAAAACCTAGTAACTATAAGCTTTTACAAAAATAGCAGATGCCTCATAATTTTCTCCCAAAAAATAGCTTTAGGAGCATAAGTAGAAAAAAAAAGTTCCCTTCTTTACTGCTTAGCACACTGCGTTACTAGTACCTACTGTTTATTTAAAGTTACTAATTATTTTAGCAAGCCAAACAGAAAATGCGGTGTAATGACATTAAAAGTAAAGCTTATTTTCTTTAGCTAAGATAATAAGAAGGGACAGGAGAAATAATCATCCTCCTGCTAAAGGAGAAAAAAATACGGTCAAGTAAAGTACAGATTTGACACCTGTCTCTCAATGAATAAGCAAATACTCTTCTCCTTTTAATGATTGCTGACACTTCAACATCACATGTGGGACCAAAGCACAGCACAAGGATGGAGCACTCAATCCATTCTAGGAGAGAACATGTTCACATCTGTAACCATTTACATAATTATTGTGCTATAGCCTGCAAGACTGATGAGATTAACTTTGTGTCACATGTTGCTCTCAGTGATGATTTTAAACAAACCACATCAGAAACGACCAGTTGTCTTATTGACAGTTATTTGGCAATTTAAAGTAAAATGGAAGGTAAGAGGAAAAACATGGAAAAGAAAAAACAAAGTGAAATCCATAATAGTATTGAAGAACCAGTATAGAAACTTTAACTTCAGCTTTAAAGAAGGGCCAAGATAAGGCTCTCAAAGGCATATAAAATACTGTGGTTTGAATTTGGAGAACTCCAAATGCAGCATGGTGAATGCTTCATTTATAAAGACTATAGAGATGGTTCTAAAAACCCATGTGTGTTACTCTGTCTTACACAAGAACTTGAGTTCCTTTGCCAGGGAAAATGCTTGTAATGCCCAATGTAACAGTTATTTAAGATCAAACAATAGCACTGTTCTGTGAAACCAAAATAGACAAACAGATGAAAATGACCACTTCAAGTTTTGTTTTCAAGTAGAGTTTAGTTTCCTTGGTTTTACTTTCAGCTTTCTCTCAGCTCATCCATCTCAAGAGGCCTTGTTGAAACACAATGCTCCAGTTCTGCAGCTCCAGCCTTGAACAAAGAGTAACTGGCACAGACAGTGCTTCTTGATCTGCTAAAACCCTTTGAGCAGCTAATCAAAGAAGTCTCACTGAAAAAAAAATTATAGAAGTTAGAGCTGCACAGATAGGTTAATTTGAGTTACTGTCTGGACACTGTATTATGATCACGGGTGGGAAGAAAATCCAGCACTAAGGCACTGCAGAAATGTTGGCAATTTGAAAAGGATCCAACATAATTAAAACAAAGGTGGTATGGAAGCAAATGAGAGTGACCAGTATAGGGTCAAATGTCATATATGTTTATGCCTGTCATAAGAGAAGATGGAAGATATGCTGACAGTGGATCTTCTCCATGGTCACCATCTATGTACAGCTGTCAGACTAATCATCAGAAAGCAAAAAGAAGAAACCTGTAAATCTTTATTGTTGCTCATTAAATGAAATGTATGAAATACATCAAACTACAGAAATAAAACAGAATGTGCTACATTATTTACCCAAACTCTAAATAAAGCCACTTCCTCTGGGAGCTAAAGGCACACACACATATAGGTGGACTGAAACTAAAAGGAGTCTGTTTTGCTTAGTCAAACCTCAAACAGCAGCCCCCTGCCTTTCCACAGCAGATTTATAGAGTAAAATTCTGGTTACAGTTAAAGGGTTTTGCCTTTGATTTCAAAATGCACAGCCTTTCAACATTGGCTTTTGAAAACGTACACAGGAAGCTGAACCAGCATGCAGAGAATTAACATGAAAACTAACACAACACTTAAGCTTCAAAGCTGATTTTCTGACTAACTCTTTTTTACCATTGAACTGAGAAAACTTTGTTAACCAACAGACTTGAATTCTGAGGCTTAGAAATTCTTAGGTTTGAAGGAAAAGAAGTAAAAATCTTGAAAATTTTGACTCATTTTATGATTAAATTTATAAATGATAGGCTTGGTTTGTGGCAAAACAGATGAACAACAGTATAAGCAGAATGAACTATGTAACTAGGTTTGTTTTTTTCTTTTTGTTTTTTTCTTTTTTTTTTGGCTTCTCAAGTATAGCAGACTTGCTTCAATGAAATGTTTGCATAAATCACTGTAAGAAGTTAATTTCCTGATCATCACATTCATCAATTAAGCTTTATGTTCTGCCTATATAAAGAGACATATGTTGGTACTGTAGATCCCAGTATCTCACTTTACAAACAAGAAAATAAATATTCTCAGGGTTTTGTTTTTTTTCAGATTATAATGTGCAAATCTCAACGTGTGATGCCAACCTGCCAGGCAGTTATGTGGCTACTGCCTCACAAAACATACAGATGTGCTGTTTACAAGCATGGCCTTATAACATGCAATTTTTAAACCAGAAATCTGCTGTGTGGGGAATTTGGTAGAATGCAAAGGGAGACAAGTACCAAGAGACATTACTGCTTGGTTGATGGAATTGAGCTGAGATTCCTCAGATAAAACTTGGGCAAAACCAAATTGCATAGGAAGTCTCCAATCGACTTGAGGTCTTTTACAGACTTCCAGTGTTAATCTCTAATCTGAGGCAGAGATAAAGTACTTCTCCATATAAAAGTATATAAAACCCTGAGAGGGCAAGGAAGACCAGATGGTTCATTTCCAGATGGTTCATTTCCTTTGAAGGCATTGTATTAGCTATTTAGCAACCAGTTGAGGAAGAGGACTCCAGGTGAGGAAGGGGCCCCTGCTTGGCCCAGAAATTGTGCAGCACTCCAGCTTTGGTATAGGCTGCAGGAGTGAGCACAGAAGTCAAGCACTCTTTAAGGAGGATCATGACAGCATTTAGCCCACGTTAAGCCTGTAATTCAATACCAATACCTTCTAATCAATACACCACTTCCCAGCAGTAGCTGACAGAGCTAAACTGATAGGATCTGCTCAGCTAACACACATTTAAAATAGAAACATTCACTGGAGTTTATCTCTGACAGAGAATGAAGACACACAGAGGCAATGAACTGTAGCAGAAACAATGGAAAAGATTACTGGGGAAAAGCACCATGTAAATAAAATTAGCAATGTCACACAGATCTCAGTGCATAAGACCCATATGATTCATCTGTTTTCTCTTACAGATAATCACAGCATTATCTTCTTTCAAACAAAGCAGCCAGAACAGTTCAGTGGTGTAACTTTCCCACATTATGGGCTGTCTGGTTTGGCATCACAGTAGCTACAGTAATTAAATAGGATCCTACATACCTAAATTGCAATGCAGGAAATACTCTCTTTCCTTATTCACTGGGCTGCAAACTACTGAAGAAACATTTATGATTTATTAATGGTATCACAGTTAGCTACAATACCATTGTGGAATTTTGGGGCCCTCAGAATGGCTCTAAAACAGCATAAATCTGAAAATCTGAAACTGTTGAGACATGAGACAACACTGCGCTATCATAGACTTTGTATGTATTACCCTGAGGAGCAGAGAAGCAACCATGAAATTTCCTGCTCCACTTCCAGTTTTCAGTGCAGGTGCAAAATTGTAAAAGCATGGAGGAAAAAAATGAAATGAACATCACACCACTAAACACAACAGAAGTTATAATGTGTTTGGGGTTTAATAAGTATGATGACATGATGTTATTAGTCAAAGTAGCTGAAGGATACTCAGTTATCCTGCCACTGAAAGATATTTTTGCCGTGTGTAAGCTCTTTACAAAAGTGTATCAACATATGCACCCACTTAGGATATTTGTGGTTGTGCAAAAAACCTGTCCTTGTTGCTGGTCTGGTATAATACTAGACCTTCTAGCTATGAAAAGTAAAGGTGAAATGAAATAGATGTTATGGCATGACATACCGCTGTCAAGAAGACCTTCTACATGACTATATTCAAAGGCTATTTTAATTTATAATGAGACTTGAACAAATAATGTCTAATTAATACCCAAATTCCAAAGAGTGCTGTTGGCAGCATTTGGCAGAACCACTACAGTGCTCTGACCCACAACCAGAAGGACAAATCTCAAGTGCATCGTTAACAGGTTAAGTGATACAAAACACCAGTCCTGGAAAACACAGACTAGACTGCAAACTGAAGATTTTAAGAAAAAGTTACTTCCATGAAAATCTCTGTTCTTCATCTCTGCTCCTCAAGAGCCTGATGACAGCTTTTTGTATTTTTAAAATGAAGTTCCAACAGACAGTCATGTAAGACTAGCACCCTCCACACAAACACATTATAGCTGGAGTAGAAGTTGCCTCTGTTCACTTGTCACTATGTGAAAAATCCCATTTGGTTATTTTCTAAAAGCCACTTACAGGTACAGAAAACACTACACACCTGATCTGAGGTTCATGACTGAACTTTTTCTTGATAAAATTCCCTCAAATATCCCAGAATCCTACTGTTAAATAATCTCTTTGGACAACAAATCCTAAAGAACAAACAGCCTTCAGGTCTCAGGTAACTGCCAGGCATGCCACCATCTCTCAGTATCCAGAGTCTCTACAGAGTTTAACAAGTCTCCTGGTTGATTTAGAAGCTATTTGAAAATGCCCTTTCCTGAAACCAGATACCACAGTAAACACACACCCACACCAAGCACCATTTCCACCCGACACGAGTCAGGATCTTGCTGAACACACAACTATCTACAATCTCATGTTATTACAGTCAAGGGAGCACCAAAGTTTACAAACTGTTGCTCGCTCTGATTTGCAGTCCCAGAGGGCCTGTTTATCTTCTCAGCACTATCTATTCATAGATATTCCCTTTCCCCAATAGATGCTTCTGGGGACAGTTGTGACTTTTTCTTTATATCCCCACTTCCCTTCCAAATGTTCTTTGAATTCTGCTTTACTTAATAAACACATTTTGTCAAGGCTGTTTCCACTGATCAGCAATACTGACATTTATCCACATCCTATTAGCTAGACAAATAAGAAAGCAAAGGAGAATATAAAACTCAGTGGCCAAAAAAGAAAACAAAAAGAAATTCAAATCAATTTCCTAGAACTATACTAGAGACTTTAATAAGAAGAAAAAAATAGAGAAAACAATTACAAGGATAGTCAAACAACACATAATCAAATAAAGAAGTATCTGGTTTCTCCTTACACTATATCAACCATCAATCCTTTAATCAAGATGAAAAACAAAGTTCTCTGAAGGAATCTGTATGAAGGGAAAGTTAAAGCATCCACTGTTCATACAAGCATCTCTGATTTTAGATGATCACAGAACTTAAGGCTCTCTAAAACAAAAAACCCTCACAGCTATGCAAGAGGCCACATGACAACCTCATCAACTAAAAACGAGGTGACATTTATGTTACATCTACATGTTGTCTTCAATCTGTAACAGTTTTTTCAGGCTAGAATGTGGAAGTAGACCTTTAAGGCTCATCTAATTTGGAAGGAGAGTGCATTCCCACAGCCATACCTATTTCCACGTAGCGGTTCGGGAGGTCACGCATTTCGCTGGCATGTCGCTCCTTTACTGAGCAAATCTAGGAAACAGAGAGTTGGACCAACAGAGAGTTGAACAAACTGTAATTCCTAAAATGATACCAACTTTGCCTCAGTAAGAAAGGGACCAACAGAGAGCTGAACAAACTGTAATTCCTAAAATGATACCAACTTTGCCTCAGTAAGAAAGGGGATTTCTGGGAATTCTCGGACATGCATGTCTTTATTTTGAAAAACACAAGTTGAGAAACAGTGATGATGCATCACTGAAGAAGAAAAGGAAAGTTGTGGCTGTAGTTCACAGCCTTATAAATATGCTGGGAAAGGAGAAGGATGATGGACCACACAAGAGAAATCTGAAAATACCTGCCCACTATGATTTAATCCCAGAATCATATATATGAGTTTGGGTTTGGTGTCTTCTCACATTTTGCATCTCATTACCTTCCAATTTCAGTAAGAGTTTGCTATTGCTACTCCCAGTAAGAGAGTATGTACATGTAAAGAAATGCAAATAACCAAAATCCTGTGAAGCACACACAAATACAAGTGGGAAGACAGATGCCAAACTTAGGACAAACCTCTTCATTCGGAAAACTCGAAGTTTAACGCTCCAAAAGCTTTTTACACGTCACCTACCCCACTTTACCCTCCCTTTCCATCTCTTCCTACCAAGCACTTTTAATTTCCTACTGTGCAGTGATGCAGCAGTCTGTTATTAGAAAACAGCTAACAGGCTTGTGACAAACTCATGTCAGGTGCTGCTCTGAGCAAATCACAGTCAGTCTGCAGCACACATGTTGGAAATGCCAGTTTCCTGCTGGAAGAGAACAAACCCCAAAGCAGCCTGTCCTCCCACTACACCTCTGTTTTTCCCATGGTTGACCAAAATCATGTGGCTGTTTTTGTAGACACAACCTCCACAGCCCCCAGAGCAATCCCCTCCCAAAATACCTCATGGTAACTTGTTCTTCCGTAATGCTAATCAAAAGAAATTAATACAACAGCACACTAAAAGCTTTCAAAAGAGGAAATCTCTGCAAGGCACAGTGGAGCCAATGTCCCTGAGGATTACATTCACTGCATGCTCACACACAGGGATCGGTCTGGCCACTGGGTGTCTGTCACTCCTCCTCCTCCTCCTAAGGGTCAGTCCAATGACATTCCTGAGGCAGCAGGAGTTCGAAACACTGTAGTCAAACCAAATCCTATTTTTTTCGATTGTCTTTGCTTTTCAGACATAATCCTCTGTTTGTCTGTGATAACAGCAAGCATTTATTACAAAGACAGGTAATTGCACCTTTACTGAATTTCCCCAGCCAATAATCAGCGTTAAATTATCCTTCCAGCAAAGGCTGCAGGGATACATATCTGGGCGAAGGCTTATGTCGTCTCGAGGCACATTGGTAATCCTTTGTTTGGAGATCATATCAAGTATCTTCACGCCCTGAAAGTTCAAATGCAAGAGAACTTTATTCAGTATGACAAACTCCTACTCACCATTTTGTATGCTAAGGCAGTCAGAGCAGTTCACAGCACAAACTTCAGGGTAGGGCCAAGTGTGCTGACAGAAAAAACTGTTGATACAAAGACCCATCTAACCCAGGAGCTGACAAAAGGAGCGAGGGGGTCAGAGTCATTTAGATATTTTAAATTTACATGCCAAGTGAAAAGACATAATAAGTGAATGGGTGACAGATTAGCAACTCCAGTCATGAACCAGTTTGGCTTATGGGGTTGGTGCTACTCCTGGAGAAACAAAAGAAATTCCAGTATTTTCACAACAGCCTCTGCAGAGACGCAGAGTTTTCCAGCTTGGAAAAGATAAAAATGTGAAGCAACAGCTCATTAAGATAAATGAATACAATCTGTACTTCTCAAGAAATGCATTTCTACTCTTACATTAAAACACAAAAGCAAGCATATTTTAAAAATGCTTGGTTTTGTACGCTGTGATTTTTCACTGCCTCCTCAGAGAATCTCCTAAACTAACAGAAAAAAAAAGTTTAAAAAAGGAAAGATTAGTCATTTGAGAGACAGATTAAAAAAAAAGAGCCATTACTCAGATTTTGCCATGCCATTTTGACAAGGTGAGCTATAACCTTTCCAATAGCAAAATGGAGATTAATTTCACGTTAAGTAATGACTCGTTCTTAGTAATTTAAAACAAAAATCCACAAAATAAAGTATTTTAGTAGGTACTTCATTTCTGCTCACTGAGCTTAAAGAACAACTCCCAGAATCAGAGAAAAGGGAACAGAAAAGACCTTGAAAGGTCAGTGTCCAGGATGCCATGCTATGTTAGTATTTTCCTAGTGTCAAAAGTGATTTAAAAGATTCTCCTGCCTGTTTCTGTTCCCTGCACCGTGAGTTTCTGTGTCTCCACCTGTACAGATACAACTGTTTGAAAGTCAGAGTCAACATATGGTGATCGTGGTCTAAGCCAGGTTTTGCCTTTTTTTTTTTTGTTTGTTTTTTAAATCACAAGGAGCAGTAAGTGGTATGAGGGTGGGTGAAGGCTTTTTTTCAGTGATCTTTGCCATGGAACACACTCCTTCTGACTGCTCTTCATCTAGCAGTCATCAAGGGTTCAAAACCAAACAACAACAACTTGCACATCCCGTCTGCAAAGTACAGAGCTCAAATCTTTGGGCTAACATAAACAAAAAGCTTATGTTTTGTGTTTTCTATACTTATCTGATAAAATTTGTAATCTTGCTTGAACTGCATTTTATTAAAGTTGCCTTTTATAAATCTTACTACTTTGTTTTTAAGGATGATTTTCAGGTAAAACTGATCCATACCTCAACTTCTGTTTTCCACAAGGAAGCAAATCTAAACATAAGATAGTCTATCTCATATAAAAGTGCCTTTGCAACCAACAGTGTAGCTGTTGAGAGACATTAGTTGTTTACTGTAATGAGTTTTAAAAAGTTGTTTACTGTAATGAGTTTTAAAAGTTGTAAGTTATTTAGAGCTGTAATATTGTGAGATGTAGTATGCAGTTTGCTCAGGTTTACTTGCTTAGCATCATGAGTAGCTGGATTTTTTTGAAGTCTTAGGCTGAAAGCTGTCAACTTACACCTAGGTATGCTTTTGGCTGGGAATTAATGATGAGTTCATTTTCTTCTTATTAGCTGTGTTTTGGATTTAGTATGAGAATATTGTTGATAACACCCTGGTGTTTGAGTTGTTGATACGTAGTGCTTGCTCTAAATCAAGGACTTTCCAATTCCCCATGCTCAGCCGGTGAGCAGGTGCACAAGAAGTGAGCAAAGGGTCAAAAGGGGCATCTGCTGCCTCTCTGGAGCTGATGACACCAAGTTGGGAGAGAGTGTTGACCTGCTGGAAGGCAGGAGGGCTCTGCAAAGGGATCTGGATAGACTTGAGAGATGGGCTGATTCCAATGGGATGAA
>JAWWEV010000083.1:49317259-49340456 GCA_035583235.1 Hafferia zeledoni
CAATTTCCCCTGGCAGAGCTTGAGTCCATCGTGCCCCCTTGTCCTATTGCTGAGTGCCTGGGAGAAGAGACCAACCCTCCCCTGGCTAGAACTTCCCTTCAGGTAACTGAAGCACTCGTGTTACTAATACTTCCTATCTAAATCCAGCTGTAGATGATTTCTGAATATATGGTTTCCTGACACTTGCATTTGGATAAATACACCAAATGCTAGGACACCAGTTGTTCAAAATAAGATCTTTTAGGAAATATAAGGGCAATCCCATAGACCGCCTCTCCCTCCTAAAGCCACGAGATGGCACCAGCAGACAAGTATTTACTCCAGCAGTTTAGAACAGTCACTTTGTGTCCTTTACATAAGCTCACTTGAAGGCCGATCTTTTAGACAGAACAGATATTTTTCCCGAGGTATGAAAAGGTTACTCAGTTACTTTTACAGAATGTGCTATTTCACAGCAGCCAGGGCCAGCCCCTGGCAGCAGGGCTAACATCGACTGTGCCCATAAGGCAGTGCCAACCAGAAGGATTTCCACTACAAGGCTGGTAGGTAGCCCAAATTATCTATCTCTATTTGGAAGCTAAAGATGTCATTAAAGACTAAGAGCTGTGCTGATCCAGACTTGAAAATTACTTTTTTTCCCAGTTTTCCCTAAAGAGAAGCTCGACAGAAAAAGAACTTTTGCTTGGATGCTTCTTTCAATACCATCCAACAAAGACAGCAGAAAAAACATGGTATTTTTATTGAGACTTACTGGACAACGCTGCAAAAACTCATGTGGATGATCTGAAAGTTTAAAATTGGCAGTTGTTAATTATATTAATGGAATTTTGAAGCTTTTCTGCTTGTGACTGGATCAGGATTTAAGTTTCCTTATTACAATCAAGATCCAGAGTGAACCTGGTATGACACTTTGCACCTTTTTTGTCACTGTTTGTGGTTTGTTTTATTCCTTTTCATGACTCCAAGTAACAAACTGCAAGGTAAGTTTTCTCACAAAGAACTGGTGAGGAGAAAAAATTTGAAAAATCCTGGTTCAGTCTATGCTCAGCTCTAAGCACATGCTTAATTAAATGTTCAGCACAAGGCAGTAGAAGACAACAGGCTGGCATTGCCTATAATAAAGATGGAAAGTGAACCTGAATCGCTGCAACACCCTGAATTCCCAGTTTCATACCAGCAGGAGCAATAGGTCCAACACTGAGGCCAAAGGACACGCAATACTGTGGCTTAAAAGAAAATAATATGTAATCTCTAAATACACTTTACTAATTTATCTTTAGTGCAATTATCTGCATGCTATTGATACACATTTATTTAATGTGATAAATAAATCATATTATGTGTATTTAGAGCAATGACACCTGAAAACTGAATTTGTGAACCCAGAACTTCCCTCTGTGTTTTGGAACTCTTATCTACTGAATGCACCTCTCTCAAAACAGACTAATTTATTTCTTAGTCTTCCTTTCTGTCTATGCAAAGAAATGTTTATCGTACCAGAAAATAATTTAAAACTTCAAATTAAGCTAGACACATATTAAAACAATCCACGGTTTCTGGAGGGGTTCCTCCTACCACCTCCCTCTCTTTTTGGTAGGGGGCAAGTATTTTAGGGCTTTATTTCCCATCAATCCCATATTATTGGCAGTCAGCATTCCCAGTACTTAACATTTCAACAGCAGCCAAAATCCCACTTTCTTGCATTCTCTGCAATGGAGTTTATGTTTTCTCCTTTTTTCATCTGCTCTCGTAAAACTTTCAGTCCTTTGTTACAGGCAATACAGTGGTGCTTAGAACACACTTCCAGTGTATTTTGCATGCACTGCAATTTGATAAAACAGCTGAAATAAAATAAACTTTGACTCCAAGAGTCCCCATCCACACTGCAATCTTCTGTTCGCTCACTCATTATTTGGTGAATCTTTTGAACTGCTTATGTTTGTCCACTGGATCATTAGGAAAAATGGCACACTGAAATGTGCAAAACAAGGGGATAGAGGAGGACACTTTTTGGTTTTAAAAACAACTGGATGCACTTCTTTTGGATTAGTGATTACATCTCTCTCTAGTGTTTTTCACTAGCAGGGGATTAACCCACTCCAAAAAAAGAGCTGAAAACTCTATTTTAGAGTGTTTCTGCTAAAGAGAAGAGTGCTTGGATTTAATGGAGCCTGTCATGCAATTAGTATTAACACTAATTACATGTAATCCCAGTCTTTAAACTATGTACAGGAATTACCAATCCTCTGAACAAAGAGGCCAATGATTGCAGCTTTGGTACTATCAACACAGTGAAGTAATTCAATTCAATTTCATCTCACTACCAATTACTGCCTTCAAAATACTGAAATAAAAGACATCTGTACTCACAGAACTTTCAAAGGAAACACTTTTACTGAAGCACTATGCACAGCATCAGTACTTTAACACAGCAAAGATCTGAAGGAGTTTTGCAGAAGAAAAGGCTTGAGATTTTATTTTGTAACTGAAGAGCCACTTTTCCCTTCCTTATTGCAGAACTGTTTGATTAGTTTTTATTTCACAAAATAAAAATTAGGAAAAAGTCTCTGTAACTTCCTTGTCCTGTTCTGTGTCTGCCTAAGTGGGAAAATGAGCCTACCTATGGCATTTGTTCTGTGTTTTAGCACCTGTGTCACCAACTCACCCCAGCTAGGCAAGGCCACAAAAACCTAAAATGCTACTTCTTCCATGGTTACAAGTGATCACTACACCCATCTATTGTTTTCAGCATAAAAACAACATTTCTGGGCACAGCCAAGATTAAAAGATACCAGACAGTAACACACAACAGCGCGCTGCTTGAAGACTTACTGCTTCCTAGTGCATCCCTAGGAAAACATACAGCAACAATAAAAAATTATCATCTCTGCTTGGAACAGCTGATGGATTGGATGAGCTCAAACGAGGCAGAGGACAATGTAAGCCTCAAGATTTCAACTGAAGATGAGCTTTCAAAATTTGGTCATAAAATGCTGTCCAAGGAGCTGGGGTGTGAACAGAGAGGAGGGAGCAGGCACAGGCAGGGGAGATCAACAAGGAGGCAGCGGCAGACAGGGCAGGTATGAGATGGCCACAGTAGGACGAAACAGGAGCTACTGCTGCAGTTTATGGACAGAGAAGCTGGAAATTCTGAGATGTTTAATACAAACAAATGCCATTGGAGTGAGTGTACTTTTAATAACTCCACTGCCAGATTTCAGCTGTCGCCTATTCACAAAGAGCTACAGAATTAACACTTTGGAAAGCAAATCCTGCAGTCTTTGCAGGCAGAGAGACACATTTCATATATTTAGATCCTCTTTGCTTGCCACCTCAGGCAATGAAAAAAGTGTTTTACACAAACATTTGCAAAACACACAACTATAGATTACACACACATAGGACTGTGATCCATTTTCTTTACACAAACTGAATTTATTGTAGCACAAGGAGAATGTTTTGTTTTAGCGATAAAGAAGAAATGCACATCCAAATAATCAGAAACAAGAAATGTAAGCTAAAAAACGTTTATTACGTGAACAGCACATACTGTATGTGCAAGGCCTCATCTGCTCAGTAATGAGATACATCTGGGCATTATACACTGCAGCAAGGAAACCACAACCAATAGTATTGTGGCTTGCTTGCTGCTACAGCTTGTTTCCTACTTATGGTAAATTATCCAATGCATTGGCAGAAATCGTCATAGCATTTACTCTTTTTTCACTTAAATTAGACCTTTGAAGTATTTACTGACTGACATTTTATAGCTTACAAAGCCTTTCTTGTCTGGTACTCTTCTACCCAACATAATGCCAAACAGCTGACTATCTGCTTTCTAAAAATGGACTGTGCTGCAAACAGCATCCTGACAATTTAATAATTTGTCAAAGTAGTCCAGTTATTATGAAGTACATATCACAGGGTTCAGAGGTAAAGGTCATCTACTTACTCACCAAGCAAAGTGCATCTGCTGACACTAAAAAGCAGACAATTAAAAAAAAAATCTGAGACATTCCTTGGCAGACTTGACTTCAACATACAAATTCCACTAGCCCTAAGAGCAGTCACAGATCCCCAGGAATGCTACTTCTTTCCCCATTTGTGCAGTGTTCACACTCACTATCCCTTCTTTATGTACATTGTTGCTCCACCTGGAGTGGGAAGGAATTCAAGTTGTCTTGTTTTGCATCTCAGGCAGGAGTCACAATTGGTCCAGGCCAGAATTCTGACATTGAAATAGCAATTTTTATTTTTTTACAATGAGAAATTTGCCTCAGGTAACACTAAATTCTCCCTGCTTTTATAACAGACAAAGAGAAAAATGTTTAAGCCCAAGTATTGACACGTTAAAATGTTAATTCTGGGAGATTAAAGGGGACAAATGTGATCAGACACATCTGTACTTGAAACCCAGTTCTGATAGTGTATCTTCTCCAGCCAAAGAAACACAGACACTACTAAAATATGTAAATATGTTTTTTTACGTATTTCCACATGTGTATATGTATATAAAATAAAATATAAATATATTATGCAGAAATAGACACAGACAGATTTAAAGATGAGGTTGCTCACAGTACAGGGTAAATCTTAAGTTTTATCTTTGTTCTCCATCCTTCAAAATGTTTCAGATTAGATATGCAAATCAATACTTAATATACAAAATGTATGTCCCAGGCAAATAAGGACACCAAATCCTTTAACATACTGAATACCTTGCTCCCATACTGGCTTCATTTGCTTAACTTGTGCTGGATTCCCACTGCTATGCAGGGTGGAGAACTCCAGGAAACCCCTTCACTAGTTTATATTCAGCAGAGTAACTCAGTCACCACTCCAGAGGACTCACTTTCCTAGGAATTTTACTACAAAACCCATGTGTCTAGTTATTGATGTTAATTAAAACCTGAAATAGGGAGTCTCATTGATGCCTCTGCTAAGAAAGGAACCTCAAGCTGTCCTGCTCTCCTAAGCCATCTTTTCATAAGATGCAGGAGCTGATACCTTGACTTTGGAGCTGAAATATTCTTCAGTCATCATTCTTTGTTAGTTCTGTCTCTTTAACCCTCAGGACATGACAGATACTTGGACTTCACAAGAACGTTCACTCAGTTGGTGTACTGGGAAAGCCCAGCACTCCAACAGTTAAATTGAGAACACCTTGTTCCAGCTTTACCACCCTAATTTTGTTGGCTTTTACCCTGTTATTTTTTGAGATTAGACCCTTTTTTAAAAGGTACAAGGTTATGGTCTTCAATAGCACAGTATTTGTCTCTTCCCTTGCTTTGAAGCTCTACTCTCTGTTCTGGACAGACATGCCCTGTTATTTACAATATACAATATTATTATTTCAGGGTTACCATCATCTGCCAAGTCAGCACAATGGTGCTGTGCTTAATTGCAGAGATAAGGAGGAGGGGAGGAGGGAAGCACCTCTTTTTAGTACGATACCTATTGCTTCTCACTGCCACAGTGTCAGTGCCTCCACAGCACCTGTCTTATTTCTAGGTAGAGATAACATTCATTCACAAAAAAAGGGGGTGAAATAAGCATTTCCAACCCAAAATAGAAGGCAATGATATTATCTCAAGCTTAATGGAAGTTCTCTACTTTTAAAAACTAGCACTTTAGTAAGCAAACAATTTAAAGCAGTTAATTAGTTCCCAATAAAATTTAAAGAAAAAACACACCTAAAGGACTTGAGTACCTGCCTAGTTAAGCAACCAAATACATGCATGGTAGAGTCAAGCTTAACACAACCCCCAGTGATTCAAACAGTTACTCCAGTGAGCATCACTCTTAAGTCAGCCTTAGGTCAGGCTGAGCTTCCAAGATGTGGCAAATCTCAGCATGACCCAAGAATTCACCCAAGTTCCAGACATCCACCTGTGTTGGGAACTGAGGACCTGCAGTGCACATCCCTGCAGCATGTCACTTAGGGCTCCTTCCCCCTCTGCCTCTCTGGAATGTCTCCAGGATGGCCTGCAGTGGGTCTTTGAACTGGAAAATGAATTTTTTACACATTTTATATTGTTATGAAGAACAGAGTATTTCTTAAAAAATTGAGGAGGTGGTAATTTACAGTTACACCTCCCCTCCAATTATTATGGATTCTAGTGAAGCAGAGGTTTAGCTATAAAATTAATACATTTAATTAATTTAAGCAGATCTTGAAGTGTTTTTTTGAGATGAGACAAAACAAAGTATTAAGGTCAGGGGGTCAAGTTCTTCCCTCCTGTGTGCATGTGAGGTCTGGCTGCTTTGTTTTGCTTCACTGTAAACCAAATCAGTAGTAGGAAATTCAAGCAGGAAATCAAGAACATCCTCCTCCTATTCTGAGACAACAATGTTCGTAAGGGAACTAGAGGAGTTAGAGAAATTGATGAAATTTCTTTCTGGCTACTTTTATCTGCTGAAATCATCTTCACAAACAATTAAAGAGCCCCCCCCTCAACTTTTAAATGCTAATATACATTAGGTCACCATCTCCCAGAACAACAAAACAAAGATAGACTCAGCAACCCTTAGGATGAAGTGGTCACACAATACACACTATGTTTTTTAATGCACCTCAGTGGGCTGGGAATCACCAACCATGAGAAGTTCAAGAAAGTAAAGTGCTGGATTCTGTCCCTGGGATGGGGCAACCCTGGCTGTACAGACAGACTGGGAATGAGATGCTGGAAAGCAGTGCGGGGAAAGGGCCCTGCCAGGAGGGACATCCCTGTCCTGGAAGGCATCAGGCCCAGCATGGCCAGCCAGGCCAGGGAGGGGATTGTCCCGCTCTGCTCTGCACTGGGGCGGCCTCACTTACAATGGGGGAGCAGTCTGGGGGGATACAATGGAAGGGAGAGATTGAGCTGTTAGAGAGTGTCCAAAGGAGGGCAGTGAAGATGGGGAAGGGTCTGGAGGGGCAGCAAGTGAGGGCACTGAGGGCACTTGGTGTGCTCAGCTGGAGAAGAGGAGACTGAGAGGAGACCTCATTGCAGGTCCAACTTCCTCGAGAGGGGCAGAGGAGGAACAGGCACTGATCTCTGCTCTGTGGGACCAGGGACAGCCCCCAGGGAATGGCCTGGAGCTGTGCCAGGGCAGGGACAGCCCCCAGGGAATGGCCTGGAGCTGTGCCAGGGCAGGGACAGCCCCCAGGGAATGGCCTGGAGCTGTGTCAGGACAGGGTCAGGTTGGATCTCAGGAAAAGGCTCTTCCCCCAGAGGGTGGTGGGCACTGACCAGACTCCCCAGGGCAGTGGGCACAGCCCCAAGGCTGCCAGAGCTCCAGGAGTGTTTGGATGACACTCTGGGGCACAGGGTGTGACTCTTCGGGCTATCCTGTGCAGGGCTACGGGTTGGACTCAATGAGTCCAACAGCATATTCTGTGATAGCATGAGAGCTTTAAACGAAGCTTTTCTCTTAATCTTGATGCAAAAGGAGGATACCCTTACTGGTAGCCCTGCCCCAGGGTGTGTGGGACAGACAGGCAGCTGCCTCCCACCACTGCCACCACCAACAATGCAGTCACTGTGTCTGTGCCCAGGCTAAAGCACAGAGACTTCAGGAGCCACAGCCGGTCCTGTGCCCCTCCCTGAAGGAGCTCACCTAACTGCACCATCTCCAGACACAGGGAGAGGGGAGCTCTGCAGCCTCACACTGTATACTTCAGCCTCACTCCTGGGCACAGCTCCCTGCTGTCTGCTGCCCCAGCTACTCGTTGGCTTCACAGTTAAGGAAAAGTGGAAATGTTCAGAAAAACAAACAAAAGAAAAAAAATCATAGATCTATTAGTAGGTGGAATCTAATTTTCTGAATTTTCAAAGAGCATTTTGTTGGTTTATAAAGGCATACATTGCTCCTTTAGAAGGAGGTTTCTACTTCAAGGCTGAGTTTTTATTTGTTGGTTTTATGCACCAATAAAATCAAATTACAGGTGTCGAGGGACATTTATTTCAATGCTAAATACCTTATGTTAAGATGTCAATTAAAGCTTTTCTGAAGGAGAAAGTTCCTGAGCAAAAAATGAATGTATTAAGAATTAGTATACCATTTCCCAGAGGACAGAATATAAAACAACCTGTCAAGTAATCAAAGATAACCAAAGAGAATGTGTTAACTCCCTGATGTTTTTTCTTCTGTTTGGCATCAAGTGAATGCAGGCTCTCTTCCCACCTGATGGAGCCCTGTTCTATTAATTCCTTGCTTCTCTCTTTCCACACCCCTTTTATCAGCACAAAAAAGCTTCACAAACTGGTGCCTGACACAGACATACACTGACTGTGCATTATTTTAAGGACAACACCAACTACTACCAGCCAGAAAAAGCTGTCAGGCACACATGCCACTTAAATAAATAAAGCACAGCTATGCTTTGAAACATATTCAAGTGTTAATCAAAATTAAGTTGTATTCAGCACTAGGAGTCTGTATTTCTGATATGCTGGCAAGGGAGAGCCAGGGCATTTGGTTTGATGCATCTGTAAGTGAGGCTTGTTCATACTTAATTCACGAGAGACGGCAACAGAAAATTCCATGAACTCAAGAAACTGTTCTAAATAAAACCTTTTATATTTTAACTGAAAATATGCAGTGTGATATAAGATACTTGTAGGACCTGGAAGCAACTGTAATCTGCATGTCAGAATTGTACCTTACACTAATACTTGGCACACATTTAAAATACCAAGTGATCCAAATAAAAGACTACCCACAAAGAAGTAAGTACTTAGAATGATGTGAGCTCTACTCTACCAAAAGCTCCTTGTAATTCCTTTAAAAACAAACAAACAAACAAACAAACAAAAACCCCCACACCATGAATAAGAATTGATGAAGATATTTGGGTTTGTTGCCTTAAAATGAAACCCCAAAACAAACAAACAAAACCTCAGCCCAAAAAATCACCTACGGGTAAAGCAAAAGAAAAATCCCAAACACCAAGATCAGTGTGCTTTGGAAAAGATCAATAGTGAGGCCCAACTTCTGCTTCCACTTCAACAAATTGAAAGGGAGAAAATCTGGACTAGGAAATATACGTGACATTTTTTTCAGGCTATACAGACACAAGTACTACTACTCTGAAGCTCAACTTGTTGCAACATGTTTTCAACATAAAAAGTGTAATTTCCCTTCCCCTGAAATTAGTCTTAAGAAAGAAAGCTTTGGAATACAATGCAAAAATAAAAGGAAAAAACAGAAATGTTTTAAGGTTTTAAAAATCACATACACAGCCCTCTGAGCTATTTCAAAAAGCTATTTAAAGATGGCCAAAGTTCAGTACACTGGGACTGCTTACCTTTTTTCCTCCTGTTACAAATTGCTTGAAGTGGGATCTTACAAACTGAGGATGAACAGCAACAATCTGGGGGAGAGGAAGAAAGAGCAGATTGTGGCTTAAATAAGAGTTTACATGAAGCACCACATCACTTTTTAAACCAGATAACCCTTTGCCAATTATTAAGTACTACAGCTGAATTCTTTCTCTGAGGTAAAGCCCAGTTCTTTCAACATTTCTGTTTGCTTTTCCTAGAAGAGAGAAAATTCTTCATATTCCATGGAAATGTTTCTTGCTAAAAAGCCCTACATACTCCATTTTTCAACAGCCAGGCACACATCTCTAGAGCAGGGTAAAGCTCAAGTCTCCTCTTCAGACAGAGTACATGAGCATCACTGCCCATCACCTTTTCCTGGGGTAGATCCAACAGATGCGAACTGGTTGCAAAACACTGCCCTCACATTTAGCAGAACCCTCAGAATTTATCACAAATCTACAAAGAAAGAAATATGTTAAGAGAGGCAACAGCTGCAATAGGACAATTTCTCTCTATTTTGCCTTTTGTATTTGAAAAACTCATAATATTCCTTACAAACCAAGATGGGCTTTCTTCCCACCTAACCGGATCAAAAGCTTTTATATTGAGATAGAAAACTATTTTCTAGTGACTTGAATAACATCATAAGGAAGTGGCATTCCTCCCTCTCATTTAGATTGAATGTGACCTTTCTGTTATTAAAAGACAACACCACCACAATTACTAAAGATTAAAACAAGCACTTACTTTAATAGGACAGTCAAATGTTTCATGAAACTCTTCTGCTGAATACAATCCAAAAACTTGCACCTGAAAAAGTACATTGAAAAACCAAAAATATTTACCTAATAGCCATTTGACAATTCACAATGAATGTAAAAATCTAACAGCTAGAAGATTAATTTGGAATGCTAACAGTTACATCCTTTTTTGCTAATGGAAAAGAAGCCACAATTAACAACTCAGAGGTAATTGATGGAGTTTCATCTTCTGCTGTAGAATAAGTCTGAATATTTGCACCACTGCAAAAGTACTATTTTGAATCTTTTTTCTCCATATTTTGTGTGTGTGTTTTGGTTTTGTTTTGAATTGGTTTATTGGGTTTTTTTTTTTCTGTGATAAACACAGTAAAAACTACAAGTTCCTTTTGCTTTGGGCTGATCCAATCTGTTTAACAGACAGTATCCTAAGTATGGTAAGAGCAACATAATAACATTCAGGAAAAGATAAATTAAAAATTCTTCCTTTCTGAGAAAGAATGGTAGGGTTGGGGTTTTTTCCCTCCAAGCAATACAGGGTTTACATAAGAAAAGAAATTTGTGACAATAAAGCAAAACCAGCCTGAAATCCAAGTACAATGTACTTCTTAGCATCCTCCCCTCCTCCCAAGTGCATTCAATGCTCTTTGGTTTTATTTCATGACCAATGGTAATGTCTTTCTTTCTCTGAAGATTCCTTCCTTTTCATTTATATTAGGTATCAGTACTTTTAACAGTCAGCACTGAAGCTGCAACCATAGCCAATCAGAATATCTGTCAGAATTAATCCATCTGAAGAAGTTTCAACATTAAATTAAAAAAAAAATGTTTTCTACTATCAAGAGAAATTAACAGATTTTTTTAAACATTTTCTTGCATTTAGTTTCAGAACAAATATAAAGGTATCAAATGTTATTAAATACTATTAGATTTAGATGCTATGACTACAGAAAGGGGTTTCTAAAGATTTTTTTAACTACAACCCTCTTTTGAACTTGTGTCTCTTTTTTCAATATGAAACATTCCCTTCCCCAATTCTCAGATTCACAACTCAGTGCCTGCAGAACTTCAAACAGGGCTGAAGACTTATGGCCATGAATTAGCAAGTGATTTTACTAACTATGATTTCCACAAAGAATAATAACTGGTTTGCTTTTCCTTAATGATTTTAAGAGGTTTCCACCTGCTTTCACAAGCTGTTGAAACAGAATTATCCCAGCAAGGATGGACACCAAAGGTGGAAAAAGGAAGGAAAAAGGGCATCCCATGGAGGAACCAGTGGGAAAACTGCATCTGACAGCAAATCTACTTTAGAAGGCTCCTCAGACAATATGTCATTATTTTCTGGAAAATATCCTTTTCTGGAAAATGTAATCCCTTCAGAAATTCTGTTCTCCATGTTCAACAGATTGGACTCAAAGTTCTAAAAGATCTTTTAACCTTATTTCTTTCTCTCCATCCCAATCATGAATCCTTCAGGGGGAAAAAAAAGTAATGAAAAAAAATAAATCCCCCCTAGAAAAAGACCTGCAGAACAAAATCAGTAAATGCCAGTAATGGACCACAAAAAGTGAGGTTTAATGGCTCTAAAAAGATCCATTTAGAGGACAAGAACCCCCAAAATTCCTTCAGTCTGTCAAGAAGACAGAGTAAAAATATTAAACTTCAGGTAAACTACAAGAGGAAGGAAGCCATCCTCGGAGTCTCAGTGAAGTTCAAGACACCTCAAACCACCTCATCTCCCTTTCAAGCTTGTCTCCTGGATACATTTCCTAAGCAGCATTATCAGCTGGTCCATTACTCATTAGCAAATACACTGCCTCCAACAACATGCTTTCAAAATACTTCTGCATGCACTGTGTAGGGCTGAGCTACTGCTCCAAAGGATTAGGAAAATCAACATTTGGAGACTGTGAGATGTATCACAAAGCTGTGATTATGTAAGCCAACCTAAGGGTTGTATCTGTGCTGGGCCTGGCTGCAAGCCTAGAAAACCTTTGGGCTGATGTCTAGAGGATTTTGCTTTCTGGGTTTTTGTTTTCATCAGCTGGCACAGCATACCCAATGCAACAGCCAACACAAAATAAGAGAGCAAAGAGAAAATAAGACTGAAAGAAGAAAGGAGGAAGAAAAAAACAAAAAAGAAAATACATGGTTAAAACATAACACTGCAAAGTCTGTGGAAGCAGAATCCTCAAAAATGACAAAACAGCCCTCTCAAATTAAAACTAATTAATCAGAATTAGCAACAGTGCCTTCAACATTTCCTAATACTCCTCTGAACATGGCAATAGGATATTCCTTGAAGAGCAGGGAAACAAAATGGAGTGACTTAAGAGGAAAAAACAACTCGGCATAAAGTACAAGTTATGTTTACTCTAGGAACATCATATAATGGTTTATTACTTCTTAATGTCCTATATTCTTCAGAAAGAAAGTGATGCTTTTGATATTACAAACCTATATTGGATTTATCTATTTCTCTATTTCTACTTTCCATGCCTACTCTGCTCATGATGCTTGTAGGCAGCTGGAAAAAGGATTTTGTGATTCCACTACATTTTGCCAGTCCTGTCCAATTTTAAATATCCAGAGCCCACCTCTCCAGTGCAGACTTAGCTGTTTCTTTGCTTCCACATGTGGAAGAAGTAACCAACCTTCAGTGATCAAAGGGAAGGTAAACAAAAACATTTTGGCTGTAAGTCACATTTCTTGGAAAATGATCAATGTAATACTTCATGGATATTCTTAACATCAGTGTTGTTACAGGCATTAAAAACGACACTACAACATGCAATCACATGGGTTTTCAATGCAATCTATATTCCTTCATATAAAGAAAGTTACCAGCCAGAGTAAGGGTGCAAATCACATTGTTCTTATGTAATGACACAAGAACTTTAGCTAAATTGGGACTCAGATCCAGGTTTTCCAAGACAACATACAACTAACTACACACAAAACCAACACACAAAAAGCTAATCTAAAAAATCACCACAATTCTGAAACTGGAAGCCTAACTCCCTTTATGTATCTGATCACCAAAATTCTCTTATACCCCAACATTTCAACACCCAGCAGCTACTCTAGAGGGCTGGTGTTAATTTTGGTTTCTGTTCCTTTCCACGCCAGTGGTGACCAGCTGCAGTGGAGTCCATTAGACAGGAGGATTTTCAAAGAACCAAAAGTGCAGTCCAGAAAAGCTGCAAGTGGCACCCAAGGCACTTGCTGGACACACAGGTGCCAGGTTTTGGCAGCAGGTCTGGGTGCTGACTGACAAGAAGTGGGTTAGAGAGTTGTACTGTGCTGCCGTGCTCTCCTCCCAGTCAACATAGTGAGATCAAACCTGGCTTGAGAGTCCAAAAAAATTAGTAAAGTAGAAAAATAAAAGATTTCAGACATCAGAACAGATACAAGGGTGAGAGTCTGATCCTAAAGCCTTCCCTCACGAAGACAAACGGTTTCCATCTCTATCACACTGGATATGCACTCTGCCTATTGCAAAAGAGGACATATCTTTGTTAATTCATAGAAAATACTTGCATCAATCCAGCTGGCTCAAAATTCACAGGCCCTTGTATTATAGCCCTTTTTTGTTTAAAACTGATTTAAGAAAACTAAGCAGTTTCATTGTTTCTTTTTTACTTGTTTTCTTTAAAAAAGGATTTAATTGTTTTTACTTATTTAACCAAGTGAATTAAGACTTTGCAACTACTTGTACAAGTGTTTTAACACTGCTCACAATATCAACACTCCCACTGTAGTAAGGAAAGAGCTACAAGGAGTGTAAAGTTACACTTTTGTGATGACCCAGAAGCTAAAAGTGCTACATTATCCAGCCATAAACCTACCATTTTCTTACAGAGAAGCACAACACACCAGTGGGTACTTTAACCAATTTTAGGGGTGGATTCTTTCACCTTCCTGGGAAAGGTTTGTGATGTGGAAAGTCAAACTTCTAAAACTCCAGTTGAGTTTTTCAGTGTAGAATATGCTGAAGTATCGATGTCTCTGGACTCCATAAATATGTTGCATATTGTACTTATGATACTCCAGCCCTGTGTCACAAACATTACCAGACCGTAGCTGAAGTGCCTTGTACAGCACATAATGAATGTCACACACTGGACCCACAACAGCTGTTTCACTAAATGAAGACAGAGCCACCATTTTAACTACTCAAGTCTTTTCAAATACAGGGATTATGGATTTTTTTATATTTCTCAGATCAAATACATTTATTTAATATTAATATATGAAAAATGTGCATGGCTCATAGTCTCACTGCAGCCTGGGTGTTTTGAGTCAGTAATCCAGTCACATCGGAGGAGCCCTTACAGCAAGAGCTTCCCACCACCACAAACACCTACACCAACAATCCAGCTCAACCTTTTTATTACCTTGAACAATTACTGACCCTTGCCTTATCTTGCGTAGACAATTAGGACACTCTCGTGCTGCTTCTCACCGGCTGTAAAACTCTACAACCCCTTTGACAGGCACTCGGATCCCAATTACTGTGTCAAGATTCTGACATCAAGGTATCTCTCAGAAACAAAAGGCTTGGCTACACAGACTGCCTGCCTGTCTGTTGAGGAAAAAAACTATGTACTTTTGCAGTGAAAAAAACCCAAATCATACAGTCTTAAGGAGTTGTTCCCCCATCTTGCCTGCTGCAAAATCTGATTTTATTTTTAATTTGAAGAACTTCTACTGAATGGGATGTAACCATTAGGATTACCCACATTCCTCCTCCCCCAAGTCTACCGTGTAAGAAACGTACTCCTCTGTAAGTCAGATGGATACTGTGAAATTATTTAAATTATTTTTATGCACTGTACTTGTATATGAGCATAATAATAAAAAAAAAGCTTAGATACACCTTGTGCATTAGAATTTTATCATTGCAAACCAACATTAGGAAACACTGCCATCGACTGAAAAAACAAAAAAGACATTCTTATAAGTGGAAAATCAATCACCAAAACCACTAAATGTCACAGCTCAACATTCCAGAGAAGCACTGATAATTGTTAGTTATACAGTGCACAAATGATATATGTCCCCAGTCAAGGAAGTAGGTGCCAGTTTTTTAGGAAACTGTACATATATTGATTTTACATTTATTTAATGTGGCTGTTGTAAGACACTTTATTCTTCTGATAAACTATGATTGCTTATCAAAAGATTCTATAATTCAAGAGAAACATTCATAAAGTGTGTGAAAATGAAAAGCACCAGCCCACAGAAATCATGCCCACAAAATCCAATTTTGTGGATTTATAGCAGAAAGGCATTAAACTACTGTCTTGCAGGAACAGCAGAGTAGTCACTGAAGTATAACTGGCACAGCAGTAATGATTAAGGTGACATGTCCTCCTGCCACAGCTGTTAATCAGCTTAATACCAGTTACATTATTGACATTCTTGTAATTACTTTTCCTACGGCACATTTGTGCAAAATATATTTGACTTTAATTTGAGTATTCAAAGGTGAGCTCAGTTCTCAAAATGCATGGTCAAAGCAGTGGTGCTAAATGCAGGAATTAACTCCACAGGCATCACAATTATCTCAAGTGTAATACTGAGGACTACCTGCTACCTCAGTAAATATATAAATGGCTTTGTTGTACCTTGCCATCTTCTGAGCAAACACCCATGTGCTCTCCACTTTCATCCAGGCTGATCTGATTTATCTTCACTGGGCTCTAGAGAAAGAAAAGAAAGAAAAAACACTTTAAAAGTTACATCACCAACGACATGCTTTAACATTCCTCACACTTCACAAGACTCGAGTGTTGATGGTTGAGTATGTTTAGTTGCATGAATCAAAAAACCCCACACAGAACAGGCATTTCTATGACAAAGCCAAAGACAACCTTCTTTCCAGCCTTTTGCCTAACTCAAAAATTTTCACTTTCTTTTTGCAGTTACTGGCCTAAGGGCTCTGGAGCTCTCATGAAGTGCCAGGCTCCCAGATCTTGAGCATCTGTGCCTGTGTCCCACAGCTACTCATTCCTGCTACCCAAACTTAGGATAAAATACAGTGACCACACCGCACTCAAGGCAACTCAACATTCCTCTGTTTTGGTCTGGTGCCTATACTGGCAATTAACTTTTTTCCTCAAATCCATTCTCTTGCTTTCATTTTTGGCTCTAATACTGTTCTCAGAAGTGAGTATTAGATTGTATTGAAGTGCAACACAGGTGTCCTCGTTCTTCAGACAAAAGCCAAACCTGCCCCAGGTTAGTAAATTTTCCTTTACCTATCCAGACACACTTTCAGTTCTACCCTCTGGGGTTACAGAGCACGTGTTATTGTTTACTCAGTTGAAAGGGCTACTCTTACCTTAAGTGCTGAGAACTAACTTACAACATCATTTGGGAAACCTAATGCATATCCTCTTGCATACAAACCCCGATCCAACTATATTTAAGTATATAATTCTTATGTACATATATTCTTATGTATCATGATGCTAATTTCACCCTCTGTAACAGACAGATCATCAATTCAAGCATCACTGAAGGATCTTCACACAGGTAAGGCCCTCTTACACTTTTAAGAACAACTTTTCTTACTCTCATAAAATTTTGAATGGATTGAATCACAAATCACGTAATTTCTGTGGTTATGGGCAGGATAAAAGAAATCCATCATATGTTTGTGTAAAAATAAAGTGTCACTGGAAGAGCACTGGAGTTGTAGGGTCACATTAGACGTTACACAACTGTGTATGAAATATCACAGGTCCTTATATATGCTATGGCAGTTGGAATTACATTAAAAGTACATCATAAAAAGCTATATAAAAATACCCTGTCCAGATGGACAATCTACAAGAGATAAACTGAGGTCTTTTCATCCCCTTTGGAAAGTTTTTCCCCATAATCTTTCACACATACAAAAAATCCCAACTCAGAGAAAGTAAGCTTTTCTCCCTTCCACTTTAGAAACAATATATTCCCAATCACATTTTATTTTCTAGAATCTTCTTTCTAATCAAGGTTGACCAACTGAGCCTTGCATTGCAACAGCTGCCTGAGGAGGTGGGAAAATGATGCTACCCTTTTGCTTTCCTGCTTCCTTGCAATGCAGAAGGTACCAAGTCTTGGTCTGTGTCACCACAAAATTGTACCTGGAAATATCAAAATTACTGCACTTCACAAAGTGTGTGCTGTTTGCCAAGAAGGTCACTGTCAAGGGGGAAGTCAAACCAATTTTTCTTATGCGCTCCCAAAGTATTTTCGTTTGCCAGAGTGGTTGTGTTGAATTGCTGCACTCCAAGATCAGACCCAATGCATGACTGGCAGTGCAGGCATGTGTTCTGACACATGTCGGGGTGTGACAGCTGATGCCCATCAACCTCATGGTGTGGTCAACATCCCTGTAAAAGCTCTATCCTCAGCTGTTACACACAGAGTTGGCTAATTCCAGCACTGGAGGATGCCGAGTAAGGCAAAATATGTCAGGGGTCACTCTGACTTTCTAGAAGCTCCATAATCAGCATGCACTTTTACTCCTGCCTTGCCTTGAAAAATACCTCTCTAAACTTCTACTTTGCTCATCAAGGCACAAAGGTAGATTTTGTCTCTGTCCAGAGGTGGTGGTGGGGAAAAAGCCAGCACGTCTAAGCCATGCAGTCTACAATCAGAAACAACTCTGGCCCTCTGAAAGGACAAGCACAGAAAGTTCAGCTGAGTTCATCATGGAAGTGGCATGTTTTTGTTCTGGGCTGTATCTAAGTTGCCATTGTCACAACTTCCTCATGAAGTCTCTTCTCTCATTACTTTGCAACTGCAAATACAAAAAGTCCATCTTGAATAACCCCATCTTGGCACAAGTTCATATAATTAAGGCACAGGCAAAATCTCTCATTATATACATGCAAGCCAATGGAATCCTGGGCTGCATCAAAAGGAACATGACCAGTAGGTCAAGGGAGATGAGAGACCCCACCGTGAGCACTGTGCACAGTTCTGGTGCCCCCAACATAAGAATGACATGGAACTGTTGGAGCAAGTTCAGAGGAGGGACACCAAGTTGACAGGAGAACTGGAGCACCTCTCCTATGAGGACAGACTGAGACTGTTCAGCCTGGAGAAGGTTGCACTGAGACCTCATGGCAACCTTCCAGTATCAGAAGGGGTTCTACAGGAAAGCTGTAGAGGGACTTTGTCAGGAACTGTAGTACTAGGACAAGGAATAATGGGTACAAATTAAAAGAGAGGAAATTTAGGTTGAATATTAGGAACAAATTTTTTCCTGTGAGGGTGGTGACACAGTGGAACAGTTGCCCAAGGAAGCTGTGGATGCCCCAACCCTGGCAGTGTTCAAAGCCAGGCTGGATAAAGCCCTGAGCCATGTGGTCTAGTGGCAGGTGTCCCTGCCCATGGCAGAGGGGGTTGGGATTAGATGATCTTTAAGGTCCATTCCAACTCCTTAACATGCTATGAGATTCCAGGATTGATGTCAGTAGGGGGAAAAGGTGATTCCACAGTATTTGTACCTTTTCCACATCCAAAATTGCACACAACACTTCAGAACTGTTTGTCGAATAAAAATTTGATGGATGATACAGTATTTCATATATAGTGTATAAAACTGACAATTTGTTACAAGCCTTCTGCATGCCCAACACCTCCTTCAGTTGCCTTTAACTTTTCCTTTCTCCTGGTATTTATTTCCCCTTTTGTCTGCACCATACACAGATGACAAACAGGGAAAACAACTAAATTCAACTACAAGAAGACCTGTTCACTTACACAAACCTCCTGCTAAGTTCCAACAGGAGATGCTATTCTAGAGGATGTACACAAGGCAAAGCAAGAAGAGAGGAATTTTTTTTCAGCACTCAAGTCAAACTGGCACACTGACAATTAGTCTGTTCGCTGGCTTTACCAGTCAGACCTTTCGGTGGAGCCCAGAAAGTGATGATACACCATGAACAGTCCTGGCTGAATATTACACGCATTTTAAAATAAATTTTCAGGCAGAATTGCTAATGCCAGGATCTTCTTGTTCAGAGCTGCAATAACAGTCAAGTCTACCATTTCCAGAGCTACGTTCCACTGAAGAGCTGTTTAAGACTTGTTTAAGATCTCAAACTATCCAGGAAATCAGGAATAAAAAGACCGCAGATACAACTGGCACATGTGTTATCTAAACTGAAGTGTTTCTTCTAGAAACAGCTCCAATTCATCAATTCATATCAATCATTTGTATCAGTGTACTTCTGTGCCCATCAGCAAAGCTACCTACCATTTCAAATTTATTTGCATTTATACCCTACCAACACTTTGTGGATAATTTTGATATTTCAGAAAGAAGGATAACAGTGTGAGTTATCCTGCCTCACCTTGTTTTTCTTTTTTTTTTTCTTTTTTTTTTTTTAAATTACATGTTATCAACTCAGGCATGGAGTTGTAACCCTTCCCCTTTTGATTTTTTTAAAGCTTATTCCAGCTAGGCCACTGAAGAGTTTATTTGCCTGGCAAAAGAAAATAGGCTTTGGTTTTTACAGGACAGAGAATAAATGTCCCTCCTGCAAGATCCACCTTTACAGGTTGACAAAAGAAGAAGAATCACTCAAGGTTAGAGAGGACACAGGTATGCACTAACTCATCATAATTTGAAGGACTGATCATTTGACACAGCTGGAAACAGGATATGCACTGGGTTTGGTCAACTCACTGTTTTAAAGGTATTTTAAATAGGTGTTGAAACAACCTGTCAGATGTACAAGAATCCAAAAACTAGGAACATATAATCCATGTAAATACTACTCAGTTAGGAGATGATCTAATCTTAAACCCCATGTCATAAAATCACAGGTGGCTGCATATAAAATGCTGGGGAAACTACTATTAATTATTATATTAGCACTATATTGGGTAATCTTTTTTTACCTAATCAGGACCCCGAGCATTAAACCAATCAAGCAAAAACACATGACTTCCTTACGATGAGATCGATACTTCCAGTACTGTATAAAAGATAATAATACACATTGTATGTCTCAAGAAACATAATTGAAATCTGGCAGTAAGGAAGATGCTGTTAGGAATGGAAATACACTTAAATGCTTAACCCAGGAACAGCTTCAGAATTTCATACGCTGTGGCAAAGAAGGAAGAAACACCTTCAGCTGAATTTCCATTAGCTGCAGTTTTCTTTCGGATGGAGACATGTTTGGAATTCCGGACAACATAAGTAAGTTTGACTGTTCAAAATCAATAATGTCAAGCTGACACTACAGAACAAAAAAAATGTTACCTTAATGGATGAAAGAGAAGTTTAGGGAGCAGGAGAGAAAGGTAGCAGATACCTTGCACATAAAGATCTAAATGCAGGCTTTTGCAAAATCCAAAATTTAAAGGAAAGGAAAATCAAGTATCTAGCAGCAAATGTACCTCACGTGATAATCAATTACCTAATGTAAAACGCCTGAAATAAATGCTCTTAGTATGGATTATGTCAGCTCTTCAATTAGGAGTAAATTCACTGCCACTCAGAAAGCTTCTTTTAATTGTGTTCTTTGTGGCAACTGCTTCTCCCCTGACACTCATCATCAACCCACCTTATACCATCAGTCCCCCAATGGTGAACCTGAGAAATCAATCTGCTAATGTATAATTTGTAAAGCTCCCCTGACTAACAAATGGATAATTGATTCTTTCACAAATGCTGCATCCCAATGGATATGAACTGGATGAACACGAAACATAACACTGGATTTCACTCCAATTCTGTGAGAAATGCAATATTTACAAGCCTGGAATCTAAACGTTTTAATAGTTGCCTGTGACTTCATGCCTTTTAGCCATGGTTAGCAGGCAACCAACACTCATGCCAGGAGTGTGAAAAGCAAAGCAGTGTTCAGTCATACTTACAGCAAAGCTCATTTTCCTTCAAGAGGTTCCCACTATTTATGTAACTCCCTTAATCAGCACTTTCATCCATCCCTTAAAAAGGATTTTCAGAAACTTTTCCTAAATTAGTTTAAACATCGTTATTTATCTATGTATACACACACATGTACATAGCCAAGGAAGAAAAACACCTATAGGTCTTTTCTGAGACATTAATATCTGTCTGGATCTGCAGGATGATTATGTAGCTGCATGTACACAGTTGACTTTTAATAAAATAACTGATTTACAGGTATTTGGCATACTTGTAGAGTTTTATTGATACAATAGAGGGAAAAGAAACTCAGAAACCACATTCTGACTCTGTATCATGATTTACCTATAAAAAGATAAAAATACAAACACACAGCTGAGAAACACAGCATAGTAACACAAAGGCTTAAATTGAAAAGGCATCTGTAAAAAATCTGCTCACCACTGCCTGCTACAGAAGCAGCACACTGAATTTACAACACTTAAATTTACCCTTAATGAAAGTTTACTAATATCCACACCAAAGAGGTTTAGTTCAACAATACTAGCAGTGAAATTCTGAAAGTGAGGATTCCTGCTCCATTGCATTTCCTATAACACTCCTGAATCTGTCATCCTCCAAACGAAAAATGGGAGATTATATTGGTTAGAAGAAAAGGGAGGGGGGAAAGCTGGGAGAGTGACAAAGGTCTGAGACACAGAACAATAACAACGTTAACTTTTATTTTGTCTGCAGGAAGGCAGACATTGCCTACAAAAACAAAGATCTCAAAAGCTTGTGTAAAACTGAGGGAATATAAGGACAAGAAATCTCTCATATATAGTCTAAGACAGTGAGAAAGACCAAAAAGCCGACAGTGATTTCAGTGTTTTCCACATCAGTGAATCTCTTAATCTTGTTTGTCAACTGCAGGTACTAAGAAAAAAAGAAAAAAACATTCAAGGGAAAAAAAAATAACAAGGGATCTCCCTAAATCTGTAGTAGTTGCTAAATAATCAGAATGCTTGTCTAGGAATGATGGAATTACTACCAAAACCAAATCTATATTGAAAGCCTACATTCTTCCTAGCAGAGTTTCACTGTTAGCTAGTTCCTGATGGATCCAAAGTAGAATCTCTATTAAAACATTGGTGTGGTAAGGAGATACCCTCATGGGAACTCGGTGTCAAAGGAAACAAAGTACCCCCATTTCCTTCTCTTTCCAGGTCCCCTTTACAATCCTCTGTGTAACTGGAGGTCTTCAACAACTTTCACAGCTTGTTTCTAACAGAATACCACCACCATTGACATTAATGTATTTAACAGGATTTTGTAGAATTCCACCCTCAAAAGTGGAAAGTATGAGATTTTACTCCATTTCTTTGTAAGCCAAATTTCAGAGACATGACTGATGAAAAGGGTCAACCAGGTCAAACAGCACAAGTTCTTGCACTGTTAGAGGTTATTTTATCGGTGCTTCAAGCGAACAACTTTTAAAGAATCCAAAAAGGCTCCAGACTGTTCATTTTAGGGGTCAGGCATTGTTGTGTCAACATCATTTCCAGGAAGGTTTTCCCAACAGCTCATCCAGCTCTCTGACCTACCATGAGACAGAAGACATCACCACATGAAGCCCAGCAACCCTGTTTCTCCATGCATTCCAGACATAGCCAGTATCTCCTTCATACTACAGTTTTCTTTTTCTCTATAAGCTCCTGAAATGGAAAACTGCAGTAAGTACGTCTTCCAATTACTTCTGCCTGTCAACCATTCCACTACAGACAGTGATCTGAACCCAATGGCTACTGAAATCAGTGAAAAGATGTCTCACTGATGGAATCAGACAGATGCAGAAATATGTTAAGGGAATGAATTCCCTTTCCTGGCTGAAAACAACGTAAGTAGTCATACTCCTGGTGTAGTTAAATATTAAATGGGTAGATCAATGTTGAAGTTCAGCCAATAGCTACAGCTAAAGTGTCATTTCCCATGTAAACATTCAGTTATCAACACCAGCATAGATTGGCATAAGTCAGAGCTATAGGCAATAATAAACACTTTTTCTGATTACTCAAACCATTGTATTCTCTGGATACCAACTCTGGAACTTCCTTTAGTTGCAATTATTCCATCTGGGAAAGTCTCACAAGTCCACCAGAGATACTCTATAACAGTCATAGAATCATAGAATCAATTGGGTTGGAAAAGACCTCCGAGATCATCAAGTCCAACCCTTGGTCCAACTCCAG
>JAWWEV010000083.1:49376936-49434449 GCA_035583235.1 Hafferia zeledoni
CCCCCTTGTCCTATTGCTGAGTGCCTGGGAGAAGAGACCAACCCCCACCTGGCCAGAACTTCCCTTCAGGTAGTTATGGACAGGATCGGCAGGAGCACCGGCGGGAGGATCGGCAGGAAGATCGGTGGGAGCAGAGCCGGGAGCATTGACAGAAGCATTGACAGGAGGATCGGAGGGAGCACCTCCGGGGCGCCCCCAGGACGATCTCCCCGCCGCCGGCCCCGGGCCTCACGGGCGGGCTGGCGGCCTCGGCCTGTGCCCCCTGACATGGCCCTGGGCTCCCCGGAGCCGCCCTGGCCCCGGCCCCACTCCCAGCTCCCGGCCCCGCTCCCAGCTGCTCGCCCCGGCCCCGCTGCCGGCCCGTTCCCCCCGCCCCGGCCCCGCGGTCCGTACCTTCTGCTCGGCCTCCGCCATGGCAGTGCCGGGCGAGGGGCAGGCCGGCGGCGCGGAGCACGCTGGGAAATGTAGTTTCGGAGGGCGGGGAGCTTTACTTTTTTTTTTTATTTATTTTTTTATTTTTTTTATTCCCCCTTGACCCGTCCCTCAGCCCGGACAGGCCCTGTGGTCCCTACCTGGCCACGCTCCGCAAGCCTCTCAGCATCCTCTGCACCTCCTGCCCCCTCTCTGTACGTTTCACTTAATTTGTCAATTCCACAGCTGTAGAAGCTGCTGCATTTTGTTTTTTAAACTCGTAACATGAGACTTGAATGCCCTGCTTGCACCTAAATCATGTCCCTTGTATGTTAAAAATCTAACCAAAGGGAAAATGCAATTTAAAAAAAAAAAAAAAAGCAAACTTTCTATCCCTTGGGTTTTGCCATTGGAGCTGTTTGAAATCTCAGGTGGAGCTCCGGTGTTGAATGTGCCCTGGGGACCAAAGCAGAGAGTTTAGACGTGCCTAGTTCACCTTTGGCAAGGAAAGAGAAATCTTAAACACCACAGTGCAAGACCACAGGGAATGCAATTAATTGCAGAGAGTTATCGCCTTGGATATGAAAATGATGTGTATCCTTGCCATACCTTTAGAAACTAATTGGCAGAATTTTGCTAGAACTGCCCTTTAAAGTCACACTGAAAGGTTTACACTGGGCTGAGATGGCTGTCAAAGTTACCAGTTTCAGTGCAAGAGCATATGAAAATCACTCTCCTGAATGCATTTAATTTGCAAATGCCATAAGAAAGTAACTTTATGGACTATTAAGGTACCATGAAATGTGTAAATCTCATCTTTGCCTTATAAGCCAAAGAGTATATACAGAGAAGGAGATGTTTTGGTGCCCATTGCACCAAATGTTGTTGACACCTCACCTGGGTATAATGCTAAATTTCAAGTCGCCTTTTTTCCAAAAGATGATAAATGGAAACTGAAAGGGGCCAAAGGACCACTAAAAGGATCAGAGAAATTTAGGGTCTGCTCTGTTGGAGAAGACTGATAAGAAGGGCTTAGCCTCTCTAGAAGTAAAAAAAGGCTGAAGAGGAAGAAGAGCTATTAAAAGGTATGAGATCAAATAGGTATCAGCTATTTTCAGTACATTTAGGCTGGAAATGAAATGTAGATTCCCATGTGTCGGACATGTGTGGTCCTCAGAAAATCCTCACTGGCAAGAAATTTACTGATTTCAAGATGAGACTTAATAAACTAAAGTAAGAGAATGTAAAAGGTGTTTGCTGACAGCTGTGTGGTTTACCCAGAATGCTTACCCATTCTATTCCCATTCCAGCCTTCTTGAATCTTAGTCCTATCCAAGTCAATAAAAAAATATGTCCTTGCTGTCAATAGTGCCAGGATTTTTCCTGGAATATGTAATGCACAAGCTACATTATCTGGTACTTGAATCTGTATATCTCATGAAAGGAAGTTTTGCCAAATACATTTTTTTCCTCCTTTCAGGGTAAAACAAAAGCTCAGTAGGAGCTTTGGTTTTCAGGGTTCATGTTCTTTCCTTTTTCTTTAATTTTCTTTTTTTTTTTTTTTTTTTCCTTTTTTTTTTTTAACTTCAACAGGAGTATTTTGTGTCACTTTTTAAACTGGAATGAACTTTACTGACTTTTTAAGTGCCAAGAAAAACAGACTGTTAGGGAAAGGATGGCAGCTCTTGTAAACTTTGCTATTATAACAGCTAAAGTGCACATTTGTTCATTTTTTACAAACAGAGCAGTCAAGGAACAGCTGTTCTTGTTTTCATTGCACATAGAATAAGTGGTGTAAAGCAATGTGATTGACTTACAGTGTGCTGCTTATTTCCAGCAGAATGGTGCAAAACCAATTCTTTCCTTGTTTACACTTAAGGCATGAATTCAATCTGCCATGATTATAGGTTTTTATTGTGTTAGGAAAATTTAATATGTCAGCATCTGATTCTGCCACCCCTCCCACACTCATCCTCCTCCAGTAGTGCTGAAATCCAACAAGAAGCAATGATGTCACAGGGGTTTAAAATCTTCCAGCACCTCCCACAAAGGACTCAGCATTCTACAGGCTTGGGCCTGAGAGCAACCCCAGTCAGCCCTGGGAGATGAAAAGCTTAACTGTAGTTCAGCATAAGTGGGAAATATAGCACTGCTACGGGAAGTAAATGTTCTGCCCCACCCTTAATATCCAGTGCAGGCTGCCATTGCAACAGTTTTCCCTTGGTCATTGGGAAATGAGGGAGTGGCTCCCACTTCCCTAGCCCAGGGTGTGGAGCGTCAGGAGAGACGACACAGGACAGATGACACGACACTGCCCATGAGCCAGGGAGGAGCAGAGGCAATTTATTGACATGAGACACTCGCTTATATAGAGTTGGGGTGGAACTTTGCAGAAAAAGGGGCGCTTCCCCGATCCTCATTGGATGAAAAGAGGATTGAGAAATGCACCAGTTGGGGTGGAACTTTCTAGAACAAGGGGCGGTTCCCCAATCCTCATTGGATGAAAAGAGGATTGAGAAACACACCAATGACAACATAGAAATAACCATAAAATGACCAATAGGAAACTGTACTTAACAGCCAATAGGGACACGACAGACTCAAACGGTGGGAAAAGAGTCCTAAGGGAATTATGGGTATGAGACCTGGATGGCGATGACTAAGGGAAAAGACAACTGCGGCGCTAGTTTATTATAACTGCGTCATAAGTATTTTAAAGTCCTTAAAAAGTCATAATATTATTTCCTTTGTCATCTTCTGGTGCTGAGGCATCCAGTTTGATATCATCATCATAAATCCACTCTCTATAGTAGGATTTTCATTGTTTATGACTTTGGTATTCTCCCACAGCCTAATCTCTTTCAGTGGCTGCCAGCACACAGAGTTGAAGTTTGGGTAAGTTAGTCCTAGAGGTGTAGGTTTTGGGTCCCTGGCAAGATTACAGATGCTTTGATGTTTAGGTAGAGCATTTTGGCTCAGATGCATCTCACATGATAGGCTGGCTCTTCAGATCTCACTTGGTTTACCAAATAAGTCTTTAAAAAATATTTTAGCCATATCATGATGCCTTTAATGTTCTTAGTGCCTATTTTCATGCAGGGCTTCCAGCTGATGGGAATTCTGCAGGATGGTTTTAACAGGATGCTGATACCTCTATCCAGTTTAAATTTTTAGAAATTCAAGCCTGTCAGGAATTTCTGATTTATTATTGGAACTTGGACCTTGACCAACATTCAGATTTCACATAGTGTTGGATTTTATCTCTTGCTTTAACACATTTTCTCCCTGACTACTGTGAAACATAACAAGTATCCATGCCAATTGGTATATTACTGTATTTTAGTCTCCAAGAGCTCTCAGTTGCTTTCAAGTAGGACTGATTCATCCAGCAAAATGTTCACCTGGATTATCTCTCACCACTCTCACCACCACTTCTTCAGTAAAAAAATAAAAACAAGCAGCATTGTCTGTAAGTTAATAGCATTTAAAAACACTATGCTGGATAAAACACAGCTAATGTTGTCAATACAATAGAAGTTCAAAGATTTTCCTCTTTCTATTTGTTTGTAGAAATAGACTTGCAAAGGCTTTTCTTTTTTCCCCCCATGTGATCAAAGAATTATTTCTGTGAAGATACTTTCAATTCGTACCATAGCTTACATAACTATAATCTTGAATATGTTCAAGAACTTTTTACTCTAAAAACAATCCTATTTCACTTGCTGGCATTATATTGTTTTACAGTTGTTTACTTTTTTCTTATTAATCCCTCTCTAAAATATATTTATGATGTTTCTTCCTGAAGTAACTATCAGAACAATGACTAGAAAAAATTTCAATGATAAATGTAAAATGTTGAGTACCCTATGGGCATCATAGTAAATTCCTTCTTCAGTTGACATTAAAGATTATTCCTGTTTAATTTACAATGTCACCAAAAAGACAGGGTAAGAAATAGAAGTATGCGTTACCACTATGTCCCACACTGCAGTGTATTTAAATTAAATTTAAATTATCAGCTATTTTTATAAAAATGAGAGTGATAATAATATCAGAAAGGTTATTACAAGTTCTTTAAAATAGTTGATCTTTATTCCCTGACATTTAAAGACTTTTTCGGATCGTAGTGAATTATTTTCAAATCCTTCAGTAATAATGTTTCGCTTAGTCTTTCCTTTCTTCCTCTGACCCTCCCTCCCTGTCTGAGTTTCTTCTGCTCCCTTTCTTTGTCTTCGCTCTCAGGCAGGCTTTATTGAAAGGTACCTTCCTGTGCTGAGTAGATCACACAAAGAAGATGAAAAAATGTGAAGAACAGTAAACAACATAAAGCCAGTACAATTATCCATTTATTAAAGATAAACAAGGGCTATTTATAAAGGGAGAGGTAGTAAGGGACCCTCTTAAAAACCTTATAGTTAAATATATAAAGGGCCTTGTAGAGAAGGAGCAAGTCTGAAATTGAAAAATTATTATACTACAAGAAAATTTCATAGATCTGCAGATTATGAAGCCAGATGGGAATAGCACTGCGATTTCATCTGAACTCCTCCCTAACATGGGCCACAAGATTTACCTAAATTAATTCTTCCTTGTACCATTTTTTTTTTAAATACCTCATACCTCGACGTAATATATTCCAATTACACAGAAGTCCCTGCATTTCTAGTAATTTCAAGAGCAGTTCTACTCACTGCTAGAGAAGTAAAGAATACAAAAGAAACAGTCAGAACAGTGGTCCCTCTAGAGTTGAGCTGCTCTGTTATGGCTCTCCTACTAGTTTAGATAAGCACCCCTTATGTCTAATAATGCAGGACTTGGTACATAATGTTTTTTTCTTATGCCTATGCAAATTTAAATTTGTCTCACCTCAGCTTTGAGCCACTCCACTGTGTCCACCACGGCATCATCTGTCAGCATTTTTGAAAGTTCTGAATGAAAAGATTCCTGTTCCCCATGTAGGTACTTGTATCCTAACATGAAAACAATCCTTAGTTATTTGTTAAGTTAAATAGAAAGATGCCACTGATTGCTTCACATTGGATGTTTTACATCCTACATGCTAAACGTCAAATCTGTTACCATCTCTCTTAATTTGGGCTTGGTGGGACATGGCTCTATTAATTTAAAACATACTCACCCCTTTTATATTTGTTTTATTATTATGTATAATTTTATCATTTCCAGCTATGATTCCATTTATAAAATTCCTTCCCCTTCCTAATAGAATTAAAACATTCCTTATCTTTAATTCTTATAACATTGACTTCTTTTTTTGAGTTCCCCCTTTTTTTTCTATGATTCCTAGGCTTTAATTTACAAATGTGCAAATTTAAGTTACCGCCACTGATTTTTTACTCTTTGAAACAAATTATAAAAATAAAAATCCATATTTATATTTATATATTTATATTCATATATATTTATATATTTACATATTTATATATTTATATATATATTTATATATATATATATAAACCTAAAATGAATGTTTTCATGTCTTCCTCAAGGATATTTTATGTTTTGCTGTCTTGTTTTAGAGTCCTCATTATTCTTTTAAGAGTTCCCACTTCCCATTTATATGTTCCTCGTAGCTTTGTTAGTTTCATCTTTTTAAGGCAGCATTAAATGGGGTTTTTTTGGTAAGAGTCACATTTCATTGTCAAACATAAATGTAATATGAGAAATTAGCATTTTCATTAAAGCACTCAGATTTGATCTAATTGTAAATGAATGCATAATGCTTAGAGCAGTCTTAAGATCTTTGGTCCGAGAGTCTCTAGAACAAGCTTAAATTTAATCTCCTTGTTCATATTAGGTTTGTTAGTTTTTAGCAACTGTACTTCCTTCCTGTGTATTGAGAATTCTTGTCTGTAAGTGAGACCAGTCAGATATTTAGGTAAGATCCCAAATCTTGACTCCAGGATTTTATAGTTTTATTAATATTTCTGGAATATGAAATTGAAAACCCAGTATTCTAAGTTCTAAAACTTCAGTCTAGGTTAAGATAATTTTTATAATCTGTTTTACAATATGACTTTAATAGAATTCTTTTTTGTGTTCATTATGATCAACTGGCATAATGGAGTCCTTGTCATTACTGGCTTACCAAGACATTTCTATCTATATTTTGTTATAGCTTTCACCAGCAAAAGAATCCTGGTTCCCAAGGTGATTGCTGCAGGCTGTCTTGAGGCACTGCTTTCTTCTGAATTTCCAATTTTACGTACCTGAAATGATGTGAAGATAGTTTTTCTATCTGTCAGGTGGGTGTCTTGCATTATGCTGAGGTTATTCCTGTCCAGGAAGGAGACACAAGGAAGGATGCAAAGGCACAAAGCCTTCTGGGGTAGTGCTGGAGGACTGTCAAGGTGAAAGAGCCACGCTTGATGGTATTATGTTGATACACTGTCACAGAGGGCACTGATTTCCTCACTGAGGAGAAGAACCAGGGTGGGATCAGCCACATGCAGTTTTGGTGATCAGGGCACTACAGATAGAGTTAGCCAAGCTGGCAGCATGAACTCATACACAGAGTAATTTTGTGCTCCTATTGTCTTTCTATATATGTGATGTTACCCAGGTTTTTGCTATTATTTTCCTTAGGCTGTTATGTTGCATGAATCTCAGTAATGTATTTCCCTCATACCTACCACAGGATTGAGCATGGGCAACCAGAAGATGATGCAGTAGTAAGTTACCCAACAGCCCTCTGAGGGGTGTGTTTCCTTTTAGAAGTGATATCAAATAACATCAGGGTGTGATCATGCCCCCTCACAGGTGCTGTCCTGGATGAAACTAGGATGCAAAACTTGGATATAATTGGTCTACTTGTATTTTAATTTAAAGAAAAAATAAGTTTCAGGGTACAATAGAACAAAATTAAAAGAATATAAGGCATTCATCTTTTGATCTGAAATTTCATGTCTGATGAAGGGTTTTCCATGATTATTTGAGAGGTTTTTGTTAGAAGTGTCAATACATTTGTTTCAAGCACCTTAGAGACGAATTTTGCAAAAACACTGAAGTAACAGATTACTGCATAAATAATTACATTTTCATGAAATACAATCCTAAAGAAAATGTAATATGATATAATTTTTTATATATATATGTATGTATGTATGTATAGATACATGGATTGTCACTTGAATATGAAGTTTTTCTGTATTTAGCTTGGACTTCCTCACTTGCCGTGTTGTGAAGACAGTAAATAAGTTTAGTTTTGCCATATCTTCTCACTGTTAAAGGTTTGGAATTTTTTTGGAAATCTTTTCCACCTGAAACAAAAGTGCTATTCTTTTTTAACCTGTTGTATTTTCCATAATTTCATTATAAAAAAAACTATAGAACACATACATCTTCAAAATAACCCTCTCCCTCCATGCACAAAACCCATGGCCCCTGAAAGTAATACTTTCAGAAGCATCTGCTTATCCTTGCTGCTGCTGAAGTCATTAGATTTACTATTGGTTTCAGCAGGAAAATATTTAGACCAACATTTAATGCTTTTGAAAATGTCAACCATCTTGCTTCAAATAATATTTAAGAAATAAATATTTAAATAGTGGTATATAGATACAGAAAAATCCATTTTCTTTACAACTGTGTTGTATCTTGCCTTTGATTCTCAGGAATCAAATCACAAAAGCTGAGTAAAGCTCTCTTCTATTCCTTTTCTTCACAAGTGTTATTTCTGATAATTATTTTCCCTGACTTCTTCTGATCTGTTCTGTTACTGAAGGTTTTTAATGGAGACGATGTTAAACAGATAATTGGAAAATCTATCGTGTATTTGTAGTGTAAAACACTTTCCTTCTTCTTCTTGACATACACTTAACCTCAAGAAAAAAATACTTAGCTTTCCACTTACTTAAATAGTGCAGATAATGTACAGGAAATGATTGGTCAGGTTATCAGAGTTCCTGTCTAGGAATAGTGTATGTTTTCCATGCATAATACCCTGGTTATAACCACAGAGTATGTAATGGTAACATTCTGAAGAAAGGAAAGAACTAAAAACATGAAAAGGGAGGAGGAAGCAGCAAAATAAATGAAGCCATGATTAGACTCCTGCCAAGCAGAGAGCTACTGATACTGCCATTTGGCAGTTGTGACATAAAATTCTTGTTCCACTAAATTGAATAAAGGGTTTGCTGTTCATAAAATAGGGGTTAATACTTCACCCAAATATTCCACATTCCCTGTTAAACCAAGAACTGAATCATTCAGCAGGTATGAACACATGAAATTAGAGGCACATAGCTGGTTGCAACAGGAAAAACGGTCCCTGTATTTTCATTCCCAGTTATTACAACATAACTGAATGATCTGAATTTTAGTATAGATCCTGCAGAACAAAACATTAAATTAACTGTTTCACAAGACTGTACAGCCCCTGTAGGTGCCCCTACCACCCTACCAAGATTATGCTCTGCTTGAGCAGAGGTGCATAATGGATCTTGGCCAGCAGAATAAACCTTTGAGTGTCTCAGTGAATGCCTCTTTCTTTCTAGTTGTGTATGACATTCACACAGATAATTATTTACATTTCTGGCCTTTTTTATGCTCACAAGAAACTTTACAGAAGAAGAAAAAGCCCTCAGTGTAACTGAGGATCAGGCCATCATTTATTGCCGTCGGGCAATGGACTCTCTGATCCTTGTGGGTCCCTTCCAACTTAGCATATTCTGGGCCTTTTGATAACAAATTCCTGTACAACCTCTCCATTTATTAGAACACAATTCTCACAGTGTTCTGTTTTCTGATGGTCTAATCATAACCTAGCTTAGAAAAACTTTTCAAACCAGTTCTTTCTTTCATTACATCTTTGTCGAGGGGTATCAACCCACTTCTTTGCACAGCTATGTTGTCCTTGCCATCTCTTCCCATACTCTTACATGCCCTCAGGATTTGGCCCTTCTCCGTGTAGCTGAGGTCTTGTGGTTCACCCTGGGACAATCCTTGATGATGCAGCAATGTCAGAATCAAAAATCCAGGTTCATGGGGGGCAGGGTACTGCTTGTAAGTGGTAACATAGAGATTATTTAGGTATCTCCTCTTACCTCCCTCCACCTTGGAGTGGAATATATTTTCAGTCAGATCCATTCCTAGTGGGTTTTATTTTGGTGTGGGAAGCATACTTAGCTCTGGTACTGTATTAGCAGATTTCAGCAAATTCAAATGTTGTTATCCAAAGGCTGTGGATTTAAAAAATACTGTACAATCCACCAACTTCTGACACACAAACCAAACTAGTGAAGTTTTAACAGTCCTGCTGAGGTCAGTGGTCCCTGTGAAGGAAGTGATTCACCTCTAGAGGTTCTAAAAGATATGAGTGTTTTATAGAAAACAGGCCACACAGCTTTTAACAAAATGTTCCTATACAGCATTCCTATAGCATGTGGTTATAGTATAAAAATTTTAACAAGAGGATCACTTTCAACAATGGATGTGGATAAACGCAGCTGGCAATAACAGGATGATATCCTCCCAAAAAGCCATTTTTTGAATTTGAAATAAATTTTTTCCATTCTTCTCATTCTTTAGCCTCCAAGTAGGTATTCTGTGGATAATGACACTTTTACGAGGTGTTGGGTTGGATATCAAAGGGCTCTACCCATGGCATGCTACGAGTGCACAGCAGCAGCAGAATGCCATTCCTCACCTTCCCACTTCATTTAAGTAGATTTTTAGTGCACTGCTAAGAAGCAGCCTCGGTTTTATCTGTGTCTGGATTGCTGCCAGCAGTGATAGTGACAGGTCACCAACAAAACTTCTCCACAGTGTTCACTGACGAGCCAGGAAATACAAATACCCATAGTGCCTGGAAACTGTTCTCTCTTTTCCTTCGTGCAGCATCCATAAGGAGCAACTTTCCAGGTTTCAAGTAAAGAAAGTGAAGCAATTTAAGCAATTTAAAAACAAAATGTCTGTCTCTGGGTTCCCAGACTTAGATTTTTGCTAGAAGACAGCCCTCCCACCTTTGATGGCTTGCCTTAAGTATAGACTTTTTCCATTAAGCAAATACTGATTTTGTTCTCCTGCTTGAAAGCAGACTGCAAATTAGCCTGGCTCTTTTTGGTTACTTCACTGTTTGTGAATCACTTGAGAATACCATTTTTTAATTAACTGCTGTTGCTCATGCAGTGGGCACTCACAAGCTTCTTTTCCCATGGTTTGTGTTAGGGAGCAGCTATTTAAGAATGCTCCTTCATGACAAAGTGTCAGGTTTTCCCTTTAACTGTTTAACATCATGTAGACAATCCAGCCCCAACATTTAAACCAGACTGTACAATTTAGAGGAAACAGGGGCACTCATAACTCTTGGTATTGACTTTATACACCTCCAGCTTCTTATTACAATTAGCCATTTATATTATGGTGGTGACGACAGCATACTACTTATTTTTGAACATGGATGAGAAGATACAAATTCTGTTGGGAAAAACCAGACCTCTAAATCAACACAGTATCTCATTTGAATTCTGTCTAACCCTTGAAGTAGCTGGGATTAGTAAGAGATGGGGAAGATCAAAGGGTTATAGAAAAGATGCAAGTGAACTGCCATGACGAGAGTTGGTGGTGGCAGGTACATCACACTGGGATTTTTGAGGTTTACTAATCCATCTAGCACAAGTTCTGAAGGATCAGGATAGAGATCTCCTCTGTCAAGTGACGTGTTAATTCAGAGTTTAATAATAAGAGGAGAAAAATTACTGGAGTAACAAGCCTAACTTATTTCCTAAGGCACTCTCTGTGAGAAAATTTGATTGATATGGCAGAAAGGGAAAGTCATAGGAAAGTCACAGCTATCCTCTCACTAGTGACTATTTTATATATGTGTATTACATATATATGTATTTTATTTACATATATATGTATTTTATATACATATATAGAGAGAAACTATTATGGTGAGTAGTGACATTTAATGACTGCCAGAGAGTCACTAAATGATGGGAAGAGAATATTTTCACCATTTATACCTGTTTCTCCATCAGTGAAATAGAAGTAATGAAATGTTCTGATTGTTGTGAAGTATTTTGATACCCAGTGATGAAAAGTCCTACAAACTTGAGGCTCGATCCAAAGCCCTTTGAAGTCCTCAGAAGGCCCTTGATTCCACTGTCTTAATTTGCATTTGCCTTAGCCTGCAAGTCACCCACCAACCTCCTGAAATTTGGAAATGCACTACCCATATTCTCAAAGATGGAAAAATATATTCTCAAGTCATCATTATCATTATCTTTGAGTATTTGACTATTCAGTTTGAATTTAAAAAAACAAGAGCAATATATACATTTGGATTATTTGTAATATTTTACAAGATCAAGGTGAAAACTTAGAAGACGGAGCTGTAAAAACCCCAGCATGTTTTCTGACACCAAAGAACGAACTTTGACAGAAACAAGCTTCTTTTTTTTTTATCTTTCTTTTCTGAAGATAGATGAAAAAGATCAGGAGATACTATGTCTCATTAGAAGTAAATACAGTCTGTGATAATCCATACTAAATTTACCAGGTTGTATCTTCTAAGAAGGCATTAGGCACCAAAGGCAGATAGTTATATTAAAAAAAGAAAAAACAAAACCAAAAAAACCCCAAGCAAAACACCACAAAAATCCCCAACCAAAAGTATTTAAAAGTTGGTGTTTAATTTTTTTTCAATGTAATAAATGAAATGGCACAGACTTTCCAAAAGAATTTTAAATCTTTCAGTGTGATAGGTAAGGTGAGAGAAGGTGGTAAGACGAATGACAGTTTTGCTCAGGATTCAACAAAGCTCACAACAAATGAAATGTGTGTAGTGAGAACATATTTTTTCTTTTTTTTTTTTTTTCTGGAGACTAAGCAGCTTCTTTTTGCTAAAAGAGAGATATTATCTTTATGAAGAAAACATTTTTCCTAATCAATATTTTTTTAACCTCTGGGTTATTACTTCCTCAAATATATTTTTTTTCTTCAAGATTGGTCTGTGTTCTTTAATGAAAAATCTGCAGAACAGACACACGCTATTGTTCACATTAAAGCTTTCAAAGGTTATTAGCTGTGATAGGGCATTACTTGTCTTCAGTACATTTTTCTGTGATGTATCACGTTCTTAGGATGTATCTGTGTGTATATATATAATTGGGAGCTGAAAGAATTAGCTGTTGGCAAAGCAGAAATATCCACACTCTGGTTAAAGTCAAAGATCGAGAAAATACACATTCTGTTCTTGCTGTGCCTTATATTCCCTGCATCTTGTATGTGCCACTTGGCTTCTTTTTGCTTCAGCTCGGGTATCTGTTAAATTGTATAAGTACCATAGGGACATTTATATATCTTTCTTGACCACTTCAGAAGCCTGGTGATTACTGGAAACTTTTAAATTTATATTTTTTAAACGTCACGTGATGTAAAAATAATTTAAGTCTTCAAGTCTTCAATTTTCCTTTTTTTTTTCATTTTTAGAATAGAAAATATGCAAATAATTTAGAAAGTGATTTATATCTAAAAACCTTGATCCCAGCTAGCCATTCTCCAGAAGCCTTTTCTCTTCTGCCAGATCATTATTTTGTATTGCAAGGCAGCTTGGATTCTCAGGAGTCCAAAACTCTGTTTTGCTTCCATCAGGACTTTGGCTGTTAGAGAACTGTTGGAATTAGCTGAACACTATTTCTTTTGGAGCCCAGATCTAATACCAGTCAATGGCTTTGAGTGTATACCTTCTGACCAGATGTAGGCCGTACATCAAAATAGAGCCTGAGATGTTTTATTGTTTCCTGAGCTCTGGCCAGAACAGCATGATGTACACTGCACTTGAAATTGCTGATGCTATTGAAAAACCCTACAATAAAATCTCTCTTGCTATCTATTTTACTTGATTACCAAGCTGAAAGCAAGATTTTATAATAAATGGCAAATCATGATCACTTGCTTTTCTATGTCTGTCACTGATCTTATTTGGAGAAACTTGGCCAACTATTGCCTGATTATTGGGCTCAATTCCAGTATGCTTGTAAAATTTCAGTGTTCTCTCTCTCTCTGTGAACTCTGCCTTTCAATCCCCTTACAAGGTGCATTCTGTCCCACATGAGTTTGGGTGCACAGGTTTAAGTGAGCCTATATCACATATTTCATCACTCATCTAAGAGCAGATAGAAATACAGTCCCTATCTCCCTCATAAACACTTTTAAATAAGAGTCATGTCTTTAACTGCACTAGAACCACTTATAATTACCAATTAAGCTAAATCGAGAAAACCGATCATAGTACAATAAAGATAAAGAAATAAATGGGAATACATGGTATAGTAGTATGAGATATCATCAGACTGGACTCGATCCTAGACGCCCTTTCCTTGCATATCTGCTATTTTTCTCCTGCTTATTTTTTTTTAAATTTATTTCATTGATTTGGGGACTTTTCCAAAGTTAATAATCTTGCTTTAAAATATACACATAAATAAGGGTAGTACATTTCTTTTTGTGAGGTCTGAGTTGACAGGGAGAAGTTGCTGGCACTGCAGAGAAGAATGTGACATTCAACCTTTGTATCTAAACTCTTGTACAAGTTGGGGCTGTTCAGACTATGGGCTAACCCTCTATACTTCAAATTCTTGTTCCAGAATTGTTTGCATGTAAGATTTTGGCACTTTTTTTTTTATGTTTAAGAACTTTATCCAATGCTGTTAAAAGTACTAGAAACATTCCCATCAATTTCAACTGATGTTGCATCAGAACTAAAGAGAATAAAATGCTCAGTGGATTAATTTTTCACTCTTCAGATCCTTAAGGTTACTTAATTTTTTAGAGCTTGAATAAATCATTGGGGAGGAAGAAAATATCTCTAGTGTTAATGTCAGGGGCAGAATAACTTCATTAGCTAAATGTACAGATTCTCTTGAACTCTTGTTCACGGTGTGTTGAACACTTCATGGGATTGAGCAAAGGAAAACTGGTAATGACAGATCTTGGTTTATAAATATATAATTAAATCTGTAGTAGAATGGGTTTCCCAGGCAAGTAAATGGATGACAAATCATTTCATATGGGTATCACCAGATATCTTAGTGAAACTTATCCTCCAAAACTTTACAAAAAGCAGTAGTAACTGTAGAATTCTTCTTATCCTGCCTTGCATGTCACATGCCAGATTCACTTCCCTGCAATACTGACAACAGATACTGCATCCATCATGGTTAATGGCTCAAAAATTGGGTTTCTGATCCTGTAGTAAACAGAGCTCAGGAAATGCAAATGGGAGACCCTTAGCATTAGGAAGGGTGAGGCTCCCAGGGCACTACCCGAGCAAGCCCTTGTTTTTATTTACATGGTACAGACCCTTTCACTTGTACTGCATCTGCTGAGCACACATGGTCATGTTGGACAGGTGGGCATAGGATCCATTATAGCCATGGTCATGATTAACAGATAACTTAGAGATTACTTTTTCCCTATTTTTCTGCTGCATCCTGCTTGCTGCTATTTCTAGTACCAAACTGATCACAACAATGCATAATAAACACCAGTATGATCCTTTCAAGGTTTTAGTCAAAAGCTCAGAATCATGTCTGCTAGTGAATGAATACCTAAGAAACAAGCTTACTGAGATTAGCATCTGTTTTCTTCCAAAACCTTTCTTCCAAGCAAACAATGAACAAAGTATTTTTCAAGGTCAAGTTCAATAGCAGGGAATCTCTAGATGACAGAGGTGTACAGGATAACTGATACAGGCACATGCTGGAGAATGAGAATCCGTAATGAGTGAACATCCACCTGCAGCTTTTCCCTTTGAAGCATCAATATATGACCACAGGAAGCTTCTGTTGTTTCAGCTCCTCAGGAATTAGAGGCTGTTTCTGTGTCCTGGTAGTACATTAAACAGAGACTGAGCAATGCAGATGCATATGAAGAATCTCCTTCCGACATGCTGAGCATTTAAGGGACATTGACACCTCACTGAGTTGGACCTCATAGGGAGACATCCTTATGGCTTGTCTAAATTTAGGTATGTTCTGAAATAGATGTTATGGAGTAGCTATTCTAAAAAGCTCTACATCAATATCCTTTTTTCCCCTGAAGAAAATCGTATATGTAAAGGCAGTTGAGGAGAGGAGATGGGGGAGCTCACTAGCCCAAGCAAATCTTTGTGCTATAGCCAAATGTTTTTTAGTATTTATGTTCTGGTTTAAACATCTAGAGAATATTTAGACAGATGCACAGGTTAATAAAGCTTCCAGAAGTGTTTCTCATTGCCTTGCTAAGAGATGAAGGCAGAGAACTCCTCCATCTCCTGGCTTTCTGGAGCACTCAGTCTGCCTCATTGTCAAGCTGCTGACACTTTGGACCCCTTCACTCCTCCAGCTTTTGAGTAAGGTCTGGTAAGCGCAGGAAGGACTATGCTCCAGAGTAACTTACACCAGATGTGTATCCCGGAGTACAGAGAAGGTCACATGCCAAAGTCTGGGAGGGTTTGTGTTTTGCTGATCAAGGACTGCAATCTCTGCCCTGTTTCTGTATCAGGCTGTAGTACCGTTTTTTCCCACTCAGTCAAGTAAGACTGGCAAGGTAGGTCTTTTCTTTGGGCCTGATCTAAAGTCCATTGAAGTCAATAAAAAGAATTCCCATGTAGTTTCACTCTGACTAATGTTTTACTTCTGGGTTTTTAACTTAAGTAAAACAACCCTGAAAGCAATGAAATTATAATTCATTTTCTACTCCCTTGTGCTGTCCCACTCAAAAAATTCCCAATACAATGGGATGAGTCAGATTTTGAGAATTAAATTTTAGAATTGCATTCTTTTCTCCACCACTGCAAAATGCAATTTAAGCTTTAATGCACAGAAGTGCTACAGTTTACAGAAAGACACTTTTCAAGTGTATGCCTCATTTGCTAATTTGTATTGAAAACTTCATTCTGGTGTCGTATCACTTTGGTCTTTTGATATTTTAGATGAGAGAGAAGGAACAGCTCTGCAGCAATACTGACTGGAAGAGAGTCTCGCCAGAGTAGCATTGAAATGCAGGTGAATTATGAAAACAGATGGTAGCTAATGGCAATTAAACTAAAATAACACCATTATTAATCTAGAGGCATTTCTACTGAACTCTACCCATAGATCTCAGCAATTTTTAGATAGATTTTTAAACTGAGGACGCTATTTTGCTGTTCAGTCACAACAAAAACAGAGTGCAGTCCTGGCAACCATAGACAGCAGTCTGTGCTCCATCTGTTGTGCTCTCCCTCCAGCCAACTCTGCTGGGGTCTGTCAGCAGGTGAGCTGATGGCATCCTATGCTTTGCTGGAGCATGAGCCCTTCCCACACTGCTCAGGAGGCACAAGGACTGGGGGGAAACACTGTTCCCATAAGCCAGAGACATGTTTTCTCTTCTTTTCAAAAGAGCAGGAGATCTGTGTTCTTTGCCTGATAATTTCTCAGCAAGTTTGATGAAATGGAGTAAGAAGACTGCATGTGAGTGAAAAGATTACACTGGTGAGTTGGGTGGGCCTGTTGATCTGAACTGCTATAAGATGTGAAACTTCTGCTGACTTCAGCTCTAGGCTATATCTGTCTAGATGGTGATATACTCAAAATTCTTGAAAAAAATGCTGAAATATTAGCTTTAGTAGCCTGGTGCCAGATTGAAGCATTGGAACAGACTGCTTGCCATTCCTGGAGGTATTTTAAAGACGTGGAATTTAGAGCTGTGCCTTTGGGATGGACTTGGGAGTGATAGGTTAGCAGTTGCACTTGAGGATCTTGGAAGTCTTTTCCAACCTAAATGGCTCTACGATTCTACAATCTCTGGGCTTGCATTGCTCTGAGAATTTAAGGTCATGTTTGAAACAATGGAAGGTCTTAACTGTATCTCTTAACATAGCTTTATTGTAGGAATTGTGATAATCCAGCTTGCACATGCTAAACGAGCACAGGAGCAGACATAGACAAGCTAAAATTCTGATTCTGAAAATGAGAAGTGATTAAATGAGATTCACTATTATTTTATGGAAGCAACCTTGGTAGTCACTAAAATAAAGACAATTTTGGAATTACAACATGGGTATTGGTCACAGGACAAAAAAGATCATGATTAATTTTCTGAAGTGGCAATAGAAATATTTTTAACCATTTGCAATTTGACCTCAGACATCCATTTTGTAATCCTTTTTTTTTCTTTGGAATGCTCAGTACTAAAGGCAGAACTGGAGCAGTACTGTTTTCTGAAACTTCTAACCAGATTCTAGAATGTGTAAAAAGCTAAAATAAGTCTGAATCTTGTTGTTAAACTGCTACAGAGATAAGAAGCAATTACACAAGATAGTTGTTCTGCCTGTAGAAAGTATTTAAATTTTTTTTCTGCCATTTACCTCTTTACTTGATAAAAATAATTATTTTATCTTGCAAGCATAGAAACTTGTCACTTACAGATTGCAAAAAAATAATCACTTGCACCTAAAAAGCTGTACAACAAATGAATGCATTAAAATAGATTTTACCCCTCAGTAAAGTTAAAATCTTGCAATTGAAAATCAATGTATTTCACTAATGCTGGTAAGAACTAGAAAACAGAAGTTCTGATGTTTTCACTCTGAGGCTTTTGTGATTTTAATTTCATTAATGCTTATGGGTTTTGAATTGTTACTTTAACTGACTTAAATATCATAGACAAGGCAGCAATATAAGTTCAAGAGATATATTATATTACTGCCCTTGTTCTGTTGTGTTTTTGTAATAGCAAAATCTTGTCCAAGCAACTGACATGATTAGATTCAAAGCTTTTAACTCTTTCAACACTGACTGTGATGAGAAATACCACCTTTAAGTTCAGGTGTCTTGAGCAGTAACCAGAATGCAAAGCTGGGATTGCTTTTAACCCTTCACTGCTGACATTACTGGAACAGAAATTTGAGACAAGATCATCTGTGCAGTCTTCTTTATGTACTACCATATCAAATGTTGGGTTGTTTTTTAAAATTGCCTGTAGAACAGTTAGAAGGTGGGCCACAGATTGCTGTTGCTTAAGTGATGCCAATACTGCCTTCTTTGTCTTCCAAAACATTAAATTCCATGATCATAAAAAGGCACAGCTCACCCCCTTCGGCATTTGTGCTGAACCAGAGCAGTTCAGTTCTACTCAGGAGACTTACAAAGCTGAAGTGTTTGAAAATCAGTTTTTAGCAGCCCACCTTTCAGATGACTAATATTATCAGTGCTGTCAACACAGGTGACAGAACCTGTTGTGGAAATAAGGGCTGAGCTCCTCCCCTGCCCCTGCCTGCCTGTGAGTCCACCAGACCACTGTGAGTTCTAAATGAACAGTTCTGTGATTCCGCTCAAACCCTGACTATCTGTGTGTTTCTTGGCCTGTGATAAGATCGTTGGTATTCAAGGTACACAGCAACACTGAGGATGGTGGGATCCTAGACCAGACTTTCCCAGAAGCTGCAACACTCAGGGAATTCAACTCACTTGAAGCTCTGAAAGATGCAATGCAATACTTTATATAATAATCAGTTGCTAGAAATATGTTTTGTATTTTTTCTGATGATGTTCTGCCTAACAGAATATATTTACTTTACTGGTAAGCACGGACAACATTGAGAGTCCCCAGAGTGTTCTGAAATCATGAGCCAGGACTGTGAGACTGGCTTAAATTAAAGACATGAAATGTGCATGATTATTTTCTCTCATTGTTTTCAGTAAGGTCATATTTTCAAGCTTTCTCTTCACATACCATTATTAGAAGTTTAAGTTTTCAGATGAAATCTGAGATTTCCCAGGCAGTGAAGAATTCTGGGAACAGGAATTTTTAAGGGAAAGGAGTGATTGCAAGACTTTGCACTTCCATCTGTCTGTGGGCCATTCAGCCTTCCTGAAGAATATAGTAAGTGCCATTTTCACATCAGAGGTGTTTCAGCAGTGGTTGCTCCTGGTTGTTTAGCAAAGTAAAATAAAAAAGGTAAAGTGATCCTCCCAACTTCCTACAAGGAAGAACTTGTTTAAGCTTGGCAACCAGACCACTGTGTTCCATACCCCTTATCTTACGTCTTTGGCTTTTATAAAATCCTGTGGTAGCAACTTTCATAATGTAATTACATGCTCTTTCTTAAAGTAGCATTTAGTGTTTGTACTGTGTTACTTGATCATACCATTTGCTTTTCTTGAACTCCTCATGTAATCAACAGTGACCCACCACTTTTTGTTCAAGTTGTTGCCATTATTCACGGTTTTGGTCTTTAATTCTCAGTTTTGACAGGCCTAACTCCTGCTTTAAGTCAGACCTCTGGAATCTGGTCCTTAAGAGTCCCTTACTTCATGAAAGCATTAATGCTTCTTGGTATTCAGTTGTATCCAGCATAATTCCTCAAAACTCAATCATCCCAAAGGCACAGGCATTGCAACTTCAATACCTTGCAAAGAATGTCATGAGTTGTGAAGGTATGCTAGCCAGGAAAGTGTATTTGTGCATCACAGTATTTTTGGGGGACTGGAAAGTGGCTGCAATTTCCTGCAGATAGATTCTGAAATCACCCTATTCTGTTATTTTTATCCTCCCTCTTTTCCTCATCCCCCAAAAATAGTTGGAAATAGTGTCAGCTACCAAGGCAGTGGAAAACATCAATAACTACTTTACCTATCTCCTTGTCTCAGTGACTTGTGACAGAGGACTTGGGAGCCACTTAGTCAATACCCTAATGGAGAAACCTGTTAAAAATACACTGTTATCTGGTTGGTAGATAAAGAAGATAAAAGAGGAATGTACAATGGAAAATGTTACAGAAATCAAAATGCCTCAAAGAATACACATGAACTGAGGCAACAGGGAAGAAACATAAAATTTTCAGCAAGCCCCAAGCAGTTAAAGACTCCTTGAATGTCTGGCTGCAGTGCTGGTGCCACAGTCCTTGCAATTTTTTTCTGTTTTCATTCAGCATACAAGTGAACTTATGAGGGTGTTCTTCTCATTCACCTCTTTTTTTGACTTTAAAAAATCCTATTAAAAATATGGGAAAGAAGCAGTTCATTTTGTTGGGTTTTTACATGTCGTTTTTATGGAGGTCTACATGACAGAGGCAGAGATAGCAGGGAGGTGATGTTATGGTTATATTAGTCAGAGTCACTGGAGTGTAAGCAACTCTGTTTTCTCCACATCAGACCTCAAAAGCTTTAAACATTATTTGGGGGAAATAATATAAGGGAAATCAACTCCATTCCTGTCCCAAATATCTACAGCTGAGTTTCGAAGAGTCAGGCCTTTTTGTTCCTTGCTGGTCCTCTTGGCCAAACTGAACTTACACAGACATAAGACCTAGTAGATTCATAGCTCTCTACACAGAAGCTCTGAAAGAAATCAAGGAACGTTCTGAAGATAATCATCTATAAGCTCTGAAACTGGGGCATTCTCTCAGCCTCCAGTCTTTGATATTCTATTGCCAATGACTGCTATTACCCCTTTTCTATATGTCCAACTCCCATTCCTTCAATTATTCAGTTGTCCATCTCCTGTCTTCGCTTTCCTGCTTTTTACTTTCCCTTCTGCCAGAGTTTCTATTCCATTTTTCTTCTCCCTCCCTTCCGTTTCTTATTCCTCGTTTGCCTCACTTCCAAAATTCCTTCATTTAATAAAGAAAGTTTAAATGAGATATGTTATAAACTAAATAAAATTTCTGAAGATAGATCCAACAAATAGGATATTCTCCCAGCTGCCTTGGTTTATTTTAGGTGAACATCTTTCCTTTTTTCCACTGTTTAAATAATGAGCAATCTGGATCTGAAGTTCTGTCTCAGAAGCTGAGTCTCCTAATGAAGTAAGTGATATAATGAGGCCAAAGTTCAAAATGGTGTGCAGTCCTGATAGAAATGATGTTAAAATTCGAGATTCTTGTTTTCTTGCTGTGTCTGTGTGCTCAGTATGTGCTTCTGCAGGTCTGCATGAGGCTCCCACCACAGCTGGGGCTCTGCCTGCACCCAGGGTGATGTCAGCCATGTGGCAATGCAGTTACACCTCTGGAGCTGCTGCCTCTACATGTAGCTACCTCATTTTCACTAGATGTGCTTGAAAAAGGGATTTGTCAAGGGATTTGTTTTATTTTTTTACTATTTGTTTCCTGTATGTTAAAGGTCTGGCAGTAAGAATTGGAGAGAAAATAAGAGAAAGTTGAGCAGTTCTGTGACAACTTGAGTGAAGGACTAATGCACAGTTTTTCAGATCTTGCCACATGAGAAAGGTTCGAGGTCTTGCCTATTTTAAGAATAGCTGCAACAGTGACCAGTAACAGAAAGCACACAAGAAATTAAGGATCTGACCTTGTCTTTGTAGGAAAAATCCATTAAAATGTTCAAACTGGTCCATACATAGTGGAGTACTATTAGCATAACATTTAAAAATCATTTTTATTTGTATTTTGGGTTTTTTTTCTAATTATGGGCACTTTTTGAGTTAATGAGCAAATGAAGCTGCACACAAATACTCTCCTTGTTCTAATTCTGCTGCTATGGTGCATGTTTTACAGCTGTATTTCTTGACTCCAGCAAAACTGATACATGTACTGCAGGAGTCTCTATTTGATTACCAAATCCCAGTCAGGCAGAGTCAGGTCACAAAACTCCAATGGACAGATATGTGTGAGTTTTTCAATCAAATCTGACAGAAATTAATTTAAGGCTTACATTTCCCTTTGAGATGCCTTCTGTGTGTGCTTGTGCACACAATACAAGCTTTTTCCTGCTGGAAGCTCTTAAAGAGCACCTTGATTTTGAGGGAATAGCTTTTCCCTTGCTGAATAGTAATAGGATTTGATATTATATAGGACAAGATCTTCAAAACTTTGATTATCCCACCAGAGAAAATACTTTCATGTAAACAGGTTAAAGCCATAAAATTCCTTTTTTTCTTGACTCTGAAGACATTTATCTTGTGGCTTTTTTCTGCTTCAGATATTTAATTTTATTTCTGTAACATCAAATGCTAACATTATTCAGTTGGTATTGGTTTCTTTGATGTCTTGATAACATGTGCTTATTGGATTGGGGCAAAACAGAAATAAAAGCACATGCAGGTGTGTGGGTGAGGCTTTGGGAATAGACAGAAGATTACACAGGAGTGATATTCCAATGCCAGGGAAGTATCCAGATTCCAAATACATGCTAAATCAAATGGGCATGCTGTACAGTTGCTTTGACTGCCCACCAGAGTTGTGGTCTATGCTACCTGCACCCTGTCTCAAGAGCAGAAATGATCCTCACAGAAGGGGTTTCCCATCAACCTGTTGCCCATCAGAACATTTAGTGGCTCTGTTTTCTTACTGAGTATTGTGACACAGGCCAATGACACTGCTCACTGAGAGTCTGATGTGGCTAGAAGCAGGGAAATGCAGTAGCCAAAGGCTAGCACACATGACTCAGAGGCTCCCAGTGATGAATCCTAATGGGCTCTGAATTTCTAGATTCCTTCCAGGTGCTTCTCACTTCTTCTACAATGCACAAAACAGAGAATAAGAATATCCCAGCAGATCAATGAAAGAGCAGTGTACAATGCTTTCAGTGACAGGACTGGATTTTTTCAGCTGTTATTCTAAACACATTGACCACCATTTGCCGTGATCCTCTGCAGGAAGGGGGAAGGTACCGGGATAAACCCCTCCTTTTTTTACTCACTCAGGCTTCATGGTGCTTGGGCCGTGTGAGCTGAGCAGGTATGAGCTGAGGGAGGGCAGTGCTGGTGAAGGGCAAGACTTGGAGTTCTTAGCATGTGGTACTGCCAAGGGAACAGTCCTGCCAATGAGTGAGGTGGCAGCCTCACTATGCACAGGTGTGGCACAGAAGGTGGTTCTGTGAAGCCTGAGAGCTTTAATCCACCTACAAACATCCCTGGAGGCTGAAGCTCGTGGTCTCTCTCCTCCAGCAGAACCTGAAGCTGTTATTCTAGATATTTCTAATGTGAGGAGTGGAAATGGAATGGGGAAAAGACATTCAAGAAACAATCTGTAAGGAATTTCAGCAAATAATTTTCTACAATTTTAACTGCAAGGCTGTAAAATCTAGTCCTAGACTCAAGTTGTTGCATCTGGAATAAACACTAGCTTAATATCTATTCAGTCAGTGTTTGAAACTGTCCCCTCTGAAGTCTTATAATGTTTTTACCATGGCCCAGAGAAGCTTCTTTAACAATCAGGAAGGTCTTGCTGAAATAAACATAGAGGGGTCATAGTGCTAGCTCAGATGAGAATCTATGCTCTTAAACAGATCTGCTGCCCTTGATCTGCGAGGGAACTTGTACTGATATTAAGGGCCATTGAAAAAATTGCAATTCTTAAAAGGACTGCTGAGAGGTACTTTAGGTTCTAATGTTTGGAAAATGAATGAATGTGTGATATTCTTATATCACATATTTTATATTCTTATAAAACCAAATGATTTTATGTAATGGTAATTCTGTAGTGGGAATTGTTATTATTCTCCTTTCAGTGTTTTCATGTTAAGTACTGAAGCATTGTGCATTAAAATTGGCACAAGAAACTGATTGAAAATAATATTGGTGTATTTTTTTCCCAATATGAAAAATCATAATTTATAAACTGAAAGCAAAATATAAATAAGAACAACTCTGAATTTTAGGATTCTTTCAATTTTATTATTGATGTGGCTAGCAGGATCAACTGCTTATACTTTTTTGTCTCCACCCAATACATCTATTGAGATCTTAGGACCCCATTTCTCAGAAACAGTTCTATTTTGTGTATAGAGCAGCTTGAGGGAATAAGTTTACAGAGCAAGGCCACAAAGATCTTCCAGGAGTAAGAACATGTGAAGATAGAACTCATTAAAATCACAGCATGATATGACTTCTACAAGTCACACAAATAAATAATCTAGAAGTGTATGGACTTTATGCATGTTTTACTTTACCTTGGAAACCAATGTAGTTTAAGCACCCAGGGACACCATAGGCATTTGCTGCACTAAAGATGCTGAAAGCACTCAGCAAGGACCGGCTTGCACAAAATGATGTACGTTTGATACGTTGATATAGCCTGTGGCATACAATATTAATAATAGTTCTCATTTTTACACTTTGTCCAACTTAATCCAGATCATTTGAAACTAAAAATGTTGATCCAAAATGCTTTGCACATGAATGTGGGACTGAGTCTGTTCCTTGGTAGTCTCGGGAGATGTAAGTCAGCATAGCTTCATGTACTTTAAGAATGCTTTTCTGATTTAGCCTAGTTCAGGATTCTGTTGAAAATTACCTCCATTTACTCAATACTCAGTTTTAAATGCTTTCTAGAGCTTCATAGAACATATGTTGATACAATGCACTTTCATCCTGCTCCGTTTTCTTCAGGTACAGCTGGTTTTTGTCATCACTCCCCTCTTCTTAAATGCTTTTACCCATTCACTGTCTAAATCCATCCATCCCTGAAAAATAACGGAGTGTTCTGTCCGAGCTGGGAGACTACACTCTTCACCTCTTTATTACTGGACTGCATTGTGCCATTATCTCAGCTTGTTCACTTCATGGCTGCTGGCACCTATTTTATTTGATGTGGTGAATCTCTCATTATAGGCTTATTAGCAACCTTGTCAAGGCAATGCATAAAGTCCTCTTCTTTCAAGACTGATGAATACAAACAAGCAGAGAACAGAACCCATGAGCAATCTTCATCATATCACTGCCACATTAATTCCTCTAACTCTAATTGACAGGGTAATTAAAACCCAAAGATATCCCAAGGAAGCAGCCTGGGTAGCTGTGATCATGCCATGGAAGTGACAGAGAACGTGTTCTGTGAAATAGGATCACAATGGTTTCTCTGTGTTTTGTGTCACCAAAGCAGCTGTTCTGACGATTCACATCCTATTAAGGGTGCTTTAAGCATATCATAATCAATTCAAAATTGTTGTCATTTCAGATAATAGTTTTGGAATTTTGAAACTGGAAATACTTTCCTTGGGACAAAGACTCCTAAGGGCTCTGCTCCATAGGAGGCTTGTCATTCACTCATCTCTCACTTCTCAGATTTGTGACAGTTCAGAGTCAGACCCCCACTGATTCAGGCCAAGGGTCCAGGGGACATGTCCCAGCTGAGCCTGGGCCTTCAGTCCCTGCCTGAGCCATGCTCTGCCTGTCTCCTGGGTGGGCTGGGACCTGCATTGCAGAGAGCTCCTCTCTGGGATGGAGCCCTCAGACCTGGGTCACAGCTCATCATGCAGAACTCTGGGAGTAACATGGCATAACTGTTCTATTCTATTTCCTGTGCTCATCATGAGCCAAGTAACAATGAGACCATTATTTTCCTGAAATGTCAGGGGCTTTTCAGCTCCAAAGACACATTCAAGGACACATAATGCACAGGTTTATCCTGGAAATGGTATTATTTTAATTTTTACATTTCTCCATCTTTTTCAGAGCTGATGCTCACGAGCATCATGCACATTAACACAATGTGCATGTGTAGCCAGGAGCAGGCTGATGTGTTCAGTTTAGCTTTAGAAAACATCCTTTGTAGTCTGGCAAAGGCAAGTGACAGAGATACAGAAAGCACAGGCCAAGCAGCTTCTGTTTCCTGAAGGGTGAAAATGTGAAGAATGAAAATCTTTGCCAACCTCACACAAAAGAGAAGTGTATGATACCATGGGGTATTTTACAAACCATGACTCATCCATGACAAGCACAATTTTTGCCTTCCAAGACTTGCTTTGCTGCTGTGCATCTTGGCCATGCAGAGTGCATGAAGAGCACTCTTGTGCCTGCCCTGTGCTTTTGGTGCAGGCAGGGAGAGCTTAAAAGCAGCAGCTCTGGATGGGGCAGCAAGCCTGGAGCCCTTCCAAGCACAGCCTGTTTTGCACAAGCAAGAAGCCCTGGGGAAATGGAGCCAAGGGAAGAGCAGAGCTCGTTCCCACTCCATGAAAGCCCAAGAGAGCCAGGGCACAAGTGGTGCCTTGGAGGGGCAGGCAAGAACTGAGCTGAAGGGCCAGAGGAGCCCTGGCAAGGGGCTGTGCTCGGTGCTGCAGAAGAAAGCAAAAAATCTCCAGGGACACTTGCAGTCCACCATAGAGTAAAAAAAAAGCCTTCCTCTCCTCAGCTGCAGGGTACAACAGGCTGTCTTCATGAGGCATGAGCAGCAGGAAGCTGCCAAAGGAACCAAAAGGATACAGAAAGGCTCACTCTGGATGCTGCAGAGGAAAGCAAAACCCCCGAGGAACAGTGCCAATCTGCCCTGGGGGAAAATTCTTTCCTGACAGCAGTGCTGTCAATCAGCTATTCTCTGAGCAAGTAAGCAAGACCTGTCTTCTCTTCTTGCAGGCTGGTCACACCTCCCAGAAGACGCCCAAGCCCCATTCTGCCCTGCCTGGAGCCATCTCAGGAGCTCCAAGAGTGTCCAGATGCCCCCAGCCTGATCAACCTCAGTGGCAAAAGTCTTTCCTGTGCTTGGTAGGGTACCAATGGGTGCTCCAAAGCACTGGGATCCTGGCAACATCTCTGCATCCCACTTCTTACAGCAGCTGCCCCTGGCTCCAAGGGGAATGAGGACAGAGGGCTCCGCAGTGCTCCTCAAGTGTTCCTCCAGAAGGCATTTCCTTTGTCTTACCACTAGGCTTGGGGCTTCTTATCTCCTGATGAGCTGATATCTGTCCCCTGAAGGCTGAAGCAGGATTACCATTCTTCCAATGCGCTTTGAATATGGCCCCATCTGGAGCTGGCCTTGCAGCAGAGAGCCCCCAGCAACCTCGCCCAGCCTCCCTCAGCCCCCAACAAGCAATTACACCAATTCCTGAAGGACTTTCTCTTGCATGTCTTCGGGCTGACCCTGGGCCAGCTCTGTCAGTGGGACACTGGAGGGTGCTGGTCCCCCATGCACAGGCCCACCCACTGCAGCCCTGCCTACCACACCTCTGTACCGCATCCTTCATGGAATCATGGAATTGTTAAGGTTGGAAAATATCTTTAGGATCATCATGTCTAGCCATCAACCCAGTACCACCATCAGGTTCACCATTAAGCCATGTCCTCAAGTGTCATATCCACATGTTTTTTGAACACTTCCAGAGTAGGTGATGTCACCACTTCCCTGGGCTTTCCCTTTCAATGCTTTAAAACCCTTTCAGTAAAAAAAGTTTCCTAATACCTAATTAAACCTTTCTTGGTGCAACTTGAGGCAGTTTTCTTTCATCCTGTCACTTTTTACCTGAGAAAATGGCTCATTGCTGCTATTGTAGCTATGTCCCCTTGTCCCAGTGAAACCAAGCTGTGCAGCTTCTCTATTAAACACACCCATTGGCCATGTTAGTATGGAATACAAAGCACTCTTCAACCATGGAGTAAAACTTACAAAGGTTATTTCTCACTTTAACCTTTCTGAGAGATACTTGTCTACCTCTGCTTGTGGGAAGATGTTCAGTTCTTATCAAAATCCTGGTAAGTCTCCTTGTCATTTAAGATTTAGTAATTAGAGTACTGAAACATTAAGAGAGGCACTATTACTAGTAGTAATGGATGGTAGTGCCAAAATTGGTATGTACCTTCAGACTGCTTAAATAAAGCCATTTATACCAAAGACATTCTTTTGGTTGTGTAGGTGCCAGAAATGAGAGTTTTCATTTTGTCTGCAAAAACTTTGCAGAGGTGTAAAGGGCATACATGGTTTTCTCACCGTTCCTCACCAATCCATCAAGGAACATGTGATACTTAGAAAGAATTCCTGAATGTTTTTGTGTTCTTTACTGTATTTTTCCTTGCACTTCTACAGTTCTTTTCCTCTTTTGGTCTTCATCCTTGATTCCTTTCTTGAAAGTGATGGTACTCCTCTCTGCCTTTGCATTGCTCCTTCCAGTCATCATTTTTCTTCTGTAGGCTTTCCATGCCCATAAATCAACTGCTTAGTCTTTGTCTGCATTCATTTCAGATGGGATTTGTCTTTGGGAACCCAAAGAATGTGAAGTGTCCATAGCAGTACAGGCAAGTTTTCACCAGGGCTTTGCGCAGTGCTTGCCTTTCTTGGCTGACACACAGGAATGATTTTACCTCAATGCCATTCATGGCTCAGAGTCACCCTGTGATCCACTCATGTCTCCAGGAACATTTGCCTACTCCACTGTTTCCAAACTGGAGGAGAATCTTGTGTCACTCCACCTGACATGGTGGTATCTATTTCTACCCTGCAGTTGTTCACACAAGGAGCATGTAGGGGGTGTCTCTTCTGTCAGAGCTTCAGCTGCTGGGTAGGATGGGGGCTGTAGAACTATACCATAAGCTAGAGCTTCTTCTGCCTCATGAGTGCCATGAAATCCAGAATATGATGTGGATAAAAAAACTTGCATTTCTTGAATGGTCATTTTCTCCAATCTCAGTTCGAAAGAGCTGAGCATGACTTTCCCTGTTTCCTACATTGGAAGGCAGCAAAGCATGAAGGGTGGAGCCTGAGAGATGTGTTAAGGGGCTCCCACCCATCAGCAGCCTGTTGGGGTCCAACTCCACATGGTAACAACCAGTTGATCCAGCCTCCACTGGGTGTAGGGGTGACACTAAAAGTCAACTGCCTCCCGTTAGGGTCCCTACACACCTGTAACTCAGCTGGTAGAAGGATTGAAGAGTGGGTTTTATACACCCACATGAAACCTCCTGTGATGGTCAGTGTGATGAGTGATGACATCATTCAGATACAAAGGAACTTATTTTTCTTTTTAATTATTGGACAAAATTATGAAAAACAGTGTCACAGCACACACATGGTAATGAGTTTGGAAAGCTGGTGCAATGAGTGCAGAAAGCTGCCAGAACATGTCTGTTCAGTTAAAGAATCTTTATAAAGAGCTGCTCTCTTGGATGGACCACTCAGACCTAGGTCATAGGTCTCCTCGATCAGTCTGGGGCACATGATACAGCCCTGCCTCCAGGCCTGTTTCCAGATGTATCTTGATATTCACAACTAGGTTCCCTGGCTGGACCTGGCTATGTATCAGAAGCTCTTGATGGAGCAGATTACCAGCAGCTGCTGGCTCTGCCCATGTGGGCCAGAGCCTGTGGGATGGTGCCATGAGGGCATGGCCTGTGCTGGGATCATCAGCAGCTCCTGAGCACTGAAGTCTGGCAAAGAGTCATAAACACCTTAAAGGGAAAAATATTAGCTAAACTTAAATCTAGGTTTTTCTGTTAACTGCATTTATAATAAATGTCATCACTTACTGACTTTCCCATGTGCAGCAAATAATGCAGTTTACTGATAGATGAAACAAACTCAGGAACAATTAGTACATGGCAGCTCTTTCAGCAGCTGAAACCTATCACGTTTTCTCTCCTGTGCAATCCTGTGCAGGATATAAAGTCTGTAACAAAATTATGTGAAGTGACTATCAGAAAATCAAACATTTCTCACTGATAGATGTCCTAATGTAATGCCAGGAAGTATCTCTCTATATATAGTGTACTTTTACTTAATACGTGAAATATTCAAACATCATCTACAGCACTTGGAGCAAAAGGAGCACAAGTATGTGGTACATCATTTTACTTGGGTTTTTTTTTTTTTTCCCCTGGGAGAGAGGCATCTACTTAGGAGTTGGGGATCTAAGGGACATGGAGTGTGTAGGAAATGTGTGCTTCCACTGGCACTACACACTCTTCCTGCCACGTGCACCTCCACTCTTTTTTTTTTATCTCTGGTGATGCTGTCACTTCACTGCATTATGTAGAAGTGGAAATAACAGCTATGCAAGATGAGCATTTTAAAGCTCAACTAAATAAAAGCAAATATACCAGTGGATAAAGAAGTTAATCATCATCATCACATACACTGTCTGCTTTTCCCTGCTCTAAAGAGTTACAGTTAATACTGTGACTCATCAGTGGATTAATATTATTCAGTGAACAGAAAAATATACTTCATTTTTTAATGTTTCTTCTGTCCTTGACATGTTCTGAATCCTGACAAAGATTTTGTAAGAGTTTTGGAAAAAGAAGATTCCATTCACTGTAAGAACCATCTTCTTGCTCATTTGGATTTCTTACTTGCCTCACTTGAATGCTGTTAGTTCACCCAAATATAGTCTGTTCTTCACATGATGTGAATCCCTGTATATTGTCCATGCTATATCCAATAAGGAGATGTCTTAAAAAGCCCATTGTGACCGATACTGCAGAGGACACCATGAGATGTGAGAAATGTGGTTTTATTAGAATGCTGTTGTTGGTGATGCACCTGGGAAGTATATTCCTAAACCTTACTCACTCAATATCACCTTTTCTTGCTAATCCATCTTGCCTCTTGACATGTTTTTCCTCCACAATTGTGTTTTACTTGGGAGAGGTGTGAGATTAGTTTGTCCTCTGATTAACCAGATTCCATCATCATTGCTCTAATCACCCCCCATCACTTTACGTAAGAGTAGAGGAGGAAGGTGCTGTCTCTTCACCTTGTAGGAAGAATCACAGTCCCATTTCCCAGATTTTCATCTTACATAAATTCTAGTTTAATCAGGAAACCAACAGACCTGTTGAACAACTGTCCTCCCTGAGACACAAAAATCAGTTTTCAACCAGATCAGCTTGTTAGATTTAGAAGGAAACAGGGAGAATTTATTCCCACTTTGCAAAGATACAGCAAGCCTCTTTTCTTTAAAATAACAAGAGAAAAGAAGTTCTTTTGTAGACATTTTCTTTAGACAGAAAAGGATAAGCAGTGATGGAAAAGGAACTGTCCCACTGGCTGCACAGGAATAAGTATAATGTAGGTAATGCTTAGGCCTTGTTCTAGAAATCAGGCACATAAACATCTTTTCCTGAATTTCCTTTCCATGATATAGTCGAGCACTTATAAATGAAAGGAAGTGCCATCCTTTAAGTGAGTGAGTAAGTCCCAGTAGTTGGGTTTTTTTGAAAAGTGGAGTTCTGGGAGAGTGGAGAAACCCAGGAATTATATACATTAATGAAATCTGGAGGAGGAGAAATTAGAAGCATCAGAGGTTTTTTTAATAGCAAAATTTCCTTAGAAATGTAAAAATGATTGACCAGAATGGGCTTGCACAGGCAGAGATTGTAATCCATTACTGTCTCTCAAAACAATTATTTTAGAATTAGCATAAAGTGACAGAAATTTGCCCATATGGAAAACCCACTCACATATCCATGAAAATGAAGATGCCAAATGCAAGTACTGTCTGTTGGGCAGAGATGGATGGAGAGAGTGAGAGAGGGAGGAAGAGCCACTGACCGTGGGGAATTAGGCTTGTTAGTCTCTGCAGGGTGCGAGGCTGAGCCTTGCATGTTTAACTGGTGAGTGAAGGGCCTGCAGTGAGACACAACAGCTTGCTCTGACAGTGCCCTGCATCCATCACTCCAGAAAAGAGGAAAAAGAGTCCCCCTAGTGTACCAATGCTGTAAGGAGCTCGATTCACTAAATCTGCTGCAAGCTCTGCTGTGGCATGCCAGCAAGTGCCTAAAGGTGTTTTAGTTAACTCCCAGTCTCTGTTAATCACAAGGCTTCTCGTTTGTGAAGCAAGGAACCATAAACAATTAGAAATAATGACCATTAAAAAATCGAATGTGTTTTAACGCAGTTTAGCTATGAAGTAATTAGGTTTTGCACTGCTGTATAATTCTAAGTATTGTTTTTGTCATCCAGAAAATACATATTTTCCTGGAAACCCTAAGAGAAATTGGTATATGCAGTAATACTATTTTCACAAGTTCTTCACTGTGTAGCTGAGAGGTAAATTCAAGCACATTATTCAAAAGCACCACTTTAATTTTTTTTTATTGTTTCAATTAAAAAGGGAAAGTCTGCTGCAGATAAAGTATTCAGTGTTGCTGGAGAGTACCACTCTTCCTGGCTGTCAGAGAGTGAGGGCACAGCTCAGAATTTGCACTGTCACAGAGTAGGTGCTAGAGCAGCCCCTCCCATGTGTAAATTTTGAGCAGTGCCCACTCATCTCTGTGCCAGGTGCTGCCAAGATGTGCACACCGGAGGGCACAGCTGCTCTGTACTGCCATGGCTCCACACCCATTTTCCTCTAGGGTATGCTGAGGCAGAGCCACGGATAAAGAGTTTCAAAGGAGACCAGAAGGTCTCTGTTGGGGATACAGCAGTATTTGTGATTCAGTCCTTCAATAACTCTCCCCAAGCTGCTGGTGCCAAAGGGAACCTGGTCAGTGGAGCTCCCCTTTGCACCCTGCTCTCCACCAGAGTCTGCCTGGGGCAGACTAGGAGCTACCTTGTTGCTCTTTCACCTTTTTGACTGCTGAGAGGAGAGCTAAATCACCTTCCCAGCAGCAAAGGGTGTGTGTGTTTGCAGGGCAGGGAGTGGTCAGGGAGATAATTCCTTACAGTAAGCAAAAAGGGAAAACTGGACCTACACCTCATAGGGGATGGCCAGTGGAAGCCCAAAGGATGAGCAGCAAAGTGAAACACTGCCCAGGGAGCAGCTGTGCAGTCCCTACAGACACGAGCAGGTAGATGTGGCCCAGGGTAAAGGGCTCCAGCTCCTCCAAGAGAAGGGCAGCTCCAGGGGTAGCATGGGAGGCTCTTGCAGCTGTGCAGGTTAACAGCAGTGCCATGGCTTGTGCAGAGGCATTAGGGGCAGGGATGTTTTGCATTCTACTGGGTAGATTGGCATTTCCTGGAAGCATAGGTTAACTATGGTAAAAAGAGAGGCAGCACAGACCTCACTTGGGGAGGAAGAAGCTCTTGCCTGAGCATGTGTAAGGTTTGGTTGGTTTGTCAGTGTGTGAGGGTGCCACAGACCTGTGTGCGAACAATGCTGTGCTTGTCTGTGTGCTGCAATGTGTGTCTGTCTTTGCTAATACACCCCCAGTGGTAATTGCCAGGTTTACTTACTTAAATGAGTTAGGGGAATTTGATAGGTATTTGTGTGTATCCCCCACGAAAAGGCTCCTCCCAAAGAGAAGCTATAAACCACACATGCTTAACTTTCCCTTCAAATTCTCATGCTGTGTTTGACTTCAGTGTGTGTGTTTTCCTGGAGACACCGAGGCAATCTCCTCTGCTCCCTCGCCCACTTCCCAGCTGTATTTTGAATTGCTTGCAATGATATGGATGTTGATTATGGCCTTCACAATGCTGCCTGGTTTTTCCATAGAGCCATCCTGGAGGATGAGACCGCAGCGAATTCTCAGGGGCCAAAAGGCAGCCCAAGGTATTAGTTCAGTGTATTTTCTTTCATGAGTAAGAAGCAGATAAGATTTCAGCACAAATGGTGCATTTTAATTATGTTTCTAAATGAAATGCAGAGCAGATGTTGGCAGTGCTATTTCAAGTGCTCCTTCCTCATACCAGAGGCAATGTTTCAGTGTTAATACTGTGTATCTCTCTAAAAATGCTGGATTTGAAAAGTTTGTTATGCTATGCTAAAATATCTTGGTGACCTAGGAACACTTCTGGGTCCCCATGCATCAATGTGTGAATTCTTCTTGTTTCTAATTTTTTAAATACATACCAAAATTTCCCTTTTTGTCTTTTTTTCTTAAAAATAATCAAAAAAATTGTATTATGAAAACTTAAAGAATGCAAAGAAAATTGGATATTCCCTGACTATCTCACTCTCTCAGAGTACATTTTTTGTCCTGTTCTTGCATGCATATGAACATACAAAAATATATTATGAATGTCTTTTATATATATATGTGTGTGTGAGAATATATACACACACACATATATATGTGTATACACACACACACACATACACACACATATGTGTGTGTATATATATATGTATATGTATATATATACACGTATACATAAACACACACATGCACTCCATCACCATCCAAACACTCCTGGATGTTGGATCTTAAAATTATATTGTAGGAAATATTAGACTGGCAAGTGCTATGTGTACAATTGGAATATTGTTGATATTATCACACTTTTTTGGCTGTAACAGCTAAGATCAATATTTTAAATACCTTTAAAAATGAGATAATAGCTTCGAAATCATGCCAGAAACTTACTTGAAATGGAAAGGGTGTGATAGATTTAAGCTTAGAGACTAAACTGCTTTTTTTTCTGCATTTTTGCTTCTGACAATCTTTGGAAAACATGTTGTTTGCAGTAGTAACTGAAATGCAATTCTAGGAGGACAGAAAGATGCACTAATATTTATCTGAAGATGTAATACAGCAAAAAGTACATGGGCTGTAATTCTACTGTATTGTCAGAGGACTGGATTGATCTTCAAAGGGTTAAAGTGCTACCAGGTTACATTAATGTCACCCTTCAGAAATCACTGGCCAATAAGGTATCAGCAATCAATGCTGCAGCGTGTTGTTCAGGACACTCAGGCTTTGGAGACAAGTGGCTGATATATTTTGACAAGAAGAAAAAAACAGTCTCGAAAATTCTTGCAAATCTTAACTCAGAGGGGGAGAGCTATGAAACAAACTGCTTCCATTAGAAAAAATGGTAATGTTTGCCTTCGTAAGTAACTACATTTTATGTCAGTTCAGTGGAGCAGTGAATGAACCAAAACTCTGCTAACCTTCAAAATGCAAAGGATTCTGCAAGTAGGATTTACATAGTCTGAATATTTTATATTTTGAGTGCTCATCACAGCTCATATAAACTAATACTTAAATATATGTTTCCAGTAAAGAAAACATTTGACTTCTGGTGGAGTAAAGCAGTGAGACATGTTTTGGCTTGTGAGTACAGACACAGGTTTCTCAGCCCCTGCTCCTTTTTTTTTCCTCTTAGCAATTTTCTTCTATCAAGTTCTCATAATTTGTGCACATCCAAAGAAGGCAACACAAGCCACTTCACTTTGACACAAAAGAAACTTAAAAAAAAAAAAAAATCAAGAACTCAAACAGCCATGAAGTAGAAGTATAAAGGAGGGAATAAAATAGAGGCTGCAAGAGAACACGAGGGGTTAATGTTCTGACCACTGTCTGCATATATAAAATCATATCACCTTATCTGAAAAGTTTAGACTCAAAAGAAAACCCTCGGTTTAAAATACCTTTTAGGTATATTAAATCTTTAAGCTGAAGATTACAGCAAATGTTTTTTCTTTAGTGAGTAGCTGTTTGTCTCACTTTATTTACTTGGTATTGGGTATTTGTCAATGTCATTTCATATCTGCAGAAAATTCATACGTTCTGTGGAAGTATGTATGTGTATGAGTGTGCTGAAGGTCACATGACTGTTTCATCCTATTTGGTGGAGCAGCTTGACTTTTTTTCCCTTGCTTTTGGTGATGGTTGTGAGTGCAGAAGTTGATTGACAGATGCATGCCAGAAACCCCCATTCTCCTTTTCAAAGACTACATATGATGGATTGCGATCTTTCAGCTCAGCAGGACACAGGGACCATGCAAGCTGTAATTGGTCAGGTATGGAGTCAGCCATTTCTCAACTCCCCTTTTATTTTTTTTTTTCACAAGGGTCTAACCATATGATTCACATAATTCATATTTACAGTACCATCTTTCTATCTGTATCTTCAGCTACCAGCGAGTGTAGTACTGAAAGTGAGAAAGGCAAAAGAACCACAATAATCTGGCCAGGGAATCATAAGATAAACCTAAATTACCAAGCTTTCCTTCTAATAAACCCTGTTTATAATTTAGTCTGAGCTTTGCCAAATCAGTGTATTTATTAATTTGCTGGTTTATTTTGTTTAAATGTGCTGAAGTAGAAGAACTGAGGAGTGAAAGTGTTATGTTTGCTGGGGAGTTGCTTTCTATTTCTAATGCTGTTCATTATTTCTGTATTGACTGTATTCCTGTATTACAGGCTGTGGTGCTTTTTTTATTATTATATTTTATTTTTTCTTCTTTTTCTCCTAATCCAGATAATGTGTGATTGAGCTTGGTAAATGTAGTAGTGTTTGCTGCTGCAGAGGGGCAGCCTGCAAATTAAACACTGCTACAATCTGAAAGGTCCAGGTGGTCTGCTCGTGCTTCCTAATGCAATCCAGCACAACAGCTTTAATAAACAGCTCTATTTAGTTCTCCCTCCCTGTATCCAGGGAAGTGAACTGGTCTGGGGCTGCTGTGATGAAATGCCAGAAGAATATCTCTCAAAGGCCTCACAAGCTGATTTTTAGAGCTTTTCCGTTTTGTCGTCTTTGTCTTCCAAATGGGTCAGTGAGTCCTTCTCTTTCTGTTTTGTGATTTCTGATAAGTCTGTAGTTTTTATATGTGTGTTTTAACCATGCTGTCTTGAGCTTTAGCCAGAAGAGAGAAGAATCATTGTATTTTCATTTGTTTCAAATAATAACTCGAAGTGGGGAAAGAATTGAAATTATTTTGTTCTGATGAACAGGGAGGGCTGTTTTCCTATGAATGCAGTCGGAGTCAGATGAGGGTGCCTGTTTTTATTTTCCTAACAAATTTTAAGTGCTCAACACTTTCTCATTAACCACTGACTTGTAAATCAGTCCCTACTAAGGGATATTTTCTAAACTCTCAAAAGTTTTGTGGTTTTTTGCATATGTTTCCGGTATAGTGAACACATGCAGCTGAGGTGATGACATAGTATTTGTTTTCTATATGTTGTTACGATGGTGGAAAAATATGCATTCTACACACTGTTTTCAACTAAATTATGGCAAAGCACAGAAGTCCCTCAAAGCACATGGTTTATTAATACCATCGTACACAGTAATGCATTTCTGGGCGGAAAACGTCAAATATGTAATACCATGTTTACCACAGACTTTTATTGCTTTAAATATTTTAAAAATAGAAGATACATTTTTTATTAAAAATCCTCCAAACATTAACAGCTTTCTATTAGGCTGGCTTATACCTAAAAAGTGGGGCATGTTTGCCAGTACTACATTGTGTGAAATGTGTATTTTAGAGCGTGTTAATTACCTTTTTGTTTTACTTGGTCAGTCTTAAAGATGTATTTTTAAAGATACAAAGGCAGATACAATGGGCAGGTTTTGAGCAAATACACCTGACAGAAAATGTACACCGAAACCTCGATACATCTCACAGTTTGTAATGTCTCTTTAATGTAACTTTTTTGTTTTGGCATGTAAGAAAGTGTAAGTTAGCTATTTATGTTTAAAGCTTACCAGCACTCAGAAAGTGGTTTTGAGGCCAAAAAGATAGAAGGATTTTTTTTTTTTCTCTGTGCAACATTCCATATTGCATCAATTAAAAAAAGTTCAGTGAATGTCTGGAATAATGTTTAAATCGTGTGTTAGTGTATTTCATTTCCTAAAATCAGTAATAAGGGCATGGACATCAAAGAAAAATGCATTTGGCTGTTTTGGGTGACTAACTTCTTTGGGGGTTATATGTCAAGAATTTATAGATATTATTATTCTGAAATTTACTGACTTAGGTGTTGCAAACATTTTATTTAGATCTCTCTGTGTGCGTATTTACGTATCATAGGGGTAAGTGTGCACATCCAAATGTGTTCATAAATCCACAAAATTTTCAAGTATGTTTTTGTTTTGATTAATTGTCCAGTTGTTATTAGTTGTGTGTTAAGATAGAACTGAAAGTTTAAAAATATTTTTTCAGATAAAATACTATGCATTTTCTAGTTGTATAAAAAAAGAGTTAGTTAAAACTTGGGAACCTCAGAGCAATCAATATAATTACCATGCATTGCTGAAAACAGAAATAGACTTTATGAAATTTCAGAGAAAATAACTATCAAAAGGCAAACCCTATGCCAGAAAAATCTTTCCATACTGTAAGTCTATATTTAGTATTGATAAATAACAAAGATTTGCATATTTGGTTGTTGCATATTTTTAGAAGAGACCTTTATTTCCTGACACTATTAGAAAAAGTTCTTAAAAGTCTCTGTTAACTCTCAAACCTCCAAGCGCAAAAACTTAAATAAATGCTTATCATTTGGCCTTTTATTTCAGAATTCTGTTCTCCAGCCGTAAGAAGGAAATTTTTTTTGACTAATCCTGCAGATGTAGCTTTAAGTTCAGTCTTGTTTACTGCTAATGGGGTGTGAACTTGCCTAATTAAAAATCCAAACTGTACGTGTCTAACTGATGCAATGGAGATCAGAAACACTGGCAGCTGCTTGTACTTCAAACCCCAGTCTGTGTATGACACAAATGTAATAGCAGGAGCACACTGATTTAAAGACCTTTCCAACACCAAGTACTTGGTCATCATTAAATGCATTTTCCATCTTTTTTGTTGTTGTTGTTGTTTTAAACCTGCTTTTCATGTGTCTCTAAGCACCAGTGCCCGCAGTGGTCCCCCTGGTGCTGGCAGTGGTGGGCAGGGGGCTACAACCCTGGCCATCACCTGGACCCTCCTAGGGTGCGGAATTGCTTGTGCAACTTCCCTCTGGATTTCCCCCAACCCCCAAGCAAGCAATAAAACAGCCAAGTACTCTGAAGAACAACCACCTTGCCTAGTGTGTCAAGATCTAGAAACTCATTGCTTATTGTGATTTTGATTCATAACTGGAGTGTTTGGCATGAAACCCTGAGCCCTGCCAGCAATGCTCTGCAGCATCCTTCCTTCCTTGCTGAACTGGAATAGCCAGGATTTCTTCAATTGTGTTTTGATCTTAGAGAAACTGTTAGCTGGATTTTTATGTATTTTTATGTATGATATTTATATATCCTGAGCCCATCTGAATGAACAGGTAATTAAATGTATAATCTAATCACTCCAATTATATTATAATTTCTCTACTTTCTCAAATGGTATTATACCTTTCTCTTCTTTTTTGTTTCCTCCCCATCTTTTTTTTTTTTTTTTTAAATTTTTTTCCCCCCAGACCTGAGCTTGTGAGTGACAGGTTAGTTCATCAGCATTACAGCCCTCCTGTTTGTGTCTCGTCTCATGCAGACAGGTCAGTGTGTCCAAGACCCTCGTGGGTCTGCTGTCCCCAGGGAGCCCAGGCCAGCCTGCCATGGTGATCCAGCGGCCTCGGGGCCCAGCCTGGCTGCACATTTCTGTGCTCACTGGCTCTGCCAAACGCAGCAAAGCAGCAAGGGGAGGGGGGCAGCTTCCATTACAGCTCTGTGCATTGAGGAGAAGCAAATTAGGGAGCGTTCTTCTTCAAATAACCATAGGTTTGTGGTTATTATTGCTATGCTCAGGCTCTCTTTCTACAAGTTAAGTGTGTTTGTTTTCTGTATTTCAATGGTATCCTCCATATGATCTCACCATGTAGTAAAAGCTATTTATGCAAGGCTAAATGTGCACTCTTCCCACAGAGGGTTCTGCTCTGAAACCAATACATTGCTGCAGCCCATGTGGATCTTTCTGTTGTGTTTCAGTTTGCTGCCTATTTAAAAAAATTTGTGTTCTTCCCCGTGATTAACAACAATAGAGCAGGGGGATACATATTTCAGAGAAGCCTTTCTGTAACTCACGGGCCACTTTTCAGAAGTTCCATCTGTTGTCAGTATTGTTTTATAATGCAGATTAATACACATACAGGAGTTCTATGTTTACCAAATGAAGGTCACATCTGTAATGTTAGTTGGTCTTGAGCAACCTTTCAGTGATTCTTCTTGTAGTAGCAGAGAAGGTATTTTAGTTGTGGAATACCTGTTTCCATCTTTAATATAAAGTATTGCCTATAACATATAGAAACAGAACAGAACCATCTTACACGTATCATTATAGACCCACTTTTATAAGACAGCAAGGAGTTGAGCCCTTTTGTCTGCAGTTTGGGATAAATCCTGTTCTTTCTAGCAGGAATTAGATCCACCACAGTAAGCATGACCACTTGCATAAGGAAGGTCAGACCACTTTTCCCCTTGTCTGTCTGTCCAGCATAGACATTGTAGTCCTTTTCAGTCACCAGCAATGGTTTTCTGCAGTTCAACACTGTGGCAGAGAGTCTTATGGACAGGTACACACTGGCTGCTGTTTTCAATAGTAGAGAGACAATGTAAACAATAAGAATTATGTTTGAAAAAACTTCAAAAACATACTTTTTAATATTTATGAACAAGCTGGTACTCTGATAATGAAGCATTCCATCTTTGCAGAAACCTGCTGTTGTATACGCTCTCTAGTATGCTGTGTCCCTAAAAATTATTATTGTAAGGAGATGCAGGAATGTGGCTCTAATATTTTACAGTATAAATATTTGTTGCAGAGAAGTTTGGATCTCGTTAATTTAATATATGTAAATTCTTTGGTCCTAGGCCTGGATTCCAGCAAAAGAATGCATTTTTTGTTGACTTCTGTTTTTACAACAGAAAAGATTTTTTTTTCATTTAGATTCATGCTTAAAAAGATTTTTCTTCTTTTCACACAGAAATTAGGTTTTAAGTGAAACCAACCTTCTAAAAACATCTTTAGTAATTTTTTCTTATTGAATTTCTTTATTATTTTCTGTTTCGTACTACTCTGCTGTCTCATCTGTTAGTTTGGGGGTCAGGCCAGTTTAGAGGTATAATTTTTTTAAAAAGCTGTGATTTACACTCTGTATATTCACTGCAATCTAATTGTAAGAGAAAAATAAAGTATGTCAGATGACCTTTAAATTGCTGGGCAAGTGACACTCCTCCAGTGATGTAGATCATTATCTTTTGGCAATGCATTTACATTCAAGTACCTCTGTTATGTTTCCTAGATTCTGGAATGATAAACTAAATATCAATCTGGGCCATTTTTTTATGTACAGTACATAGAAGTGACTGCTGAGCCTCTTATCTTGCACTGACCTGTAGCTGTAACAAGACTTTTCTTTTCCTTCTCTGATCTGAACTGCAACTCAAATGGAAGAAAATAAAAGGACAATCGAAATTATATACAGCACTTTCAACAGTAGATGAGGACATGGCAAAATATGCTTTTTTTCCTGTCATTTACATTGTTCAGCAGCATTTGCTTGTAATGCATTTTTTTACTCTGAAATTGTAAAAATGGCAGGAAGAACCTCTGATCACAGAGTTTAGAACATGTACATGTTTATCTCTCACTAAACTTAACTAGACTTAAGTGTGTGCTCCAAAGTTGGTCAGCAAATCACTCAAGCCTCTAAAAGAATTCTGCTTTTGCTGAATCTTCAGGTGCACAGTATGGTATTGAATTCCACAGGATTCCTTATGTATGCAACACTTTGCAGGATCTCACCCATTGAGTTACTGCTGTTGCTGATAAATACAACAAAGTCTGGCTGAAATGTTACCTACATCATTATTATGCAAACTGTTTTACAATTAGAACTGACTAGGGTTGAAGGTGGTAACTCAAGGGTGTTGAACACTCACTTCTGGAGGATATCAGGGCTGCAGGTAAATGGACTATTATGACTCAGGGACTTTGTTTTAATGTTGGCTTTGAAACTGATGTGATTGGTAGTACTTTCTCTTCAAAAGAGAAATGCTAGTTGTTGCTATTTGCTGCTGATTCTCTGTTGGGTGTTCCTTATCTAACTGTTAGATCAAAAGAAAAATTTGAACATCAAGAGACAGTTTTAAATTTGTAGCCATTCCTAAAAGTGGTAGTGGGAGAAAGTTTAATAAAAAGAAGGGTGAGTAGAGAGGCAGGAGATGCAAAAATATCTATCTCAAACAATCCTTACATGGTGAAGTATATGAATTAAATTTTCTTAAGCCGTTTAGAATACATTTTGTCGTTACTAATAATCCAGTTTTTTTCTATCTATATTTGTATGTGCCATGTTATAGCAAAACTAGGTCCAACAAACTTTTATGCATAATCGTCCTTTGACTCCCATGAGTAATAGCAACTGATGTCATCAGTACTGGTGTATATGCTTAAAGCTGAAAAAATCTGTGTGAGCCTCATCAGTGGATCTTGCTCTCTGCTGTCCTATGCCCTTTGCACCTGTGAATGAGGATTTACAGGGTGGGACTCTGATGGATGTTTCTGTCAAAACAAACAGGTCTTGGCTTGGCTTTCCTGTGCCACCTTACTGTAAAAGAAATCCAATAATTTGATAAGCAGTGCTGCAAAATCACACTTGAGAGGGTAATTTTGGACCTGTGGTATTTCCAGTGAGTGTTAACTAAACTACTTGCTAAATGTGATCTATTCCCATAGGGAACTTTCCAGGATGGGGCTCTGAATACACCAGTGGGGAAGGGCCTTGTGAAGGGAAATAGGACCTGAGGCAAAAGATAAAAAAACAACGAATGCTAAAGTAGAACTTCATTCTATTTCAGTCACTGATTCCATAAAGTGATATTTATTTTACAAGTTTCTAGCGTTTTCAAGGATCTCAGACTCGTGTATGTTTAGAAGACACAATCCAGCTGTGCAATGGCACTTCCAAAAAGGAAATATTACAGGGGCAACAGTAAAAGACAAAAGTGGTTTTTTTGGCTGCCCCCTGCTATGGAAACGAGTTTCAAGAAATAGAAAATAACAGAGCATGAGGTTTTTCTGAACATTTTAGTGAAAGTTATTTTAATAGTATTACACAGCAGCTGCTGTTACACATATTAAAAGTGATATTTTTGTATTGGAATGTTGTACTTTTCTCTAAACTGTTTACACCTCTAACTGCTTTTCCACTTGCTGAGCCAACTTGTGGAGCTCTAACTCAGTTTTCACTTGAGCTTTTCTCATGTTTCAAGTGCAATGGAGTTTTACCAGAATAAAGAGCTGATGGCTTCAGCCCATTTCTGGAAGTCATCTTTTTTTGAGAAAATAAATGACTAAATATAAATTTTCAGGATAGACTAAGACTAAAGCAACAATATTGAAGACCAGAATGTTTCATGTCCTTGTTTCAAGCTTGTGAATCATGTTGTCTCCCATCAATGCAAACTAGTATCAGCTTTCATTTTTCATAGTGTATCACAATGAGGTCTGTGATTGTTTGGGGCTTTTTAAATAATAGCAATGGAGAACTGTGCCTGATTCTTGCCAAATCCACCTTTAAAAATAATTTTTAAAAAGGGCTAAAGATGCAAATAATTCTGACAGTGGTTAAGTCTGGTGTTTCTGGGATACTGTCGTGATGACTATAACTGTTGGTACCAGAACCAGATGCTGCCAAGTGCTGAATGCTTCCAGAATCCTGGATTTCCCCTCCAGCTTTGTTAGGCAGGACTCTGTTCCAGTGAAGTAAAATAATCTGGAATAAAGGAGAATTATGCTGCTCTAGGACAGCTATGGCAGGATTCCTGGTCATTGAGTCTTCCCCTGCCTTCACTGCACCCATCCCTTTCTGTGTGCTTCACATTCTTCAAATGGATTACACAAAGCAAAAATAACATCTGCAAACAAGAACATCCTACTGTTTTGGAGGACAGGTTGAAAGTTGTGGCAGATGTAGAAGTGATTTCTAATGTGGAAGAATAGAGCAGAAAACATCAAGCTCATTTCGCTTAGTGTCAGTCATGGTGATTTATCATTATAGTCAGGGCAAACTGTGATCTTGGAGCAGAAACAATTTTGTCCATTAAGAGGGAAAAAAACCAACCCCAGAACCCAGAATGTTCCAGCTTGATTCTTATGTCCTTAGGGTTGCAATATTGAATTCGGAATTGGGGAAGCTTAATCTTGCAGCCAGATTTGACAAGATGCTGGTGGAGTAGTAGGCAGAAGTGATGGCTTGTGTGTTGTAATGCCCATGGTGGGAAATAAAAAAAAGATAACAAGATTTGTCCCGAAGTCTGGGTACAGTACTCACCACCTGCTCCAGCTTTTCACCAAAGTAGGCAAGAAAACCTTAGGTGTGCAACTTGATGAGCAAAAAGCCTGACAGAAGACAAGCTGGAGTACTCAGAAACAGCATGTGACAGGCTTGCAAAGCTCTGAACACAGTTATCTGTTGGTTTGTTTTAGTGCGCTTGCTTATTTAAAGGGTGAGCATGGAACCATTTGAGCATATCCACAAGTATTCCCACCACTTATTGGGAAAGCTCACATGAGCACCATATTGTGCATTAGACAATGTAATACCAAAGGCTTTTATCTCTCCTGGTTTCAAATAGACATGTAGAGCTGAGAAAAAAAATAAGCCAGTTCTCCTGGAGAGTAGAAGTCTGGGGCGGGGGGGGGGGGGGGGTATGTGTGCGTTTTGGGGTGTGTAGCCAAAACCCTGGAAGCTGCAACTGAAATTGGCAGGTGTTTGGAAAATAAGAGCTGGATTTTGAATAGTCAAACAACAAAAAAGGGGCTGAAGATTGGAGTTTCTTCCGCTAAATATAATGAGTTTTTTTATTTTTTAAGTTCGTGTTAGATTTTAGCAAGAAGAGCAATTTAGGGTTGCCCTCCAACTAGGGATTTGGAGTGACTCTGTAATGGATTTTAACCCAAGAGGCACTGTAGATATCCAGCAAGCCTTTCTTCTATTCTGCTCATGTCCTTATGCTAGACCCATCACTGTAGTTATTAGATCTCAAAGATTACATTCTTTGATCTAGTGCTTTCTAAATCCTTAAACCATGGTTTATTTATTTAAAAGGTTATATCCAGCATTGGATTGGATTGTAAAGTACCCTTTGACTCTCATGAAGGACACAAAAGAAACAGATGCTGCTGAGGGCATATTTCCTTCTGACCATGAAGTACCACAGCATTTTATTGAATTAAGAACTGTACAAAGATCTGTGCTTTTAATCTGGAACTTTTTTGCCTCATTGGTATCCTGATATCATTCATTTCTGATACAACAACCATCAGGGTATGCAGGTAAATTTCAGTTACATTCTGAATTAAAAAGGAAAAGCTGCAAAGTTGCCTCATATTTCCCTAGGAAGATAAAATCACACTAAACCTCCAACAGATGTTTAACAGAGGGTGCTGAGGATGCATTCTTGGGGTCTCTTTTGGATCCTCATTTATCAGGATTCATCAGAAGTAGATCTGTGGAGGTAAACATAGTTACATTTGGACAAACATGATCACCAGCAGCCTTTAAGCTTGTTCCATCAGATTCAGAAGCCCTTACATGAGCAAATCTGCTATGTAGTCTACAATGTTTGATTAATTAGGGATTCCCAAGCTATCCAGAAAGAAGGCACAGAAAGCAAAAGAGAACAACAGTAAAATCAAACCCAATGTGCTCCATCTTGACTGATATTAATTATATTCTATCCAAATTAATCTTTTTATTTCTTTTCCCAATCAGTCCTGCAAGGCAAACTGTAAAAGGTGTCATGTTATTTCCCTTGACTTAGGAAAAACAAGACTGAAATTAGCACCCGAAAGGCAAAATTTCATTAAAAATATCTGTGGTTTTTTTCACCTTTTTAGTGTTTGTGTTTGGTTATTTTCCTTTTTTGAGACTCTCAGCCCCTCAGGTGATGGTAGCCTGATGCTAATTTATACCAAGACCTCTTCATGCCATCTGGAAGTACAAACCAGCTGTAAAGTACATGTAAGAGTAATTTATTTATGTGCACTTCAAAGTTCTTTTCTATTTCCATGACTGGTACATCATGAGACCCACGATGTAATTAGGGAGTTCCAGATTGATGGAGTAGAATTTCCACTTTTTTCAGATGCAAATGAAAAAGGCATAGGCAGAAAGCAGACTGGGGGAAGAGAGAAATGAGTAAGCCTTATTTAGCTCCAAATAGATATCCATTAACAGACAAGGTGAAAGGTCCAAACCCTGGTTTATGGGCCTCCATCTGCACCTTTGCTGGCAAGTGAGCACCACTCAAACCAGAGTAGTCAGAGGTGCTTTCTCAATCAATCTGGTTTTAAATGAGTATTCTTAAAACAAAAGACTTAAACTATTTTTCTCCATTTTTTCTCCTATTTTACCACTTGTGCCTCAGTGTTGGTCACTGTGACATTTAGCAAAGATCTATGTTTCCAGAGCATTATTCAATTATTACACTTGGATTAGTGAAAAAGAAAGCAAATGAAATTCATAGGAATTAATGTCAATTAAATGCCCTCTCTATATACTTTATATTGCCAGCTGAATTCCTCAACTCCAAGTCAAAACTGAATAAAAACAGCAAACAAAAAGAGAAAAGCTAAAAAAGAAAGAGAGTTATGCTAACGGGAAATATCTTAGAAATTTAGTCATACACGGGGAAAAATATTAAAATAGCAATTTGGGGGTTGACCCAAGAGTTTTCTTTTAAATTTTGGGTAGGTTCCTACTCCATTTTATTTCATAATCCCTTTTAAATGGGAAGGTAGGAAGCTTAAGGGATTCTGTGAAGTTGTGAGATATTTCTCTCTTTGCTTCCCCATTTTGTGAGAGCCTAAGGGAAAAATATTGGCAGGGCTTGTAGAACCTTCTATAATTGAAGTAGCCCAGTATTTCCTATTTTAAGACCTTTGCTGCTGCTGTTAGTGTGTCCACCTGGTTGGCTAACTCTTCCTGAATACTTTTGAAGGCAATTTCAGCTAAAATACTTCAGTGGTTCCCAAGGAAGTTAGGGAAATATGGGGTAGTTTTGCCTATTTTAAAAATATGTCATGATTAGGGCAAAACTCTGAATTCAATGAGGAGTAGGAGGATTGAACTTGAGATGTCTCTCTGTGTATCCTGTGACAATCCACCCATCCGACTGTATTCCAAGCCTTTGAGAAATGTAGTTGGCACATGTTTATTTGGCAACTCTAAACAGCTACATCCCCCGAAGATTCAAAGAAAATAAAGGTGTGAAAGGGACCCTCAGAAAGTCATCTGCTTGTAGACAGGATCTGCTTATCTGAGTCACATCTGACAGGTGTTTGTCGAAGTGCTTCCTGGAAAACTCCAGCAGTGCCATTCCACATTATCTTTGCGCTATTCACTGCATCAAGTTAAGGCTGGACCTTCTCACCTTGTTTAGGAATATCAGGTTATTTCTGTCCCTCCTTGAAAACCCACCTTCTGACTGGGCCTGTTGTGGGAAGGGGCAGAGGTGGCACCAGGGACGGGGCAGAGGTGGCACCAGGGACCCCTTCCTGTGCCACGGACTCAGTGACTCTTCAGGGGGAGATGGAGGAGGCAGAAGGTGTGATCCAAAGGAAGACACGACAAGAGCTGGGGAACATAAAAGATACAGGTTGAAACAATGAATACACAAGTGGTCAGCCATGACTAGAGAGTGGTGAAGGATGGAGAGAAGTAGGAGCTGGAGGGAAAAGTGTCCAAGAGCGCTTGGGGACTGTGAGCGACAGTGGGGAAGAGGACTTGCCCTGCCTGTGGGCAAGCTGAGAGAAAAGGACCAACTGGACCTGGTTAGGGATGGAGCCAGACACAGAAACCTGGGTGCCCTTGCTGCTCAGAAATTGCTGCCAGCAAATGCCACTGGCAAAATGGCTCAGTGCTTTAAAGCATACAAAGGTACACACACAAAAATTTGAAAACATTATTTGTGCTGTTAAGCAACATAATTCAAGTAATTTGTTTTGCTTGTAAATATATACAATAATTACCCTGTAATTACATAAACAACTGTATTGTTTATGTAACAACTGCATACATTAGGTTCCTGTAGTGTGAGTTGTTTCTGAATATTCTATCTTATATATAATGTTATATTGCTCCCTAGAAATTGCAGGAAGCTGATCTACATATGCTTGTCTACATATGCACACACGTATATTTATTCTGGACCAAATTCCAGATTTTGAATTACGGAGGGGTGAGGTGTAGTGGTTGTATTTGCATGATTTTAAAAGATTAAAAAAGATAATTTTTGAAGAAAAAGTAACTTTGACTCAAAGTATCTTATGAAATGTAAGACTAAAACATATGGCCTTTTATTCCTCTTTCACATGAATGGTAGGGTTAATAGTTTTAACATAACTGATTTTTCAATTTGAATGAAAAATTTCCCAGAAATCTTTCCATTACTATTTTCACCAGGCAAAACCTATCAACTTACCCAGTAGTTTTGGTAGAACAGCGACTGTCATCTGGATTTTTGGATATATATTGACACCAGTCTTTGTATAATGTAGACACATTAAGCCCCTAAAATAGGTGAGACTTGGCTCTTAATCTCCACTGCCTCAATTAGTCAAAAATGGAAGCATTGCAAACCAAAGTGCCTTTTTCGTCCTCTTCAAGTGTGTAATACAGTCCCTTTACAGCAAAATTAAAGCTGCAGGTTCCTATGGAGAAACAGCATTGGTTTATTATTTGAACAGATATAATTAGTACTATCAGCAATGTGAAGCAACTTTAATTCCTATACTACACTACTTTTATCTCTGACAGGAAGGGGTAATTTTCTGAAACTTACTTAGCTTCTCTTCAGCCTTATTTACAATTGTGACTATATCTCATGTATGGTTTAGTAAGAGTGTGCTGAGGTAGAGCTGGGAATAGGGAACTAGTTACAAACCAGAGTGATGTGCAAAGGGAAGGAGTAACTGCCAACAAAGACGTGTGAAACAGGTGGGATGGTAAGATTAGAAGAAAGCAGGAGGTGCAGTGTAGAGGAAGGCAGTTAGAGAAGGATTGTGATAGTTTTATAGATGGAACTAATTGTAATAAGGACTCAGAAAGGTCAAAAGAGTAGGACTAGTAGCCAGGATTAGGCTGTGGTAGAGAGCTGTGTGGAACAGTTGTGTACAGGCAGACTGAGGATAATAAAACTACCTCCAAGTTACATCCTTTCTCTTCACCTTTATGCATTTGCTCAGATACAAATGCAGGGGCCCATTGCAGGAGACATCAGCAAAGCATTCTTGCGGGAGGGGTCAGCAAGAACTGAGGCAAGCAGCAAACCAGGGCTCAATCCCATCACCTCAGTTTTGCCTCAGTTCTTTGCAAAACTTTCAGCTATTCCACCATTTATGTTAACCCTCTTAATTGCATTGTTATCACTTAACTATTGGCCACATTGTCTGGTGGCAAAGTGGGGCCCCCAGTGTTTCAAATAAAGGTCACAAAACCAAGAACAGGTCTGTGACGCCATCTCGAAAAGTGATTTACATCCAGAGCTGTTCTGTTGGCTGAGGTGTTGCTGGCTGTGGGATCAATCCCTCCCTCGATGGGAGTTAATGATTTTGTTTGAAATTGGTTTTCTAAAAGACAATTTGTTTCTTGGTCAGTGTCTTTCTACTTTGGACCAGCTTCAGCTTGGTAAATGCCACCTTGGACACTCATTGCATCTGCAGCTTGTTCCAGCTTGAGCATGGGAGGACAAAGCAGAGGCAGATAAAGCATGTATTTTAACCTCTCCTGTCATGTTTTCATCTCTTCTCTTCAGGCTAGAGAAAGAGAAAAAGAAGTACTATTTTATTAAGTTTTACTAAAATAATATTTTTTCTTTTTTCTCACCAATGATCTCCTAAGAATGGGTTTCATGAGAAAGCTGACCTTGATATCTGTGGTATCACTGAGTCACTTCATGCTGTGGCCCCATGTCAGGAAATATTTGGGGTAACCATGGTTAAAAGATTATGATTTCTTTTTGATTTGCTTTGTAAGTCAGAGTTATGAAATACAGATCACAGATCCATGAAAAAGATACTGCCTCTTCTCCAGCTTGTAAGAACGTGGGCAGAGCGTGGCCAGCAGGCTGAGGGGAGTGATCCTGCCCTTGACTCAGCCTTAGTGAGGCTACACCTGCAGTGCTGTGTCTAGTTCTGGGCTCCTCAGTACAAGAAAGACAAGGAGCTTCTGGAGAGGGTCCAGTGGAGGCCACAAAGATGAGTAGGGGTCTGGAGCACCTCTTAGGAGAGGCTGAGGGAGCTGATGCATATGAATATCTCAAAGGTGGATGTCAAGAGGATGGTGCCAGAATCTTTTCTGTTGTGTCCAGTGACAGGACAAGGACCAATGGCCATAAACTAAAACACAAGAAGTTCCACCTCAACATGAGTAAGAACTTCTTTACATTGAAGCTGGCAGAGCACTGGAACAGGCTGACCAGGCAGTTTGTGGAGTGTCCCTTTCTGGAGACATTGAAAATCCACCTGGATGCATTGCAGTGTAACCTGCCTTGGCAGGAGGTTGGACTAGATGATCTCCAGAGGTTCCGTCCAACCCTAACAATGCAGTGATTCTGCTTTAGTTCCAATGTGGAAAAAGTGTGTGGTTCCTTTTTCTTAGTTTTGGTAGTGTCTGACTTTTCCATGGATTATTGTTTAAAGGCCAAAAAAATCCAACCCCAAGAAACCAACACTTTTTTCATAGGTGGAAAACTTTTCTTCAAAGAGGAAAGATACATGAAAGATGAAAAAAAACATTAATAGAGAGCTTTGAAAGCTGTTTTTAAAAGGAGGAACAAAGAAATAATTATTCTTCCAGTGCATACAAGGGTATGGGTTTCATCTTTTTCATATTGGGTTCTTTTTCCCAACAGCCTGATGAAGGTTTTGACATTTAAGCTGCAAAGATGAGAAAGCCAGATTCATCCTCAAGCCTTAGCTTTTATACTACCACTTGCAAAATTCCTGTTAGGCTAAAGAGAATGACAGTCATGCAAAAACTGAATTATTTTGAGACTCTGTGCTTTGCTGTGCTGCATCAAGTGTTGTATTACAGTATTGGTAACAAGCTTTCTTCTCAACAGAAAGTGTGTTGGCCTTACTACAATTACCATTCACTACCACTGCTTTTTTGCTCTCCACATCAAAGGGGTTTATGCTTGAATATTGTCAGTGTGTCTGCACTGGTGTGGCCTCACCTTGAATAGTGTGTGCAGTTTTGGGCCCCAGAATACAAAAAACCACTAAGCTATTGGAGAGCGTCCAAAGGAGGGCCATGAGGACGGGGAAGGGTCTGAAGGGGAAGTTGTATGAGAAGCAGTTGGGGGCACTGGTCTGTTCAGCCTAGAGGCTGAAGGAGAGACCTCATCTCAGTCTTCATCATCCTCATGAGGGGAAGCGGAGGGGCAGGAACTGATCTCTTCACTTTTATGATGAGTGACAGGACTCGAGGAAACAGAAGGAATCTGTGCCAGGGGAGGTTTAGGTTGATATCAGGAAGAGGTGCTTCACCCAGAGGCTGGTTGGGCTCTGGAAGACGGTCCTCAGGGCAGTGGTCACAGCTCCAAGCCTAACAGAGTTCAAAGACTGGACAACACTTTCAGGCACATGGTGTGATTTTTGGAGTGTCCTGTACAGGGCCAGGAGTTGGACTTGATGATCTTGATGGGACTCTTCCAACTCAGCATGTTCTGTGATTCTATGAATCTCTCTTTAATGTACTTACATATTCTGAAGTGTTTTCCAATGCAACCTTCTTCTGCTCCTGAGCCCTTCACCAACATGTAAGATGAAATGGAAAAATAAGTATTCGAGCCTGGCAGTTTTCCATGTCAGTGTGTTTACAGAAGTACTGAATGTGTTGTCCAGTGGAGTCCAAAGGATCGCACCAGTTCCAGTGTGAAGCTTGGGCAGGATATCAGCAGTGCTCTCTGGGAGATTCCCATCATCCTCTGAAAGGCCAAAAGGTGAAAAAGCATAGCGCAGTTTTTCGCTGTATTTGTCATCTGGAGAATAGGTCACAGACGTTAATGTGCTTAGAAGCATGGGGTAGCGTTTAGCTTCTGAAACACTTATTATCTTCCTTACTCCTGGCTTTCTACAACATGCCTTTTCCAGTCTAGGAGATTGTCTCCTCTTTCAAGTGTTTTCTCAGTATTGCACCTCCACTTTGGGTGGGTAAGTATGGGAGCAGACCCAGGTTTTGTGAAATGGCAAGAGCATTACAAATGCTGGGTCTACAAGGATGCAGACTCTACAAAATGCCCCTAATACTGATATTTTACACTGTATCTACAAGGATGTCATGTAATAAAAAGGGTGTTACAAACGTGTCTTCCTTATTGTATTTTTCTTTAGTCATTCCCTATCCAAGTTTCTTCTTCCCATAATCCCGTAGGGTTTCTTTCCCAGCATTTTTCCCCATTGGTTGAAGTTCTGAATCCTCATTGGTTCTTATCCCCGTTCTCTGATTGATTGTTATCCTCGTTCTATCATTGTTGGTTGTAATGTTCCACCCCTTTACCCTATTGGTCCATTTTCGATCCTTCATTTGCATGTCCCTCAACCAATAGGAAGCCTCGTACCGCCCCCCCTTCCAGAACCTTCCCTGTCTTTGATTATGTAAACGAGGTGTTCAAACAGACTTTGCTTCTTCTGCCACCAAACCTCTTGGTCTCTGGCCATCCTTCCTTCGTGGCTGCAATTACAACCACCGGTAGGTAACTGCATCAGCAGATGAAGTTCGGGGGTACTGGGCTCAATTCATAGTTCACAATAAGCATTCATTCGTTCTGTATTTACAGTTTCCTAGAGAAGCTGACAAAATAGCTCACTTCAGTCTTGTACCAAAGGAGACAGACCTAGAACGTAAAATGCCATAGTCCCATTGACTTTAATACAGAACCTTCTGATTCTGTTGCTAAACGTGCCACTATTGATACTGCTAAACAAACCTTTATCACAAGACAGTGATCACAGTCAGACCAAGTGTAAATACTAATTAGAGCCTAATCCAAAAATCTATTGGAGTTTGTAGCAAGATTCAATGTGTTTTGAACATGTCCCAGGGTAAAAAGTAACCAGTATTTTAGCAGAGTTCTGTCTCTGCAGTTGAGAAAATTTCTTTGCTTATGAGGGACTGTTGTTGTTTACCTGAGTCCTCCCTCATTCCAAAGCTCTGCTTTGTTTAGTTTGGTAGATATAATGTGTAAGCTCTTAACAAGTATGAACTGACTGCAGAAAAGTAGAAGCAGAAACCCCTGTCTTGCTGCATAAGGAATGCCATAATGGAAGGTTACCTCTTTAAATAAAACACAGAGCAATTATCTAACTTTACTGTACTGTCAAGCTCAAAATCTATTACACTTGTTTACAAATGTCTGTGGAAAAAGGATGAAAGTCTTGGCTTTACTGAAGTCAACAGGGATTGTTTCATTAACAGATATGGCTTGGAGAATTTATGGTAGTTACAGGTACTCAAAGTCTGTACCGAAGACGGAACAATTCCAAATCTGCTGTGAATGATCCTGATGAATAGAGATTAAGGAAAAATTTCTAACTTCCAAAAGCTATATATTGACTAATACCCAATGTACCATGAAGTTAAAAAAAAACAACTGCTCCAAAACCTAAATGCTCATTCTCTGTGGTTTAAGAACCCCATATTCCAAGGACAATTTTTTTTTTATTCTTCCCCTTTATTTCCTGTGGCAGTACCTACATTTTACTGTAGCCATTTACTGCTTCAGGAGCAAAAAAACTTTCAACACAAGATGCTTTTTAATTAAATACCTCATTCATGGCAATATTCAATACAGTATTTTTATGTTTTATGTAATATTTTAGTATCACTACACGTATTTTCTTGGAATATGTACATCAGGACTCTCTGATACTTGAAAAGTACTATGGCAGCAATCTCCCATAACAGTCTTCCCTTCCTCCTCCCTGAGCTGTAGGTAGGCAGTTGTCCTTATCAACTGTAATATACTTTTGCAGTTAATGCTGAGCTGTCCAAATGTCATCTGATTAGCTTAAACAGAAATACTATATAGGAATATGCACAGGTGAAGTATTCATTTTTACTGAACATCCCAGAGATTTACTTCTGTTTATCTGTTTCTGTTGTACAACCTATGCAATCAAAAAGATATCACAGTCACACAATTCCAGAATATGCTGAGCTGGAAGGGACCCACAAGGGTCATGGAGTCCAGCCCTCAGCCCTGCACAGAACCATCCCCAGAAGTCACACCCTGTGCCTCAGAGCATCATCCAAATGCTCCTGGAGCTCTGGTAGGCTTGGGGCTGTGCCCACTGCCCTGGGGAGCCTGGTCAGTGCCCACCACCCTCTGGGGGAAGAGCCTTTTCCTGAGATCCAACCTGACCCTGCCCTGACACAGCTCCAGCCTATTCCCTGGGGGGTGTCCCTGCCCTGACACAGCTCCAGGCCATTCCCTGGGTGGTGTCCCTGCCCTGGCACAGCTCTAGCCCATTCCCTGGGGGCTGTCCCTGCCCTGGCCCAGCTCCAGGCCATTCCCTCAGTATATGTTTGTATCAGATGCTGGTTGTACATGTCTCCAGACAGGCACACAGACCTCAGGATGCTTACAACTCTTACTTCCGTATAATGTAATTGGACCTTATATATTGATTCAGTTCCTCTGAATAGAAAAATACTTCTTTTGAGATCAGATTTAGCACATTTTGGTGTTTTTAATTTCTCCTGAGAAATTAGTAATTTTCATCTGATAAGAAGACTGTTGCTGTACAAATGAGAATTAACACTTATCCCAATTTTGAGGAATTAATGTAGAGTTAATGTTACCTGAAAGGATTTTAAATTGTTACAGGCATTTCCTACATTTCAATCATTACAAGTATCTCAAAAATGAGAGACCTAATTAATTTTTAAATTGTTGGATTTGCAGACGAACATAAAACTGCAGCATATTTTGATAACTGGAGGGATGCTACACTTTGTACAATTATATATTTTAATGAAAGAATTGTGTAACACAACCTCAGTCTACATAATTTACGGAAACTTTGGAAGAATTTTCAGTTTTCCAGATGTACTTGCATGTTTTATGAATCTTCTACTTGTCAGCCTCTAAGTTTCTTCCTCCTGGTTACATTTTTAAATGTGTCTCTGTGTGTCTCCTGATGCTTAATTTCTCATGTAGCATATAACTGCTCTGACAAAGGCATTCTAAACATTATGTGCCAAAATCTGAGGCAGTCCCTCAAAAGTCTGTTTTGTTTCTAACTCCAGTAAAAGCAGGCAAATTCTGGGACCTATACTGGAAAATCTTATTCAAATCTTGTAGCTCTTAAGTTAGGAGGTATGAATTGAGCCTTTCATTATATAGCGATTAAAACTACACAATTTCTTAAAAAGCTTTTCTAAAATTCTACCTGGAGGTTAACTCTAACTCTTGCAAATTAATTGTAAGTTGCAAATGACAAAGGGTGCAATTTTGGCTTGCTAAAAAGAGCAATGTACCAAAGTTGAGGAAATGCTCTAACTGTCCTCCATCAGAGGAGGACTTGTCTTTTGGCACAGCTCATTTATATTAAATAGTCAAAAGACATTTTTTCCTCATATGAATTATTATTTGAATTTTTTTTCTGTATCATCTGGTATGTGAGGACACATGTTTCTCTCAAAGAAAGTTTTTAAAAATACCATGAAATTAGAATACTTCACAGAATAAGTGCTGATGGTCATGTATTTCCTTGGGAAGTGAAAAGATCTTGGAAAAAAATTCGACTTTTAGAGAGTTTTTTTCCCCTTAAATGATACTATATAATAAAATACAATCACTTCATAGTGATTTCTGCCAGACAATGTAAGGAAATGGTCAGTAAATGGAGGTCTCTTGTTTGGTCAAGTGTTCTGAACCTCCTTTTGACTATTAATTTCAGAACTTGCCAAATGTTTTGTGTCCGAAAATCATGTCCCTTTGGTGAGCCAGAAACTGAGCTCTCATGACTTGAGAATCACTGGTTTGTCTTAAGTTCTGGTTGTGTCATTCTTCACAGTAAGGAATCCCTTAGTATACATGCATGTATACGCTCTCTCTCCCTCTTCCTCTCCCCCTAAGTTCATTTCCTTGATATTTGGGTGACTTCAACCTAGATGGGTTGGAATTTGCCAAGTCCACATTTTGTGAAGTGCTTTATGTTGATTGATTGCTTGTTTTAAACTTTTGCCAGGTTCCCTTATTTTCCAAAGTTTGCCAGTAAAGGTGTGTTTTTTTACCCCTGAGAAGTGTTGTGGAGTTTCTCCCATGCGTGGCCTTGAGGTAGAAAAGAACTGAAAGCCCCTTTTAGCAAATCCCTCAGGTGTGTTTTGGGACCCCTGTGCTTTCTTAAGGTAAGACCCCTTTGATGAACTCGTGAGCCAAGCCTGGGGTGTTACAGTAATTTTTTATCAGCCATTAGCAATGGCTGTTGTAACGTGTTTTACTGTTCTTTTAGGCAAAGTTATGGTGTGAAATGAAAGGTGTTGATTTTTCTAATGCTTGGCTTGTTAGGGTGCATAGTAATGCAGCAGCAACAAATACCACGTTTAAAGAATCTTAAAATTATCTAAGTTAAAAATGAACAACCTTAGTTCTTGAGGCTGAAATTAATTGTTGTGCAAAAGAGTCTTCTCATTAATTAAATATCTTTGTGTGTCACTTTGAGGGACTAAGTGGAAGGCCTAGTCCATGCAGACTTTGTAAGTATCCCTCACATGATGTTGAGTTAAATTCCATGCCTTTTAGAGAGTTCTGTGTTTGGAGTGTGGTAGTTAGCAGGATATAGTTGGAGTAAATGCACACTTGTTTAATTGTCAGCTGATAATGATTAGAAGTTCTCAGGGTTTTTTACAGTATTGACCACGTCTATTGGTTCCCAAGGGTCTCCAAACCTCAGCAAAAATCCATCTAACCAAGAGGTTCAGTTCAAGTCTATCACCCTCGTGTTACAGGGCATGTTTAAAAGATGGTTGCTGCCAAGATGAACACAAGAAACAACGCAGATCCTTCTGTCCCAAGCCTGAGCAACTCAGTGCAGTGAGAGAAACTTCTGTCTTACACTGAGGTGAGATGAATTGAAACCTTGGATGTCAGTATGACACAAATACCAATCATATTGCCTGATTATGGACGATACTCTCAAGTGACAGGCTCATCTGTAGGGAGCTCCCTTGCCAAAAGAAAAGCCCTGGGCTTCATGGGTCAGAATAAATATATTTTCTCCTGTTAGGAACCTCTCGAGGTGCAGACAGCCTCTTTCAGCCAGGTGTTGCTTTTTGTCTCATATTTAGAAAAAAGAAAGCAAACTTTCTGACTGTTTTCCTCTAACTAATTTTGTGAACTGGCAACCTTCACAGCAGGGTGTAACAGAGTCCTCAAGGGGAAACCCTGGCTGAAGCTTTCCAGGCTGGGAGTAGAAAGTGTGCAGGTCTGGGAAGGGCATCACCTGAGTATATTTTACTGAACAAAGCTATTGGGAAGTGGATCCAAGGGGTACTGTTGGCTCAGGTGCAATGCTGTTTGCTGGGTTATTGTGGAAGAAGAGGAGGGACACTGGTCAGTGCTGTAAGATGGGGAGGGCTGCCAGCCCCTACTTTAATGTGGCTGCTACAGGAGGCCCTTTGTGTGCCTGTGGAGTGTCAGGCTGGCACATGCTCACCCTTGGTCCAGAGAAGAGCAACAAGGCTGGTGAAGCAACTGGAGCACAAGTCCTGTGGGGAGAGGCTGAGGGAGCTGGGGGTGTTTAGCCTGCAGAAGAGGAGGCTCAGAGGTGACCTCAGCACTGTCTAGAACTACCT
>JAWWEV010000083.1:49468709-49516355 GCA_035583235.1 Hafferia zeledoni
TTTTCTAATATCCAACTTCAATTTCCCCTGGCAGAGCTTGAGCCCATCGTGCCCCCTTGTCCTATTGCTGAGTGCCTTTGTGCAGTGCTGCAGATAATAAAAAAAACTCAAAGTTTTGGCTTTTAAAAGAGGGTGTGTAACCAGAACTGTGGTTTGCATTTGTAAACCCACATGATTTTTACTCTTCAATTAAGCCCAGTTGAAGTCAGGAGGGAATGGCAAAGCTGAACAGCAGTGGGGCAGATACTGCACTGGATCGCACAAGGTGGGAGCCACCCTGAGGGGGCACAAACAGCAGGGAGGACCCCCTGCAGCACAAAGCTGTCAGGGAAATCTCACAGCAAACAGGCAGGTCTGCAAATGCTAGTGCTAGTTGGACAAGAAATAGATGACAAGTTATATGAGTGTCTTCAAGAGATGTGTGTAAAGTTTGTCATGCTGTGTGTGTGGTATGAGAAGTATATTTTGAATAAGGGGATTGTGATTCCTTAGTTGACTAGAAATCTGAAATTCTGAAGCATTTTCTCCATTATGTGCTCTGGCCTCTTACTTAAAGCATAGAAACCCCCTTCACAAAGTTCATCTTGCTGGTTCTACGCATTCTTAGACTTTTCAATTTTGCATAGGAAAAGCTGTAACTTTTGTGTGGCTGTCAGTCAGTGGAGGAGCCAGTGCTGCAGTGCCAGGGGTGACCTGACCTGTCACCAGTGCTGCAGTGCCAGGGGTGACCTGACCTGCCACACCTCCCCAGAAACAGCTGCTGAGCACCAAGGCACACATGCAGTGCAGGAGATCAGATCCTGCAGCAGTGGCTACAAAGGGTGTGCAGGCAGTTCCTGCCTCTGTGCACCCACTTCAGTGTCCTGGGTCCATTCTGGGGTGGGATTTTGGGGGGCGAGGCCATTCGAAAATACAGGAACAACCCCTCTGACCACCAAGGCATTTTGCAGCCTAGGCCACTTGCTGTTACTCTGGAGTAAGGATTTATTATATGTTTTGTAAAACCAATAGTTTTTAATAATGCATAATTCACTGCAGAACAGACACATTCTTAAGCACAGAAAGTAACCGAAGACCTGGAGATAACCTGAAGTTTTGAAATGTCCATTTTGAAATAAGTTTTTCAAGGAAACAAACCTTCCCTTAACCCATCATTTTAGTGATTTATTTAGTATTCACGTAGACTAGAAACTTGGACAGTATCTAATCTGTCTGCTTAAGGAGAAAGTTGTCATTCCTTTCCCACCTGATAGGGAGAGCTGCCCTGGGGGGTTAACTCCAGGTTCTGGTCCTGTCTGAGGGAGGTGGCAGCAGTTTATGTTATTCCAGTTTTTATAGTCCTTGCCCCTGTGTTTGCAAAGCTGGTTTAAATTCACTGCTAAGAGTCTGTCCAGCCATGAGACCCACTGTGTTGGTGTTTACTGCGGTGCAGGTCTCAGGGATCCTTGCAGCAGTGAGTTCCACCTCTCGCTGTTTGGAAAAGTGTCATTTATTGTTATTAGATTTATGCCTTTTTCCCATTTCAGTGGAGACACTTTTCCTCCTCAGATGAGGCAGGGTGAATAGTTCCTAATCTACATTTTCTGCCTGCCATTTATTATCTTATATCCTTTGATCATGCTTGTTCTTAGTCACACTTTTCTGTAAACACTTCCACTCCTTCCCATCAGTTTATCAATGTTACTGCACCTTCTTCTGATGGATCTTTCTTAGTTGGGTGAACCAGAAATGAACAAAGTACTCCAGATGATGCCGAACTATTGATGTACATAACAACTAAAATCTTGGCCCCACTGAAGTTGTTGTGATATTTAAGGGCCGAGGTTTTTCCCCAGTGCAGCCACATTTCCCACATTATTCTTCCTCCTATTTTTCATATATTCAAGTTTGAAATTTGGCAACCTAGACTTTATCTGGAATCCTACTGATTCAGCATCCTCCATTAAATTGCTGGCAGTCCTCAGACTAGAAGTGTGGCTACATGAACAGGGTTAGTTCCCTCCCCAGACTACTCTGAAGAAAAAGGGTCAAATTTTGCCCTGATTAACATTTGTTAGGGATGTTAGTAACAAATGTTGATGTTAGTTTTGAATAGCTGAAACTGAGAGCAGCAGCACAGACTTTGAAACAATGCTGCTTCTGCTCACAATGACCTTTAGCTGCAAAATCTGCTAAAATACATTATTTAGTATCTGAAAGCAAACAAACAAATGTTTTTGCTTCAGTAAATGATTGTCCATAGTGCAGTATGAACATGAGGCAAAACAAGGCAGACGTTTTTTACAGTGTCTGCTAAAGGAATCTGTTGACTTCTGTTTCCTCTCCAGAAACACCTAAGAAATGTTCAGATTGTTGCTGTCTAATAAATACAGTAAATGAAATGTTAATAAATCACTAGCAATTTAGCCTGACAATAACATGGATTGACCACATTGATTAAATTGATTATGCTTCATATATTTACAATATGTAGACACAAGCCTAATTTATTTTCTGTAGGGTTCAAGGAAGGTATCACTGGTTTAAAAAAAAAAGGCAAAACAAAACAATGGAGTAATGTTTGTGGTTGCTATCTGCAATAATCTAATGCTGACAGAGAGCAGTATTTTATTTAGTAATTAACAGTGTAAAGGGGAGAGAAGCTGTCATGTTGGTTCTTAAGCTGGGGAATGTGATGAAAGATGATATCTGCGATCTCATCCTTTCCACTTGTTTAGGATTGTCAGAATGAGAAATGTCAGCATTATGAAAGCTCAGCTCTGCTCTTGATATGATAAAACCCTTCAAAAGCCAGTCTTTCTCTCTGTCTCCCCCTCCTTTCTCCCTCTCCTGCTCGCACTTGCTTTTTTTATTTATCCTGTTTTGTTAGATGGCAGAAATATAATTCTTTTCTTTCTTCCTATTATAAGCCACCATTTTTGTTTTATTATATGTTTCACAACCCCTAATGCCCCACTGAAAATTACCTTGTTAAATGACAGTGTTTCAAAGCCATGAATCCTTTCCACCATTCCCTCAGAGGTTTGAAACAGTCAACAGACTGTAAAGAATAAATAATAAAAAAGTATTGATTATTTTGATGACTGCGAGATTCAATTAAGTATTAATTTTGCCCTCCAGTGGACCTATCAAGGTATTCAAAAGGGAGGATTCGGCTCAACTAAATGCATGCTGAGTGCTTCAGCCTTAAATAGGGAGAAAATGTGTTTACCTACAGTATTTGAAGAGGAGTGCATTGATGCAGAGTCCAATATTTAAGTGCTGTGCAAATTAAGCCCTGGTGACAGTGACATTGTTTTCGGCAATATGAGTATTGACTAAAGAAGTGCATTTGATGACAGCTTAAACTATTTGTATTGATTAACATTTTCATAGATTATCATGTGTCATATCAAATTCACTTTTCAGACATGAATACATTAAAAACCCCATAGGCGAACATCGACCAATGTGAGGCTGGGACAGAGGGAACATGCTAGCCAACCTACTTGCTCGCTGGTCACCTGTTCCCTGCATGAGAACCATTTAGGCATGAACTTTGCAATAAATAGCTGCTAGAGAGAGCAACAAGGTCACTTGTTCTTTTCCTTTTTTTTTTTAAAGTTTTTTTTACTCTGCTTCCTGTGCTGTCATGATATTATGCTTATTAGTTTGGAAACGGAGTGATTTGGTGTGCTTGGAAAGAATGCCTGACCCCCAAGTGTCCTCAATGAGCAGAAGATAAAGCAGATTCAAATCATCAAGAAAAAATTTACCTGTACATATATGTATATGTGTGTGTGTGTGTAATGTTTTATGGGGTATATAATGTCGCAAACACAAGAATAATTGCAAACCGTATGTGTAAGTATCTTCCCTAATTTTATCTTTTGGAAAATGTTTTCTGTGTTTTTTTTATTTTCAAAAGAAAAATACGTGTTTGTGCGTTTATGGACTTTTGGAGCATAGTATTCCAGAGACAGGACTAGTTAGAAATCTGTGTCTGTGTTGAAGGTATGTAATGAAATGGCTATTTGATGCTGTGTGTTTTCATAGAAATGCTGGGATGTTAGAAACTGTGTATTTGATTTGATTTTGTTAATGTTGTGCAGCTGAGGATGCCTCTAATTCACTGTGGAGTGCTCACAGGGTGCTCCTCTTCTTTAGCATTGGAGCAGATAGGAATTTCTTTTCTTGCTATGTTAAGGACAGGGTGAGGTGTAAAAACATACACATGCAGAAAGCACATCCCACAATTAAAGCTGTGTTGGTTATGTTGCTTTCATAGAAGTTTTTCTCCAAAGCATCCTGAATCTCTCACATGCTAGTTGAGCTTTAATAGGGTGGGGAGTAATGGAAAACTCATTGGATCTGTAATAGCTCTTCACTTGACTGCAGCCAGCAATAACAGCAGGAGCAGCCAGAGATAAGAGAGAGAGAGAGAGAGAGAGTGTGTGTGTATGTGTGCGTGTGAGAGAGGGAGTGGGAGAGACAGTACACGCACACCAAAGCTGCCACTTTTCCCCCCTCACTCTTCTCTTCCCCCCATCCTAGGATCCAATGATAGCTGGACAAGTCAGTAAGCCCTTGCTGTCACTGCGGAGTGAAATGAATGCAGAGTTGAGAGGTGAGGACAAGGCAGCTACTCCAGACACCGAGCTCAATGAGCCCCTGCTTGCGCCTGTGGAATCAAATGACAGCGAGGACACTCCCAGCAAGCTCTTCGGTAAGTCTGCCTGGGTATTCCATTTCACTGCTACCATGTTGTCCGGAAGAGCAATCTCCCCCTGCTCTTTGGATTTTTTTATTTTTTTATCCCCCCCTTCACTCAATTTTCCTGTAAGTAGGCAGGAGTAGCTTGGAGCAGCAGGCACGGAGCGCTCTGCTCCCACTGCGGCTGCTCACTGGGGTGGCCGCGGCACTCCGGAAAACTTTGCTTAACAAGGAGCATATTTTATGCAAGTTGCAAGTGGTTTATGGGGTTTTTTTTTTCAATTCCGTGGACTTATGTAAAATAATAGAGTGTGGTTTCATTTTCTTGAAGTCCTTAATTAACATTTATTGCATTAGGTTCTGGTGTGTCTCAGATGCTACCAGCTCGTTTGAGGCTGGATTAAACTGGAAAGTTATAATTTTCAATGGTAAGAATAAAGCTGGCTGAAGAGAACCAAGACATTCTCATAGAAAACACCTTGCACTGAGTAAACAAAGACTAGTGGTGGTATTGCACATGGAGCTAATGTTTTTGGAATTTAAATTAGAAATCAAACATTTCTTCTCAACCCCGTGCAAAGAGAATCTTTATTTATTTCTGAACAGCCTAATTTGTGCCAGAGAAGTGCAACCCTTCCCAGTCAAAACAAAAGCAGCGAGAGTGACACTCCGACACTGACATCTGTCACTCAAACAGATGACACCCTGTAAGCCAACTCAGGCAACTCTGATCTCTAATCAGAAAAGGGAGCAGAGCTGTTGAGGCGCGTGCTGGAGTGATGGATGGTGAGAGGTGTCTGAGCTGGAGCAGCACGGCGTGGTGCACAGTGACATTTGGGGTTTGGAGGGGCCGCTCTCCTCAAGGAGTCCCTTTTAGTTATTTCCAGTTGTGACCTGAGACAAACCTTAAGAGAAATGGAGCCTTTCCTTATTTTTCATTATGCTATAGGTGGAAGTGGAAGAGAAAAAGAAGTTGTTTAAAGGGAATGCAGCTTTAAGGGAGTGAGAGTGAGAGCCCATTTTCTAAGATTCAACTTTTGATTTCATAATCTGTAAGGAAATCTGTAGCAGTGTTCAGATTTCAGTATTACAGCTGCACGATTTTTTTAAAACAAAGGAATACATGCAATTTCATATTAAAATGTTCTTTACCCATTACTGAAAGATACAACACAAAATGCTTTACTAAATAACTTCTCTACAGATATGGGGAAATAATAATGATTTAAAAATCCTAAAATTTAATTTCTCGATTGCAGTAATGACCATTACTGAATATCACATCCATTTTTAAGCACTCTCTTAGTAATCATTGTTTCTATGGAAAAGCATAATTTCCATTAGCAGTTTGAATGTTCAAAAAGCATATAATAATTGTTTTAGCCCATTTCATCCAGGAAAGAATTGTAATGTCTAAAATTCAGAGGGCTATTAGTTGTCTAGAGTAGTATAAATATCTTCAGCTCTGCTTATATATTTTATTTGCTCAAATGTTTGAGTGCATCTATTAAATATAGCAAGGCATATACAAAGCAAAAAATGGGTTTTTAATTTGAGAACAGTGGAAATGTCTGTTGTTTGTTTGGTTTTAGATCAGGCAAGTCTTCCAATAAAGGGCAGGATGTTTTTTTGAGCCATTGTCATTGATGCTCTACAGTGCTAGTGAAATATACGCAGAGACTTTCATTAGAGTTGCTGTGTGTGATACAGAAATGATGTGCAACTGTATCTTGTCTCCTTCCAGACTGAAAATATAATTTATGTCCCTAAAACCACTAATGAAAAAGCTGCAAATTAACATAATATGCTATTTCTATTGGCGAGTGGAAGATGTTGCTAGCCTGGTTCTTATTCTGCTAAAAGGATGTTCCCAAGTAAAAAAAAAGTAGGTGAAATAGTTCAACTGCCTCAGTATGAACTTATGTACCATTTATTGAGGTTTTGTTACAATTATGACAAGGTGCTACAGATCTGTTAGCAGCAGCTCTTGTCAATTAATTCTAGTAACTTTGGGAACGTGAAAATAAAGAACAGTGAGGCTATTTTGGTACATCTGAGCACCAAACTGAGCAAATGTAAAGTAAAGGTGATTAGCCGTTGTGTCACGGATGCATCCCTTGAGATAGATATGTAGTAAACACTGAAAATAAATAAGTGTAGTTTTGTTTAAAGCTCTGATACATAAATATAGACCATCACTCTACAGTTGTTTCTCTCTGTATAATATTATGAATAGCATGTTAGGAATTAATACCTTGGACTTCACGGTCTCTGAAATTAAATTATTGTGAACTTATTGACAGGTGTTGGCTCAGAGAATGATGATTTTCTCCTCCAACTTTATTTCGTGTAGTCAGAGATGATAATTTTCTGTTTGCAATACATTTAATACAGGCTGCGTGAAAATTTTCCCCAAATGTGTTAAGCAGGAGAGGGAGGAGCATTTTAGAAAGTCAAGGGGAGGAGACAGGTCCATAGAGAACAAAGTTTTGCTACATTGCTGCTTTCATGTTTTTTGAAAAAACTGTGCAAATCATGTACTGATTTAGTTGGAATGAATGACCAACATTTGAGTGTCTTGTTGATGTCGGCAATATTTCACGGGTCTTATTTTCATATAGATGAACAGAGTTGAATGATGACATGTGAAGAGCTTTCTTCTCTTTTACTGAACACATTTTGCTTAGGTTCTTTTGATGGATGAGTTTATTTCTCTGAAAACCTGCATTGCTTACCTGTACCTTTTCCTAAAACCCACCTCCTTATTCTCAAACTTCCTTGTTTTGGTATTTCACTGCATGCCATAGTGGGTATACATTTTTTGTTTTGGTTCAAAATACCACAATTCACTGTAAAAGCGGCACCTCTTCAGTCCCTGCTGCTGGTGAGGAAGGGATAGGAGTACAATGGATTGTACTGATTTTTGATGCAGTAAACTTTTGTTTGCTCTCAGTGACAAAGCAGATGAATGCTGCAGCATTCTGAGTCTTGGAAACACCAGCATAAGTGGCTTCTGATGATGAGGAATAGCTCCCACCTGAAGGTGGTGTACAGGTGTCTGGGAGAACGCACTTGGTCACTGCGCTGCGGTTGTTGCCTGTGAGTGATGATGGGAGCGGCTGGATCAGAGGGGTTGTGCTTGCTTCCTGTTTGCCAGCTCACTTTCTTCTGCTGCTGGAGATTTTGGGTTGTTTTGTTGAATTTTAATTTGTTTGCTTTTGAAATGTTGTCCCATAGTCTGGGAGTCTGTAACACTCCACTTCTGCTTTTATACCAGTGGACTTTTTGGAATCCACATATCTGTATGCAAAAGACTTTTGATACAGAAGTCATATGAAACACGAAAAGAGTAGAAAAAGTGGTCAGTTATACTCTCTGAAGTGCAAATTGTTGGTAAAGGGCTCTCTCCTGAAACACATTAGCTCAGTGTTACGGTTTTGAAATGTGGAGTTAGCACAGCGACAGTGCTGTGGTTACAGAAATCCCAGTTTTGCTGCACAGTATGAGGCAAAGTCGCTCTGCAAGAGATCTTGTGGTGTATTATTTATGCTTTAAAATACTTGTGAAGGAATATCTCCTGTTTTAACTGTAGGATGTAATTAAGAAAGAGAACTGAGTCTGGCTCTTGGCATTTCAGGTGGTGTTATGTTCAGATCAACTACCCTTACTCCTCAATTTGCTTCAGAGTAGTACCCTGGGCAGATGCCACGGCTCTGACTGGAGGAGGCTTTCGTTAATACTAACCAGTAGTTTCACTTGAGGAAGAACTCTGGGATTTGATCCAGTTAATTAATCCAAATTGCCATTTTATACTATGTTTTCAAGCAAGTTTATCGGAAGTTAAGAAGTATTGCTCTGAAAAAACTCAGAACACCACCCTTCATGTTTATCTGTGTAATAAACCGTTGAGATTGAAAAGTTGGTACAGACACCAGGGGTATGTTGTATATAGAATTCCCTGTACAGGAAAAATCCCCAGAATGAAGTAGCTACTCCAAACATCAGAAGCTCCTGTGGACTGAGGCTGGCTTTCCTGGAGTTAGATCCAGTCCTTAATTAATCCTTAATTGAAGGTAATTTGTGACATAATTAGGTGAGGGTAAAAAAAGACTGGAAGTGCGCTTGCATGTTAAGGGAATTTTACTGTATTATAAAAAGTTGCTCTTTGAGATTGAGTCTGTAGTTCTATGCATCAAGATTATCAAAATAAATAAAGCTGTAAGTATATAGTAAGGGCAATAGTAAGCTTATAATTGTATAGTTGTGCAGCACAAATGTTTGCAATTTAATTATTGCTGGACAGTGAAATAATAGACTGCTACCTTTTTTTAAAATAAATTTATTTATTTATTTGTTCTTTTTACTTTGCTGGCAAGATTTTGTTCCAGTGGAATTAAATCCAAGGTTTCCTGAGCTGGATCTGAACACTGAGGTTTTCTTTGGTTCATTAGCAAGCTTTTGATCTTTTCATAATGCTGTGTATGCCTGAAATATGGAGCAGTGATATGGGAGTTAAATGAATCTGCACACATTTACAGAAACAAGGGCTTATTTTCAAACCCCTGTGCTGGCTCTGGGATTTTATTTTCCTTTTCCATTTTGTTGCCCATGTTTCAGAACTGTGTGCATCTTTCTGTATAACCACACATGGATATGCTGCAGAGGAACGGGGTAGAAGTTGTTTCTAGCTGATCATGTTTTCCGAGTAGATCCCTTGTAGTACTCTTTTTATTTTTCTTTTGTTGTTGTTTGTTTGTTTTTGTTTTTAAATCGGAGTTGCCTTGATTAGACTTCATGGCGCTAGAATAATTTCAGTTACAAAGGATAATGGAATAAATTGTCTTTTACCTCTTGAGAGGTCGGTGTGTGCAGGTCAGAGCAGAGGTCATTGTCAGGTTGCTGTGAGGAAGCTCAAATTATCATCATCCTTAACAGTGTAGCCTGTGGGGGCCTTCAGACCATGAGCTTCCCTTTCATCAGTGTATTTAAGGATGATTCTCAGTGGTTTGGTCATGTCCTCAAATTTGAAAGGCCTCTAAGATCTCTGCCCATCAGGAACACTTTGATAAGGTTTGGTAATTTCGGTGGAAGAAAGCAGAGTATGTTTGTTGCTCTTCATGCATTTTGAAGCTCTGGTGAATGTTTCTGTTCTGACAGTGAAGTTTATGGCCCAAATGGTCTCTGTATTAAAATCAGAGCCTTCTTTTAGATGCAGCAAACTTTTGAAATATGTCCCATCTGCATAAACAGATTCTTGTGTCTTCCCGTAATTTTATTCACGAATTTCCACATTGTGGGTGCTTTGTTGTGAGACACTGTAGGTTATCTGTGCTATAGGACCGATCCTGCTACAGCCTGAATGTGTGATACTTTTATTAAAGCAAGTAATCTGTGAATTAGGAACACCATTACAATGTCAATGAGAAATATTAATGGGTGGCATGTTTACACAACTGGGTCATCATACAGGCTTTTGAATAATTTTCTGAAATGTAGTAGCATCTTGTTAAAATAATTAATAAGTTCTCAAAGAACCTGGGGATTTGGCTATGTGATTAATTGCTATTTCTGAAGGATATATGTGGCATAAACATTTTTAAGTACGTGTTTGCAAACAGTTAGGGACTTGAATAACTCCTCTGAATAATGTTATTGCCTGATTTCTTGGCAGAGTTCTTTCTCTGTCAGTGGGCATGCACTTGTGAATGGGGAGGAAATGCCCATTAAAGCCTGAAAAGGTGTTATGACTATTTAAACACCTCAAATGCCTCCTGAGCTCAGCGTTCCTGCCGTGCTGGGGTGCTGTGGGTACCTCGGGGTGCTGAAACAGTCCAGCTCCAGAGCCTCAGTCCCTCAACACTGGATGGAAACAATATTGGGCTGGTGAAGGACAGAGGTTGCAGCCCCACTTTTAAATTCCCTTGCTAGTATGGAAATAAAGAACTCTCTTGTTGTTGTCCCCGAATTGTGACAAAGACAGCCTATTTTAAAAAAAAGCAAACAGATGACAAAAGATATTTTGAGTAGAGGGAAAGCTAATTGTGTTTCTTTTTTTGAAAACAATTCTGTTTGTTCTCCTGAATTTCAAATTACTTCTTTGCTAAACGTTTTTGAGCAAAGTGTATGTTATGCTTTTCTTAAATGAGGCTTGAAGTCTGATTTTCTGTATTTATACACAAAATAACATTAGAGAGGGAAGGAAAACAAGAATTAAATCCCAGCATGTAATTGGTATGACTGAATGACAAATGGTTCATTTCTAATTAGTTAATCTTTCTTCTCCCTGTCTTTGAAGTTATAAAAATACCAACAAACTTGTTTAAAAGCAACATAAATGGCTTGCTGTTTCAAAGGGGACTTGCAGGCTACTAGACAGTAAACAGGTAATTTGTAGAAGAACTGTTACCTTCTTTGATTGAGATCCTTGCCGGTTTGTGTTTGGAGATTAATAATAGATCAGACACTTGCACATTAAAAAGGAAGCAAACATAGAAAGCAGAAGGGATGTTTCCATTGGACTTGTTATGATTCTCCATGGTTCTCCATGGGAATGTGCAGGTGAGGCAGATGGAGCCCGAGTTCCATTTGCCCAAACGTGCACATGGCCCCACTTAACACCTCTCTTGATTTCCTTATGCTAAACAAAGAGGCAGCAAGTGCTTGTACCAAACCTGCGCCCTGTCAGGGGGCAATCTGTATAAAATTTCCTGCTGTCAGGTTAATAAATTTTTTAAAAATATCCAAAGGCAGAGGTAGCTGTAGGAAGCTCATAGTAACAGTTGCCATTCTCCTGTGGATCGTTTGTCTCTTTAATATCCTATGTAGCACTTGGTTTTCCTTGTTGTGTTGTCTTTCTAGGTTTTGTTCCTTCTGTCATTTGTAGGTTCTTCTTTGTTTTAATTCCCTTTCCTTGTGAAACTGTTTCTTCTATTACATCCATCACCTGTGGTCCTTGTTTTTAGGTAGAGATGGGCAAAGATCAGCTTTATGTATTTTATACTTTGATTTAATTGCATGTTCAGTATACTAATGTTTCTTCCACTAATGGCTTATTTTCTGACTTTTTACATGACTACCACTAGTACTACCAAAATAACATTATTTTGCTAGTTACAAAATAATTTCTGACATGCTCAGAGGTAGAAGTTACACTCAAATGATGAAATGAGAAAACTAATTCTAAACAGAGGCAAAACCAGAATAAAATGAAATGCACCCCAATTTACAGGTTTCAACGGGAATATTATTTTTTCATGTAAATGGTTTGATATTTTTTAACATAAAGTCTCACTTTTCTCTTTTTACACCATATAGAAGTCAAAATCAATATCAGTATGAAACAAAGGAAGATTTGTATTGTGACATGTCCTGCTTTATGTTGTGATGCTGCTTTGATGCTCTTAGAAGCAGGACTAAGCCCTTTTATTTTGAAAGCAGAGGTCATCTAGAGAAGAATAGTCCCTCCTCCTGTCTGGCTAAGTAGAGCCTGCTGTTTCAGAGGGACTGGAACTGGGTTTCTTCTCTGGATTTCACAGATATCTGTAGCTACCAAATCAATGGGACAACGCACACCCTTGTCACTCTAAACCATGGTTTTAACGCTAAACTACTGCTTGTCTATGCTTAGAAGTAGTTTGGATTTCTGTTTTTAGTTTAGAATATACAAGAAGAGTTGTTGGGAGAGTGGGAGTTTTGTTTTTCTTCTTAGCTGTCTTTAGATGGTTTTGGTTTGGGGTTTGGTTTTTTTTTTCAGAAAGGTAAACAGTCATTTCAATTTCTGAACACTTTGAAGTTTTCTTAAGGAAAACGTTACACTACTTGAAAGTGATCACAGCAGTTACATATATATATTTAATATATACAAATGATCAGTCAGTGTGACTGAAATATGACATACATTATTTTAATGCAATAAAAAGTTCAGTCCTAAAACAATTCCATGTTACACTGAAAATTCAAATGTTACACAAATAAGAAATAAAGGCTTTTCTTTTTTTTTTTAATTATGAACAGCATTTGCTACAGCAATCTATAATTAGATTACTCCTTTGAAAACGTGCATGGAGTTTATAGAACTGCACTAATACTAGCTTTTTAAATACTAGCTTTTAAAAACATCTTTGTGCTTTTCAGTTCAGAAGGTGGGTGTATGGTGTGATGACCATTAGAGGTTCTATTAAGTCATGTTCGTTTTCTGTCTCAGTCTCCTATCTTACATAGTCTCACGTTTTAAAATCTTGGTTTTAAGTTGTTGAATAAAGAATTAGTAGCAGTCAGTGACCTTCCAGCACAAGATAAAGGAGTCACCTCCCAGAGTGTGCTGAACACAACCAAGCCTGTTATTCCCACCACAAACATCATGGCTTGAAAAGTTAAAAAACAAGGTGCCACCTTTTGTGCCTGCCCTTCTCCTTCCTTACCCCCAGGTGTGGGGCTGTTCCCCCTCTTCTGCCCCTGGGTGGGGGCACACAGCTGGAAACTGCTGTGCATGGGCAGTTGTTACCCAGGGCTACTTTAAATGCATTTTGCTCTCTCAAGGTCTTCTTTAGGTTTCCATGCTTTGTTTGAAGCTTAGTGTTTGGAGGAGTTTGTTCCTTGAAGAGGATGATCTAAAACCTGTGTTTAATCAAGAGGCCAGAATTGGTTTTCATTTCATATACCTTAAGGCATACTTTAATATATTGTGCTATTAAGTATGTGTAATTATTTCTTGAGATAACCCAGTATTAACAGGAAAGGAAGAAAAATAATTTGAATTCAGTCTAATCTCTTGAGCAAATACTATATGGGGCAGTTTTTGCATTTGCTTTTGCATACAATTAGGATTTATTCACACAGTGTAGGGATGTCACGTTTGCTCAGTGTTTTGAATAAACATGAGGCCAGGTTCTGTCAGGTCTCAGGTGACTGTCCATCACTTATGCAGGAGGAGTTTCAACAGGGCTTTCATCCCATCACTACTCACAAGCCAGTTCGTGGCCTCCCCCCCTCTCACATGGTCACTTCTTTACAGCTTCTTATGTTTTGGAGCTAAAACCAGCCAAGCAAACATCCTGATGGGAAGGAACAACCACTCTGTAATTATGCTGCCTTCATATTTAACAAACTGTGAATTATTGAACCAGACCTGGGGTTCCTGTGGGTTTCTGTTGTGCTCTGCAGGTTTGTGTGTGTATTGCAGAGCCTGTCGTGGGGAAGTCAGTGTTGGAACGTGAGTAAAGGTTCCATAAAGGTGGAGAAGTTTCTAGGTAGAGTGGATTAAAATAATTAAAAAAAAAAAGAACATAAATAGCAGTTATTACTAAAACAAAACCATAACTAGAAAGTCAGCAGTGATTGAAGGGAGGGGAAGGAATTAAGATGGATATATATGAGCTTAACGGTTATTGTAAATGTACAGGCTTGATATTTCTCCTCCTTTTTTATGCTTCCTTGCCTGAAATCATAAATATTTGGGACTGCAAGTCACAAATCTGTCTGAAGGAAAAATGGAATTTACAGCTGAAAGAAAACAAAATGAAAATAATATTAAAATATTTTTTCTACTAATTGAGTATACTTTACTCTCGTAAGCACAGTAAATTTAGTGATAATATCCAGCAAGAAGAGCATCTGCACAAGTCATTTGAGTTGATGTGATTTCTTTTTCCTGGTATGAAGAGTGTGAAGGTAACTCTTGTGTGGCTCTGTTGCTGGGATTTGATGCATTGCTTTCGGAGTCTCCTCATTTTAACTGTGTGGATACAGCACAGTGAACCTTCTCATAACAGTTGCTGACAAGAAAAAAAATCTTTCAATCAGCTGGTCGTGCTCGCTGCCCCTTCCCCAGCCCCCACACCTCCTTGCTTTTATGAGGCAATGAATAAAAGAGGGACCGGGTGATGCAGAGCTTTACCCCGATGGGATGTGCTGATGGCTGAGCAGAGCTGGGTTTGGGGACTGGGCTGGGGGCCGTGTGGCTGGAGGAATGGGGTTTGGGGTGACTCCTTTCTCACAGTGCCATGGTCTCCTTGGTGAGAGATGATGCTGGTGTGCTTTGAGGAGCACTTAAAAATGTCAGGCTGGCAGTGCTTGGGGTGTGACAGCTGAGGGGGCATCCCCCAGCAGTGGCACTGGGGACAGGGAGCACTGCAGGGACAGCTTGCTTTTACACCCTGAAAACTCACCTCACCTGTGAAACGTTCATCCTAAGGAGCAAAATCAGGAGCTTTCTCACAGTGATTTAAAAAAAAAAAAAAATCTCTAGGCTCTGGTCAGGTTTTTGGTTATTTATTTTTAATACCACATTCCTCTGGTTTTGTATTCTCTTTTCTGCGGGTTCATGTAACTGCTGTATTTCAAACCAGTTTAAAACAGTTGAAAAAAAAATAAAAATGGGTTTCCTAAAAGACAGCTTACTGCTGACTGGTTTATTTTGTTTGTATCTGATATTTCTTATGGTATTCAGATGGTTGTAATAGACTAGCACAAGAGCTGCATGTCTTGTCATCTGTACTATATCAATACATTTTTATAATGATACAATAACCTGAACCCTGTAACAGTTTATGATCCATTTGAGAATTCTTATGGATTCTCAGAGTGACGGAGGCCTGAAAAAAGAACTTGACTGCTTTCACAAAACTGGTGCTGTGACAGGAAAAACTAGTGTGCCTGTGATTTAGTTGCTAAGGAATCATATTGATCTGATTTGTCATTAAACTTTTAAGTTTGAAAAAAAAAAAAAGGCAAAAAGTCGAGCTGCTTGAAGGTGGAAAAAACAGTGATGTGATCGTGGGGGTCTGCAATACAGGTAAACTGTGTCGTGCTACTCCTGATATTGATTTGTTATGATTAATAAATATGATTTTATGCATTACCCATGTACTGTATCTATAACGGTGCTGTTTTTAGAGCAGAAGAAAATTGCTTCTTGCTCTTTATTTTTCATTGACTATTTTTAGTCAATGATAAATAAAGAACTTGAACAGCAGTCTGTATAAGGGAAGACAGGACTTTAAAACAGAAATGTAGCAGTAATGAATAACCACAGAGCCAACCACACATACACAGCCATCTTAACATTTGTAATGGTGCTAATTTCCTAGTGCTTTTTAAAATATGCTTCCACATGAGCTCTCAAAAGCCATAAAAGCTTGGCATGTAAAGTAAATTGTTTGTCACTTGCTGACGACCTGCCATATTTATTGTCAGGAGAAATGGACATTAGTTGGAAAAGCAGTTGTTAAAGGCCAAACAATTTTTAAAGATGGCAAAGATGTGCAAGGGCTTTCCTTTTTCTAACAATGAGCCACCCCTTCAGACATCAAAAGACAAGATAATAAGACACTTCAAGCACAATTCAAGATTATATTCAACATCTAAAGGCTCATCTCCTGTCAGTTTGCATTTACTCTCCCAGGGATGTGATGCTTCTATCATCATTCTGTCAAGAGGAGTCTGGCAGAAACGATGAGGGCCCCTCATTTCACACACTTAGTGTTTTTTATCAAATAGCCCATGCTCATTCTGATTCAGCCAAAATGGAGTGATAATTTGAAGAAGGTCATGCACAAGTACAAAAATCTTGAGCTGATTTGTGTGATTAGAAGGCATTAAAATTGCATGTTTATGTTAGTTCTGAGATGTTTTGTCAGTTTATTTAGTAATGCAGTGTTGAAGCATTAAAAATATTTTTTAAAACAGATAGGAAGTTTACTTAAAACAACACACACTGGTATTTAGCAAATGTTTTGAATGGTGAGCTATTTAAATGGCATTGTTTTAATATAACCTTAAAATATATTTGCCTCCCCTTTCCTCTTTGAGAGTGGAATATTCAAGAGCTCCAGGGCTAAAACCTTGGCCCACTCAGACTCATTAGGATTTCACTCACTGGTCATTTAATTCTTGGAGGTTTTATTTGGATAAAGATTTAGGATGCTGAATTCAGCACATCTATATGAAGGGAGTAATTTTAACACCTGAATCTTGGCATTGTACCCTTCTTTTTGTTAACATGGAATGGGAGAAGCTACCAGGAAAGGTAAGATGGAGTAAAACCAATTTCCTCATTCCTGAGTTCTTTGATTTAAGGGATAAAAGTACTATATAGTGCTGTCAGTGTACCTTGTACATGAAAGTGGCTCCAATTTACAAACCATCCATGAGCCATGTGGCAGGGAGGAGCCAGGCACCTTCACATCCCATTGAAGCCAAGGGTGGGGAGCTGTTTAATCCCTATTAAAAAGGGACTCAGCTGGAGCTGCTCTGAATTTTGAATTGGGAATTTACCAGCTGTGATAGGAAGGAACTGTGAAGGAATGTGCATTTGGCCTTGTGGGAAACCCCCCTGCTCCATGGCTTGCCTTTGCACAACACAGGAAGAGCAGGTAACCTGCAATCACGGTGCATTCCAAGGGGTTTCGCTGGACAAGGAACCACGAGGGAATTGGGAAGCTGTGAACAAATTGTCAAAAAGACAGATGGAATTGCTGACTGACCTACTGGTAAGGAACACTAACAACTTCCCCCTCAGTGGTGTGGTATTTATGCTGCAGCCCAGAGTGACTCCTCTAAGGAATTTGCTCTCCTACACACGTAAATGCCTTTGTGTACATAATATATCAATGTAGTGTGCAGTATTTTTAGGGAAATAATAAGGTGCATTTAAACAGATGCAGGTGTTTAAATTGCCCTGACTGTTATGCCCAGAATAAACAGCATTTTTTCTCTCACTGAAAACACTTTCCTGCTTTATTCATAAGGCCTATCCATATTCAGAAATTTGTATCCTTTCTGCTGAATTATTCTGGAGGAGAACTTTTGGCTGCCTCCTCATCAGTGGGATTCTCTGTGCCTCCCCTTCTACTCTGCTCCACACTGTCCACTGGGAAACCAACATCCTCTGAGACTGAGTGGGGAGACGAGGAGATTGCTTGGCAGGATGGTCACCTTCAAAAAATTAAGGAGAGGTTAAGATTGAAGCGCAAATATGACCAAAAGGCAAAATGAGTGTAGTTGTGTAAGATCCGTAGCACCACCAGAGAGAGCAAGAGGTCACTCTAAAAGGCTTGTATTCTGAAGAGAGTTTGGTTTCCAATAGGACAGGGTTGATTTGATAAGTTTTCACCAGGTCTGGGGCAGCTCAGGCCTGTTTCATTCATCTCTTTTTAACAGAAGAGATGAGCTCCTATCAGTGCTGGTTGATACTGGTTGATACTTTATGAATGTATCACTCTCTCAGTGAAGTTGTTCCTTGGTATTTATTTTCATTAAAGATCAGATCTTGGAATGCTGTAGTAAATAGGGAGGGGAGAGAAGAGTGACTGCAAAGTTACAGAACCCTTAATATAAATTCAGCTATGCTTGACTCTGCCCTGGCTTGCTTGTCTGTCTTCCTTACTCGGTCCCTTCCTTGATGCTCCAGAATGTTTCCTTCCTGTGCTTGGGGATGCTCTCCTGGAAACCCTCTTCTCAAGCATAAATATGCAACAAACAAACACTAATAACAAGTGATGTTAATGTTTGTAAACTGTTTTTCATGTGCTCTCAGCTTCCTGACTGTTGAAGGTGTAGGGATACATGCAGGGAAGCTAAAGCAGATGCTCAGTGTTGGGGAATAAAACAAGAGTCCCCACACTGAACAAAAACTCTTCCTTTAAAAAGTATTTAAACTGTAGCTGTTGTGCAAACCATTGGAAGCATTCACAGCACCATCCAAGAAACGAAAATGAATTCCCATAAATGAAGATAGAGGAGCCACTATATTTAAGGCATAATGGATGTGTTTTATCTTTCTACCTATCCTCCTGTAAGTAACAGGGATAGGTGGTAGCTTCTGCTAAAGTAATTACATTGATTTGCTGTGTGCTGTGCACCCAGCTGCTTTCTGTGCCACCGTCTGAGTTGTTCTGGCAAGAATGACCTCGTGCTTTAGAGAAAGCATCACTGGGATAGAAAGTTCACATGTAAAGTTGTGAGAAGCAGGACTGCAGTTGGTGTGCATAAATACAGTGTTTCTAAAGCATAAGTGTTACAAACCGAAGTTTTGGTAATTACAAAGTCAAACTGATAAATCTGGAGTGGAACATCTGCCATTACGTTTTGTGTTTTCAATGTCCATGAGAGCTCTTTGCCCAAAGCTGCACTAACATACACAGAGCCTGGGAGGAGCAGGCACTTATGCAAAGCAAGTGCCTATTTCAGCTCCTGCACAGCAACACTGTGGGTAATTCTCTCTGCTTCGGGGTTGGTGCTTACATGAGCTGGCTGTGCATTGTTTTCATGGGTAAGTGGAAGTGAATAAGCATGCAGAAATGTGTTCCTGAAGATACAATTCAACCTTTTTGTGTTACCACTCGGCTGTTTTTCGAAACTATGGCTTTGACTGTGCCCCTTTCTCTTAGAAAATTCTGCCCAGCAAACAGTTCATTAAATCATTGATAAGATTCTGTTAAACCCTGGATAACACAAGATATCAGTCCCTGACAAGCACATGCACATAATGTTGTACTTACCCAGTTTTCTGAATGCTTTTCTGGACTTTCATTTGAAGTGGAGCAGTTTTTCAGGGCTAAAAGAATTATAAGAATTATTGAAAGAGGTACTAAATAAATAATGAAACCTGTAGCCATGAAATAAAATTTTTGCATTTTTAAAAATCATTACCATATTTCTTAAGTATATCTCACTTTCTGTCCCCAGAAGATTTTCACCAGCCCTTCCCTCAGAGGCAGGAACACAGAGTAGCAAGTAAAAAACAAATGGGAGCTATTTTTGTGAATCCTCCTGTCATGGCATCGTTTGGTTGCTAAAAGCCAGGCTCTGACACCGGGATTTAAGCCATAAATCCCTGAAAAACAGAGGGACTGAGCTGTTCAGTGTTGCTGACAAAGCTTAACAGCTTCATGTGCTGATACTGGTCAGGTTCAACAGCAGGTGACAAATTTTGTTCTCTCACTTGTACTTTGCAAATTGTGAATAATTTCAGTGAATGCTGGAATTACTTAGTACTATTGCATTTCTGCTCTGCTCTTTTGTGTGTAGGAAGGTGTATCACAACCTGTGGAAGATGGGAAAGGTGCTTTTCTGGTGGTGGCCAGTCCAGGTTGAATCTATTCAATGTGACAGAGCCCATGGGTTTGAGGTAGACTTCAAAGAGCACCCTGCCCCCTTAAATCTTTCAGAATATGTTAAAATAGTCAGTTAAAATTCAGTAAAAACAAGTGACCCACTGTAGAGCTTTAAAAAGTCAGTCTACAACAAGTAAAGGCTGAAGAGGTAGCTAGAGTTGATCAGACAAAACAAACTTCTTTAACATGGTTACGACTATTTCTCTGACTGTTTTTGAATAGTCTTTTTAGTTTCAACATGAATTAGGGTGAAAGCTTAGAGACTGACCATCTCTCACCTGCAGGGAAGCTCAGATGTTGGTATAAAATAATGGGGTAATGGAATTTGTGGCATTTTGAATATAGGTATTTCTCAAGTCAGCTGTAGGGAGGACAGGGTTTTAATACTGCTCTGCTTTATTCCTTTAATTGAAAACCAAATTGTGTATAAAAGCAGAAGCAGCAAAGACTGGCCATTTGTCAGTTGTCCAGAAAGACAAATTGGTTAAAACTACATGGCATCTCATAAAATACATAGGGAGATCTGTTACTACACTGGAAACATGTTCAGTAGCCTTTCATACTCTCATGCTGTGATACTGGTTCTGAAATAACTTTGCAATCTTTCCAGTCAAACCTGCCTTTTCTTAGAGGGAATTGTCATGTAAGTTCAGATAAGAGCCAAATCTACTTGTTTAATGAGAAGTGACAAATGACAGTGGATCCAGATAGAACATATATAAATGTGTTTTCCTGATGGAAAATATAACTTACAAGTGGGGTGCTTCTAAAATGATCAATATCATTTGGAACTGATTTTTTGTAGGTCATTTTGCTGCAATGGTACTGTCCAAAGAGGGGACTTCTGTGATGCACATCAGCTGCTGCCAGTGTGGCATATTTTAACTGCAAGAAGTGTGGTGATTTGCATGAACTGTTCTTGTTTACTGTGCTTTATTTTTCTATAATGTAGTTGTAGTTGAAATAATGTTCATGCATTTTAGACAAAGCAGAGGCCATAAACTACTATGAAAATATCTCAACTTAATTGTCATACCATGCTGCATTACTTAAAATTTTTAAATAGAATCTTAAGCAATAAAATCAAACCTAACTAATACAAAATGCTAAAACACTTACATCTCAGTTTGCTTAGTTACAGTCCATGGAAAATCCTACTCCAGGCTGTGTGATGGGGACACAATGCCTGTAAGTTGATAGAGAGGAGTTTTGCTGCAAGGATATGATGAACTGTCAAGGGAAATTCAGGGAGGCTTGCCTAGCACTGTGGCAATATGTAATGACTCCATGAGAAGTGTTGTGATAATCCTTCCAGGCCCTGATCTGGGCACCAAGCAACACCTTCAGCTGTGCTGGGATGGCAGAGCAGGATGTGCAGGTAGCTGAATGAAACCCACACAAGGATTTGGCATATCTGGAGAAAGTGTCTCTAGTAAAGCTGATGGCTGTACAGCTGAGAAAGTATTTACGACTTTTAAAGCCATGCTGTTCCTTGGGGGGTGAGTCTTCTCTCCTGGGGGAGGACTGGGATGAAGAGGATTCCAGTGAAAACTTCTGGGGTGATATTCCTCTCTGCTCTTCACTCATTTACCTGCATAGGACAGAATTAGCTCCTATTGCTAGGAGGAATATTTGTTTGTATTAATTTAATAAAGATCCCCTGTATCTGGCCTGCATTCCTATGACACAAGGGCTGATTTCTACCCAGTCTAATTAAGGTCATTTACACCCAAACTCAGAACATGTAAAATGCTATCTTGGCAGGATGGAAATGTGTTATGCCTACTTAACAGAGGTCTACCCATGGTGCAGTGCAGGAAAGACTTTTCTACTTTGGGATTATGTTTTTATCTCAAATGCAGCACAGCCATATAAAACCCATAAACCCATTTATTTTTTATAATGGTGTATTTCTGTAAGTCACAGTTTTAGCTGACAATCCTTACTCTTTATTGACCTGCTTTGTGAGATTTTTTGTAAACAAGCTAACAAACCTTTGCTGTTGCTACTCTTAAGTTTAATACAGTTCATTACAATCACAGCTGAAATAAAAACTGTGGTTTACTTAATTAAAAATTTTTCAAAGTGTCTTAACAATAAACACTTTGATAGTTGTTCACAAACATACTTTCCTGTTACACCTACCCAACACAGAACATTTTCTCTGATTCATCCTCCGAATCACCTTTTAAAGCATGTGTTTCTGAGTTTAGACTTAACTTGCATGATTTAAGAAGTGTCAGTTGCATGTTCCCATAACTAAGAGGTAAAGAGCAGATGTTGTGACAGTAGCTTGGTCTGTAGGAGCTGTACTGTAGTGTAGGGTACTGGGGGCTGCTTGGGGATATACTGAGTGCAGCTGATGCAGTTATCCTACTTGTTTGTTGTCCATGGAGCCTAAGATGGCAATTTAGGTGCTGGATGTTGGACTTGGTGAGCATTATAAGTCCTTTTGTTAGCCCAGACAATAGTGTGACTCTTCTGGTGATGGTCAGTCCAGTGAGGGTCAGTCAGTGAAAGGTCCTGTTTGGTGACTTGTTGGGTATCTGTGAGCTGAGAACCACCTCTGCTGTTAGTGAATGGTCTCATGCTTGGAGTAATGGTATGTGATGTCTGTGATGCTGGGGATGTTGGTTGGAGTGCAGCAGTGGGGTACAGCTGTTGGCTCAGTATTGAGATGAGTTGTAGGGCTCCTGCTGGGGTCTTCTGGTTAGTAAGGACAATTTGTGAGGAGTAGCGATCTGTCTCAGGACTGCACTCAGTGTCCATCCTCCTGTCAGGGAGCTGTTCCCTAAGAGAAGGTCAGTCAGGAGCTAAAAATGAGCCCCACTGATGGGGAGGGGGTACAGTGGGGTTTGAAACCAGATCCAAAGCCTACCCAGGGAGCTCAGATGGGAACATACGGAAACAGGGTCAAAGACAGGACTAGAGACAAACCTCCAAGTGCATGTAAAAGGTTTGGCTCAGGAGACAAACTGCTTACAATGTAAATCCAGGGCTCATCCTGGAGGCAGGGCAAGAGGCACGGCTGGAGGCTGCTGTGACTGAAATGTAACTTCACCAAGGGTTGAATGCCAAAGGCTCCCTAACCCATGGACAAGGTATGTAGGAGGAGGCTCCAAATAACCAGATTTTGGATGGTAAGACTTGTTGATGCACTCATAGTCTTAACAGCACTGTTTTCTCATTGGCAGCTAGAGCTGAACTTTGAAGTGTCTTTGTAACTCAGCAAAAAGCAACTTAACAGGAGCCCTGGAATGAGGTGCATGTGGTATAGGCAGATGAGACACTGATGTGGCAGTGCAGTAACACTGCTCAGACCAGTGGTGCTCAGCAGTGCGAAGTTTATTCCACTCAGGGATGAGGGTATTTTCACAATTTGTGTGACCAAGATTTAAGGGAAGATGCTCTGTGACCTTCTCCATGATTGACTCTATGATGTTTGATGTGGGGAAGGGCTTATTCCCCACCACAACCTCAAGCAATGGGGAAAGCCCATTGTCTTCTCAGGTCCTCCTTCCTCGGCCTTATGAGCCTGTGAAGACTGATTGCACTGTCTGTGCTAGGACCTTTTATAAAAAATAGATATTACAGATGTCAATGAAGGCTTCCTACCTTCTGTAATTAGCAGGTTTTCATCCTGGCAAAACTTTCTAATGTTTACTTTCAATTAAATAAGAATGAACTGAGGACAGGAAAAACATGTTCACTCCCCAAATGTAATGATGACCTTCAGACTCTGACTTCTCCTTGGAGTTTTTTGGAAGGCCCTTCAGGCTTACCTCACAAGCAAATTTTCAACATACATCTTTCAAACGCAGGATCAACTCCCCAAGGATCTCTGCTGGTGGTGGCTGTGAAACACCACACTGCTACTTTTGGTTCTTTCCTCTGTGCATTAAACCCTCTTAGAGCTATTGTCCTTTTGACTGAAGTAGTTAGGAAAACATGTTCCGTTTGCAGCATGTAAGGGTTGATACCTCTCCGGTGATAGCTGGCTATAGTGAGTTAGTGGTGACTGTCAAAGGGATGAGTTTTATGCCTGAGGAATATTAATATGAGGTGCTCATGCATAAAAAAAGAAGTTAGCTGAAATTTGCATAACACTTCCTGCACCTGCTTGAGTGAACTGTTAGATTATTGTATCAGCCTGCCTCAGTTCAAACACTTCAGCTTCTGCCATTCTCAATGGATTAGTAAAAATAATTGTGTGGTTTGACAGAGGAATTTATATTGTGTTTGAGAGTCTTTGAGCAAACACTAGAGAGTGAAAAATACATTATAGACCCGGTGAGCCGTGCTGTGGGAAATGTAAACTAAAGCAGTGATATATCTTTAGGAGTTGTTTCCCTTTTGCTACTTGTGAAACACCTCCATTTTAATCAATTGTGAATGAATAAGATCTGCGGTATAAACTGACGAGTGAAATTTATTAAACTGTAACTATCATACAATGTTTACAGAAGAATAAGGAAATTATTACATTTTCCAGGGGTGAAGTTAAATTTGATCTCTGAGGACTTGCTCAAAAGCCAGATTTTGACTCAAACACATGTTTAAAAGAATGCACTGTCTTCCTTGTGCATGTCTTTACATGGCTCCTCTCACTTTGTGATGAGAGAGAAAAGTTGCCTTTACTTATTAAGATGGAGACAGTAAAGTATTCTAATCTCCTCAAGTACTTATGTCCTCAGGCTTCTTCCTCCAGATTAAGAATGCAGTAGGTATTGATATTGGAGGAATTGAAACAGAGTTATTATAACATATACACCCAAGGGTCATATGGAAGAGAGAACAAAATGAGATTGTAAGGGTAAAGTACTTAGTGTACTCTAGGTTTTCTATATTTAAGAAAAGAAAAAGAAATTGTCACACAGCTTAGAGGCCAAATCCAGGTACTCAGAAGACAATAACAGAACAAACAGACTTGTGGTTGAAAGTGTAGCCATAAACTTACTAGCTGAGGTTATCACATAATGGGTAAAGTTGGAAGGGACCACAGTGGGTCATCTGCTCCAACCTCCCTGCTCAAGCAGGGTCATCCCAGAGCACATGGCACAGGTTCATGTTCAGATGATTTATGAATACCTCTAATTAGGGAGACTCCACAATTTCTCTAGGCAGTCTCTTCCAGTGCTCAGTCGCCCTCACGGAAAAGAAGCTCTTCAGGTGGAAGAACTTCAGATGGACGTTCTTTTGTAACATCCTTGCATCAGTTTCTGCACTTTGCCTCTTGCCCTGTCAGTTGGCACCAGCAAGAAAACCCTGGCTCTGACCTCTTGATGCCCTTCCTTCAGATACTTGTGTACATCCGTAAGGTTTCCTCTCAGTGGTCTTTTGTCAAGGCTGAGCAGGCCCAGCTCCCTCAGCCTTTCCTCATCAGAGAGATGCTCCAGTCCCTTGTTCATCCTCATTGTCCTCCACTGGACCCTCTCCAGGAGCTCCACATCTCTCCTGTACTGAGGAGCCCAGAACTGGACACAGCACTCCAGGTGAGGCCTCCCCAGGGCTCAGCAGAGGGGCAGGATCACCTCCCTTGACCTGCTGGCAATGCTGTTCTGGTGCCGCCCAGGATATCCTTGGCCTTGGCCACAAGGACACAGTGCTGGATCACAGACAGCTTCTTGTCCCCCAGGTCCTTCTCTCAGAGCTGCTTCCCAGCAGGTCACCCCCAGCCTGTCCTGGTGCCTGGGGTTGTTCTCCCCAGGGGCAGGACCTGCATTGCCTGTGTTGAACTTCAGACAGTTCTTCTCTGCCCATCTCTCCCACCTGGTGAGGTCCCTCTGAAGGGCTTCCCAGCCCTCTGGGGTATCTGCCACTCCTCCCAGCTGTGTGTCCTCAGTGAACTTGCTGAGGAGGCTCTGCCCCTTCATCCAAGACATTGATGAAGCAATAGTGGGCTCAGTACAGAACCCTGGGGACACCACAAGTGACAGGCCTCCAGCTTGACCCTGTGCCCCTGGTTATGACCCTCTGGAATCTGCTGTTTTGTCAGTTCTCAATCCATCTTGCTGTCCACTCACCCAGTCCACACTTCCCAAGTTTGCCTATGAGGGTACTGTGAGAGACAAGTGTCAAAAGCCTTGCTAAAGTCACTGCAGACCCACTGCTCTCTCCTCATCCCCCTGGGTAGCTGTCTCAGTGCAGGAGGCAATCAGGTTGGTTAAGCCTTTAGTGAATCCATATTGACTTCTCTGATCACCTTCTTCTCATCCATGTGGATAGAGATGGACTCGACTGGGGTGACATTTCCTTTCTTCCAGTGCTCGGGCACCTCTCCTGATCTCCACAACCTTCAAAGATAATTGTGAGCAGCCTCGCTATGGTGGGTCTTCCCTCTGGTTTGTAATGGGCCCACACTATTCTTTATTTTCCTTTTGTTATCGATGTATTTGAAGAAGACCTTCTTGTTGTCCTTGACATTCTTGGCCAGATTTAATTCCAGATGGGCTTTGACCTTCATTGTATCATTTCTACTTACTCTGACAACCTCTCTATATTCATTCCAAGTGACCTGACCCTGCTTCCATCTCCTGTGTATTTTCTGCTTGTGCTTGAGTAATGACAGGAGTTCTTTATTCATACACACAGATCTCTTGCCCCCTTTGCCCAATTTCTTGCTCCCTGGGATGCATCATTCTTGAGCCTGGAAGAAGTGGTCCTTGAATATCAACCAGCTCTCTTGGACTCTTCTTACCTCAGGACCTGTTCCCATGGGATTCTTCAAAGAAGATCCCTAAAGAGACTAAGCTCTCCTGAAGTCCATGGTTACAATCTTATTTGCTGCCTTAATTCATCCTTCCTCAATACTGAACTCAGTGATGTCATGGTCAGTACAGCCAAGGCTGCCCCCAACCTTCACATCTCCAGCAAGGCCTTCCCTGTTTGTTAGTATAGGTTGAGCAGCACACCATTCCTTGTGGAATCTTCCAATACCTGTGTCAGGAAGTTGTCATCCATGCTTTTCCAGGAACCTCCTGGGCTGTTTGTGCCTCTGTGTTGCTTCTCCAGCAGATGTCAAGGTAGTTAAAGCCCCCCGCAAGAATCAGTGCTTGTGACTTTGAGGCTTCTTGAAGCTGCCTGTAGCAGCATCATCCACTTCCTCCTCCTGGTCAGGCAGCCTGTAGCAAACACCCACTCAGTGTCAACCTTACTAGTCTGCCCTTTCATCCTAACCCATAATCTCTTGACTTGCTCATCATCTCCCCCAAGAGAGAACCTGATACATTCCAGGTGTTGCCTCACACAGACAGAGTGCAACTCCACCACTGTGCATTCCTGGGCTGTCTTTCCTGAACAGTGTGCAGCCCTTCATGACTGTCTCATCTCGAGGCAAAATGGATTTTTTATCACTCATGCTGTCATATATATCTCACCAGAACAGAGTAGACGGGCAGAATCCCCTCCCTCACCCTGCTGCCCACGCTGCTGGTGATGCTGTCCGGGATAAAGCTGGATACCAACCAGTTCTCTTGGAGCAAGTCCTCCCCTGGGCTGCAATCACACACTGCTGGATCATGTCCATGCAACTGGCAGGACAGAGGAGAACACAACTTGTGCTCCAGACCCCTTGAGCAGTTGTTCCAGGGCCTGGAGGTTCCTCTAGATTGTCTGCAGTCTTCTTATTGGGACTTCATCAGTATCCACTTGGAAAACCAGTAATGGGTAATAATCAGGGGGCAGTACCAGGCTGGGAATTTTCTTGGTGGTGTTCCTGACCCAGGCCCCGGGGAGGCAACACAGCTCCCTCTGGTCAGCATCTCAGGCCCTCTGTTCCTTTTAAGAGGGAGTCACCAATAACTGCTCCCGTTCTTTTGTTCTTACTTGAGAGGCTTGTGATGTAAGGACCAGACTATCAAATAGAAGCATTTGCAACTTTAAAGCATTTATTTTTTCATTCTTGAATTTTGTTTGCATTTACTTGATACTGTGCTCAATCCAAATTACTCTGGACTTGCACCAGCATTTTAGATTCTAATGATGTGATCTTTTTCTCATTTACAGTACATCCCATTTCTAAATTTTAAAGCCTGCTTAAAAAAATAAGCTTCAAAACATCACTGCATATCATTTTACTTTATATAGTTAAAGAGATGGGCCTTGAAGACCAAGAAAATTAGTAAAAAGTTTGCACTTGTTGCTCAAGTATGTTAAATTAACAGATTTAATTACTTTGATTATCAGTATCATTCTTTACAAATAATTCCCCTAGTATTACATGAGGGTGCTCTCTAATTAAACTAGATTTAAACCACTTTGGGTGTCTTTGGGAGGTATCACAAGCACCCCAAAGAGCAGGCAGGACTTGAAAAATGATGTGTCTGGGAGTTGTCCACTCTGAATGAGCAGATTATCATTACTTATTTCTTTATGTTTATGAACTTGGTGCTTTTGGAATATGTAAGAGAAGGAGTCATGGATTTATCAAACAGTTGTGGTTTTCATTCTGGTTCTTGTGTCCACATGTGCTCATCAATTAAAGGTAGCTCTGTCATTAATGTAGTTGATAATTTTTTGTGTACTGCAGTAGAAACATGATGTGGCCCGTATTTCTGATAAGGTATCAACTTTTCATACTGAGGCTTAAGTACTGTAGTCGTATGGCTTAAATCTGTCTCAAAATCTTAAAAAGCCAATTAACCAAACCCACTACAAACAAATAAACAAACAAACCCAAACCCACAAACATTACGTGCAGCCCTCTCCAATCCAAACCAGCATTGTTTTTCAAGATGCAAGATACCTCAGTAGCCAAATGTGGCCCCTGATGTCAGGGCAGCCTGTTGAAGAAATGGTACCAGGAGTTAGAAACTCAGGATTGTTACCCCTGCAAGATACCTGGTGCTCGAGGCAGCAAGAGGAGTTGTATGAACATGCACTGCACGGTACCAACCCTACTGAAAAGACAGACTTATGAAATGACAGCTTCTGGAGTGAGGGTAGATTTTGTTTAGATGTCCTTTGTGTGGGACTCTTCCCCCATGTCTGAGGAAGATCCTTTGAACCTGGTGTTCTTGTTGGCTCAGGAAGCATCTGCAATTCTGAGCCTTGAGGGCTGAATGCAGTGCAGGGCCAGACCAGCTCATGAGCTCTAACCCACCAGCTTGGCAAATATCCATCAAGCACCTGCACTATTCTGCACTATTCTGAGCCTCTCAGGAGGCAATGGTGGTGGTGGGAAGGTGGTGCATTTTCATTTTTTTCAGAGTAGGGCAGACCATGTTCATACATGGTTCTTGGTTCCAGCAAATTCAGCGGCAGCATCTTGCCTTTGTCCAGACTTCAGCTAGCAGAGAGAGCAAAAAACTAACAGTTTTGCCTGGATCTTTTGCCTCTGAGAGGCTTTTGGCTCCCAGGCTCCCACTGAGCATGAATGCAGCAGAACTGGGCCCTGTGGGTCCCCTGTGCTGGAAGGTTCTGTACCCTGTGCACTGATAACCTCTATGGCAGAGTTACAGGAACCCTAAGGACTAGTCTCTGAGGCCCCTTCAGGTTCAAATGAAGTTCCCAATGTTGTGAGGACTCAGTTTGTGGAGATCAAGTCCCTGGGCTGGATCCTGAGATCAGAAGTCTCACTGGTCTTCCGTGATACCTGCAGGGTGGGTAGCAGAGAGACCCTGACAGCACAGCCCCCTCCTCACCCTGACAGTCAAAGACATGATGGAGGAGGAGAGAGGAGTAGAATGGAGGGTGAGAGGAGAGGAGACAAAAGGTGTTCAGCCACATGCTGCTGGGGCCAAGCCCAGAACTGTTGTCTCTGGCTTAGCTTAAGGAAACTCAACCATGTTTAGCCTTCAGTGGGTCTTCAAAAACCTCACGTTGCAATGCTTGCACAGTTACTGTTTTAATAAATTCTTTCCTGATTTAAGATTAGTGCTTTGGCAGTTTGTAAATTAATTTTTAGATTATGTTACCTTCTTAAAAAACAGTTGGTTTAATAAAAGTCTGCTGTCCAGTTGCCTTTGCAGCATCTGCAATTTACCTCCTCTTGAGAGTGGTGTTATAAATATGTACAGTGAGACAGAGAGAGAGTGAGAGATACTATAGCAGGTTTATGGCTATGTAAACAAACTTCCTTTGTCAGAATTCAGTCATCTTTAACAGCTGGAAGGTGATGCTTCTAGTGATGGTGATCACCTTCCAGATGATAGCACCTACTTATCCATCTTACAGTAATTTAAAGAGGAGTCACAGCTCATTCATCTTTTTCCAAGAGTTACAATGAATATTTGCCTGTTAAGAATTTAGCATTTACCCTTCATGGGTCAGTGGATGGGTTAGGCTTAAAGCATCTTTAGAGAAAGATTATTCCAATAAAGCCTCTGTACACACAATATACTGTACTAGTATTTCATGTTTCTTTTTAAAAACATAAACCAAGCAGCAGGCTACATTTCCTAATAAACCATATTTTAGACATAACATTCCCATAAGTTGGGGATGATGTGGACTTTCAGAGAGAATAGATTAGTGGCAGTATTTCATCTGAATTCTTTTTGGTGAAGTAGATATCCTTAACAGGCTAACAGAGAGGCACTTTGATTATTGTTTTGAGACAGTGTTCTAGGAGCATCTTAAAGGCAACCTTTTTTATATTCCTTTTGTTGTTGCCTCCTCATTTAATCTCAGTTTTATTAATTAATGAATTATGTGCAGAATGTTTTACCTTTACATTTGCAAGCCATGCAAGCTTAAAGTGAGGTCTTAATTTAGTGTTTCTTTGGAAAATGTGTCAGTCATATTTTACAAACATTGAAATTTTTTATCAGAAAATACAATTGTTATACATTCCCATGTAGGCTGCATGCTTTTCTTGTCTGATTTGCATCTGCAACACTCATCATGCTCAGTAGTTCAGAATTTTAGAAAGTAGTTCAGGACAAGGACTGAAGAACTTCAACTTTAGTTTAAAGTGGAAAGGGGTTTTAGTTCACAGCGTAAATAGGAGGGCAACCTTTGCTTATCACATTTCCTCACTCTCTCTTTAGAAATAAAAGTATCTTTTCTTCCCTATGTTAGGAACTAATGGAAAATCTACATGGTAAACATCTGTGCTTTTACATTTGAAAATACTGTGGTAAGCACTGAGAAAGAGCTTAGGTCTTTTTCTTGACTTTTAATATTTAGTACTGAAACTGCTGTGTTGTTAGGAGGATTTGCCCTCCTATTAGTGTTTTTCCCAGGAAATAACAGGACTGAGCTTCTAAAAATACTAAAAAGTGAAAAATGTTAACCCATCCTAGATATAAAGCAAACCTTTAATGTGAACAGAGTAAGCAGGGCACTGACTTGTTCCTGGAGGTCTGTTAGGCTGCACGGTCTCAGCTGGGGATGTGGAGTTGGCTCACTTTTGTATCATCTTTGAATCTTGATGATGATACTGGAAATTACAACAGAACCAGCAAGCATGTTTGGGGGGATTTTTGCCACTTACTTGGGAATACAGCAGAGTTCAGACTCCTGAACTTGGGCCACGGAGGCTCAACCAGGGAGGGAGCTGTAGTAGATAAGGATAAACAGGAAGCTCTTCATACAGACAAGCTATAAGCCAGTCATTAGCATTCATCCTCTAATTTTTAATGTGTGAAAAGTCATTATTTCACTTGAATACAGAGTACAGTTTCAGAGACAGTAGCAGTTGGCTAACCAGAAATTAGTATAAAAGTATTTTTGGCAGAGGAATGACTGTGTGAGCTCACAGATTTGAATGTTTGCTTTGGTGAAATGAGCTAATTTGTGACAGGCGATGGAAAAGATGGTGACTCAAAGAATGTCTTTCTGAAGGATTCAAGCTGCAGTTTCTTCTCACCTTTCCTATTTCTTTTGACAACAGTGGGTACAGCCCAAATTTTACAGGTATTAAAACATTGTGGGCATGGTAAGATCTCAGCTGTTTTTTTGGGGAGTGACTTACATCCATATTGTTCAAGTGTGAGAGCTGGGTATTGAAACATCTTTAAAAATCTGCTGCATCGGATTTTAAAGCTTATCTTCTATTCATTTTCACTGAGTTCTATGTACTGTCTATGGCAATCACTTCTGAAAATGGCTACTGAACAAGGGAGCCTCGAAACAGCTAAGGAGGATCAAATAAAAGAAGGAAGTGCAGGGACATAAATGAAGACAGTTTAATGTGTTTATATGGACTTTCTCCTAAGAGTTTCGAAGCACCTTAAGGCTAGAATCTAAAAAATGTGCCTTACCTTTGCTTCACTCAGGTTCCCTCAGTATAAAGTAGGGATAATAGCTTCGCCCTGCCTCACAGTGATAAAAACATTAAAAGACTGTGAGATTTTTTTCCAGTACCATAGTGATGGGGGTTATATAAACACCTTAGATAGTGGAAAGGTAAGTTGAACTGGCAAAGCAGAGGTCACAAGCAACTAGAGATGAGATGTAGAAAGGGGCAAAGCTGCACAAGGCCTGGAAGGCCTGGTAATAACTTTATATACTGTATTATGTCTAGGAGGGAGAATTTCAGCTTTCACTGACCTTTATTTTGAGCCTTTTTCTTCTCTGTTTTATTTACAGTTACATGTACTGACATTTGTGTGATTTCACTTTTGTCAAAGACAGAAATCTGGCAATTTTCTCTTTCAGACTTTGTTTTAAATTGTGTGTGTGTGTGCATGTGTGAAATTAGCCTCCTGTTAACTACTCTGGCATCCAAGTAGAACATGCAGCACTGGTACAAACTCATTCATGTCACAGTGATGGGTGTAGAGTTACTTTCATGTTACATCTCAGTAGCTAATTTAGCTAAGATATATCCTGAACCTTTTTTTTTTGATGTCATAAGAACTGGAAGAAACTCCTATAGGCTTGCCTAATATCTTCCAGTGTGCTTTCAGAAATATATGACTTCATTAAGCTCCAGTCTTAAGTTTTGACACTACAAACTAAAACTTTTTGCGTCATATGATTCCTGAGGGTAAGTCTTGCCTGCAACAGTGGTGACTCAACCATTTCCTGAACAGCAGGGAAATATTGTCCTGCTTAGTTAGTTTATTGATGCTTTGTCTCCCGTATACTGGAAGAAGATTTGGCAGGTGCTGTGTCTGGAGAGCAAGTTTCATGAGGGATAGGTTAGGGGAGAGAAAAACAGAGAAAACAGGTACTGAGGCTGGTCCAGAGCTACTGAAGACAATTACTTCTTCCTGCAGTTTAGAAACTACTCTGGGGAATAAATAATTTCAAAATCCTGCAGAAAAATGCATCTTACCCACATGGTGGTGCCTGGGCTGCTCAGAGGAGCCCTGCTGCCTTCTCCTTGACCTGCATGTGGAAGAAGTCCCAGTCCCACTTCAACCACTTTTGGGAGCCATGGCTGTGCTGTGTTATTCCATCTCCACTGCCTTAGTTTGTTATTTTGGGGGTTTTTTTTCTTTCTCTGTTAGGACATTAAAATCCCAGCTTTGATCAGTTCAAGGTTATGAGATGGCACCCCTAAGGCCCAGATAAACTTAATATTAATAAGTGCTTATTTCTATATGCTTGATTAAAATCTCATTTTTCTTTTGACTTAGTGATCTGAGTGAGATTGCGGCCCTTCACTTTGCTTGAGCACATGAAACACTAAGCATGTTTTCATGAGATGTATGAAGGAGGAAAATCACCTTAGCCCCAGGGTTGTCTGGAAATTTCATCTCCTGTAGTCAGTGGTGGTCTGTAGGAAAGCTTATACATTGGGTAACCAGATGGCCTGATCCTGCTCCTCATAGAAGAGTGGGATTTTCCATTACTGAGATAAATACAGGGGTCAGACCTAGAAGCTTCTGAACCCAAGAGGCTGGAGAAAATTATCTTTCAGACCCTTTCATAATTTTAAAGGTGTTCGCTGAGTGATTCACTTCTTCCTTGCCTCATTTTGACACTGAGTTATCTGGCTAAAAACCAATCTTGGGAAAGACCCTTCCAAAGGTGATCCTGCCAGAGGGTGTCTGGTGTCTGTCCCCACCAGGGAGAAGATCTGTGAAGTGCAGGTATTTGCCTCTCAGCACCTTGCAGCATTTCCCCTGATACGTCTCATGTCATGAGTGTGTCAGCTCTGTCACTGTTGTGGGGTGGGTCTGCAGGCTTAGCCCCAACTTTTGCACTTTGAAACCAGTTCTGTAGCAATGACAGTGGATTTTACTGTGTTTGTAGGTGTGGATGTATGTAATATTTATATATATGTATACTCACACATATGCTTTCATATATACACACGTAATATGTATATATCTAACATATGTGTAGGTGTATATATGTAATCTGTGCATATATACATACATACACACAAACCAGGTATGTATAGGCTGACTGTAATCTAATTGACATTAGAAAGCAACACAGTTTGTTGTTTTCCTCTTAGCATGGAACTATCAAAGAATGTGTATAGACTATAAATCCACATGCACATATCTATACACACATAAGATGCACGAGCACAAATACTCCCATCATCTGGAGTGCATTAAAAAGCGAGATATTTTAGTTTGTTCTCCTGATGAAACCTGTTAAAAATGTGTGGTAGTGTATCAGTTCCTGTATTTCAGAAGAGAGCAGCACAGAGACATTCAATCCAAAGTTGCTTTGTATTTTTAAGCTGAAATTAGATTCATTGCTTTGATTATTTCATTGTGAGCCCTAAGTTATATTTTAGTGTCCTTCACCCTTTTCTCCTTTATTATTTATAACCCACACTCTTTGAGCAATGACCAGGACTAATCTGTAACCTTCTGTCCTTCTGCCTGATTCGTTCTCTTTTGAAACACAGAGATTGAAGCAAATATTCTCAGACTCTCTGTTAAAATATAGATAGATAGATAGATATTTCTCCCATATGTCTTATACTGAAATAAGACTTAATGGAGGTTTTGCTTTTCTAATTCAGTCTCAGTGGACCTACTTCAAAAGAAAATAGCAAAGGACTGGGCAATACATATTTGCTATTCTTTGTATTATAATGCATCTCCCACATACACATCCACATTGGTACTTTATAGGCCTCCACCAAATGGCTTGTGTGGCCATCTTGATTGTTACATTAATGCACCCATGTTTTGGGGGGGTTTCCTCCCCCCAGTGTTTTTTTTTTTTTTTTTTGTTTCCCCTGCAATGTTAGCTGCACCTAAATAAATAAATTGAATAGTAGTTCATTTGTGCTCACTCTGCATGACAAAGAAGTGGGGCATAAAACAGCATTAGCAGCGAATCCCCTGAGGACCAAAGAACCTCCCAGGGGGCTGGTCCCCTGAATGGTCTCTGTCACTCCCCAGCAGCTTAATGACTGCAACAGGATCCATTGCCACTGGGAGCTTTTAATTTCCTTGCATTGTACAGCTTGCTCTGATGCAATGCAAAGTGACAGCCACCATTTCAGTGCAGCTCATTAACAGCTTGTGCAGGAGCTGATGTGCTGCCCTGAGCCTGCCCCTGCAAGCTGCAATCCAGCCTTTGCAGGGGTTCTGGAACAACACACTTGCAGGGATAATAAATGCAGCCTCTTAGATACCTGGGGAAAACAGACCGTGTATTTAAACTTACCTTGGGGCAGAAAGATTCATGTCTGTACTTTAGAGTAACTTGAGGAAACTCAGGGGTTTATTTGCTTGGTGGAAACCCAACAATAATGTATTGAAGAGCAGGGAGCACATTACAGAGGAAGTTTTCCAGGAAATTTAGGAAATGTCAGGATTGCTAACAGGGGAAGAATAAAGAGGTGACAATTCAAGAAAATAATTGGAAAATTAAGGGGAAGTTCTCAAATTCTCTAAGTCATGTGGAACAACAGAGCAGTTATGTCTGCCATGCACAGGCAACAAAACTAGAATAAGTTGTGTTGTGTTAGGTTGGTTTCTTGTTTGTGTATTTTTCTAAGCACTAGTAAATTGTAGCCAGCTGTGGTATCTCCGAAATCAGTGGAAAAGTCTTCCTTTAATTTGTGCAGGAGTGTTTATTTTTCCAGCGTATGTATATATAGGGAAAATCCTACTGGCTGGGTTGGCAGTCTGGAAAGCAACTTTTTTCTTCCTTTTTTTTTTTTTTTGTTAGAAAAGCAAATCCACTGAAAAAGAAAGAAAAACTTGGATTTTCCCTTTCCAGATGGAACATTTGTGTTGAATAGGAGAAGAGTAGAATAGATCCAGAGCATACTGATGTTCTTCATCATTCAAACCTTTGAGAGGGGCAAGAACTGTCCAGCTGTGGTCTAGTCCTTGTAACATGATGCTGTGTCCCAGATCAGAAGCAGCCAATGTCTTCACTGTGGTGAATTCATGAGGATGTATCTGTGGTGCTTCCATATCACCATCTTTGATCTGAGCATATCAGAGTAGGCTCAAAGTGTGTAATAAAAGAATACCATTCCAGTAGACTCAGAGGCCATCCTGAGTAATTTGTATGGGTACAGGTTTTTATCAACCCTTCTTCAGCTCAGCAAAACTGAAAGGATTCAACACCTACAAGGGTAATAAAGAAGAGACTTCCTTGGAATTGGGAGTATAAAATACTCTGTGAGTGTTTGCTGAAGGTGTCATTTACAGTCACAGAATGAAGAGTTTGGAAAGTCCATCCCTTAAGGATGAAGTCCTGATTCTGAAAGAGGCAAAATCAGAGAGATGGAGTGTTAAGTGTGCCTTGCTCAGTAAAAACAGCCAAGTTGTCAGTAGTTGTCATTTTAGTTCTTTCCCCAGTTTTGCTTCTGACTCTTTGTGAGACTGACTGGAGTCTAATTGCCATGGGAAGTTTTTATTAGTGCATGAAGCAAATAGCATCAGATACAGGTAACATAATGAGAAAAAACTGTGATGTAGTTATGTTTAGGGCTTGCAGTTTAAATGCATAAGTTAATGAAAAGCTCTAAGATGTGACACAATTATTTTAAGGTTTAAACTTCCACTTTGATGAACTTTCTTTATTCTTTTTTTGTCTTTTTAATGCAGAAGTTGAGATGAATGCAAATCCGGGGCCCATAAAGTAGATGAGTTGAAACAATGTCATTGACAGCAGGATAGAGCAGGGTGAGTTGTAGTTACAAAAAGTAGTGAAGCTCTCTAATATCCTACAAGACAGAGAGACAAACCCAGAATCTTGTGTTTTTAGGGCAGTACAGAATGGGATCACTGAGGGAGTATTGAAGTACGTGGGGGTTCACCTATCCAGAAAGCAAACATATGCTTTAGTGTTCAATAAAAAGAGCCAAGATATTCTCAATACAGTAATGGATTTTAGAAGTAAAATTACTTTTGAGAACGTGTAAAGCACCTTGCTCCAGCTTATAACCCATTGTTTCTATCTGCAGTGTTCCTTTGACACCTTGTGTACCTCGTTTGTTTTTCTATCAGTATGAAACACGTCAACGTGCAAAAGGAATACACATATACTCATTTAATAAATAATGGAAGCACAGCTTAGTTTATGAAGCAAAAGTGGGTATGGGTCCATGATAATATGGTTAGGGAACCAAATGTATAATTATAAATAAATTCACACAGCGTACATGAAAAGATGATTGGCTATATATGGAGCATCAGTAGCAGTGTGTTTTTAAAAGAATTTTGCATCAAATGTGTGTATCATACTGCATTAAGTGTTTATGTGACAGAAATGTGTTAAGATAGAAGAGTAAGCAAATATTCATGCATTCAGTGGACAGAAGATAATCCAAACTCCTTAATCCAAACTGTATCTTAGTAAAGCTGGTGCTCCTGAAGGGGACAAGCTGCTAGTGTGAGTACTCAGACTTGAATGAAGTTTTGCCACAAAGAATTAGTGGTTTTGCCTTATAAAAATGTCACATAAACATATTCACCTCTCTGAGGACAGCAATGAAAGGAGGAGGGGAGTGGCTCAGCAGGAGCTGAGGCTGTTTCACGGAGCTCCAGAGTGACCAGCGTGTTCTCGAGGTAACAACTCGTCCCCGGTGGCTTGGCAGGACCCCTGCCCTGAGAAAGTGTCCTTATTGCAGTCTCTGACCTCTTGCCAGGGAGCTGCTGTCTGCTAATCTCAGGTTGCCCCAGGGCTTGCCTGAGTGTGAGGCTGTGCATGTCCCACTTCTAGCACAGCTTTTTGAAAAGTCTCTGTAGCTGAACTTGTGCCAGGGGCCAAATTAACCCTTTGGATGGACATTATTCAGCCTTATGCAGCCATATTCAACGGAGAAAAAATTAAGCTCAATTGAAGTAAGCCAGTGAAATGAGTTATGGTTAAAGAAGCTAGAATTGCATATATTTGCAGAATGCATTTGTTGTATTTTAAAATGCAGTTAGTATCACATGCATTCCCAATCCATGTTGGTTCAATCATGCACATCTCGGTAGCAGGAGGAGCACACCAGCACTGTATACTGTGATACATCTCCAATCAAAATTTCCCACTATTTCATTGGAAAAACTCAGTTTAACACAGCTCTATGGTGCTTATACCAAACGTTGTGCTCAAGGGGAAGGCAAGAAAGCGCCCAGCCACGTATCTTGCATCTCTGACTGAATGCATAGGCAGCCTGAGTACTTAAGCTCTAAGCAGCATGTTACGCTGTCTGTGAGCCTCAGAAGGTCTACAAAGCAGATGTCTCAAAATTAATTAAAATTATAGATTAATATTACTTAATGATGCTTAGAAAATTTAATTTCACCTCTGACTTCTCTGTAAAGTGGAAAAATTATGTAACAACTAAGGACCTACCAAAATCCTGTCCTGTGGCCTTTTATGCATATTGTTCCCCCAAAGTGCAATGGCAGTTTTTCAAGTGGAAAGGTTACATGTGTGAGTTAAATTGCAGGGTCAGATGCCACTCTTGGATGTGCATGAAGAATCCAGTTGATGATGACAGATGAATCAGGCCTTAGGTGGTAAAACTGAGGTATTTTACTCTTTTAAGTTGAAGGAGAAAATGTGTAGCCACATTTTCAGAAATATAGTGACTGTGTGCCTTTAAGAAAATATTCCTAAAATAACCATATTGGTTCTCATAAGTAGGATGTGTTTACAGCTGAATCGCTTTGGGAACATCAACTCCCAAAATCATGAATATAAAAATCAGAGGTTTTTTAGTTTTTTAAACAGTAATTTCCTGCTTCTTCAGTTTTGAGGCTTCATGGTCCTTGTATTCATGTTTCTGTTCTCCAAAATCCTGAAAAGATGAGATTTTTTTTTCTTTTTTTTTTTTTCTTTTTTTTGAGAGGGGGAAGGATGAGGAAGAGAGGAAACCTTGACTCTCACAACAGGACCTTTAGAAAAGCATTAAGTACTGTAAGTCTCAGTCAAGCAAGGTGACTGTCAAGGCTACATATGGTCATTAGAGGAACTGGTGACAAATTAGATGTTTCCTTTTTTGTTAGTGGGGCTATCACTTCTGGATTAAAAAAGAAGCAAGCGGACTTTGTCACTTTTCAAAAAGTCTTGTGATGAAAGATGTATCCTGGAATGGGACATAGTGATGTATTTCCATTTAGAGTTGAGTTCTTTGCTGGCCCATGTCAAGAGACAGCCACTACAGACTTTGGGGAGTTTTAGGGAGCTACTTAGCTTGGCACCAGGGACTGCAGGAGGATGGCTGTGTTGAGCCTGTGCAGTGAATGTGCTTCTGCGGGGCTGAGGTCCCAGACATCAGTCACCGGTGCTGCTGCACTTGCTTTCCTCTTTCAAATATGACTAAGAGGAAATAAACCAGGAAAACTTTTAACTCTATGAGAAAAAAAGAAGAAAAAAGAAAAGATGATTTCTGTATTAAGGTGCAGGTTTAGCATCTTTTTATTTGTCTATTTTCCAGAGACTGAACTTAGTTGGTCTTACAGGTCTAAATCTCTATCTCAGCTGGTGTTGCCACCACCCCCCATTTGCAGAACTTGGGGGTAGGCAAAGGAGTAAGCATGTCTGGAAACTGGTTATTCTAGCTGCAAGAAAGAGGAAATGGTATTTAAAAACCCCATTTAATTAAATGACAACACTTGGGATTTCATTGAATTCACATTACAGGAGGAATTTCGACTTTGCCTGCCACCACCTGCTGCCAGGCTGAGCCGCGAGCGTTGTTGCTGCGTCTCACCGATGCAGGTGAACTTACTGCCGAACCACTTTCACAGTCCAGAAAGCATGACATTCCTTGTTACCAGTGGGAGGAAAGGCTAATTGAGAAGTGTGTATAAAAGCTGTAATGAGTAGCATTTACATGTATTGATTAGAAGTAGGGCCACAGTCTCTCATTTATCACTGGCAGCAGCTGTGAAATTCTCCCCACGCCGATTGGCACGGCTCACATTCCTGCTCCTCTGGTTCTTTATTGCTATTTTCTCCTCCCTCCCGCCCCGAACCAGAGTGCTGATCCACCAGCTGGAATGGCTCGGTAATTACTGCGGCTCCTCCACCAGCTGCCACAATTGCCAAACCGCTGGAGTGAAAAATTCCATCCTGCATTGCCGATTTTTTACATTACCGCTGCATAATCATATTTGACGAATAATTAACCCGGGTTAATACTTCAGGGAGCCATTTGCAAGTAAATTGATAAGCTGAGTGCTGTAAGGGTGCACAAGAGCCAAAGGCTTTAGGAAGCTGCACAGAACATCCCACTGCCTGTGCTGTTTTAATATACGCACACCTCTTGACCACCTTAATTAAGAGTGGACGGTGGGTGCTGTTCCCAGTCCCCCTAAACAGAATGTGGCTCAGGAGGAGGGAGAGGATGGGAAACGCACTCAAATTCAACTCTCCAGTGTATCTGTCTCCTGGCACTGGTGCAATGGATGCCAATAAAGTGCTCTTTTCCTCCCTTTTAGATTTAGAAACGAACATTGTTAGATCAGAATCTTGTTAAACAGGGCTGAAATCAATGGAAGCCCTCCCTGCCAACTCAGTGGAGAATACAGTTGGAGTGCTGTTTTCCCTACCTTTAATAATAGCATGCAGGTCAATGAGAAAGCAGAGTTGAATCCTTTTGGAAATGTGTATATTTGGATTTTTTTTTCAATTAAGGCTGCTGCACTGCGTTTCAAATGCATGCCTTTGCTTTGGGGTTGATCCCGGACTTCTGAGATAAGTCAAAAACCTCTCTATGTGCCTTCTGTGGTTTATAAATCCACTCTTTCTTCAACTTCAGCTTTTAGAGTGTTTGGCATATATCTTATTTGGAGCAGGATTGCACTAAATAGTAGTTTGGAAAAAATATTTTTGGTTTCATCCACATTTTTATAAAGTAAAAGAAAAACCACAAAGAATTTTTGTTATGTTGGTATTTCTGTCAGTGTTACTGTTATCTAGGCAAATACTTCTGCAAGGTGGCCAGTAAATGCCATACAAATGGCATTTATATAGCATAGTTTGGGACATAGAAAAATACATGAATTTGACTTAAATGAGAGTCATATTATTGCAGATCTTATCTGAGTTTGCTTTCATTTGGTTTTTGCTATGTAGCAACATTCCTTAGATTCAGAATAATATCTCATAAGGAATATCACAATAAATTCCTATTACTGGGGAGGCATGCCAGAGAACACTGCCTAAGTGATCCAGAAAGGAAAAGAATTAGTCACTTAGTATTTTCATATAAACTGTGAGATTTATCTCCTCAAGACTTCCAGCCTAACTCCTGATTTTTGAGAACATCTGCTTTGACAGTTTTGGTGGCAGCCCTGATGTGCCATGCAACTGCAAAGCTGTAAGTTGAGAGGACAATCAGTGGATTTGTGTATCACACACTTGCCAAGATGCCCTAAACAGAGTACAGCCAAGACACCATTAGCAGTGGAGCTGTGGAGTAGCCCCCAGCCCTGAACCTTGCCTGGCTGAGTCCCCTCTGAGCTCCTCATGAGGTGCAGGCACATCCCAGCCCTTGTGCCCCAGGGATACCTCTGTAGATGGTGGTTGGCCATGTGGAAGCTACAAGAGCCATTGGAGTTATCTTATCTCTACATGAAAGATGAAGAATAGTTAAATAAAAATGTATGTACTGGGGTTTAAGTGATCAAAGCAGGTTTTGTTATGCACCAAGATGACTCAGGAGAGAGATGCAGATGGGATTATTTAGAATTAAAGTGTCACTGTGGCCCTACAAAGAGTGAGGTTTTCTCTAGCACAGCTCCCTCTTACAGATATGCTGACCATGGGAGCAGCTCTGGGTAGGCTGGCAGGAAATTGTAAGTTGGGTACCTGAAGAAAACATCTGGGTTTTTTTTTTTGGAAGGCAAAGTATTTCTTTAAGAAGCATATACCTGAATCCTGTGGAATGTTATTTTTCTGTTACGTCATTTGCTTTAAATAATAAGTGTTTGTCAAAGTAGCTTAAGTTAAGAATTATTTTATATGTAATGGTTTACTCTATTGCTAGTGAGAACTTAAGGATTTCTGGGTTATTCTGTATAATTTGAAATTTCTGTAGTTTCAGAGAATTCCAAGAGGAAGAATAACACTTCAGAATATGGAGGTGGTGGTGACATGATTTCCAGTGGTTTTATTGTTTTTCGCAAATGAACTCAGCTTACTAATTATTTTATAAATAACTTACTCTTTGTCAGGAGAAAGGCCAGCCAAAGAATTTCTTCTTTAAGCCATAAGCTGCCAGCTGTATGTATTGTGGCAGCTGTATGAACCCTGCATAAACCCATGCTAGAAATTAGGTGCAGAGGGCGTTCATGGCAAACGGGATACACTGATGACCACTGTTGGTAGACCGTGGCTGTTCAAAACTCCCATGCACTATTTGCATTAGCAAATATTTCTAGAAACTGAGGCAGGTGCTTCAGGGTGTGGCCCAGCCACAATAAATAGGAATTAGCCTTTTCTGTTTCATTTTCTTCCACTAGATCTGCCTTATCATTTTCCTGTGGACAAATTGTCATCTGTCTTAGCGTCTACTCAGCTGTTTCTGTAAACAACCTCTTTCAAACCTAAATAGAATTGCATGGCATGGCCTGGTAATTCAGAAAATAAATAAAGAATAACACTCCTATGACTATCCTGCTGTATTTCCCCAGCATTTAAGTGGTCAGAGCTTCTGTGCATGCCAGACTGAAAGTCTGGGCTGGGCATTTGTCACCGTGTGTGGTAATGCAGGGGAAAGCAGCTCCTTTCAAGGCTCCACTGTAGCACTAAGTGAAATCAATGGCCAAACAATCTAACACAATTGGTCACATATTGATAGAATTAAACACCGCTGTTAACGTGACTTGTCATTGATCTGACAAAAACAGAGTCCAGGGTAAAAGTCGCCTGGAGCCTTTAGAGTCTGCGTTTACGTAGCAAAGGTTGGGAAATTATTCGCTCCATCTGCTTCTAACATTTTTTTTTATTTTTGCTGACAATACTCCTCACTCTAGAAAACACTTGCAGAGCTTTAACCTCTTCGTTGTCGGAAACCTCTCACATGCACATACACACAACCCCACCCACCATGCAAATCCTCTCTTGGATCAGGCCATTGCGTCTCTTTTCCCAATGCACACACAGGGGAATGTTCACCAGAGTTACTCCAAGCACTGGGAACCTTCCCCGTGTCAGGGACTGGCATCTGGAGCAGCTGCAGGCAGACACAAAAGGTGGAATGCAGAACATTACTGTCTTTGAAACAGAAAATAATAGATCAGGAAAGAAGAATTAGGCTCAAACCTTCTGGTGCACAGCGTATCTGGCTTGGGCAGGGTATGGCCTGTTTTCATGTAGTGGTTCAGAGGGCAAAAATACCAATAAAGACACCAATTAAGAGGTTCTCTTCTGGCAGCACTTGAAAATAGTTGCATTTCAGGAATCAGTTTTATTGAGCTGCAGCTTTGCATCTCTAGTTTAGCTGTTGGCCTTTTCTTGATGTGTCAGAATCCAAAAGATTTTGCATTATGAAATCTTCAGCTAGCTGGAATAATTGCCATACACGCTGGAAACCAATTCCTAATGAGGGCGTGGAAGATCTGAGCGCATTGCTCTGGAGTATTTGCAGGGGAAACTCGTTCTAAATGCTGCCGAGTTCCCCGACCTGACCTGCGAGTCATGCTTTGCTTTTAGGCTGATTGCAAACCTGATAATGTTTTCTAAAGTACCATAAGAGGAAGGAGCCTGGGTTTGTAAAAAGCAAGTCTTAGCGGTAACTTGTAGTCACAACATGTCAGCCCTGCATTTCTGCACCATTTGCGGTGTCAGGCAAGGCATTCTCACCTGCTCCACTCTCACAATCACGTCTCTCCTCCTCTCCTACAGCTCTTTGCCTCTTAGACACCTATTTTGTTTGCTGTAATCGTTGTGTTGTGTTAGAGGTTATAGATGCTTGACACTTTGATGGCGGGTATTGCTGCTTTGTTTCTCTGTGCTGGCACTCCTGCCCGTGCCACTGTGGCATCGTGTGCTGTGCCCAGCCAGCCTGGACACCCTGGGCTCAGCAGCACCAAAAGGCCACCTCACACCTCAGTTTTGGGGGAGAGAAAGGAGCAGCTGTGTTTGCAGGGCTCCTGTTCACTTTTTTCCTAGTGTTACTGTTTTATAATGAAAGCTTTCCGACCAGGTTCAGCGTAGATATTGCTGGTGGATTGTTGTTGCCTGTGGTGGCCGCAATGGCAGGATTTGCAGTGCTGTGTGCAGCCTGGGGACTCCGAGGCAAGTTATCACACCTCCACGGCTCCCTCCTTTAATTCAGGAGCCTTGCAAAGATGGAGGGAGCGAGGGATGAAGGGAGAAAAAACTTTAATGTACATAGTACATAGTAATGTAGTCACAGTGGGGAGAGAGTCAGAAAAAACTTATGCTGCTTACTTGCACTTCTTGCAATGTTTCAGAAGCAGACAGGTTTCTTCTGAGTGAGTGGAAGATTATTAGCAGAAAGACATCCCCCCAGCAGGAAAGGAGCAAAGATACCTGCGCGCAGTAATTGCGTTCTCGCTCCGTGGAACGCAGTGGTGGTGCCTGTCGACCTCCTCCACAGCCTTATCATGAAACACCAGGGCATCAGTGGTGTACACATCTGAACTGGAAATGTGAAATGCTTGGAAAATATCACCCTGTACTGAAGTTGAAAGCTAATTGCCCATCATGACAATTCCCAGTAGACTCATACATTGGAAGTCTCAGTATGAACACTAAAAGCTCATTCCAGGGGTTGAAGAACCACACTGACAGATGAGATGTCAGGAGGGAGACATAATTGCGCTACAGAAGTGGTAACCTGTACATCTTGGGAAAAGAATAGGACACAGCTCCTGCATCTTCAAAGAAATAGCTGTGGCCAGGTCTTTGAACTCCATCAGGAAAGAGCACACCACCAAGAAGGCAGCAGTGTGACGTGGCCTTCCTTCATACAAATGCTGTTTTCATCCTTCTCTGTCAGTGGTACCCCTTCTCTTTTCCTAAAGTGATCTAAAAGACCTACAGCTTGGTGATGGTTTCATGAAGTGCCCTGGTGGAGGATGTAAAGAGGGTGCACACACAAAGGCTTTCTTCCTCTCACCTGTCTATGCAGTGGTTCAAGGAACTTTTAGGAAAGTTCTTCAGCAATCTTGCTTGGTTGGTTTGGATGCTTGTAGAACCTTTAAAATCTGTTGATACAAGGATAAATTGCATGAAAGTAACTGGACCCACATCTGAATAGTGCCCATTATTTTAGAGACACTGCATTCACTCACAGTGGGGAATTTGAGGCATTTTTATAAGACACGCATTTTTTTCTGTAAGAAGCCTTACGTCTAATGATATTTTCTCACCAAAAGAAATATAAAAAAAATTTAAGGTGAGCAGACTACACAGATTTATCTCAGTATAATTTTTATGCTGCATTATTAGAGAAAACTTATCTTATTTCATCACTCATTGCAAATAAAGTGGATAAAAAAATAAAAAGCTCATCATGTTCTCTAGAAACTTCTTTGCTGTTTAGGAGATAAAGTTTAAGGACTTTGGTTACCTTTTAGCTTCTAAACTTTAAAGGACCAGAGATTTTTGTCAAAATCCCCAAATCTAGTCCTTATAACTGCCTATCTGTGTTGGGAGTGCTTTCTTTTGAAATTTTTAATCATCAGGAAATAGTAATTTTGTCTAACAGCTGCTCAAAATTTGTGTCAATTAACTGGGTTTAGGCTTCACAGGGTGCAGGAACAATGGCAAACTATACCCTGAATGTGTTCAGATTTGCTAGAATACAGTACTTAATTTTAAATGAGGAGCTAGTTAAATAACTACCTATAACCTTCACATTAAGGTTATTTCATCTCTTTCATTATTATGTAACACTCTAACAGAGCATCCAAACTAAATATCCTTGATGGACTTGTAGTGATGTGCTGTGGTCACTGGAGACACTTTAAACAGTGCAGACAGCTGAGTGAGGCTTCTGTGCTGTCTGTATCTCTTTGTGTCCATGAAGTGTTTACTTCTTATTACAGCTTACTTATGCAGCCTAGGATTGGATTTTTTCCCCCTTAACTTAGACAATTGGCTGATCAAGGACAGCTCTTTAAGCAGGTTTGAGAGATCTGCAATAAATTATCAAAGAGCTGTGAGGCCAGCTTCATAATAAATTATCCCCAGTCTCATGCAGTCCCTAGCATTGCATTTGGGATTCATGGAAGTCTGGCCTGACATGTCTCAGGAGAAAGTCTTAATCCTTCAAGTGAAAGTCTGAGAAACTTGGCATGACAGACTGTATGAGATAGAGCCATGATGATCTGCCAAGACTATTTTAGAAATTCTGTGCTTAATGGCCTCAGCTGTATTTCTCCCTAGTGTTGTTCTTCCTCCCGTGGGTGTTTAAGTCTATTGACATGGTAAAATATGGAGGGCCCAACTGAACTGATGAACTCTTAATTATGTGTGCCACACTTTTTGTGCAGTGAATACCATGGCTTGTTGGTCTCAGAAATATTTCTGGGTGTCCATAACCTCACTGATGTGAGTAATTTCACTGCTGGGAGCGGAACTCCCCTGCCCTGGTTCATGGCAGTGCAGGGAAAGAGCAGGCAGGAAAGTGAGGATTTGCTGGTGTTGGGATCCTGTGAGGTGTGAACGATACCTGATGGGGTCTGCTGCCCCCTTAGCACTGTGCAGTGTCTCCATCCACTGTAGCAGCTCCAGGATAAAAGAAAGCACATGCAAACATGCCTGCAGAATCAGAGCTGGCAGCTACTCAGCATTTGTTTTGCTGCAGTTGTTTTTTTAATTCTCAGGTGTATTTGGATCAAGCTGAACTGAGCAGGGCTTAGAGGGATCCATAAAATCTTCTGGAAAAAAGTAAGAAAGCCACTTAAAATATCTTTTCACTACATAAAATTGTAATGACATTGACGTGTTTTCAGTGAAGACTTTCTAGTGTAGAAAATGTGTTGCTTTGGGAAGCGAAGACTTTCCCTTTCAGGGTAACATTCTGTAGTTTTTTTATGTAAGAGTGTAGTGAAAGGCTTTCACCTTAAGCCTACTATTAAGTCAAGATACTCTATTTCTATATCCTGAGCTAATTTAACTTTTGATAGTAGTTTCATGCTTTTGGAGATTGACAAAAGAAAATATGTTGCTTTTGCAGAGAGGCTGGAATAAAACAATTACTCATTGAATCAGTCAGCTAATCAGAGAATAAGGTTAAAAAATCCATTTGAGATGCATTAACAAAATATTTGTATGTGACAGGGCAAGGTCTGAATTAGGGATGCCTTGCAATACCATATGGATAAAGCACCCACCTAGATTTCATAGATCTGTATTATTTGTATTGCAGTATTTTCTAAAAAACCCAAGAGGGACTGCATATTATTTTATGGTGTGTTTATAGTCATCACAAAGCCAGTCAGAAAAGTGAAGAAAATATGCATCGTGATGATTATAATAAATCCAAGGAAAAAGCAACGGAAGCAAACTTGGGGCAGTGTCTGCTGGCAGATGGTATTGTGTAGTC
>JAWWEV010000083.1:49526351-49573851 GCA_035583235.1 Hafferia zeledoni
CAATGCCTGACCACTCTCTCTGTAAAGAACTTCTTCCTGATATCCAGCCTAAACCTCCCCTGGCAGAGCTTAAGCCCGTGCCCTCTTGTTCTACTGTTGGTTGCCTGAGAGAAGAGACCAATCCCCACCTGGCTATAACATCCTTTCAGGTAGTTGTAGAAAGTCATAAGATCTCCCCTGAGCCTCCTCTTCTCCAGGCTAAACTGTCACTTAACCCCCATGCCTGTAAGTGTTGGCAGTGTGACCAGTTATACTGAAATTAAGCAGAAGTGTGTAGGCTTAAAATTGAACACTAAGAGATGTTGACTCATGCCTACCTAACATAAGTCATGTCAGGACCAGACCTTCACAGGACTCATTTTTTGAGGGATCCATTGAAACTCTCCTGTATTCAGATGAACTGCTTGAATGTCAGAGAGCAGAATTTGGACAGCTGGATGTAAATTTGGGAGGAAATCTAGCACTCCTGGACTTGGTCTTTAAGAAAAAAACAAACAAACAACAACCAAACAATCAACCAAATATTTGCTGAGAACTTCGAATAGAGGAAAAATAGTTGCAGGGGGTTTTGCCTATTCACATGTGAAACAAAGTCCTTCAAGAATTTAAACCATAGTAAGTAAATGACTGGAAAGTCTTCACAGAGCACCATCATTGCTGCTGAAATGACTGACAGCTACAAAAATCAATACTTTGCTAATCATTTTAGTTCTAATAAATGTTGGGGTTTGTTATTTTTATTTGTGGCTTATGGGGAAGGAAATAATTGAAACCAATGACTCTGAAGTTAGCCAGGCAATGAGTTCCCACACAGACTGTCTTGTGCTTTCTGTGCCTATGGGCCCTTATAGCTTGACACAGTGATGGCCCTTCAGGTGAAAGCAGATTTTTACCTGGTGACAGAGGAGAACTGGCTGGAATAGTTGTGACTTTGTACATGGTAGGGAATGCCAAAGAGATGGACTTGGGTAAAACAGAGTGCAAAGTAGTTGTGTGGAAGCTTTCAAGCCTAGGGAATGGTAGTGGTGCCTAGGCATTTTGCACCGTTGATGACAATGAGGTCTAAAAACCTGCACCATCCACCTGGGAGTATTGCTACAATCCTGCCAGATGAGGGAGCGGGCTAAGGACTGTCCTTGCCAGGAGGGTTGCTTTGGTGCATCCCCCTATTCAGTGTTCACTGCTCTTGTGTAAGATGTAGAGGATAGGAGTTTGACACAAAATTGACTGTAAAGCTGTTTAAAACAGCCCTTGTTATCTGGAAAGATGATAGCTGTCACTTCTGATGTGTTGCCAGGTGTTGCCTCTGTGGTAGCACATGGGAAGGAGAAGATTGTACAGGTCTGTCAGGTAAATGAGTCATTGTCAAAACTCCTGACTAGGGGTTGCATTTCACTGCTCAGTTTGGGATGTGAATTCACTTCTGGCCTTTGTTCTCTCTGGGAAATTGTCCCCCAAGGGAAATGGGGCAGAAAAATATTCATGCTAATAATGCTGTCAACTGCTATTACCACATCATTAGTATTTCTTGTCATTTATTAAAAGCGAGTGATAATTCTTTAATGCTCCTTGGCACTGCAGGAGGAATGCCCCGTAGTTTTGTGTTGCATCATCAGTAAAAGCTATCAAATATGTTCAGGAGTATGAATGGACCCAGAACCTATGAATTTCCTAGAGGACATAGGAAAGGGGTTTGACCCTCCAGTTTGTGCACTTGGGGACCCATAAAAACCAAGCTATTATACTTAGGGTGAGATTGCATAAATGACCCCACATTTGCTCCAGAACAGTTTGGGGATCCACGAAAAAAAAAAAACCCTGTGGTATGTGAGGGCTGAGAGCTGACTAAGCCTGGCTCGGACACAGCCTGGGTATGTGGCACTCCCGTCATGACCCTTGGCAACTTTCAAGCGTAGCACTTGAGAGTAACACCAAACCAGTGCATATTAAAGAAGTGAATTCAAGTATCGGTTTGGAATCAAGTTATCTGTCAAAGTGTACGGTAGAAATGTGGTGGAAAATTCTGTTTGGTTGTCGGATGAGTCCAATCCAGTGAGAGCTGGCCTCCAAATACAAAACCTCATTTTTGACTCTTCTGTTTCATTGACATTGTATTAAAATAGGAGAATTATGGCAATGACACTTTTAACTACTTGCATTAGTCCCATCCATTATATAAAATTTAAATGACAAAAGGATTTTAAAACAAAAAGCTTTTTTTTAAAGTACAAATTATGTATGTGTTGTTTTGTCCTAGAGTCTTTTAACCCCCAAACACTGTAAACCCATAAACTCCAGGGTTTGTGGTGATTGTAATTGCACTCAATGTGTTACAACTGAAATTTGCTAGCCCATTGAGAATTAATAGTAAAATCAAGACTTTCAGGAGTGAGGGCAGGGACAGAAAGCTGCCTTTGCATTTTTTTTCAGCATGACTTTCGGCCTTGCTTGGGGGAATAAAATGAGATGACATGGGGAAGAAAAGTATCTCACCAGATCTTGTAGCTATTGCTGTCTTGAGTGCTTATGCAGCTGCTCCATTGGAGCCAGATTGATCCATTCACAGGCAATGATCATTATATATCGTTTCATACAGAAAATGCAATGCTTTTCTTTTAAGTTGTCCTTTCTGGTGGGTGTTATTATGCTGAATCTTATTGCGTTATATTATAGTTCTGAAATATTTAGGTATTTATGTCTTTGGTAAGTAGAAGAGAGGAGTGTGAATATGGTACTGTGTTTGAAAATATTTGTCTTTGTGGAGAAAGTGCTCTTGGAAGATGAGCTGCTTCTAGCAGGGAAATTCTACTTTCTGTTACAGCATGAGAGGGTGAAATGTAAAAGGCCTCCAGCCTCCAGGATCCCCTCATGTGCTTTAAACCCTTAGGTTAGTAGCAGGATCTGTCACCATCTACTGTGATTTCCTCCACTCTTCCCATTTTAATGCAAAATACTTTTTTTATTCCAAACACAAAGTTGTTCTCAGAAAAAATAGTGTGTTTAAGATTGCCTTATATACTGCATTTGAGATTTTTTTTTTTTTCCAAGAGCCGCTCTGCCTTTAAAAATGTAAGCAATTAGCCCCACATAGTTTTAATATCCTTGGAGTCACTGTTTCAGGGGTTTTGTTCAAGGATCCATATAAAAGAAGAGGAAAACAGTACAGTAAAAGGAGAAGCTGAGCAGGAAAGAGGAGCCAACCCTTTAGAACTCTGTGCTTCAAAAAGAAATGAATGAAGGTTAAAACCTAGAGAGGAGTCATAAATGTTGTCACTTTCCTTTGCAGTGAGTAAACCACTTTTCTTTTGTACTCCCTGAGCTGTGTCTCCCATCATGGGTCAGCCTGAAGCTGTGATATGGAATTATTTGAGTGCCCAGAGGCACACTGGTCATGCTGCCCCATGCTGCAGGTGGGCAGCAGGACTGAGGTGTCCCAGCATGGAAGGGTTACAGGCAAGCACTGTACTTGGAGCCCACTTCCCTGAGGAAGCACTTCCCTGAGGAAGCACAGCATTCCTGCTCACAGCCCACTGGGACACCTCTGGCCCCAGCACATGGCACAACACAACCATTATGCCACCCTGAAGGGTCAGGACTCCTGCACTGCCATAGAACCCAGGGCTTAAGATTTCAAACTTTGCAAAAGTAGAGATGCTTTAAAGAAATCTTCTACTTTAATATAAAGCAGCAAGACTGTATCTTGCTGCCACAATTTGTCTCAGTGTTACTCTAGGATATGAAATGAAACTTGTGGAGAGAAAGGAACTCCTGTGTAAGGAACTTCTATGTAAGGACTTATCATGCTATTCACAGTAGGTACCACTCAATATTAACTGAGTACTTGCATCTGTGCAGCTGCTGGAACCTGGATTTTTATTATCAAACAGAAGTATTGACTAAAAGAAAATATTTAGTCTTATGAAGCCTTGTATAGCCTTACAACCTGTCCAAGACCTGAGGGTAGTACCACATACTCACTGTGCACAGGGGTGTCTTACCCAGGAGCATAAAAAAGCATCACCACTGCTTCATGCTAGCATTTATTTTTGTGAGGCTGCTCACAGGAGGAGGTTAACAAAGTGTAGGAATGTGTTGCTACCCTCTGCTGTTTTGGGCAAGCCCTGTCTGTGGTCATTTTTCAAAAAGAAAGGATTCAGAGGATGCTGTTGTGCTACCTGCAGCTCCTGTGTCTCTCTGCAGGTGATCCATAGGCTGCTGGAGCCCTGCAGAAAGGGCTTGCATTTGTCCTCCAGCCAGTGCTCCACAGGAATCTCATCCAGAAGCCAAATGCAGATTTAGGGGATATTTCAGCAGTGAACCAAGAGAGCAACATCAGAACAGGGGAATTTTTGTCGATAACAGATCATGTGCTCAGCTGGCTGAGGAGAAAGGAAGAAACAGATATTGTATCTATAAGTCTAAGTAAGCCTGTGGGTGTGCATTAAGGACTTAACTCAATTTGAAAAATGCTGCCCAAATTTGTTTCTACTGTGTGTAAAGTGTTTCCAGGCCTCGGATGAGCCATTATATTTATCCAGCATGACATCTGTTAAAATATTTTTGAATAAGGAGCCTGTGTAGAGCATACATAATAAGATAGCTTTTGTGAGCATGTTTGTATTCCTGATAGACGAGAATGGCTCATTTGGAGCCCTCCCAATTTCATGCTGTTTAGGAGGTGTGCTAGATCCCAGATGAAAACCCACAAGAAAATGTAATTAGTGGAACAAAATTTAGTGCATATGCCCCATGGCTACTTTTTACATTGCAGCAGTTTTGCTGTTAATTTTACTTCTTCTTCGAAGTACTGAAAACAAGAGATTATTGAGTTAGGGACCTAATCACATCACAAAGTCAAGCCTTATTTTCCAGTCCTTCCATACTTTTTTTTTAAAGAATATTTTTAAAGAGACCCAATCCTTTATTCATTAAGAAAATAAAGCAACCAGGGTCACAAACTTTGACCTTGAATTATAATGTGGCAGGACCCATAAAAAAAGCTGAAACAGAATGGCCAACTTTCTTGAGTAAAGATTTGTAGAATCTTACTTCTGGTTCACCGAGTTTCAGGCCAAAGGAAATTTTACAGCCAAGCTACAAATATTTGGAAAATGTGAATTATAATGGAAATGCTGACACTACCTTACCCACAGAGGCATAAGCAGCTCCATGTTGTGATCTGGCTGTGCTGTTGTGACAATGGTTATATGATAGTGCAATCCAGGTCTGCAGAACTTCTAGCTAAATATATCAATATGAACCTAATTTACTTAGACCTTGGTATAATCATTCACATTAAAAATCTATAGCACTCTGATGTATAGATCAAGACATTTTCTTTCTCCCTGATTTATACCAGGCAGGTATGTGTTAAAGTACACAATAAATAGGCAGAGAATTAAATTGCTGAGGTGGTGCTTCTTCAGACTTTTCTTCCGATCACTATTTACTGAACAGTATCATAAGAACTATATATCCTTCAGAGTGTTAATGTGTAACCAGAACAGAGAACGTAGGAAAGGTGGAGAAAAGTTAGATATATAAGCAAGAAAAAGTGAGGTATTGATTTTATTGACTGGTTTGTTAACTTCTGACATTGCAATAAAGCCTTATTTATTTGTATACAGAAGACTCAATTATATGGATACATATTATTTAAACAGCTGGATTATTTACAGTGGAATTGCAGTTTCATAAATAATACAGACCTGCACTTCTCAAGCTGATGTTTATTCATTGTTACCATTTGGAGAGTTGTGGTATCTGCAGATGCTCTTTGGAGGGAAGTCACTAGGACAGCATTAAGCAAACCCCAAGCTATTATAACAAAGTGTGGGCGGTCCCGTGGTGTAATGGAGAGCACTCTGGACTCTGAATCCCAAGGACCTGAGTTCGAGTCTCAGTAGGGACCAGTTCAAGCCTCCCTGCCATCCCATCCCATCAGATCTTGGATGCTCAGCAGGGTCAGCCTCGGTCAGTACCGGGAGCTGTGACAGTCCCGACGACTTCCCTGTCACTGTCCAAGCTCGCTCGGCCCTGGCAAATGGACCTCAGAACTTAAACGGTGGGGCCAGTTCTGTGCACGCTGAGCCTCACCTAAAAAATCCACTGCATAGGCTGGAAGGGCACGTGGGGAGAGCCCTTCCCAAATCTTTGTTCGTGAAGTTTGGCCATACATAACAAAGTGTCCAAAGTACACTGGCACATACAAGCTGTTCCCCCTCCCCAACAACTGAAATGAAAACTATCTCATCCTGCTTTCTGTGACTGGAATAAGCACCATTCTGGCAATACCTGCCAATGAGACCACTCTAAGTGACATGGCCAGGACTTCTCTGTGCTCTGATGGCCCAGAAACACTCTGTGTGTGAGGGAAGGTCTCGGAGGAGTGGTTGGGCATTTAGCTGAGATCTTCCTTTTAACACCTAATCTTTCTTTCATTTATGGCAGCTGTAAGGAACAGAAGTGCTGGTCAGTTCAAACCAGCCCTGGCTGCCTTTTGCGTATCCTCAGAGCTGGGAGCACTCAAAGAAGATAATAGGAAGGGAACAGCAACCCAATTCCATAAGGTCCATTGGCTGTGCTAAACCATCTTTTGGCTACTGTGGTAGTTTTGGCTTTAGTTTCAGCCAGGCCTCAGCTAGGCCTCAATTGAGCAGTCTCGAAGGATGTGACATAGATCAAAAGGGACAAACATCACCTGACTTAAGCAACCAAAGAGGTATTTCATGTCATCTGACATCATCAAGAGGTATCAGTAAGTAGAAAAAGAGAGGGAAGTGGAGCTTCTGCCTCTTTTGGTCTTTGCCTCAGCCCCATGGGGACACACTGCCCTTCCTATACCGAGATCAGGCCTTGCCACCATCCCCACTGTGTTATCCAGGGAGGGGAACATTTTCTTGTTAATTTTTCTCCTATCTTGCTGCGAGTTTTCTCTGGAAGAGGTTTTGGGAGGTTTTGTGGGGTTTGGGTGGTTGGAGTCTGTATTATTTGGTTGGGTGACTAAGTAGCTATTGTTAGTTTAGTTTTTTCCCCGCTCACATTTGTATATATATGTATTATATCATATTCTGTTTTTAATTGTCTTTCTTTTGTATAATATAAGAAGCTTGCTACTTCAGGTTCTGGGGGTTTTTTCCCCTCCCTCCTCTTCTCTTGGGGCAGGATGGAAGGACAGACAGACTTTTCTCTCTGTGTTGGGCAGTTGGCATTTTGCCAGCCCTTACACAATAGTTCAAAAGTGTTTTCTTTAATAGCTTTTCTAGAAGGAATCAGTGATTACTTTTTGCCCAACTCCAAATTATGTTTAGTAGGCACGTACACATAGTCTGAGATCTGACATAATCCTCAAAGTAAATAATATGACAAATGGAAGCTGATGCTGGTTTTGTGTTGTTGTGTAATGGAGTTAGAATAATGACAGGACAATAATGTAATAGAATTCTGCAAAGCCCTCACTCAACTTGACTTTAAGTGGAAGTAAAATCTTAGAAATGAGAGGACAATAAAATAATGCTTTGTAAAAAGGATAAAGGAATAGTGTTGCCCAGGTCTATCAGTGACATGACACACTATGAATTCACTTAAATTAATAGCATCTTTTACCAGTAGTTATTTTTCAATCACTATAATGCTGAAAAAATAAACAGAAAAATATAAAAATGAAAGTGATATAGAAACTGATTTGTTTAAAAATATGTGTCTATATATAGAGAGGCATACACATATATATGAGAAGACGAGCATTGCCATGGATTAGCAGCAGTTTGTATATTCCATATAATTTAATCCTGTTAGGATGTGTCACAGTGCCCTATTTGAAGCACATTGCCTGCCACTTGCTATTTTGGCAAAGCTCAGTTCTGTGGCTTCTTTCTGCTTTTTTCCCTTCCTTCACAGCATGTTACAAAGAGGTCTTGCCACGACAAGGCATTACTAACCGGGAGCTCTTTCATGCACTTGGGCTGTCCTGGGATATTTGCCTCTTACATGGAAAGCTTTTTTAACCTGTGCTGTATCCTTCAACCTTTCTAGAGAACTAATCCAGCATGTTTATAATCCAGTGGGAGTTTGACTCACGTAAAGGCAAGATCAACATATTGCAGGAACAGTATCCAAATGTTTGCAAATCGCTCAGTTATTTCTCTGCAGATAATTAGGGTATTTTCAGTGTACCAAAAGACCATTTTAGTGACTGCTGTGGAGTGTTTTGCTCTCACTGACTGGCAAATAGTTGGTTAAATCCAGACACAATGATAATGTTGGCTAGTAGTCCTTTAGCTATGTTTTGTGTTTTTACCTTTTGACCTGTGAAGGAGGGAAGGAATGGAAGGAGGTGTGTGTGAACCAAAAGCCCTTGCTGTGTGTTTAAAACTTGGTTTAATAATGGTAAGGCTTGGCATAGTTTGCATAGTTGGCAGACTGAATGCATTTTAAATCAGACAAAGTGTTTGGGAACTCCTGGCAAAAGCCAGTTGTAAATAGCCACTACCATTGATTTCAGACAACAGTGAAGAGACAGAAGTTAATGCAGTTCAGAATTTACAAGATCTGAAGGCATGCACACCATGAGTTCCTGCAGCTCCCAGCCAACACTTCCATTTGAAATAATGTCTCACCCTGCTGAGCCACATCAGGAGAACTTGCTGCAGATCCCAAATGGCACAGGTTCCTTTCCAAAGCCTATTGCATTTCTGTAGCTACGAATCGCTGAAGGTGCATGTGCAGCTAAATAGGTTTAGAATGAAGGCATACAGAGTTGCTGCCACTGTTAGGGTTTCCTCCTGGCTCTCAGCTGGGTTCCTCCAGGACCCCACTCTGTGGGACGGCTCTTTCAACAGCCTCAATGAAGTCCAAACTGCTGAACAACCTGTAATGAGTCATTTGCTGGCACTGCCCCACAGGGCTGTGTGAGCACCACAGCAGAGTGTAAAACTGTTAAAGACCCCACAGCAATGAAACCAGCCTGAACTCAGCAGCAACCACTGCTGCTCTACCATGCTTGCTGATCAGGATGCTCCAGCAGGAGCTTCCACATGTTGTGGGGCACGTTTAGTTAAGCGCTGGCTCTGCTGCCAGGTGTTTTTACTAGGTTTAATTGAATGTTTCCTGCCTTAACTGGCTGTTTTCCTCTCAACAAAATCCAATAGGACAGCAGGTTCATCTTCTTCCCATCTTACGGTTTTTTCTTTCCAGTTCCTTGTCAAAGGTGTGAGTTGAGTTTCTGTCATCAGCCACCTGCCTGTGCCCTCTCCTTTGGAATTAGTCTATCATTATAACTTGTAAAAAGCAAAGCACAGCAGACATACTACCCTTTTCTTCCACCCAGAAGCCTGAATTACTGTGCACCAGAGTTCCTCCACATGCATTGCCTGTAGAACCAGCAGCCAAACATATACTTAATAAATTGTGGAGGTTTCCCTGGCAAATAACACTGTATATAATTTTAAGATATCTTCATAATCTACCTTATTTGGGTGAAGGGTACAGGAGTCAGGTGGGGATGGTGAGTGTCAGAAAGTTGGACTTGCCTTCTTGGCTATTAGGAAAGAAGACACACACATAGAGAAATGCTGTAAAAATCATAAAGAAATCTTAGCTATAAAGATGGCAAAGTGTAACCATTGTCCTAAAATAGATGTTCTTTAATGTGCTCACTCTTTGGCATTTAGTAAGCTTCCAGAGATGGAAAGAAAGGCAAGTTTAATTTAGAGAAGTCTCCTGCCCTTCTTAGCTAGGGATCAGCTGCCCAACATGAAATAATAATGCATTCAACTGTCCATCTTCTGGTAAGTAACCTTTATCAACATTACATTCACCAGCACTAACAGCAAATAGTGAGTATGAAATGTTGTATGAATTCAGGGAAAACTGATAGGGTCTTTGTGACCTTAATGTGATTATATTTGTGCTAATGCATACAGTATAAAAGAAACTAGAGCTCTCAATATGAAGGGTCCAATTCATAAAAAATGTATGTGCCATTAACAAGGGATTTAGGGGGTGAAGAAAAGTAGAATGAGTCTATTTTGAATAAAGAACATACTTTTGCAATTATATCCCTTCACCTTTTCTGCAGTAGCGACACTTGTCTCACATGAAGTATCTGAAGCAGAAGAATATTCATATAAGCACCAATATGAAAAAAAATTCTCTTAGGGAAAAGAGAAAGAGGAAAAGATGAGACAATTAAAGAGGAGCAAAAATAAAGATGGGAAAGAAGAAAATTTACGGCCTTGGGAGAACTTGGGCTTTGAGTTATCTGTGATTTTTGTGCCTTGGTATGGTTGTTGTTTTGTTAGGTGGTAAATATAACCAGTGGTTGCCCAGGAGGAGTTCTCTGCAACGTGAATCACTTTAATAGTCTGATTTTCAATATAGGGGGTTATGTAGTTATATTGTTATCAGTCCTAATGCAGAAAGATGCAGGTATGTAAATGCAGCCCCAGCTCTGTGTGTGTAGGTAACAAGGGCAGTGGTTTCAGCTCCCTCATGTGCCTTTTGGGGGCACATGCTTTGGGAGAGGGTACCCCCAGGGACCAGGCAGAGATGGCATTTTGTGCTCTGCTGGCAGAATGAGTCTGAGCTCCCTAGATGATCTTAGTAGCTTTGCAATAGCAACTGTGTGGCAGTTTCAGATAAGTATAAAACTGGTGTTTTATTTACTTAAGGACTGAATTATATGTTCAGTAAAGGAAACCTGCTCTGTTCATTCTGCTGTCTAATTCAATCCATTTTGCATGCAGGAGTTTTAGCATTTCTGCACAGAATATTACACTGACATATATGTCAATATGATCAATCAATGCGTCATTTCCTTATCACACCACAAACGTTTTCATAGGTAAACTAGAAGGTTTTTATACATTTTTATACATTGGTAGGGAAAATTAAGAATGAGAGTTAATTTATGCAAGTTCACACAATCTGACATTGTGGGAGATATGTAGAGTATTCGTATGTTGTGCTAAAATAATTGAACACTGACATACTAACATCAACCATTGCAATTCTTTCAAGTTTCAGAATGAATGGGTGCTGGTAGTAATCCTACAAACATTCAGATCTCTACTTGCTTGGGTTTCTTTGTGAGGGTGAAATTACTGCCTAAAAATGAAAGTACGGATCAGCAGGAAAAGGTGAATCGCTTGATTATCTGTGGGAAACCTGAGCCTTAGAGAAGTTTTATACAATCCAAATGAGTGACTTGTATGCCACATCTTGGTCATGGACTGGAGGGAGACAACTATCTAACTACTTCAGGTAAAAGTAAAAAGTCCAAGCTGAAGTTCATACCTTTCAGTGGGTTCATCATTATTTTAAGGTAGTTTATGAGGTTGGTTTTCTTTGATGAGGTAACAGGAATCTCTCCGATGTAGGAAAATACCAATATAAAGTAGATTCAGCATAAAATCTCAATTTTCTCTCCTGCAAGTAATGTAAAATTTAGGTGCGTTTGTGAAATTTTGTGTAGCAATCTGATTACTAAGGTTTTACAAAGAGGCGATTTGTGGAGGCTTCCTCCCTACACTGTGAAGCAGCAGGAAAATGCAAATAGTGAAATTAACAGCCAGAATATGGTGGTTTGTGGCAGAATGAAGATTGTTTGGGGGAAATATTATTTTTTTTAATTATGAGTTGCATATTTTTCTTTCAGCTATTAAATTTCATTCACCAAGGTTGCCCTTGGTATAATTGCTGACAGTTAAGAGTTCATTTAATGAAGAGATGAGTTACTTTAATCAGAGATGATGGACTCACACATCATACTTGATAATTTGAATCTTATCAGTCTGTTTAATTTCTTTAAAAAGTTACACTTTTTTCTCCTAATAATATGTCTTTTGATCTAAATGCAGGTATATTACATTCTCAGACTATGAGTTTATTAGTTTTAAAAATGTATTATTTTTTCTCACAGACAGTATTTTTACTTTAGTGATTTCATTCTCAAAGCTGTATCTTTAATGTGAGTTGTCTCAGTGAGTAAGAAAAAAGTCTACTCTTGATTTCTTATTGTTATGGTAACTGGGAGATAAATACAAGTAATCTAATGTCACATTGTGGAAGTGTATCTAAAGATTTTAATATGAACTGTTCTTTGAAATGTATTCTTTTATTAATGTTGCTTAAATCTCAGAAGGATTTAGTATTCCTTTGACTACTGAAAATCTAGTCTTACTAAATTTGATCCTGCTTATTTTTCAAAGTGTCCAGGTGAGGGATATCAATTATAATGTGGGGGATCAGAGCATTCTCCTCTTCCTGGGCCACTGGGAGATAAAGACACTTTAAACTGAATTACCTGTTGTGTCGCTGGAAATGTGTAAGAAACAAAAAGGAAGCAAACTTTGGAAAGCCTGTTAATAACTAGTACATTTACAGCTCTAATTTTGTATGAGGCCCAGAGACCTTGGGATGTGGAATTTCTTTTCTCTTCTGATGTTTCTCTTGTTGTTTTTCTTTTTTAAACCACATATTGTACAGCATGGTTTTTCACTTGGTTTGGGGACTTTTTTTCCCTTTTTTTGCTAAAGGGAGAAGAAGGTTGCCTTTGTTTTACTTAGCTTTATTTTAAATAATATTTTATTTTAAGAGGGTTGTTTTACAGTGTTTACAGCACACTTCAATTTTTTATCATGTCATGCCCTTCCAGCCCCTTGGTGGGATGAGAGGTAAACGTATGTATTATATAATTCATAATTAATTTATGATGAATCACATATGATGAATGCTGCTCATTAAATATTAAAGCCCTGTCCTCAGCCATGGCAGTGCTGTGGCAGCAGCACCCCTGACTGTCCCATGGTGCTGTTGAGCAAACTCCTTGGCTTAGGCTGTGTTGTCAGCACTCAGTTATGAGAGAAGTCTCATACCCCTGCCTGGGCAGATGGTATTAAGGGGAATTGGCTCTCTTTGCAGAGCAGGTGCCTGTTGCTGCCTTCCCCCTGCCCCGTGTGCACCAGCAGCTGGAGGTACAATGAGAGTACAATCTGTCCAAAGAGGTGAGAACAGAAAAGGTGCTCCTGTAGCTCCCCAACTGCACAGGGAGTGTTGTGAGTCCTGGTTCTTGCTGACAGGCCCCTCACTGATGGAAAGCTGGAGAACAGCCTAACAGGAGGTAATGGCCTGGGTCTGGACAAGTGGAAATCTAGGCTGGATTTTGACAGTCTATTTTTATTAGTGAGGACTGGAATTCCGACAGGGGGATAATTTACCTGCAGAGGTCATTCCAGCAGCTGGAATGAATCAACTTCCAAATAAAGGCAGTAAACCAGAGGGGAGAGATAATGTAGGGGGTTGTGTGCTACCAGTTTAGGGCAGCTGGACTTAATGAAGGCATTTTTCCAAGTTCATAGCAACGAATCTGTTAATCAGAAATAGCAGAGAAATCAGAAATAGACAGAGCTCTCCTGACTCCTCTGAAATCAGGGGAATCCACTCAGTCAACATTGTAAGGCGGGAAAGGAAAAGGAGCCTTTTACCGGTGTTTTGTGCTCTACTTTGCCTTCCTGGGAGCACAGACCTGTGTGACTCACTGAATACAGTGAGCAGAAAATGCTGTGTGTGATGCAACAGAGCTTAACCCTGGAATCCTCACTTCACTGTATTTCCTGGCAGCCCAGCAGGCACATTGTCCTGTGCATTTGGTTGTCTCTTGACTGGCTGTTACAGCAGGTGGATTGGAGGGGGCAGGAGGGACATGAGGATTTCAGTCTGAGATTCCAGCACAGTTGATTTGGTGGAGATGCCATCTGAGCCCCACTGCATCACGTGGAAGGGTGTGCTGCTTTCCTCAGGTCCTGCATCCCAGGGAAAGGAAATTAAGAAGTAGCAGGTAGAGAATCTGAGCACTGAAATAAAAAAAAAAAAAAAGATCATCTGTGCTGTGTAACTATGTGAAAGAAACGTAATCCTAAGTGATTCCAATTAGCACAATGGAAGAGGAAAGGAGTGTAATTAATTTTGGCTTGATGGTTCTGTATAACCAACTTGTACTACATCAAGATTGTTAGAGCAAATATTGAAAAATCCTTAGGGTACAGATAGCAGAAATCAGTTGTTCTTTGGATACCTGAACCATGGAAAAAAGAATACTAAAGCACAGGCATATTTCTTCAGAATTTATTGTTTATTTTCTCAGAGCTCAAGCTATAGAAATTGCAATAAAATCTAATCCTAGTGAATGTTTGACTTTCGTTTTGTTCTTTTCCCAAAGCTTTCATAGGACAATTTAATGATTTGACAGATTATCAGGAGCTTGTTTTAATATTAATTAAATCACACAAAAAGACAGAACTCTCAGCCCTTAAAATTACATAAACAAAACTGACTTATAAGATTTGATCTTAATGGAGAGTGATATATTCATTGGTACTGAGCCTTTGATCCAATATCACTCTACACATACATCTGTGATGAGAAGATTAAAAAAAAAGGGACCATATCAGTATGTGGAAATTACCAAAGGAAAAATAATGTTTAGTAACATAATGCTTTATTTTGTTTAGAAGGAACCTTTACTGGGGAAACCTTATCCTTGGTCTTAGGGGTGGCAGCAGCACTAGGATTGTTATGCATTTGAAAGAAACAGTTTTCACTGAGTCTCACAAATCTCTCTCTTTTTGTATAACCCGAATTAATAAATTGCAGATTAAAAAATTTAGTGACTGCATCTCTTTTTGCATGTTATTAGGCAATTGTTGGAATCCTCACTGATTATTGCAGGCCAGCTTATTCTTATTCTCATTATTAAATGGCAGTGGTCATTAAAATGCCAAACATATTTTTATAGAATTCCCTTTATAAAATACCAGCAAGTTTGTGTGCTTTTAATAGTTCCAAATCAGGTATTTCAATAGAACATTTGTACGTATTCCCAGAACAACATCCATTTCTGCGTTTTTGAGACTACACAAAAAATATTACCAATTAATAAGATTTTCAGATTTCTGCATAATGTCTCTGCACATTTATTGTTTAATCCAGTTCTAAAATGCTGTTATGATTGATACCTTGCTGTAGAGATAAAGTCAATTGAATGATATGTATCAGTCAATTTTATTTGTATCTTAATGTGGTGAAGGTGGTTTGTTGTTTTTTTTTTTCACATTTCCATTATTTATAAGTTGTTCCCCTTGGAGAATATATAAAAGAATTTGTTTTAAACGAGCTGATAATACCCTCTTTAAAATTTATAAGTATGACAGAATCATATCCTTTTTCCTTACCATACAAGGGTGTGCCAAGAAACTGGTTCTGAATTATCTCACTATTTATAGGACAAACATTGGAAAAGAGCAACTTGTTAAGGTTTACTTAGAACAGAATTCTAAGTAAAAAAAAAAACCCAAAACCAAACCTGAATAGAAGGTATTGCACCAACCAGGAGACCTGGTGCTATTGCCAGGGCTCTCTTCATGAGAGACCATGGTACTCTTGCAGCTGTGTTTGATACTTGCTGTCATTCTTACAACTTCAAAGTGTGGGCCTGATCACGACATCAGAGCTGAGAAACTGCGAATCAACTGCAAGCCCTTCACCCAATGGAAGCAAAGGATTGAAAACATCTTGGTACTTTCTTACAGCTGATGGGATGTTTTTATTTCTCTTCTTCCTTTTCCAACGTGTATTGCAGACTTCAGCAAAATCCAGTAGGGCTGGGCTGTGTTCTGTGCTTAGCAAGTCATTAGTCCCCAGCGTAGGGTTCGATTCTTGGATATTGATTATTTCAATAATTGCTGGAAATCCTTGGTTTCACAGAATTTTGCTCGTTCTCCACGTGCAATTTAAAAAACAAGCTGCCGTTTGGAAGCATGCCCGTTTTCAGTGCATTTTTATTCTGTACAGTAGAGCCTTTGCTGCCTCAGTAGCTGACAAAATAAAACACTTTATTAAAATAGAAAGTAGATGAGACTTGATTGTTTTTCAGATACTTTTTGCCTTCAGGAATGGTGGTGGCTGGTGCTCACCTGAGCGTGGCGGAACGCGGTTCCCACACGCCTGTAAATCGCTGTCTAATGCAGCCCACATTAGCGGCGCTGAGGAGAGCTCCGGTTTCACTACTGTCACATTGCTCTCCCTCCATGCCTTGGCTGCTCTGAATGAGTGTTAGCATAATTTATGCAGCTGATAAGTGATTTGAGTGCTTGAGTTATTGATAAAGCACTTTAACATATCATTTTCAGCTTCATGTTATGTGACATCAGAGTAGAAGGGAATGTGGCAGGCCCCAGGCTTGATATGAAAGTCAATCTGCTCTTTGGATTTCAGAGGCCAGAGGAAACACAGTGCTGCCTGACACGAGCCCAGCAGACCAGCACCAACCCAGCCAGTCCCATCCTGCATTCCCTGTTGGGCATCAGGTCAGTATCTTTCTTTTCAACTAATTGAAATGTGCAATTTGATGAAAAATAAATGACCATGATTGATCATCTTTGATCTGTGTAATGCAGAAAACGTGATTCTCTTTGGCTGCATTCAGTGTTACAAAAAAGGAGCATGTATGTATTGTGTATGTTTTAAAAGTCGTGTTTGGCAAGATTAGCTTTATGTATGTTTTTCTAAAATAAAAACCTAAGCAGTTTTGCATATTTAGGAGGTTAAATTATTTGAATTTCATATGTAAATTACTTTTGAAATTAATGTAATACTTTGATATTAATAATCTTGTACAATTGTAATACAGCACTATTGGCTCTGACAGTTCTTCCTGTCACACACAGCTCCTTCATTAGTAAAGGCATTTTATTATGTTTTATGCCACATACTTATTTTCTTTAGAGCAGACTGTGGGCACTTTATGAGGCTTTAAAATATTTCCCATCTCACTTCACAATTTTGTCCAAGTCCAGCCATACTCAAAGAAGCCACTCAATGTTCTTCTGCTTCCCAGGGCAGTCTTGGTCCACAGAGCTTCTGGTAGTTGTTACTGCAGTGTTTGCTGCTGTTACCAATCAGAATACAGCTGGGAAGGTCTGGAAACATTGGCATTTAGGTGCTTGTAGGCTGACTTGGATTAGGCCTTCTTTTGGTTGTAGATTATCTTTGGTGCACGTGGGATAAGTTTTCCAGTGGAAGTTCAGCTGGGCTTGCTACCATGCTCCATCATTGAGGCTTGCAGTTTCAGACTGCCATGGTTGTCAAACCTCCTGTGCTGGTTCAAACGTGTGTTTGAAGATCCTGGAAGCAGTGCCTGTCTGTAATGGCCCATGAAAGGCTGCCAAGGCAGAAGGTCTAGAAAGGTGTGACACTGAGCTCTGCTCTGTACAACAGCCCTGTGCCTGTGTCTCTTACAGCCGCTCCTGACAGCCCAGCAGCTGGCCTCGGCAGTGGCAGGGGTGATGCCCGGGGGCACTCCAGCCCTCAATCAGCCAATCCTCATTCCTTTCAACATGGCTGGGCAGCTGGGGGGCCAGCAAGGACTTGTCCTAACTCTACCTACAGCTAATCTCACCAACATCCAAGGACTGGTAGCAGCAGCTGCAGCAGGAGGCATCATGACTTTGCCATTGCAAAATCTACAAGGTAAGTCATGCTGATCATTTTTTTAATGGGTTATTTCTCTTGGTTGTTTCACATCACCTCTTCCTTTAAAAATGAGTGACCTCTGTTCCAAATTGAATGTTGCTGTCCATGCATATTGAAAATTAGTGGCTGGATTGGTTTTGAATGATTGAGATACTTAAGGGATATTTGTATATTTATAAAAACATACTGGAGGTCTGGTCTTACATTCTGTGGGTCAGTGATGTAAATCAGTTAAATGATTCATTAGGCTTTTTCTGTCATCAGTGATCAATGTTCTCTACTCTCAACTCACTTTAAAATTTCAAATCATCAAATGATAAAATCACAGAATTCTAAAGGGTTGGAATGGACCCTAAAGATCCCATAGTTCGAAGCCCCTGGCCATGGGCACGGACACCTCCCACTAGATCAGGTTGCTCAAGGCCTAGTTCAACCTGGCTTTGAACACCTCCAAGGATGGGGCATCCACAACCTCCCTGGGCAACCTGATCACCACCGTCACAGGAAAAAAATGTCTTCCTAATTTCCAACCTAAATTTCTGCTCTTTCAATTTGTACCCATTATTCCTTGTCCTACCACTACAGTTCCTGACAGACAGTCCCCCTTTGGCTTTCCTGTAGAACCCCTTCAGGTACTGGAAGGTGCTCTGAGGTCTCCATGTAATCTCCTCTTCTCCAGGCTGAACAGCCCCAACCTTCTCAGCCTGTCTTTGCAGAGCAGAAGCTCCAGTCATTTTATCAACTTTGTGGCCCTCCTCTGGACTTGCTTCAACAGTTCCATGTCCTTGTTATGTTGGGGCACCAGAACTGTGCGCAGTTCTCCAGGTGGGGTCTCACAAGGGCAGAGTAGAGGGGGAGAATCATCTTTGCCCTGCTGGCCACGTTCCTTTTGATGCAGCCCAGGATTCCATTCACTGCCAGCTCACCTTGAGTTTTTCATCACCCACCACCCCAAGTCATGTTGCAGGGCTGCTCTCGATCACTTCTCCGCCCACCTGTGGGTGTGCCTGAGGTTGCTGTGAAAGGTGTAGGATCTTGCACTGTGCTTTGTTGAGCTCCATGAGGTTTGTATCAGCCCACCTCATAAGCCTGCCAAGGTCCCTCTGGGTGACATCCCTTCCCTCCAGTGTATTGGCTGCACCACACAGCTTATTTCACTCTTGCTGACTAGAGCAGCTGAATGGAGGCAACTAGAAACACAGTATTGCATGAAAATAACTTTTAAAAATAAAGCAATCCCCCCCCCTTTTATAATAAAATCCGAGTTTTCTCAGCTGTCATCCTTGCCCCAGATACACTTTTTCATTCTTGCTGTGGGAGGTCTGCTTTATCAATAAGGTCCTGCCATCCTCTTTCAAGCTGTTGAGGGAGTTGCATGACTCAAAAGTACCAAGCAAAAAGTTAATGTCTATATGTACCCCCAACGTTGTCTGAGCTGTGCCATGTTTGCAACTGTTCTATGCTAGAGAAATCTGCTGCATTTTCTCTGTGGTCTAAAATCAGGCTGAAAGCAGTTTGACAAGATCTCTTTTCTTCTCCAGTATTCTCTGCTGTTAAATCCACGTGTCTAATGCTATTAGGAACAGTAATCAATCCAAATACATAGGATATAAAATGCAGATGTATTTATTTACTATTCCTAACCATGTTGATGCTTCTCAGAATGCAGTTGCTGTTTTATAGAACTGAACAAAACATAGCAAGTTAGCCAATATTTTATAGTAGAAGTGTATTTACTGGAAAAGGATAGTAAAGGGAGTGATTGTCTGGTGTGAAAGTGCTAAAGGTGTGTGCAGGAGGTGTCAAAATAAAGCTTTAGCTCTTTAGGTTTATTTATTCATTGTTATTTCTTTCTGATTTAAATGGTAGGGAAAGTTTTCCTCAAATGAAATGGTGAAATTTTTAAATGAACCCTCTGCACAATGCCCTGATTACTTTTAACTTACCCGACTCTGGTGGCTGCTGATTACCAGGTATATTGTTTGAAGCACCAGAGCCTACAGGTTGTAAAACAGAGGAAGCAAAGAGACAGCTCACGTGTTAAACAAACTCCCTTACAAAGCACAGGCACAGGATTCTCACCTGTTGGAGCAGCTACTTGCCTTTACCTTGTGCATGTTTTAAAGTTTAATGTCAACAGACCTCTCTTATCATAGTTGTAAATGGTTTTCACTTTAATGTTTAAAATAATGTCTCTCTCATACCATTAAGCTGCACCAAAGAACCTGTCATTCATAAATCATAGATGAAAAGGACACACTAATGCACAAATTTTGCTTGTTTAAAATTTGAGAGTGCATGTAAAGTAGGGAACTGGAGATTAAAAAAATAATGCAGGAACAGGAGCGGGTAAAAGCAGATATAACAAAGTGAAGGGGAAGTAGCTTTTTAGTCTAGGTGGATGATGAAATCTTAATGAAGAAACAGGCATTATAAAAATGTATCCTTCCACTCTGAAGTGCTCCAGGTTATAGTTGCTGGGTAGGTAGTATTATAAATAAACATAAGTTTGTGCAGTTCTTAGGTCATTTATTCACCCTGTGTTGCAAAGCTGGAGAGCAGGGATTGAGCCAGGCAAACCTTTGCTCTTTAGTTTAGCCATGGATGTTAATTGCTAGCTAAAAGGTGTAACTCTGCTGCCACATAAATTTTGCAAGCAATGACCTTATAGCAGATGAAAGGTTCCATTTATGATCTTTACTGGTAGATAGGGGCATGGGATCAAATAGATCAAATAGGGACTTGCTGGAGTACAGTTCCCTGTTATGAGCAGAATCATACTTTCTATAAAGTATCTGAAAGGAACAGAACTCATGAATTTATTTAGTTGTGTTGCTGTTGGTTGTCTTCTCTACCCTTCCTTCCCTATCTTCCAATCAAGTGCTACTGCCTGTCCCCAGTATTTGGAACTGGAACTGATACACAAGAGAGTGAAATAACTTGGTTAAGGTATCTCTTCACTGCCCTGAGTCACACCTGCTGCTTCCTCTGTAGCCCACTGCCTAATGCACGCATGAAAGAAGGCAGGAGTCACGTGAGAGTGTTGTGGGTGTCATCAGCTCCACTGAACGTGATTGACTTCTGGTCCCTGTTTTTTGTGGTTGGTTGAAAGATAATCATAGAATGTGTGTTCTGTTTTGTAGCTGGCACTTTTATAGGTGCGCTCCTAAAAGCTCCGACTTCAACACAGTTTTGGTAATTCCTGCCTTTTGGGCAAAACCAGACCATAATCATCAGCCTCCATCTCTTCAGCCTCTCTGTGGCATGGTCAGCTTGGATCACTGGGAACATGTTTTCATGCTGTTCTCCAACATGTTTTCATGCTGTTCTCCAACGTGTCTTATCACTCCTGTTGTCACCTCTGCTGTCCCTGAATTTTCAGTGGAGTCAAGCAGAGATGTCCACAGCTCCTGCGAGCTGGGTCTTCTCCTGTCTTTCTTTTTTCATAAAAAAAAGCTCTTCACTGCAAACTAGCCCACTCAGGTAACTCAAAAGATACCCTGAGAACATTTTGAATAATGTATGAATTCAGAAAAGTTCCATCTAATGTTGACCAGGGAAGTAGTTCCACTACAGTTTGTGTGATCCACATGCATGTTTCACTGATGTCTTCTCAGGAACTTTCAGCCCTGGGTCAGGGTAATAGGTATGAGACCTCAGCGTGACGGGGTACAACAATGAAATTCTTTGCTTGTGGAAAGAGAAAAAAAGCACTCAGTGACAGGAATCATAGAGGAGATATGTTAAGTATTTAAAATGAGAAAACAAGAGTTTCTTTTGAAAGTCAAGATGTTGGTAAAATGGAGCGATTAATGATATGGAAATTACTCACACAGTATAACTTAGTGAAATTGCCTATTCTTCACTTGTCAGTTACCTATAAATAAGAAATTTCCCCCCCTCCCCAGGTATTTGTGTTAAATTGTTCACTTGCTATATGGTCCTGATCCACCACTAAGTTCATAGGAATTCATTGCTGTAAGTGCGAAAAGGTTTAGACCAAATCAAACCTCTTTCAAAACTTCTTCCCTTCATACATACTTGATTATTTTCTGTTCATGACACTGCATCATTTGCCACACACACAGCTGTACCATATCTGTTCCCTGAGCAAACACATCACATGGGTGTGAACAGAATGAAGGAAGGTAAATGTGCAAATTCTTGTTGTGAAACTTAGAAAAATATGCTTTCCCTGGCTTCAAGTAAGCAAATTTCATATGCACACGGAGTATGCAAAGACTGGAATTTACTGAGATGCAAGAGGGTTGGTGGCAAATAGAACTCTCTGCCTTAGTGTGATGCCGACAGGGAACAGAAAAACAAGACTGCAAGCCAAGTTAATGTGGGATGAGATAAAAAGGTACATTCTTTAATGTCCAGGCTTAGGGCTTTTAGGAATACATGATGACATCTTTGTGCACCCCCAAACACTGATTTCCATGGTTTTTATAATATTGCCCACCCAATCCCCAGTTCACACATCTCTCGGTCCAGCCCCTGGTTACACCTCCTGAAGATTTGAGTCTGGGGTCACTGGGACTCTTTGTCTTCATCAGTTCTTCCCTTCCTCTGGTCTCTGGAGTTCTTCCAGTGTTCTGAGTCCCAAGGTTGTTTGCTTATATTTATGTCTTGTTCTGCAGGCCTTCTGATAGTCTTCAGCTTTTCTGCCTTGAAGAGAGTCTAAATAACTAAAAGAATTTGAGCTACTGATCTGTGGTAGGGGTTAGGATATATAAACAATGAACTTAAGCTGCCAGAAATATTAACAGACTACATTTTCTTTTTTACCATATACAAGTACTTTTAAAATCTATAAAAATCAAAAATCAAAAACTCCTTTGGTATCAGTGAAAACAGAAATCCCTGAACATAATACAACTTTACCTATAGAATTTTAGTTTCCCACCAACAGTTCTTTGAAGAAAACAGTAAAATCAGCAACTATAACTTTTTACTGTAATCCATTAAAAGCGCTGAAGATAAAAGATAAAACCATCCATGAAAGCTGTTGTCCCAAGGAATTTCCCCACCTGTTTTCCTCTCACCATTTCTCAGAACTACAGCTGGAGCACAGTCATGCTCCCCTCACACTTTGGAGGTGTCACAGTAAAAATGGTGAGGCTGAGAAGGTAAAAAGTGGAGGAAGTACCCCACAAGACAATGTGGTTTTTTTGCTCTTAGTGCTTTGCTTCTTGGCCTGTCTTTATTGAGGTAATGCAGAAAATAATCTACTGGCTTTCCTCTTAATTATCCGAACTGGTGGTTATCAATACTCATCTTACTGTCTTCAGGAAACTTTTCTATGGGCTGAACAGTTTCTGCATCTCTTTTGCCAAGTCAGATTTCTCTGAGTTTTGGGAGGAGTGTGTTCTATTTTTTAATTTTAGTTATCCTTCCCACGAGTCTCTCCAAGGGACCAGTTGTCGCTTGACCTCAGAGTATTCAGTATTGCCTGGGAGCTTACTCACGAAAAGACATTCTCTAGTGAAGCCCATTTGATTTTATGTCTCGATGTAATATTTCTGTATAGTGAACAGAAGGATACCTTTTTTATTTTTTTGGTGGGTGGGAGCTGAGTTTTTTCTATCTTATTTTCTTAATGTAATTTTTAACCCTGTGGCTTTCCTATTGAAATAACTGAGAAGTGGGAAAGTATTCCAGAGATAGGGAGTTGTTAACAGCTGTCCCCTCATTTAATTCACATTTCCATGACAGCCAAAGCAGTTCTAGCTAAAAAAGGAAGTGTATTTGAGCTGTATTTTTGGTATGGAGTGCATGTTTGAAATTAGAAAACTACAGTGTGGTCTGTCAGCTCACTGCTGGCCACTCACACACCCTGGAGAACAATTTGGGAGTCTCTCTGTGAAGTGTTGGCCCAAAGATATCACACAGCAATGGCACAACAGATATGGGCACTGAGGCAGAGCTGGAGTGACACTTGAACCTTGAAAGAACTCAACAAGCTGCAGATCGTAGCCTCGTGGCACAGAAACTTTGTGTATTTTATTTCCACTACCCATTGTACTGTTCCTGAAGTGGATGTCAATAATTTATTTACAAGTCAGAATTTCTAAGTCTTGAGTTGTGAAAGAAATGGGAACAAACTATCTCTCTGAATCATTAGTGAGAGGCTTCAGTGCTGAAAGGAAGCCTTCCATGGCTGAAAATGTGAAGTCATTAAATTACATTATTTAAACAGTGGCAGGTCATATTTTAGCAGCAACACAGTGGAAGGGGAAACGGATTAAACATCTTGAGAGATAGGAGGCAGCTGTTAAAATGCACTGATATGGATTACAATTGACATAGAAAATGGTAAAAAAAATTAAAAAGGCTTTTTTACGTAGACATCAGTCAAAAAGAGTGCCAGGTAAAGACAATAGTAACAAAAAGGGGAAAAAAACCCCTTTTGTTTACATTTATTAGATCTTGTTTGATCTGAACAGAGATTTGTATCATTAATTGTGTAACAGATAAAGTAAACATGCTCTATCTCCATTTCTCCATGTACGCACACCTTAAAAATCAGAAATCAGACAGAGATGAAAAACAAAAAAGAGACAGAAAAGAAGTAAACTACAAACCTCGATTGCTTACTGATCTAGAGTCCAAATTCTGGTTTCTTAGAACATTTTTCCCTTTTAACTAAAGTGATGCAGTCCCTATTCATTTGTATTCCCCTTCAAGTAACATGAAATAGCTTTCAGAGTCTACAGAAAGGCAGTGTTTCACTTATGTATTTTAATGAGCACCAATGTCAGTAATAATCAAAATGATGTTTCACTTAGAGGAATAGTTTATTCCCAGGTACTTTTGCAGTGTACTAACATCACCAGAACAAGAATGACAAGAACCAAGAGCTGCACTCATAGTGATTTCTGTGAAGCCCTCAAACCAAATCTACCTCTCCTGTCCCTGTGTAAATGCTGCACAAAATGCAGTCACTGTGAAGGGCTTGTTTACACAAAGCAGGGGTCAGCCAACCCCTAGGACAAACCTCCTGAGCTCAGTGCAGGGGGAGAAATAGGAGAGATGTGGCATGCAGGGAGCAGCTCTGCACTGGCAGCCACTGCAGCAGGTACCTCAGGCTCACAGCAGCATCCCACCCAAACTGTGCTGGGGGATACCTGAGCTAAAATGCAGACATCCCTGAGCATGGGGTGGGTTGTCCCTGTCTATTCTCCCAGGAAATGTACTTTCTGGGAGGCCCAGCATCTGCTTTTGGAAGAAAGGGCAAAAGCTGCTCTTCTGAAGGTGGTACAGGAAGAAAGAACCTCACTGGGCTGTTGGTTCATTTTTTGTGGGTTTTCGCTCCTGTGAGAATGTGTTGGCCCAATGTTAAATGCTCATCTTGGTCAGTGGGAAATTGCTGCCTTCACAGAGGGAATGTGAAAGGGTTAGGTCTTTATCTGATTACTAGTTGCTTATTGATCACTCCCAAATTGTTTAGCTATTTGTTGTCTGGATTTTCTGTCCCATAAGTTAAAGGTCTACCATCAGAGGCATTAAAATGCACTAGTCTTAATGTTTGTATGTGCTGTTGTTGACTTCCACCCAAAACAGACATCAAACATGCATTTTTTTTTGCTACTGCTTGTTGGAGAACAACATCAGTGAGGAGTAATGATGTGATGTAGATCAAATTAATTCTGAACTCGAAGTGTTCACACCTACTTAAACATTGCAGGCCAAGCTTTGACAGAGTCTCGATTTCCAGACTTGGATGCCAAGAAGCAGCTGAGATAGACAGAAGTGGGACTACTCCAACCTGCCCAAACTTCCCCCAAACCTTTTGGTTGGCTGTGCCCTGGCAGCCAGGAGCACTAAGGAGTAGCTGTGGCATGACTGGTATGTGAGCCCAGGGTGTTCTGGGGAATGTGCACCTTTATTGAGCCCTGACTCAGACTGATACTGCTCCTGGCAGGAATATTCTCTGTGCAGGATTAGAAATTAAATTCCTGTCAACCAGAACATGGATGCATTTTAATGCCACTTTTAGTGTATCTTTGCACCTGTTTCCAGGAGCCTTTAATCTTCTTCTCTGAATTTAGACTGTGACAATTTAAATTAATGTAGAGAAAACTCATTCCAATAATGTGAAGCACTTAACTTACTGTAATCTGACAGAAGCCAAGAAATTTCAAATGCAAGTGAAAAACCCAGCTAGTGTTTGTCACTCTGTTCCTCAGCCCTGCATCGTGGCACACGTGCTGCACATGAGTATGGTATATGCACATATGATCTCATGCTGATCCAAGACTCTCTGCTCCAATAGAGGGAGTTGCAGAAGGATTACCAGCATGGATTTGCAGCCTTCACTCTTAATTTCCTTGCCTTAGTGGATTTAAGGCAGACATTTATAGTATTTGTAGTTTAATTTCCTTTGTTTTGCTATGGTCTTTGTATTAATAAAATCCCTATGATTCATGTTTTAAAAACTCCCTGGACACAAACTCGTGTTCCTGATTCACCAGTGAGATTCTAATCAAGCACATATATATTTAGAGACTCATAAAAACAACAAAGTCTTTATTGACCAGCTGGGTTTAAGGGCATTTCTAATAGTGTGAATTTTGAATGCATGGAACATACACGTTAGCCACCAAAGAGCCAATTTTTTTAATGGAATTTTTTTAATGTCTGTGTGGTTGTGTACACAGAACCATATAGCTCCTCCTTAAGAAGACCTCTTAGTCTCTCCCTTTATTTCTTTTTAACTGTCATAGAAAGTTCTGAAGGAATCTTATGACTCTCTTATTAAAATCTTTAAGTTTACGTATCTTAAAACATGTTATAGCTTTTTTCTATTTTAATTTGAGAAAAAAATTCCATCTGCCACTCAGATTGCTCCAGAAACGCAAACAGGACGTATCTGGTGACATCAGAAATTATAAAAGCGAATCTTCCTCGAGTTTTCCCGTGCCCAGCCCGCTCTGCAATCCTGTCCTCAGGGTAGAAAGCTGTCCTCCTGGAGACCTTCAGCCCTCCATTTCCTTTTGCTGCTGCTCCCTGAAGCTGCTTTCATTCCGTGGATGTTTGGTCTTTGCAAGCCTCTTGCACTGGCAGGTGTAGCAGAGAGCACAGACCTGAGACCTGTATCCTGCTCTCTGCCTTGGCCTGTCTGTGCTATGTGAGGGAGGGCAATTCCTGGATGCTTTTGGCAACTCTTCCCACCTGTAAATGAATGTGTGGATAGTCAGCAGTTATGCTTTCCTCTGAAGTGGCTTAAGTCACTACAGTTACTTGTCCTGAGCTCCTCAGGCACAGCTAGATCTTTCCTAAATGCTCTAAATTCCTAAGTCTTGCTCCAGTCCATAGACAAAAAAAAGTCCAGGCTCTTTTTCAGCTGCTGCAATAATAAGGTGAATTTTCTTTCTTTGGGCCCTCGTGACCTTTTACAGCTCAGGAAGGACTGGAGGTTTCCACCAAGGTTAATAAGATCCAACGCCGTGCAGACTCTTAGACAACTGCCTGCTGTAGTTTTTTTACTTGTGTATTTTAACATGAATAATGCTTGTGAACTTAATCATCTGGATACTTGACATACCTTACAGACTCTTCTTTCACTTAATTGTGTTTTGCTATGGGAAATTATGCAATGTTAAAAATAAATCTTCAGCATAAAGACAAGACACTCATCTCACTTCAATGATTAGTTTTATTCAAGTAAATGCCAATGCTTTGGATTTACAGTACCTTTTCCTTTCTGTTTCTCAGATCCCATTTCAGTTTCTTGTGCCTTTCCTCATCCAGAGCTGGTTCTGTCTGTCCTTTTTATTTCAGCTTGAGTTTTTTAAGCTATTTGCAATCCAAGTATTCCTGAATGCACTCTGTACTGTGTAACTAATTTCCCATTACATTAGCAGCAAAAACTGAAGAAGAGGTAAAGTTCTGGAGGTGATAGAACTGTTGTCATTTTTCCATTATATTTGGCTTTGTTTTAGAAGATGCAGTTGTAACAGGACACAAATCCTGTCTAAAAAGTAATGAAATCATAGTAGTCCATTTTGAGGAAATTTCTCTTATTCACAGCCTGAAAGTTGATTCTTTTATTTTGCTTATTTTAAAAGTATAAAACATCTCAAGAAAAAATTTTGTTCCTGTTTTCTGAAAACTGTTAGTTCTAACATCTGAACAGAACAATTGCTTTCAGATTCTCTGTTCAAGTTTTTAGCTTTTCTTTTTCCAAACCAGTGCTTGTGAATTGCAAAAGACGACCATGTTCCCCTCCCACCACTGTAGCATCTTTAAAAAATATTCAGTCCTGGATTCCACCCCTACCCCTCCCCAACCTTTCATTTTACTGGTAAAAAAATAAGTTTTGAAATATTTATTTTGCTCTGCTTTAGCAGAAGTGGTCATTCAGAGTTACGTGCTATGATGCTACATTTATCTAATATGAGCACCTTGGCCAGTAGTAACCAAATTTAAAAACATACTCTTTTTGCCTCATTTATTATAAGAATATTATTGGTTCTAAGTGTAAGGCTTAAGAAGTGTATCTTTATGCATTTACATTCCCGTGAGTGCCATTATTTTAAAATTTCTTAGTGGTATTTATATATATTGAATGTTTGACATCAGATAATTTGAGTTTGCTGTGTTTGTGAGATAACTCACAAGGGAGAAAGTTGTATTAAATAAATAATAGAGATAAATTTTATACTTCCATATATTTCAAAGCTAATGCAGCTAACTTGCAGTGGAATGGCAACATGAAGACACAGTGCTATAATATGATTGATTTGTTTTGACAGCAGCCAAATAATTGAGAGTGAAAGGTGTCAGCACAGATGAAATATTGTATAAGCCACATTCAGAAGGCAACCCCAGCAGCAATAGCAACTGGAGTTTTATTTCCTTTGATATCGCACTGTTACTCACTTCCAGTTTATTATAAAGCCATGAAAGGTATGCAGCTTTCTGTAGGATGCAGCCTTTTGTGGAGGGGGCAGGAACAGAGGTTTGCCAGGTACCTGAGCAGCAGACACTGACAATGGGATTTATGATGAACACAATATACAAGGGGAAATTATCTTAATCTTCCCCCCTGGTTCTCTCTCTGCTTTTAAACCCTTTTTGCGGGCTCCTGCTTATCTGGCATCTTAGCTTGGAGGGTAAGTGATTCCCTCCAGAGTGACCAGTGTGTGGATTGCCTGGCAGGGGCTTGATGCAAAGGCAGTGCTGCTATTACCCTCCCCAGCAGTCAGACTCAGTTTTACTTCACCTTTTCTGCACTGTAACTCTATAGCTCTACCCTTGCTGGCTAACTGAGACAGGGCTGTCTATTTGCTTGTGTATTTGCATTGTGGCACCCTACTGCACTGCAAGGAATACAAAGAACTGTCTCATCTCTGAGCCTGGGAGGCTGCAAGTGTGCAAGGAACCCGAGACAGAAGGTGGCCAAATAGACCAGCTGAAATAATGCCTGAAAGCAACAGGATATGAAAATCACTTTGGGCCTTCCTTAAAAGCCCACTGAACAAGGGGCTGGTGCATGCTTGGAAAAAGCCAGGCTCTAAGGGTTCCTTTGTTCTGAAGCCCCACTGATTGCAGGGGCAGCTGGAGCTGAAACGGGTATGTCCTGCCATTCCTTTCAGGAATGCTCCTTTAGGAAGACACAATGCAATGTGAATGACAAGGGTTCTCAGTAATGAGCTCTTGCTCATGCAAAACAAAACAAACTCTGACAACCATCATGTTAACAAGATCAGGAACCCTTGTGGCTTTGTAATGTAGCATCTAATCTATATCTATACCTATACCTATACAAATATAATTATCTTACTTGAAGAAGGGTAAATAACTGAATAGGATGAGATTTCCAGTATAGAGCAGTTTATACACAATGCCATTCCACTTGCATTCTCTTTGTCTCCTGGTCTGATAATTTCAGATTACATATTTCATTCAAATGGCCTAGTGAAGATTAGAAACCTGGGCTGAAAAAACTAAACTTACTGGTGTAAATATGGGAAAAGTTTTCAAAGAAGTGATGGAGGAAGGCAGGCAATAAGCCATTGTTCATAAAATACCTCTCACTGTATAGCAGGCTCCATCTACTGAAGTATTTTGACGTATTTTATTTTAGAGAGATAGAGCAGACTTGAAATTAATCCTTCTGCTTTCACCATTTGCCCTGTTAGTTTGACCTGTGCAGTCCAGATTTTTCTGGAGGAAACTAAACTAGAACCTCCACTACAGGTGCACACCAGCTGCATTCCAGAGCCAAGTGGAGACACAAAGGACCAAATTAACAACTGGCCCTCTGGACAGCTTTGAGACCCATAGATTCAATTCAAGAAACCAGAGTAAATACAGTCCAAAGCAAAAACCCTGAACTGCAAGTAGAGGGAAAGAAAGGGACTTGGACCCAACCACCTCCATCTAGTCATCCTCTCACACTGCAGCAAATCACTTGCTAACTTTGAGGTGGATGTACTTCAGGAAGAAGTAATGAATGCAATGAAAACAAATCCTCACTGCTTATGATTGAGAGCAATTTAATTTAGGCAGAGACTCCTGCTAGAGCACTGAGTGCCCAGGTTGCAGGACTGTGTGGTTCATGTAGTAAATAGCTCTCTGCCATCAGCACCTGCAGTTAAATTTAGCTTGGCAGGTCTGATTTTAGCCACCAGCAGCTGTAAAGTTCTGTTTAGTAATTGAAGACAAAATGCTGAACATGGAATGCCTGTGTGTTGTGTGTGTAAATCTATTGATAGGCATTGAAATGGGCATGTAGGCATCTAAATGTGAAGTTCTGATCTGTATTTGCTGTTTTATTCACAGTGGAAGTGCAAGCTTCCCACGTGGTGTGTTTTCTGCACAGATGTTAGTCTCCTCATCAAGAAATACTCAGAACTACATCAAAACATGGGTGGTTAAAAAGACTCTCAGGAGAGTGCGTGGGGTTTTGTGAGAAGTCTCTACTTTCCTTTTCTTTCTTACGTGCCTTCAGATATTTTCTTTTCCCCATCCCAGCTGGCACCTTTGTGTACATTTACACATGTACATCTGCTTCTACTGCTCCTGTTAGGCTTCAGCTGGCTCCTTCATCCAGGAGACTCTGTCCAGTAAGCTGGGGAATAGAAACTATTCCTAAGAAGGATTTCTCAGTGTACAGAGGATCTAGTTAATGGAAAGATGCTCAAGTGTCTAGCATGCTTTCTGGCCAATGTAATTGGAATTCCCCTTTGTTTGTTCACCTCTTGATTGTTAGAGGTTAGTCTGTTGCTGATAGAACTAAAAGCCACTGAAAGAAATATGACTGGGAAAATAAAGAGATAAGTGAGGTAAAACCCCCCCAAAAGCATTGCCTTCTGGCCATTAGCTGTCCAGGCAAATGGGAAAGAGAAAAAAAAATGCAGCTACTCACTCAAATGAACCAACTCACAGACATCTCCCACACTGAATGGTTTTGTAGGTGGTCACATAACCCAACTGACTTGTTTACTTAGTTGAAGATACAGTAGTTAACTTTAGAAGTCTTGTTAGAGGACCAGACAGGTTGTCTTCATAGTAATCCCTACTCCTACTCCCTAAAGATTCCAGTGCCTATGAATAGATGGGACTTTGGAGACCTCAGAGTTGTGAATGGCTTCCTTCTTAGATGATTTTTCTCTAATCAGGAAGCAAAGGAAACATTTTCCTACACCTCTTCTGAAGTGATTCCACGCCATTGTTGCGAGTGGTCAGCTCTGGGTGGTGTTTGTGATGTGCCAGCACAGAGCCAAATCCAGAGGCCCTCAGCTCTCAGTTTTAGTGAAGCAGATTCACATTGGATGTGATGCTTGAGGTCCTGTTGACATTTGTGAGTTTGGGTTTTAAAAAACCCCATGTGAAACCCCTCAAGGTCTGGCTGACTGTAACCTGCAAATGGTTTGACAGGCCCCTGTTTGCAGGGGCTGCTCAAGAGCCTTTCCCTCCCCACTCTGAGTGGTCAGCACTGACACAGTACATCACGAGAGAGAGCCCCACTTAGTGCAGAACTCCTTCAATTGTCAGGAGCACTCAGCCTTATTTAACCTGACACCCTCTCCAGCACCCCCAAGCTAGAATCCCAATGTCAGAGTGCTGCAAGAACTTGGGACTCAAAGCCCTGCTGTCTGGCAAAGACCTGGGATAGAGTGATGCAAAACAGCAGGAAGTGAACTTCCCAGATGGAAGGACAATGTCAGAGGTGGAGGAAGATGGGGTAAATATGGATGTGCTGGGGAAGCAGAGGAGAAGGGAGGGAAGGGAAGGCTTGCCTGTGGGTTTGGATCAGTCAAGAGACTTGCAGGACCCACACTCCTCTCTTCCCTTGCTCTTTATCAGTTCATTAAACTTCAGTGATCTGGGGTTGCAATTCCTTTGTGTTCCAAGAGCAGGGACAACCTTTTCTTCTCCCACCACACCAGGCTGCTCATATCAAGAACATGTGAAAAGAACCTGAGATTAAACAGTGTGGAAATATCCGCGCTCTGTTCCTACACTGGAGACTTAGCCTATCCATAAAAAAAGAGTTAAATAACCACCAGAACACTCCTGTCTCTTAGTAATGTAGCAAATGCTTATGCATGTGCCAGCTCATGTAAGGGGTCCTGTTTAATATGAAAAGAAGTCTTTTTAATGATCCATTGTTTGCTAGTGGAGAAACTAAGGCACAGAGGAATTGACTGCCCTACGTTTCTCAGCAAAACTGGCCATAGAAACCATGTTTTCAAAGTCCAGTCTGCCAAATGTATATTTACAAATATGTAGGGAGAGAATATTATGTTTAAATTAACGTAAGATAAAATATTTCAGAGAATACTGTTTTGAGATGTTTTCTTGGTGTTCCTATGAAACCTTTCTTACAGATTGTTTGAAAGGCTGAATCCTGGTTGTCTCACAATTGGCTTTAGGGTGACTGCTTCCATAAGTAAAATTGGCAATATTTATTTGGATATTTTAGCCCAAACAAAGGTTCTGTTAGAAATGAAAAAAAGGAATTGTTCAAATAGAACACAGCCAGTGTCTGAACTGTGAATGGTTTCCTCTTTTTCTTCTTTTTCCCTCTTCTTTCCCCTAGAGAAGTACAGCACTGCAGTAAGGGTTTGGGATTAAGCAATCATCTCTGCCTTCTGCAAATCTAAAGGAGATGATGGTTTTGTCTGAGATTTTGTTTTAAGATCGAATGTCATTGTCATGAAAGACTTTTATCCCTTAATACAGTTACATTTCAAAAATATACCTGTGTTTTAGAGGCAGGAGGGTGGAGAGGGAAGGAAGGAGCACCACTACGTGGGTCTCATGCCAGACCTTAATGTAAAATTAATTCCTTTAAAAAGATTTTTAAAAAACCACAACATTTTTCTAATGTGCATTAAGAATGTCAGAGAGCTCACTGAAGCATATACTTTGAGCTTTCAGGAGCAATCTGTAGTCAGGCATTTTAAATGAAAATTGATTTGTGATTTACATGGTCAGTGGAAAGAAAATTAACTTATGGAAGGTTGTAATGAAATATTAGACAAGTAAAAAAGTAGATGGTGATCTAGTGGAACTAAAAGTCCCATCTGGAAGAATTCTGTGACATTTTTACATTTATCTGTGTTCTGCATGAGTTGTAATGTTAGTGGTAATTTTATGGGACTGAACTGAAATGAAAAGGGTGTTATCACAGATTGCCTACAATATAGGATTGTGTTCAGTGGAGAGTCCTGTATCCTTTTCTCCATTTTCCTATAATATGACTCATTGCACTTTTTTCAGCTACTGTTGTTGGATTCATTCAGCCTTTTACTTGAGGTTATTAAAGAAGAACATCAAATGCACACAAATACAATCTAGCAGCACATTGAAAATCAACACTGCTACTTCCACTTACTCTGGCATAGTTGAGGCACTGTCCAGGAGACCCTTTAAAATATATGCTAAAATTGCGAGTCCTCTGAAACACAGATTATTAACACAGTTTTAAAAATATGTTCTCTTTCAATTTGTGACTCATCAGGGTAGAGAGAGTAAAGAATTAAGGCTTTTCTAGAAAACATACTGCCATACTTCTGTTCCTCTGTTCCTTTTGAACTCTGATATTCAGTGTGTGACATCCCTGATTGCTCTTGCTGTCAGTTTCTTGGAGAATGAAGAAAGAGAGACATGTCAGAATAACATGATGCCATACTCGCTGCATTCCTCTCCTGCTTTTGTACTAGAGAATCCTTCTCCTGTTTTAACAATCCAGACTTTACTGGTAATGGAAAGAGGAACTCTTTTACTGCCTTCTAACAGATAATATTTTCTTTTACAGTCTCCATATATGACAACCACTGATTTATCATGGTTTACACAGTTTGAAATGTGGGACTCTGATGTGGCAGAGGATTAATATTCTTTACAATCAGTAAGGTCTATTAAAGCATTTGCCAAAATTAATCCCATTGTGGATTTAAAATATCTCAAACTTTCAAAATCTAGAAAAAAAATCTTCCCATTAAAGGCTTGGTTTCTTCTGTTATTATTTCCATGTCCTGTCAAAGTCTTGTTTGTTGAGGATATCTAGTCTCCCTGTTCATGGGAGAAGTGTGCTGAATTCCCTAAGCAGGTGAAAATGTGTGGCTACTCCTTGTTTTTCTCTGTTCCTTTAGGAAATACATAGATGTTGTTTCTCTGAACTGCACAGATTTTCAGCAGGGATCCACACCACACACGATTTGGACACTGTTGAGCAAACACAGGCTGTGAACTCATCCCCCTTCTCATTGTTAGTTCTGCTAATCAAGGCTGGAGAATCAGGTTTGATATTGTACCACGTGCATGCCACTGTTAGCTGAAGAGTTTTAAACATCAGATTGTACAACTAACATATTCAATGTGATAGTTTGAACAAGTGCATTATGGAAGAAGATAGTTTGAAACATAGCGTGTCATTTCTCCAGGAAATTAATCTTATAAGCATGTTTGAATGGGGAGAAATATCACAAATCCTTCACAAATAGTATATATGATTTCCAATAGAATGATGTGGCTAATCATGGTGGGGGCAGCCTTTCTAATCATAGGATACTGTAAAGGTCAATATTAGGTATTGGCTTTTCATCCTGTCCATCTGATACAATACACCAGAGTGAATGGAATCAGTAAATGGTGGCAGATGAACCTATTAGAAACATTAGCATTGCAAAATGACAAGTTTGGAGAAATAGGTGTTAAGTGGATCCTGCAGCTGGTAATTGTCATCCTGGGAATAATTACACTAATTAATAGCTGCTAACCCCAGACCCTGGTGCCTGTGACTTTGAATGAGTTAATGATTGCTGCTCTCAGAGTGTGTTGCTGGTAGATTTTCACTAAGTGTCAGTGAGTGAAAGGCCCCAGGGGAGGGACTAGCTCTGATGGTCTTTAGGGTCCCCATTTTTACAGACCACAAGTACACCACTGAATGATCAGATACCGTCTCCCCAGACCACAAAATAGTTGGAGATTTTCTAATGAAGAGATCCATTTCATCATAAAGTTGCTGATTTGTAATGTTAATATTAAGTTCATGTAACCTCAGATTCATAGCACTTACAATCAGGTTTTGCCTTTGAGACTGTGCTTTTAAATAAACCCCAAACCCCATTTTTTTCCATTGTCTTTCCTCCTGACCTGGTTAAGTGGATTCTATTTCTACTAGAGTTCATTTAAAATGCTACCAGATCTTTGTTGGTAAAATTTAATTTCTGTTGGCCTTTGAAGGCTGTGAAGCTTATTTTACATAGGTGAGTGGGTCTAATTCCTTTGACTACTCTGTTCTCTGTCTCTCTTTTATCCCTCCCACCCCTCCAGTAAATAAGTATATGAACCCCACAATATCCATAAATTCAGGGCATATAATCTAGCTGTCTTCTGAGCATGAATATTAGGGATAATTGTGTATTGTTAAAATCAATAGTTTTCTAATGTCAAGATGGCAAGAGAAGAATTCCAGTAAAGTCAAGATTATGTTCATCCAGCACAAGGGAAAATGCAAGGATTTCTCTTGGTCTTGAAGTCTTTGAATGACAAACTGGAAAACCTTCCAACGACAACATATAACCTTTAAAACCATTAAACATATTCCAAAAAGGAACAAGCAGGAACAGTCCATGCACTTGTGTTTTTTGATCAGATGGAATGATAAAAGAAACTGAGTGCTGTCCTATGTAAAATCTTCTCTTAATTGCTTTTGCTGCATCTGATGTTTTCCCATGGCCTTCACACACATGAGAGCTGTTTGAGGTCAGTGTGAGTTGTCCTGCTCTGAGCCTTACCCTATTTGTTCTGTAGAAAAGGAGAACTGCTCATAGAAAAATCTATGGAAGTTTCAAAACATTGGAGAAGTCAGTGCTTCAGTGTTCCTTTGGAATATAAACCACTTAGAACCAGGAATAAGCATGGCAGTTGTATGGGCAGCTTATTCATTTCTACAGTCTGCAACAGAGAAATTTTGTAAACTTTTTCCTGTTTTTCAGCACTTATTTCTGATAGGTTTGTGGCATTTTTAATTTGCTTTTTTTGGTTTATTAATTGTGCTCATGAAGCAAGTGTACATAGTGCCAAAGTAAGAATTCTGAATTTTTTAAGGAAGAAAGCAGTGTGAATTTTAGGAGCTGCGTAGATGCCCAATGGCTCTCATAGAGACCACAGGGTCATGTAAACTGAGAGAAAAGTGTCCCCAAGCTTTTGAAATCAGATATAAGTTAAATCATTGCTATCACCGTTAATTAAGATCCTGTGTATCCCCACATGATAATTTGTGGCACAGTATGTTTTATGATGTAAGTATATGTGGCTCAGAACGAACAAATTGTTAGAAAGGTATCGAAGCAGCAGAGCAAAAAGGTACAAAATACTTAAACATGCTCCTTTGTCAACTACCATCATTAGTTCTTACAGTTCTTCTAAAAGATTTGATCTCTGACTTTATGTTTAAAGATGGAAATATTTTAAGTAGTTCATGTTGCATTATGGTGTGGCAGCAGTGATGAAGCTCAGTTGTCTTTATGTTCCTTCACACTCCTGAGAAGGGTGGCAAATAGAAAGATGGTATCAGGTTAACTGTAGTTCTGCTTATCCACTTGTTTCACCCAAGAAGAAAATGAATGAAATCTATATTTTTCTGTATTTATGTTTCAAGGATGCTAATGTCAATGTTGTAAGTTAAGAATACCAGGATATTGTGGAACAAGAAAACAATCCCCAGTAGCAGAAGACTTTGGAGGAAAGAAGAGAAACTGGGTAGAACATAATATTCCTGGAAGCTGCAACCCATCCAACAAGGCAAGGTGAAACAAAAGGCACTGCAAATATGCCAGCTGTCCAAAAAGGGAGATATTGTGTACAGCAAGAAAGGAAGAGAGAGAGTGGTAAAGAAACTACTTTGTGAATAAATAAGGGACTTTCAGAACTACAGAGCAGTGCCTGAGTTTTTGAACTCAGTGGCAAAAAGAGCTGGCACAGGGGATATCAACACTCTGAAAGTGGTCCCAGAGCCCATGGGGGCTCCTCATGTCAGTAATGAGTGTGAGCCTGGCCTGGAAGACAAACAGCCACTGCCCAGTGACAGAATTAACCAAAGAGTACATAAACCCTTGTTATTTGACTCCAACCAAGCAGATCAGGTCTTTTATTCCAGACATTGCAGGAGAGCAAAGGACACAAACTGGAGGCTTGCAGAGAAAGAGTCGTCTCATTTTCTTCTGAGTTGCAAAATTAATGGATTTTGCTTAGGAACTTAGTCCTTGGACTGCTGTGGCTGAGACTGGGAATTCAGTGCTAAATTTCCAGAGGTCTGTGGCTAGACAGGGTCTACTCTTGTGTTCTAGAGAGAGCATGGACTTCATTGAAATCTGTCTGTTTAAACCACAAAGAGCTCTCCTTGCCTTTTTTGTGTGTTTCTAGACTTTGATTTACTGTGCTTCAAAAGACAGCACTCTGCCTAAGCAGAAAAATTTGAATCTGAGTTAGTGTTATAAGGAAAAAAAGGTTAGAGAAAATCACAAAATGAAAATTAAAGCTGTGCTTGGGATGGACAGAGAAACAGTAAATCCGAATAGGCACTGAGGCACAAAAATGTTAATCCTAAAGCCAAAGAGCACCAATCAGGGAAACCTGGAATTAAACAAAAATGTGAAGAGACCCTATTGGTTGGAACCTCAGAATTTCCTTTGATCACAGTTTGGTCAACATTTTACCATTGAGGGGGGAAAACAGAAAGCCTAAAATGATGGAGTGAAAAGTAAAGGACTTGGGTGAGCCAGCCTGAGATTGTGAGACAGATTGTTTCTGCAAGCAGAAACAGAGTCCTTTGTGCTCCCCAGTTAAAATCCATGGTTAAATTGCACCAGTACTGCATTAGGAAAAGCCACAGAGCTCAGAGAGGGAACAAGGCGAGTCCATGTCTACCCTGACATGCTGGGCAAGGAATTTTTAAAATAAATATTTAAGTGTGACTGTAAATGTATTTTACTACTGTTTTGAGTGGGGTGTGGGGGAAACATTGCTACTTGGAAGCAAGAGAGAGAAAGATATGAGAGGGAGACTTTTCTGATTAAAAAAAAAAGCAAAAACAAACAAGCAAGAGAAAGACATTGTGACCCAGAGTGTGTTCTGTTGGTTTTAAAGTTACTGTGCACAGCAAAAGCAAATCATCCAGGTCTCTCCAGAGGCATATTTAATCCTGTAAGGACCTAAGAAAAGAGCAGGATGTGCTACTCAGTTTGCAAAAATGTTTCAGCATTTAAATACAGCTACTACCATAACACACAGACACAGGCAGTCTCATTCTGCCAGATTTCTTGCAGTGCAGCAATTCAATTGCAAGGAGTTTCAGAAGGTTCTTTCAGATAGAATTGCAGAATTTGACCATGTTTTCCAGTGCTCCTCTCTCTTCAGTGAGGCTGTACAGCTGTAGCCATAAAAACAGACACTCTCAATGTATTTTTAGCCACGATTCCACCTACCACCAGAACACCAAGAAGTTTCTCTTTGGTATTTGATGTACTTTTTTTGCAAGAAAATAGGAGTATTTTATAGTTTATTAGGATTCAGTGGTTATATGTCAGAAATTCTTATTACGAAATGTTTTTGTAAACAAACCAAATTCCACTGGGAAATATACTGGCATCGTGCCTTTTTTTTTTCACTGGGTTTTTATTATTATTTTTAATTAGTCCTCTCCACAGAGTGTTGAAAGTTATGATAAACATTTCCTAGAGCAAATTTTCAACCTATGACTCTGAGGAAGAAATATGCATTTAAAGATGTTGTTTTATATTTTGACTCTGAAGGGGATTTAAAACAATATTCTCAGCAGATGCTTTACAATTTCATTTCTCAAAAGAAATTACAGGCTATCTAATGAAGGAATTCCATCCTGGAATTAATACTGCACCTCATTTGTGTGCATGTGTTTATTATCGCCTAAAATACATGACTTCAAACAGTTAAAGCACCAGGCTGACCCAATATGGAAATAGAGCTGAATTTGAAATTTACTGTATGCTGTTTGTGCTTTTCATTTTTTACCATTTCACACCTTGTCCACATCTGCACAGGCTGGGACGTTCCCAGCACATACATTGCTCCTGATGATATATTGTCCTGGTGGAAAATTTCATTTACTGGCTGTGCCCTTTGCTGAACCTGTTGCTAGTCAGGGAACATGATAAGCGTATAAGTAGCATGCTACTTCATTTATCATACATCGTTTTAGACACTCAAATATCTCATATACAATTCTGAATTCTGCACCAGGGGAAACTACTAAACTTGCATGGAAAAAAAAAATCTACAAATAAATCATCAGTTTATAATATACAAATGTATCATCCTAATAAAAATTAATCTTAGTTTATACTAAGACTGTAAGTGCCCTTTATTTTTTTTATGGCCTCAGTAACCACATGCTATCAAACAATAATAGAAAATATCTGGCTTTTGTGATTTTGTGTATAGCAAAATTGAAAGATATAAAAATAATTGAATTACATTGCAAATAAATCACAGGCTTAAAAGATCCACCATTGCTGAAAACCTTCTGCTCTCCTAATATTTCTCTCTGGTTTAAACTTTTTCTGTATCCTGTACAAAACTAATTTAAATTTAAAAAGCAACCAAAACAGCAACACCAAGAAAATCCTTTAACATTTAAGGAATTTAGAGCTCAACAGAAAGAAAACAATAGCAGGAGATTTAAGGTCAAATAAACCCAAGTCTATCTGATGTAGTAACTGTTTGTAGCAGAGCAGGTCAGGCCTCCCTCATTTGAGTAACTTGTCATCAATTGATTTCAAAGCTTCTTCAGACCATAACCACAATATTTTACTATAAGATGCTTTTTATTTCCAACATGAAACTATCTACCTCTTGCCAAGATGTTGGGTTTGAAACACTGAATGCAAAGCTTTGATTTATGTTAAGGCATGCTTACACTAATTACAACCTTGCACAAAGATGTTGGACTATGAAAAAGTGTAACTTACACTTACAGAGCACCTTTTGTCCTGCATCCTTTAAAAATTGTACATAAAAGAGTCACTCCAACCATCTTTCATATATATTCATTTCTAGGGAGGAAGAGAAGCATTTAATGGCTCGCAGTGATGCTGCACTCCAGCTTTGAGCTGGAACTGAAGATGTATTTGTTAAACAGAGTTTAATTATGTGCCCTGTAATTTCAGGAGTTTATCAGAGCTGATCACATGTGTCTGGGGAGAACAGAGGAGGGAGAGAGAAAACAGGAATGAGACAGGAGAACTAACCCACATGTCACCCATCTCACTGGGGAGAGGGAAGAAATCTCCATACAGAGTGGAATGTTTTTGCACTTTTTGAAAATGTTGTCTTTGGAAAAGGTAACGTGATAGAACAGAATCTCCCAAACAGGTTTCCTTCAGCTGAGAGGTTTTCCAATATCAGAACTCATCATTATGGCCTATGAAATGCAAAATGTCCATGTGTAAGTGACCTGAAATGTGTTGCAGTTGTAATTCACCCAGATGAGGAGAAGGGAAACATGTGAGGGCAGGAAATGTCCTCAGGTCACCACCACACACAGTAAATAGTGGATGGGAAAGGAAGGAGGGAGAACTGGTGTTGTCCAAAGTGAATTATCTACTCTAATTCCTCACACCAAGGAGCTTTTGACCATCATTCACATCTGGATCTTTTCTTAGGAACAAATAGGTCACAATTTCAGTATGACTCTGAAGCTTGAAACCAATAGCTGTGATTGGCTTATAAGAGAAAGAAGTTTGCAAGGTTTGTTTAAAAACATAACAGTATTTTTTCCCATTTAAAACTCAATGATAGAGAGAGTGAAACTCAAGTCAGATTGCCAGGAGACTGCAGGGGCAGACACTCAAGGTTTCTGGTGTAGAACTGGGTGGTTTGTTGAGTTCAACAGAATTGGTGAAATCAAGTCTTCTCTTGGGTTTAAGTAATCTATGCTTGTCTCTATGAGAGGAGATTACATATAGTATGTTAGCTGTTGTTTATGATTGCATTTTGTTCTTTTAGCCCATGGGTGAAAAAAATTGCTGGATGAATGTGTCATTATATGTTTGATGTATGTCTCTAGGGTTTTATGATGTACTTCTCCACTGGTTTAAGTATGGAATTTGAAGATGTATTCCATTTTATGCAAGAACTTTGCACAAGAAAAGGTAGTTTCACAATTAAAAAATATCAGTTGGTTTTTTTCATGACCAGGTACTTCAGGTCAGCACAAGAAAACAAGAAAACTCTTTGCATTTAGTTTTCAGAAAGCAATGTGATGCAAAGTGATTAATAACAAAGTTCAGGTCATGCCTGAACAAACTAGAGTGGAGGACACATGTCCTGCTTTAGAATGGTATAAAATATAAACAACCACAGCTTTTCCAATGTCAAACAGATGAGCTCAGCACAGTGAGGGATCAACATCGAATAGAAATAATTTCTCTCACATGCCTCACCTTCTTTGCCTTGCCAGCTTTTTTCATATGCTGTTAAAGTGGTAGAAGATGCTCATTCACTTTGCTTTTTTCAAGCTGCTGATAAAACACAACATATTTAATATGAGTATAGAAGACAGGAAGACACTCCTGTGTGTTATGGAGGAAAGATTGTCGAGATACTTTAGTCAATGATGTTCTCATTTGTTGTCCTGAAAGATATCCAAGCCTGGTTAGTAGAACAGTTGATTTTATTGTGGTGGGTTTGTAGATTTAAAGATAGCCCTTGGAGAAAGTCTGTGCACAGCTACATTAAGAAAAAAAAAAAAAATAAAAAAGCAGGCAACTATGGCCTTATTGTGTAAAAATAGTGGGTTGTGTGCCCATGATTTGTATCATTTTGCCATCTAAACATGCACTGCCATCATTAATATCACTATTACATAATGTTATACACATTTCATTGCTGAGGAAGTTAAGATGCTGAGAAGTCAGGGAGCAATACAACTCAAGATCTGCCTCCAAACCTTTTTGTCTGAAGTAATCCCCTTCCTTTCTACACAGTATTTTCTTCCCTTCTGTGTTCAGAGGCTAAAAGCAGACTCACAGAAAGAAAACATCCTGGGAAAAAATGGAGATTGCAGGTTCAACAGCTGGTTTTTTTCTTAAAAAAAAAAAATCTTTTAAAGAAGATGTAGACCTCTCATTCCTTGTTATGTATTCCTTAGCACCACCTTAATTTTGGTTGCTGTCCCCTTGATTTATGTTTCTGGAGACAAGTGCTTTGTGTTGGTGCCCTGGCTTTGAGGTACTTCAAGTTCAGAAAAAGTTCTGAGCAAGGAGGAAGACAGAAAGAACTCTGTTATGCTCTTGCTGCAGAGCTCCTTGGCAAAGCCAGAGCAGTAGAATGCAGCCCCACAGAAGGTATTCAGGGGCTGAACCTCTCTTGGCTACAGCCAGCTGTGCTCCCTTGTGCTTCCCTGTGAGCCTGAGGAGGCAGAGGCAAAGAAACCTGGAGCACTGAAAGTCCTGATTTCATGTGGTTCAATACACTCCCTGGCAACTTTTCTCAAGGTTTTGGTTTAGGGTAAAGGTTTCCCTTTGACTTCTGAGAGTAGCTATTAAATTTAAAAGGCAAGGTATTAAAATCACTTCTTAAATAGCTACTTTCAAATGTAGCCATTAAACTTATTAAGCCATTAAAGAGATTTTCAACAACATCTCTTTATCATTCTGTTTCCACAAAGCAGTGAGGCACAGCTTGCCCTCAACTTGTTCATGTAGACCTCCCAGATAGAGGTATCTCTGCAAAAATTATGGTCATTTTTATTTCGCTGTTTGTTTGTAACTTGCTTTACATGGGTGTCTGATGAACACGCTGAGATCTCACTGCGCTGTCCACTTAAAAAATACAGAAGTAGAAGGTCCCCAAAACTACACACAGACAGAAGATCATGGACTGCCATGATCAGACAGGGGATACCAAACCCAGTGAAGGTGGTCAGTGTGGCCCTGGTATGTGCTGTCTGTCCCTGAATAGTAAATGAAAGATAATGGGAGGGGGGGACAAAGGTGGGCAATGCAGGTCCTTGAAAATGAAAACAAGAGGCTTGTGTTTGATGTGACGAAAAAAGGGTAGAGGAACTCAACGATATGAAGAGATATCCGAATAGTAGCCTTGGAGAACCAGCAGCACTATAAAAGAGGGGAAGGAGACCAATTTATTTTCTTGTGAGTTAGGAAAAAGAATTTTGTCCTAAGAGTTTGGTCAAGAGCTTTGGTTGTGCAAGTAGTTAGAGAGAACCTTAAAATAGGCCATGTGTGAAGAAACCATATGATTTAGGAATTGCCATCAGATTTATTTGCTGTCAGTTTATAGGCACAATTGGATTTGTGTCCTTGAGATTAAACAGATAAAGTATTATAAGGCCCAGGAGCAGGATCTGAAGGAGCAAAAGAGGCAGCTGGAAGAGGCATTAGAAGGATCTTCTGCAAGGCCTGGCAGTGAAGCACAGAACTGTGAGACATGAAGTGCTCTAGGACAGAGCACTGACTCTGAACAAGTTTCACTGAGAACAGGTGATGGCAGACAGGTTGCCAAGGTGTGAGGTGAAATTAATAAAGAGCTTTAGGCTGTGATTGTGAGTATGTGTTTAATTATTAAGGAACTGAAGAAGGCAGCTGGACCAATAGTTGTAGTGACATATGAGGACAAAGATGAAGTAAAGGCTGAGATTTTTGTATTTATTTTTCTAAAAATAAAGCAATTTAGTGTTTTGATAAGAAGGAGCCATTAGGATGGGAAAGGTGATGAAAAAAAGGCAATGAAGGTGTCTCCAGTGAGTGGAGAGTATCCAGTCAGTGGGACTAGTGGCACAACAAATAAGAAACTGAACCTCAGAAGTGCCCTGCATATTCCAGAAAGAGTTTAAGAGGGGAAGGCAAAGAGAGTAATAATTTTAATTTTCTTCCTGAAAAATTTTCTATTTCTGAAGAAATGTTCAGCATTAAATTAACAAATTTTTATATCATTGAATGCAAATCTGAAAGAGAATTTGTAACTTTGTTTTTGTCACTGCCTCCCTCTTGTTTGTAACATATCTTTAGGAAAAGCACTTTTGAACTTGTTGAGATACATTGATTTTCAGAAGCAAATGGCTTTTCAGGAGTGTCACAGCAGCTCATCTCTGCTGTCACCATCCCTTTCCAGCTAAAAGAGAAGTGAAAGTGATGTGGATAATGACTTCCAACATCTGTTGACTTCTCTAAATTCTTGATTCAACTAATTATTGTATTTTATTGCATAGCCAGCTAACTTTTCAACCCTCTTTCCGCTTGTTAATTTTCAATCCATTAGGTCAACAAACATACATCCCTGTGAAATGTGTATTATGTTTCAGGGTTATGTATTTAAGATGAAAAATACCATTAGTTTGGTGTCCATTCAGTTGTGATTTCAGAGGTGTGGGTGAATCATTCAGAAGATGATGACCTAAGACTAGGAGGGGAATCAGCTTGTCCTCTAGCTGCAAGGTTCTTTTTTTTTTTTTTTAATAATAGTGGGGCTTTTTCATTCCTTCTTGATTAATCTTGTAACACATTATTCTATTCTATTCTATTCTATTCTATTCTATTCTATTCTATTCTATTCTATTCTGTTCTGTTCCGTTCCGTTCCGTTCTTTCACAGGTATTGAGGTGAGGGAGGTTTTTTATGCCATCTGTTGAGTATTCCTGCTCTGAGTATTCCTGCTCTAGAATACATTGTCTTTACTATGTGAAGTTGTATTTTAATGTATAATATTATCCCCCTGATTTCTGCTTGGCACTACTCAGCATAATTAAGTTTGGCAGTTTCGAGTCTTTTGTGTTCTAATGTCCACCTTTTTAGTTTGAAACAAAATACATTTGAATAAAAATGTTACTACAGAAAAGCTGAAAAAGCTAAACAATAGTCTAATAGGACTCCACACAAGAACCTTCCATGAAGGAACCAAGCTGGAAGATGTGTTTTGCAGCTGAGTGACTGCTGGCAAGTAAACATTTTTTTCAGCGAAGTTCTTAATCAGGAGAACAAGACAAAGTAAACTCATGGTTAAGCTCATGCAGAATAATAATGTGGTTGCATTTATTCAGTAAAACCAGAATTATAGGATAGGAAGAAGGTGAGAAGGTCAGAAAATTAAAGGAGGCCTCTTTCACATACATCTGTACTAGTAGTGGCATGGGCTGTTTAACTGTTTCTCACTGGATTTCCTTCAAACCTGATGTTATAAACAATAAATATACTATGTTTTTCAGGGAAAAATGTCAGTACACAAATTGTGCTGCTCGAGGTGATGAAACTATTGTTGTTACACAGATAACAAGAAATACTCCTTAATTATTGAATTACATTTTTAAAAATTGGATTTAGTTAAAGCTGTGCTGATTTCAAGATATTGACAATATATCGACAACGTATCTTCACGTGGAGTCTCCATGGTGTTGACTCACAGGTGTTTCCATCTTCTCCTGACTTCCCTAAGCCTGTCTTGGATTGTCTTTCTGACATCCTGTTTTTCCAGAGGTGTCTCATCTTCCATCACTGTCTGTCACTTCTAACAACATCCCCTGCATTAGTTAGTCATTTCACCTGTCACAGAATCACAGACTATTCTGAGTTGGAAGGGACCCACAAGGATCATCGAATCCGACTCTTAAGTCAATGGCCCACACAGGGGATTGAACCCATGACCTTGGCATTATTACAACCAAGTTTTAACCAACTGAGCTAATCTCAGGGTCTTTGACTTCCTTGTTTCTACCCTGGCACATTCAAGCCTTACCCCAAAATTTGTCATTCTAATGTTTCCAAACAGCTCAAATAGTTGTTCTCAACCATTAATAAAACTCTTATGCATGTTTTTCTTACTCTGGCCATTTTAACCTCAGCTACCTCTAAATTTCATGTGTATCTATGCAGGCATTTTAATATTTTCAGAAAGCTCACAGGATTTTAATTTAAGATGCCAAAATATGCCATGTATGTAATTCTCTGTTTGCCTTCTATCTTTTCCTCTTGCAATAGTTTTACACTTTTGCAGTTTAAAGGTTTTATTTTTTCCTTTGTAATTTTACAGAGCCTTTCACATCAGATAACATTTAGCTTTTTGAGTAGGTCTGGTAGTGTTAGCGTTTATTTGTACTCCAGGTGGCACTTAGCAGCATTGATCAAAGACACCATGTGCTGGAAACTTCACAGATGCACATTAACATGGTTATTCTTGTCTTGGGCAGCTCCCAGTTCCAGCTGGGCTCAGATGTGCTGCTGAGCCACTTGCTGTGTGTTGAGCCAACTTCTCAGGTCACCATTTCCCTGGCCAAAGTTTGCAAGTAAAGCATCGTGAATGCAGGGACAATGCAATAGTTTGTGGACACTGGCATGCAGTTCTTCCATGGCTGTGGGTGAGGAGATGCCTTCTCAATAAACTGTCCCAAGCTTGAAGGAAAACCTGTTTGTCTTGGATTGTGTTGGTACATTAGTGCTCAACAAGTACCCTTCACCTTAGCTTACTTTGCAGTATTAAAAGATTGTTTATAATATGACTTTAATGTGGCATTTTTTTAAGTTCATTTGTTTTAGGGAGAGAAAGACTAGGAGAGAGAATGTTTGGGTTGGGGCAAAGATAATCATAGCTATTCCTTTCATGGGCATGGTGGATGGTTTTTGATAGGGCACCAAGGCAGATGTGATCACCCTGTGGGAACAGCCAGCCATGTCTTCTCCTCAGTTGCCTTGCATCCAGAAGTCTGGATTCTCTTCTGGAGAACTTTTTGACATTTTGGTTTTGTCATCCTCCTGAAGTCCAGCCTTGGAAGTTGTTGAGGAAGCCACTGCAGCCAGAGGAGTAGTTGCTGTGGGAAAGGGTTGAGAACAGAGCTGCTGGTCTTGGTCACAGCATCTGTCTGATGGTGGGGCACCTTCAACTGAGGAGGATGTTCTGTACACAGACCTTTTTCTTTAATTCTGCATATCTGATGAGGCATGAAAACTAACAAAGATGAATATACTAGTTTGCAAATAGGATGGTGTTGATTCCAGCAGCAGTCATCTGTGACCCCGAAATCAATCTTTTCCAGTCCTCACGTTCCTCCACTCAGAGCTGAAATGGCTGTTTTCACTGCTGTTGTGCTGCTTTATTTCTAGTCAAGATTACCTATCTTCAATGATAATCATTTAGGGTAAGAGAAAAGAGACATCAAAAGAATCAGTTTATTTTATCATGGAAACTTTCTGTGATCCTCCCTCTTCTTTTTGCTTCTTCTTTTAAATTATCTACTGGAGAGATGTTTTATTGCTCAAGGGGGAAAAAAATTGGAAAACAGAATACAAGAACCCAGTTTACCAGAAGACACCCTCAAACTCTTTGAGGACTCTTTCTGTAGTGTTCATTAGAACTTCAGTGGGTGAAAACAATGCATTGCCCCACGTACTTCTGTGTCCTGCCAGATGTGTGTGCAGCCTCTCCCCATGGTGGTGGCACAACCAGGCAGGCTGTGGATTTC
>JAWWEV010000083.1:49576351-49583904 GCA_035583235.1 Hafferia zeledoni
GTGCATCAAACTTGAACCCTTTGCTGTACTTGCCTTCCACTTTTCTGTGGTGGTGCTCTGTTGTTTTGTTTTATAGTTGATGCCATTTCTTTTAAGTCAGCCCTTGAGACTAAATATTGTACAACAGCATTCGATAACATCTTGTATCATGCTGAAAAACCCTTATCTAAAGATTTGGCCTCGTGATAGACAGGCAGGAGTGAAAACATTCCTTAATAGCAACGTTGCTTTCATCTCATTGCTGTCCTGCTCAAGTTCCCCTGCTCATTAATATTCCCACAGTCACTCTCTCTCTCTCTCCCTCTCTCTCTCTCTCTCTCTCTCTCTCTCCCTCTCCCCCCTTTTATTGTTTAAATGTTTAGTGTGAAATGCATTCATTCTTTTATGGGATCATGTCAATGGAAGGAGACAGAGGAGTAATCCCAACCAGTTTGAGTCTGAAATAACAGTGCAAGGAGTAATTTGTCACTAAGAGCTGCTCAAGTACATTAACTATTCCTTAAAGTGCATTAAACTGCAGGCTGTTGATGTAATTAATTTATAATATAATTCAATGCAACCTCTTAAAATTAAGTTGAACTGACCCAGAGGAAAATTTGTCTGCAAGCGAAATGCTCAGTGATAAGCCAGTTTTACTCAGTGAAAACAAGAGAGCTGTTTCATCTTAAATAACAATCACAGGAGGAGAGCAGGCCCTACTGTAATGAATAATTGGGAATGAATGCTGTTTTCATTGTGTAAAAGGATCCCAGCATGATAATTGCACAGCAGTGTGATTATTCCAGCAATGACAGATGTTAGAAACACTGCTTCTGTTTCTGTTTATGCAGGATACAAATAAATCTTTAATGTTTATATAGCAGGAGTGAGTCAGGAGTACAGGTAGATTGTAGTTCAGTGCAGTCGGAGGAGAGACTCCTATTTTTTCATTTGAAAATGCTCTGCTGACGATAAAAGAGCTCTGACCTCCCTGGTCAAGGGAGTATTTTAGATTTGTTTTCTTCTTCCTCGCCCAAATCTGCCAGTCTCTTCTCTCGAGGTTACAATAACAGACTGGTCTGAATGCAGTGGCTGTGTGAGTGCAACCTTCCCCTCATGGGTAGAGTTGTGAAATTACTTTTATTTCAAGTTGAGCATTTCTTGGAAGAAGACAATGGGCTGTGTTTTTGTCCTGGCTGGGGTTTTATCTGATGGGTAGGTAGGTTGGGTGGTCAGTTTGGTTTGCTTTGGTTTGGTTGGTTGGTTGCTTTTAATCAAAGGAATTACAGTTTTACAGTGATTTTTTTTCTCTCTGAAATGAGCTTTTCTTTCTAGGAAAATGAGTGTGACTCTTGCATACACAAATTTCACTACAGACTGTGGGATGAGCTCAGTTGGTCAGAGCATGATGCCAATAACACCAAGGTTGTGATTTGATCCTTTTATGGGCCGTTCATTTAAGAGTTGGACTTGATGATCTTTGTGGGTCCTTTCCACCCCAGGGTATCTGTGAAATCTCTTAATGGGACTGTGATTTGTGATGGCAAGAAATGAGACTGGATGACAAATGTCAGACAAAGGTTCTTGGGGGATTTTTAGTAGTCCTAAAAATGAGAGGCAGGTTCACAAGTGCCCTCAGACACAAACATGTTATAGTTCACACTGCAAAACTCTGGTTAGATGAGAAAAGGATTCAAAGTTGTACTGAAAAATCGCCACAACCTGCCAGTTTTGAGAATTACAGGATGGTAATAGAGATAGAAATTATTTCAAATGTGATTATTGTTTGACTTTTAAATATATCTTCCAGTATCTGAATTCATGGGCAGTTCTTAAAAGGTGTTTGGAAGATATTTGAATTTCTGTGATGGAAGCCATGGCCCTGAGCATTTTGGAAGGCTGGCATTTAGAAGCAAATATACAGGTTCAGAAAAGCGGATGGGCATTTTTTAATAATCCTGGCTGACTGGCCGAGCAAGAAGCTAAGGAGAGTTAAGTTGTGTCTCTGTGCTTGCTGGAGAGGGCTGTGTACAAAGCTAAGTATCGTAAAAGAGGAAATCTGAAAGTGAAGCTCTGCTGGTGTAGGGTGAACAAAGGAAATATGGATAAGATTTGGATCCTATCTGAATGCAGCCAAAATCCCAGGATCCAGGTGGCTGTTTCTTAAGACCCCACTTAGACAACGATGTATCTTCCCTCTCTGTGTTGTTGTGTTTGCCCTTCTGTGCTCTCATTTTATGTTGTGCTGCTCTGCTTGGACAGAGCTGAGCTTCTTCACGATGTGTCATTGCCAGCAGAGAGGAATTAGCAATGATTTAAGTGAACTTTAAGTAGTCTAATTATTAAATTGCCTCTTGGTTGTGTGAGTGACAGCTGACTTTCAAGAGTCTGGTGCTATTCTTTATACCAGCAGAAGTTTCTCTTAGATTTATTGGTATTTGGGAAACATGGAAAAACAATAATTCATCTGTTGTAAAATAGTGAACAGCTGCATATATATATTTAAATTTGTAACATTAATCATTAGCTAAAATAGATAAGTACAAGAGCTACATCCTAAATTCCTTTCACACAAATATTTGAATGATTTAAGAGTATCTATAACTATCCCTATTCCTGCACATGTACCTAGAGAGTTGTGTCTCTGTCTGGATGTACTCACACGCTCTTAATCATGCAACATTCACAGAAGTACTTAATCTGAAGGACAGAGGCATTGCTGCTGTTGAGTCATCCTGAGAAAATACATTTATAGGATCTGTGATGAAATCGTGAAGTCAATGGTTTTCTGAATTACCTAAATATAGTTAAGTAATAATGGAGAGATGGGAGACTTACGTTTCAGTTTTTGACATAAAAATAGTCCAAAAACCCCAAGCCTGTTGTTGGACTTTTCCAGAAACAAAGGGTCATTGTTGAAGTATTCTTTGTCCCTTGTTTTCTCCTAGCTAATATGAAATTAGTAATGAATTTACAGAAATTTTCTCTGTGCAGTGTGTTTCTGGGTACTATTAATTTTTATAAACTTTTAATTTTGGTGTAGTGGAAATAGAGTGCAGCCCTCAAAGGAGATGATTCTTTAAAATTAAATGTTGGACATACTGCTCCTAAATTGAAAAAAAAAAGAAAAATAAAAAAAAAGGAAAAGAAAAGAATAGGTAAAATTGTCCTGCTGAGGATGAAGGGCAAGAAGCACAGGTTCTCTGAAAATGTAGGTGTTAGGACCTGTGGGGGGGAAAAAAAATCAAAAAAATTTTAATAATAAATTTCTCACAGTGGTGAACACAGAAATCACCAAATCCTTGAAGCAAGACTTGAGGGAACAGGTTTCAGAAGAGACAGGTTAGAGGAATGCACTAAGACTGAATCAAAGCCTATTGAATCAAAGAGAAATGAAATCATATTTGTAATTTGGAGTGTGGAACCTCATCAGATATAAATTGGTTCTTTGTAAAACTGAGAGCCTGGTATGCAGAGATATAACACCAAGAATCACCTCAGACCTCCAAAATATAGGTGAATTATTACATGATGAAGTTCATAGTTTAATCCAAACCATAACTATCTTCAGGAATGCCTGTAAACAGACCCAGGCGAGATTGTGCTCACGAGTGTAAATCCTCCTCAGCTCTGTTGATGCCAGCAGCACTCCCGAGCCTTGGAGCCGTGGGAGACAGGAGGGATTTCAGCCAATACCTGAGCAAATAAGCAGAGAGGTCATGGCAGTCATCTCCTACCTATACTAAATTTATAAAGTTCAAAAATAGTCAGAAATTTATGTCAAAGGCATAATTTTCCTGAAGCAAGACTTGGGACATTCCAGGTATACAGGTACAGCTACTACCTGAGAAGACTGATAAATCACCCACCTCAAAACCCAAATACACTGTCCAAACAGAATAAACAGTGCCATATATCTTACTATGTGCAGCAAGTTAAGGACCTCTTAAAAATTATATTTTTATGAAGCTCCATGAAGGTAAAGAAGGGGAAAAGTAATAGAGAGAGGTGCAATTAAATTAAAAGTCTAGAATTATAGAATTCCTCGTCAAATCTTCTTCTGGCTCTAATGAATCATTCAATTCCTTTTCATTCGTCTTTTCTAGTTCTCTCCTCCAGGCATTTAAAATTGCTTTGCATCGTCATAGTCATAAAAAAAGAAATTTATGCCCCTCAGAAAGGATATGCAGCTTTGTAGGAAGTAATATAGACATGTCCAATTTAAGCTCAGTATAGTCCACCTTCAAAGAAATAAGTCTTTTCCAGGAAGCATGAGTGGCTTTAGCAATATCTGGGTGAGCAGTTACATTCTCAGACAGAGCCTCTTTCCCTGCTGCCTGGTTTAAAATTCATTTTCCCACCTCACATGAGAGGGAATACCTGACAGAGGTGCAAGAGCGAATACTTGAGGTGCTTTTCTTCGGTGCCAGGAGTGCTCAGAAAGACAAGGTAGTGCCAGCACTCAAATAGGAGGTGAATGTCACATTTAGCCTCTAGTGAAGCTTCGACTGAGGGTGCCTGGAGATGGCTCCTCCAGAAAGGCTCTTGATCCCAGAGGTGCTGTGGCTGCAGCCACAGGAGGGGAAAAGAGCAGCAGCCTTGCACTGTCTGCTGAAAAACAACTGCAATTACCAAGCCAGCAAACTGACAAACACCTCAGCTCTTCCCACCTGATCTCCCTGGGATATGTGCCCTGGAGACACGATTCCCCTGAGCGCCAGCTGGAGTTGGCGCACACCCAGGGGCACCCAAAGCCCTGGGGAAATGATTCCCTTGAGTGCCAGCTGGAGCTGGGGCACACCCAGGGGCACCCACAGGCCTGGGGACATGAGTGCCAGCTGGAGTTGGGGCACACCCAGGGGCACCCACAGCACCTGACTGAGCTGGCTGGGCTGAGTCACCTGGGAGAAATGCCTGTCATTTCCCACTGCCTCCCACTGGTGTCTAAGATGAATGGAGGTGAATTTGGCCTCAACTGTCAGCACATATTTTAGGAATACTTTTACTGAGTACAAAGACAGCCATTCCTTTCATGCAAAAGATTTTTCTTCCCAGAACTCTCAGAGCTCTTTGGATACAGGAAAATAAGGACCCTGAATTGAAAGTCCCTGGTTCCAAAAGTGTCAATTTTTAGGTGACCAGTTTGCAAGCACATCTGAAATGTCTGTGGTCATAGCTGGACTAGTAACTAAGTTCAAAGCATAACTTCAGGTCCAAATGTTGTGCTCTAATCTGCACCACTGGTGCTTCTTCCAACGGGTTATTGTTCTGTTCTAAGAAAGCAGCAGGGAGAGTTATACAAGTTAACTCTGTCTGTATTTCCAGCTACATCATTCTGAGTGCTTTAGAGTCTGATAGAATAGTCATCCCATAAGCAGTAATGTGATTGGGTTAATTTTCCCCCAGCATCTGATTTTTTTGAAGAATTGGGGGTTGTTGCAGGTCGTCCTGTATCCCCACAGGTGCTGAGTCTGTGTCCAGTTGGCAAACTGCCTTCACAGGTTTTAACTAAGGCTTGGTTTCCATCAGTGGCACTTTGGCAGACTACACAGAGTGGTCTGTATTTTTTGCTGCTACTGGTTTTTACCTCCCACTTCTGCTTACCTCCCCCACCTGTGCTTCTCAGCAGTTCCCATTAGTTAACTTTGTCCAACGTGTCTTCCTGGAGAGGAAAAAGTTACCTGTTTCACATGCTGCAGAAAACAAGATATCCCTAAGCAGGGAAGGAAGGATAGAGCACTGCCTTGATGAGCACAGACCGGTATGCACAAGTAGGACACAATAATGTGCTGGACTGCTTTTAATTTCCCAAACTTGATTTGATCACCAGCCAGCCTGTAAATAATGCAGAAAATCGTGCAGAGTCCAAAAACCTGTTGCTTTGGGTTTGTTTGACTCTTTGGCAGAGTTGTAGCCTAATTCAGATCTGATCATCTAATTAAAATACACTCAGTCATATACACATGAAAAAAGCCCAATCTCACATCCATTTGAATGCCTCAAGAAGCCCAGTAAATACCATTTTAATGAAAGATTTATTTGGTTTTCAGGAAGGGGGAAAAGCTGATTTTTCAAGAACATGAAATAATAGTTACTCTTTATACAAAAGTATATTTAATCTTTAACATTTATTGTCACTTGAGCAGGTTGCTAATGACTGCTCATTTCTTCATAAAAAATGAGCCCACCACATCTTACAGAATCTGTATTTAAAAAGGCATTGATAAATTGAAGGAAGTGCAAGGAAGAGAATTAAAAATGATTAAGTGCTGCGAGTATTGACTTATGACTGAAGATCAAAATAATTGAATATGTGTGGGCTTGCTAAACATTTCTTACAACTTTGTTCTCAAAAAGGTAGGTGTTTGATTCTTTTTAGTTCAATTTTGAAAATTGAGAAAAATTCTCTGATTGTAAAGTGGATACACTTTTCAACTTTTGCAGTGGGGTGGGACATCAGAATCAGTTTATTAGGAATGGCCATTAAAATGTTAGCGATTATTAGAAGGAAATGGAGAGAGCAAAAGCAAAACCCATCATATTGTTGCTTTTCAGACACAGTTTGCTCACATGTTGAGTGTCTTACCCAGTTCTCGTTACCAATGCTAGACACAGGATGTAATAAAATGAGGAAGACCCGGAGAAGCATGACCAGGATGTTCAGAAGTGAATGGCAGGCTTTACACAAGGGCAAATGAAACAGGTTAGTCTTCTCTCCTTCGTAAAGAACAGAGAGAGAGTAGAATGTGGAAGTTTGTAAGCCATGAATTGCACAGAACAACAGAATGGGTTGTCCCTTGAAGTTATCAGAGAGTAGCTTCAAAACAAGCAAAAGGACATACTTTTTCTCACAGTGTGTAATTTAATTGTGGAACTTGTAGCCACAGGGGAGCTGTGGAAGCAAAAAGTATAAATGAGTTCAAAACAGCACTAGATAAATTAATTTAAGAATTGGCTTAGTGTTTTTTTCATAGTAATTAAATTCAGTGGTTTAGGTGTGACCTCAGGCTGAGGAAGTCCCTTGACTGCTGATTTCTGGATCCTGGGCTGATGGGGAAAGATCACTCTAACAGTGCCCTTAAACATTGTAAGGGGCTGCCAGTGGCCGTAGTTGCAGACTGTGTGGCATGTTAAATAGCTCTGATGCCACCCGATACAACTTGGTCTTCTGTGGAACAAAGACCTGAACTCCTTTCCCCTGACTCGACCCACATGTGGTTTGTTCCTTCCATGAATACCCTGAGGCTCCCAGATTCAGTGTCACACCTCAGAGAGGGAATTTTGTACCAGCAATAGTGAGATAAATATGTGCCTTTGCACGTTATGTCTTCGTTGGATTACTAAAATACAGCTGGGTGTTTTTTCTTCCTATTATTAAGATTTACTACAACATTCAGGGATCCCACTCAAGAACAACAACATTGTGAAAACATTTAGTGAGAGAGTTCCCTTGCCCTGGCAAAGTAATTGCAAAAATATTTAAGTGCAATGTTTTGAGGACCACATGTTTTTCAAGTGTTTGGGGGGGGGGGGGGGTGTTTGTCTTCTTATAAATTAAAAATGAAAAATATTTT
>JAWWEV010000083.1:49583914-49595397 GCA_035583235.1 Hafferia zeledoni
CCCCCCCCCCCCCCCGCCCCGCCCCCCCCCCCCGGGGTCTCTTCTTCTAAATTCAATAGGAAAAATAGTTTGTTTCTGGTTCTGAAATGGTGGTATTTCTCCCAAAGTGTAAATGGTTTGAAAATGGTTCCATCTGTCTGTAAGAAAATAGAGATTAAGGAGTTTTTCCATGTCTTGTAGTGTCAGTGAATGGTAAAACCTTTCTGTAGGGAAGTCACTGTGGGACTTTCCTTTCCTTAATTTTCTTCCTTCATGATTCAGCTGATGGGACCTGGCACAAAACACCAGATGGACAAGAAGGCTTCCCTTATTGTGTTGGGCCTTAATAAGTCATGGGATTTTTCATTTTTCAAACATTGCCTCGAATTCCTGTTCTTTATGTGTATTTTTTTTATACAATCATCTGAATCATAAATCAAAGAGCTGAAGAAAACAGACACAGTGGCACCCATTAGAAATGTGAGGCAGACTATTGTTCTTTCCTTGTAATACTCTAAATCCACACCTCTTTTTGTTGTTTCTTGTCATCTTTCACTGTGTACATCTAGTTTAGTCTGTAAGCACCTCAGGGCAGGGTCTTGTCCTTCTAGTTCTCTGTAAAGCATCAGGTCCACCTGTGGCGATATACTAATACTGATGATAAAAATAATAGTAATGATAATAGTAATGTTAAGCCATATCACTCAAACGGGAAAGATGTCAAAATGGATCTAAGGAAGGATTTTTTGATTAATAAACTACATCTCTTGTTTGCATTCATAATAACTTTGTGGAAAATAAGATGCATACCTGAATAAACAGAAATATTTTATTGAGGTTTGGGTTTGCTTGTTTTGGGTATCTATTTTTTTATTTCTTTGGATTTTAAGACATAATAATTTATGTCTTTCAAAAAACTTCAGAGCCTGAGGCTTCTTGCTGGAGAACTAAATTGTCCTATTTATCCCTCCAGATGGCATCATGGATAAAAAAATAGAAAGCCAATACCATAAACAACTAAAGCATGGGAACTAATTTTTTCCAAACTGGCACTTTTTTGGTGGAAATCTTTTGTACTTTGATAGGAACTAAAAGCTTATTGGGAACTGTTAAATTGATGCAAACTGCTTTGACTGCCTTAAAACTGATGAGTTGTACATGCAGCCAGAAAAAGGGGGTTTGTATCACTATTTATAGCACCACCGGGAGCTTGACAAAAACAGTTGCACATGTCTGATGGAAAGAGGTTGAAAAAAGGTTAGAGGGCTGAAAAGTTTACTTATATCTGGAAACTTAAGAAGTCTGATGGTCTCTAGCTGTAAAAAGAGAAAGTTAATCCCAGCCTACAAGTGCCTAAATGAGGGAAGCTTCTGTGCTTACAGTAAATCAACCTAACAGACAGAACTATTTGGATGACAGGTAGCTGTGGTGAAAAGATGCATTTTGATGAAGATGCATTTTGATAAAGGCCATGGTAATTAACCATCAACTAATCAGGGCTGTGGTAAACTCTGTTCTTGAACTCCTTGAAAAAATACTCTGGTACCTAAAGGGTCATCTCGTGCATCTGGAAGTTGGGCTGGTCACGAGTAACAAAATGCCTGTCGTGTACATAGGGGTAGTGCCTGTGTGCTCAGAAGGGTTATTTAAGGTCTTTAAATTAAAGATATGCCAAAATCTTGGCTGGATCAATCCTAAGGGCTGTATGTCTCCTCCTCCCTGCCCCAGTTATCTTTTGTGAGTGTTTTGTAAGTTGAAGCCCCACCTCACACAGTACAAGTTTGATTAGCTTCTTCAATGCTCCCTCTTGTCTCCAGCAGAGCTGAATGTCTCTTGTTATTTATTTTATGCATTAAATGCTTACAGTGTGCTTGGGGCTGTACAAGACATAAATATAAAGAGAGTCCATGCCCTGTAGGACTTAACTGCGTGGAAGGCAGAGAGGAGTAATAGCTTGGGTGTTGGTGCTGGTTGTTGTTCAGAAATAATGCATTATTGTTTCAGGAAGAGGTTGATGCTTGAGCCCAGGAGCACAGGGCTGGGGACTGGGCTGGAATGAAGAGGGAACTGAGGGTTGGAAAGCAACTGGCATGTTGGGGACAGAATGTAGGAAGTAACTGAGCAGAAGTCAGAGGATGAAAGGGCCATAAAGTGCCACAGAGTGAAAAAATTAAGTTGTGAATTGCTAAGAAGGACACAGTTATACAGATGCTGGAAGTGAAAAAGATGTTTCTTAAAGCTGAAACAAGCATGGGGAAATGATAAATTACTAAATTCAGCAAAGAGGAGAAGACAAGAGCAAGCCTCTCCTGTTAGCAGATTAACAATCTTTAGAGATTTTTGTGGAGGAAGTTGTACCAAAAGATCTTAAATTGCCTGTATATGAACCTCACAAGAGGTAGTTGGAGGAGAGATAGCCATCAAATATTCATATTTATGATTTCCTTCATACCTGGAAACTCTGTTGTTTAACTTGATTCCAAGTCCTTCCTCTCTTCAGGATAATCATGTTTGTACTATAGTAAATCTTTTGCCTTCATTTATGAATGACCATAATAAACACCACCATCAATTTATTTGGTGGTCATTTAAGCATTGGAAGTATTTCATACCGCAGGTCACTCTGATGTCCCATATAATCTGAATCAGTAGCACTCTGATTGTTAATTCTTTCATCTCAGCCTCAGGATTACACGAAGGCTCTGAGTTCAAATTATGTTTAACAGCTTTTGACATTCTGGATGTAGAAGTCATGAATAGCTGTAAATTGTTTTCTGGATGATTTGTGTGTCTGTACTTTGAGTAGAGAAGAGGAAATCTTTAATGTCATAAAATAGCCCAGGTGTGCAGAAAGCCAATGACAGGTGTAACAACCTTGCTACAAATTCCACATGCAGAGTAAAACAACCAAAGAAACACCAAAGAAAGGGAGCTGAAAACCAGTTCTGCTTCTTAAAGTAACGGCATTATTCATAGGAAAGTAGTTTGCAGTATTTGTAACTGTTCAGAAGATACAAACTTATTTCTTCTTGTCCTAATTCCAATACACTGTTCAAACACCGATTTGTTTTATATATTTCATTATGCAGTAGAAGGAGAAACTGATCCCTCACATAAAGTGCTCAGTGCTTCAAGACTCATGTAACTTGTTTAATCATGATAGTTATTTGATCCCATTACTGAGCAATCACTTTATCAAACTCTGATGATCCCCCAGAAGCAGCTTTGGGCAGGATTGTTGAGAACAATACGGATTGATGAAGACAGAACTGTTGGATATTGCTCACTGAGCTCTCTGGCTTGCGGGCAGTAAATGCCACTGCTCCTCACATTTGGAACAGAAAAGATATATTCAGTTCAGTATAACACTGTGTTACAGCTCCTGAAAAGGGAAACACTCTTGCACTCCATAACTCCTCTTGTTCTCCTCGGAAATAAAAAGTAAAGATATTCTGCACTTATTTCGGGGATGTGATGGTCTCTTTGTAGTTATAACTGGAACTTGCATTGCATCACAAACCTGTCACGCTGGGAAAAGCAGTACATTTTCTATTAGGAATCAGTGACTTTCATTCTCATGCAAAAAATATCATCCTATTTCACATGAACATCAGCCCTGTGAGTGAGTTTGAATATAGACTAACATGTTCAGCACAAGTGTAGGTACAGAAATAGAGTAGGAGTGGGATACAGGAAGATTCAGTGTCAAAAGATTCCCATAGGAGAAATGCAGATTAATTCACTGAAGTTAGCAGCTTATCTGTGCTCTTCAAGTGCCCTAAGGATGACAAGCAGGGATTTCACTGAGCTATCAATGTGCTTGATGCTGCCAGACCAGACATTCAGAGCTCTCAGAATTTAGGAGCAAACTTCCAGTCTGGACACACTTGGGTAACACTAGAGGTGCTGCTCTTCTATGCGGAGAAGTAGATTTTTGATCCTTAACATGGATGTTTGCAGCTGAAATACTTCCATTAAGAGTCCTTTGGGAGAAGCATCTGTGCACTAACTGAAAATAGTAAGACATAGTTTACCAATGGCCTGAAAGGTTTTGAAATGCATCAGTTTTGGACTGCTCTTTGGTGCAGCCTGGCCGTAAATGTTTGTGACCCTTGGAGCTGATCAATGGCCAGGAGAGAGCCCTTGGAGTGCTTCATAAACAGGAGGTGTCGGTGCTCCCCCAGTGGTCCTGCTGCAAGAGGGGCTAAGGTCCATGTGCCATCTGCTGATCTTGGAAGCCCCTTCGTCATGGAGGCTTGGGGTTTGTGGCAGTGTTGCGGCCCAGGCCCTGGGTGGGCCTGGAAGATTCTGGACCTTACCTGCAAAACAACCACCCATTGGTACCACCCCTGGTAAGGGGTCTCGGACTTTACCTTATTTGGACAAAAAGCAGCCCTGAGCCAATAAGGGTCAGAGTGCTGGCCCCTAGGCGGGGTCAGATCAGAGGTCATATATGTTGTTGTAATTTGAATAAACTTGGAGTTTGCCTGATGCATCGTGTCGGTGTGTGCGACTTCCCTAGCACCGGTCTGCAACACAGCAGCTTGGATCCTGCCCTGATGCCATGGTGTGACTCACTGCGGGCGCCAGCCTGGCATTGCTCCCAGGACAGAAGAACTGAGGACAGGGAACAAGTGCAGGGGAACTGCAGCCATCAGCTGGCTGCCTAATGAAAATAGGGGCCGTTAAAACAGTCTCTCTTTTTGGAATGCAAATTGGTTTTGATATTCAAAGTATTCTTGCACTCTTAAAGTAATTGCACAGCAATGGAAGAGAAGCCTGCTCGTGGCAGCGAGGTCCCAAACAGAGGGGAGGCAAATCATGTGATTTCGTATTGCCAGTAGTGCACAGTGAGTAATCACAACAAATTCAGCAAAAGCAGAGGAAATTATCATTAAGCAGCTGTTCAGACACTTGTTTGACCTTTGAGGAATTTTTGTTTCATGTCAGTAGGTGGAAAAGCTTGATGGTGATGAAGTCCTTGGTATGAGTGTTTCCTCTTTCATGGTGTGTCACAGACACACTGCACAGCACTGAACCAGCCACAGCCCCATCCTGTGCACCAATTTCCCTGTTGTCAGCTCCTGCTTGTTAACAGAATCAGCTTATTAATTAACCAGCCCTGTGATGCTGAGATGATAAGGTGGCATATCACACAAACCCAAAAAAGGTAAATACAGAAAGCACAAGCGACCTCATATTTTGCAGCTTCTTGCTTGTGTCTTGCTTGTAGCTTCTTTCATGTCTTGGAGAATCAAACAGCTTTGTTGAGGGGGTTTTTTGTGTATTATAAGCTGCAGTGACTAACATATACTTAACAAAATTACACACTGCATTTGTTGTGAGCAGCACTACAGTTCCTTTTCACTCCAGACAAGAAGAACACCATCACCAAGAAAATCACTGACCTCCATTTCCACCTCCCTTTTATTTGGCAGCAAGCAGTCAAGTTCGTCGTTGGCTTCCTCGACTATTGTTCAGCTCATGCAGTATGAGATCACATTAAAAAAGATTGTTGCAATTTGTCTCATCTTGTGGTGAAAGCACCTGCTGTCCCTATGCACTCAAGCCATACTTTGAGTGATTGAGTGGACCTAAGGAATGCTGAGTAAATGTGTTGCAGCAATTAGGGCTTGAGAGGAAAAAAAAAAGGTGTATCCAGTATTTGCCATTCCTTTATCATTTGTGTATAAATGGTATACCTGATCTTTCCCCTGTTCTCACAATATTTAGCAGATAAAACAGCCTGGAACATTTTACCATACTGAGAGCTGCTTTCTGAACTGCTTTACCTGCTGCCTGAAAAACAAAAGAGAATCTAGTCCTGTAAATATTAAGACTGTAATTTTTAAAGTAAACTCCTAAAACTTGTTTTTCTTTGTATTTTGTGCACAACAGAGAGATGTCTGAAACATATTACTCTAAAAAAGGGTGCTGCAAGATAGGAATCTCTTCTCTGTGTCATACAGTGGTTTGATTTTGCATTTAAATAACATCTTTCACCCAAGATCTTGCAAGTTTTTAAAGCTATTAATTTAGCCTCACAACAGACCTGTAAAGAGGTTACAAATGAATAGTAAACAACAGTAGATGTAATAGCAGATAACTTAGTAATAGGTTTATCTTTCTTCTTCACGGAGACCAACACAAAGCCCTGTTTTATTTTCTGTATGAATATTAGTTTGTGATGCTTGTGGTTTTTGAATGGCAAACTAAGAGACCCTGGGTTTCATTTTCAGAGAAAGTGAACTTCTGAAATAGTTCTTCATTTCAGCTAAAATTCTGAGTGCTTAGAAAGAAAATCAAGTGTGTGTAGTCTCAAATTAGTTTCCCATAAACAGGGACTGTGTGGTCAATGAGCTACTTCAGAAAACATTACCTGGGGTATTTTGTCTCGTGTTAACACAGTTTGTGTCTGGCCACACAGATATGGAGAGACTCAAGCTCTTCTGTCTTTGCTTTCAGATGACCAGGTATGAGACAGCCCAAATGTGGAAGCAGAATGCATAAAGTTAATGGCCCGCAGAGGATTGGCTGAATTTCCGGTCTTCTGATGGAAATATAATAAATGGCACTTTTCCCTCTTATATGGCTACAAAGGTGACTCCAAGCTGTACATTTTTGACCAGAACCTATATTTAGACTTTCTGTTTTAAATGCTGTTAGTGTAACTACCTGTTGGTATGCAGAAAACAGACATGAAAGTCAAGCTGTTTAGGCAGCAGTAACACCAGTAACTCATGCTTAAATTGCTGAACAGCAACAGGAGAATACAGTCCATGTCTTGGTGCTCCAGTGCCTTGGGAAGAGCTTTTTGCAGATATGTTGCTCTGTGACAATGGGAAGCACGGCCAGTGAGCTTGGCTGCATTGGGGTTGTAATGGTGGAGAACACTGCTCTTTACAGTCACCCCTGCTTACTCTACATTGAACTCAACAGGACTAACCCACCTGGTTGGTCAAGGAATGCCAATTGAAGTAATATTTTTTGGATTTCAGTAAAGCTTTTCATCCTGTCTCTCTCAGGATCCCTCTGGACAAACTGCCCAGCCCACAGCTGGATAAACACACCATGTCTAGGGTGAGCAATTGGCTCACGGGTCGGACACAGAGGGTGGCAGTGACTGGGGTGACAGCAGACAGGTGACCTGTAACCAGTGGGTTCCACAGGGCTCCATCCCTGGCCCTGTGCTCTTCAACAGCTTCGTCAGGGACTTGGATGCAGGACCGGAAGGGACACTGAGCAAGTTTGCAGATGACACACAACTGGGAGGAGCTGTTGAGTCCCTCGAGGGCAGGGAGGCCCTGCAGAGAGACCTGGACAGATCAGAGGGCTGGGAATCACCAACCATGGGAAGTTCAACAAGGGGAAGTGCTGGATTCTGCCCCTGGGATGGGGCAACCCTGGATGTACAGACAGACTGGGAATGAGAGGCTGAAAAGCAGTGCTGGGAAAGGGCCCTGGGGGTCCTGGTCATGGCCAGTTGGGCACGAGTCAGCAGTGCCCTGGAGCCAGGAGGGACATCCCTGTCCTGGGGGGCATCAGGCCCAGCATGGCCGGCCGGGCCAGGAAGGGGATTGTCCCGCTCTGCTCTGCACTTGGGCGGCCTCACCTGCGATGGGAGGGCAGTCTGGGGGGACACAATGGAAGGAGGAGATTGAGCTGTTAGAGAGTGTCCAAAGGAGGGCAGTGAAGATGGGGAAGGGCCTGGAGGGGCAGCGAGTGAGGACACTGAGGGCACTTGGTGTGTTCAGCTGGAGAAGGGGAGACTGAGGGGGAGACCTCATTGCAGGTCCAACTTCCTCGGGAGGGGCAGAGGAGGGGCAGGCACTGATCTCTGCTCTGTGGGGCCAGGGACAGCACCCAGGGAATGCGCTGGAGCTGGTCAGGGCACAGTCAGGTTGGATCTCAGGAGAAGGTTCTTCCCCCAGAGGGTGGTGGGCACTGACCAGGCTCCCCAGGGCAGTGGGCACAGCCCCAAGGCTGCCAGAGCTCAAGAAGAGTTTGGATGATGCTCTGGGGCATGGGGTGTGACTCCTGGGGATGAGCCTGTGCCAGGGCAGGAGTTGGACTCGATGATCCTTGTGGGTCCGTTCCAACTCAGCATAATCCGTGATTCTGTGATTTGTTGACTGGGTTGAGGATCAACTCCTAATACCTAACAAATATGTATGTTATTGCATAGTGAAATCTACTTCAGATTCATTTCCACGGTACCAGCAGTCAGCAGGACCAAAAACTATTTTAAAAGTGCCAGGAGTAGGTTGGTGATTAATGAGGAATTTATTTTATTTTGCAGTGTCTCTTATTTAACTGAATGCCTCTGGAGACATGCCTTAAACAGCAAGGCACTATCCTAGACTAGTATGGTAGATTTTCATCTCACGTTGACTACATTAATGTAAGCTTCTATAAACAGACATCAATTACAACCAGTTTAATGGGTTTTAAAATGTAATCCAGCAGTGCTGCTTAACTAAATGAATCCTGAGAACTGATCTCCAGTGAATTAATGGAGCAGTGTGTGGAGAGCTCACTATGAATCTGAGTTAATGACTGAAGAAGATCAAATTAATTACAACTGTCTCTGAGGACCTGCGGGGAAGATGTCCCTCACATCAGCTGAGGTTTGGTTAACTCTTCAGGTACCAAAGAGAGATCTTCTACAAGTTATTTTTTAAGTAATTGCTACTAAGACAGTGGAGTACCTCAGCCTGGTATTTCTGAGGTGGCATGTGACCACTGTAAGAAGTGACAGTCCTAAATTTTACTGCAAATCGCACATTTGGTTTGGGTTCTCTGTTTAATTGAGGAATTTATATCAAATATTAATGCCAATATTATACTAGGATTATACCAAAGTCACTGCATGGCATTTTCTCTGAACGCCACTACACAAACCATTGGAATGATAGGCTTCCATTTTGAACAAACACACAAGACTAAGCCACTGAGTTCCCTCTCAGTTTTTGCATTATTATTTATTGTTATTATCATCATCATCATTATTATTAGGATGATTTTGATTGATCTCATAATGTCAAAGAAGGTGTGATTACTGAATTAATTAATTAGCAAAATAAGAAGATACAACTGCTGGTTTAAAGCAAGACTGTGCTAATGCACTCATGAGGACAGGAAGGCCCACTTGTCTATGGCAAATGAACTGATCCTGTTCAGAGAAAGTAGATATCCAGGTTACCAAAAATCCAGGCCATAAGTGGTAGCAATTGACCATCTCAGAACAAATTTATATGGGCACTGATCTAAAATTTCATCTTTTCAGAGACCAACTTCTTCTTGAACTTTCACTTTTTATCCCTTGCCCCCACCCAGTCCAGCAAACTCTTAATTTTGTAGAACTGTAAGGTCAGCATTCTGCGTGAGGGGCAGACCAACCCAAAGTGTCACCAGAGCTGACCAGGACATCCTTTAGAATCACAGAATCCCGGAACTGGTAATGTTGGATGGGATCATAGTGGGTCATCTGGTCCAAGCTTCCCACTCAGCCAGGAACAGGATTGTCTCCTGGTGGTTCCTGAGTATCTCCAGCCAGGAAGACTCCACAGCCTCTCTGGTCAATCTGTTACAGGGCATTGTCCCCTTGCACAGTAAAGAAGTTCTTCTTCATGTTCAGGTGTAACTTCCTGTGCGTCAGTTTCTGCCCTTTGTCTCTTGTCCTATTGCCTGGCACTGCTGAGAACAGCCAGGTCGGTCCTCTGGACACCCTCCCTTCTGATACTTACAGACATTTATAGGTCCCCTCTCTGTTGTCTCTTCTCAAATCAGAATAAGCCCAACTCTCTCAGCCTATCCTCATAAGAGAGATGCTCCAGTCCCCTAATCATCTTTCTTGCCCTCTTCTGAATCCAGCCTCGTGGCAAACTTCTCTTAGGTCTCTCTGCAGAGGGTGGGTAGGTCTGTGCAGCTGGAAAAAAACCCTTTTTTCCACCAGAAATACAGACATATTTGCACCAGGAAGCACAAAGACGTGTGTCCAGCCTATGAACCACATTAGCTGACTGTGATGGCAACTGGCTGCTGCAGATTTAAATTCATTCCCTCTCCATGCTTTTGAATTACTCAAAGCTTTAAAGAGTACACTTTTATATTCAACGAGTGTTCAGTTCTAGGTTTTTTCCCTCACAAAACTGCAACAATAAAATCCTGCAATGCATTCACCTTTACAGTACATTAGGAGGGTAATGGGGGTGCTGTCAAGCAGGACAGCAAGGAGGGCTAAAGAACAGATAATTATTAGGGGCCTACAGTGAAGAAGGTACCTTAGCCAAGAAGGGAAGGTGCTAAACTGCTCCTACACTGGTAGGCAGCATTTATAGCAGGAATAAGCCATACAAGCAGCCCTTTCTGCCTCATCCAATAACTGAAGCTCCAAAAGGAGTTCAGAGAAAAATAAGCAGTGCCAGGTTTGAGCAGTTTTCAAAGCACTGTATAAGCATGGCAAATTAGGTAGATGAAAACATGATGGTTACTCTGAAATCAATGGAAAAACCTCCTTCCTATGAAGTGAATACAGTGATTCAGCAAAGAGAACTGAAAAATAGCCTCAACACCCTGATTTTCACAGGCTGACATCAGGAGTCTTCCCTCTCTACTCGAGTTCCTCCACAAAATCTATATCGCAAATAGAAAATCCCTAATGTTAGATTTTGGAGATATTTGGTTTTCCACCCTAAAGTGTTGCTTGTATTGCATTTTGTCACTGTGTACTTACAGCTTATACTTTCTTATCCAGAAAATAGACTTTACTCTCTGGTTTGCTTCATAATTTCATGTGTTTAGAACTATAGAGCCATTTTTGTCCATAATATTATCTTTTTTATCCAGCAGACTCTGGGGTTAAGCTGCCAGATTTCTTCCAGAAAATGAAAAATCATGAACTTGAATTTGGAAAAAATGGAAAAAACCACTGTTTTCCAGAGGGTTTTGGAGGGGTTTCTTGGTTGAGGTTTTTTTGGTTGGTTTGTTTGGTTTTTTTGTTTTGGGGTTTTTGGTGTGTATGGTTTTGAGTTTTGGGGGTTTTTTTGGTTTGGTTTGGGTTTTTTGTTGTTGTTGTTGTTTGGGTTTGGTTGGGTTTTTGGGGGGTTTTTTTGCAATGGCCTTCATTACTTACAAGCTGCTTTATTTCTTGTTTGTATATACATAGAATTCAATTCTTATGCTTACCTCATGGAATCTTTCCATGAAATCAAAAGACCTTGCTCACTATTTGCTTGGATTTTGTTTCAAATTAAATCTCTTGCCCTATGTCTCTGCGTTTTCAAAAACTTCTTCAAAACTCCTTTTATTTGGCCACTGGAACTCGGTACATCACTGCAGTACGTGTCCCATCAGTGGCCTCAACACGGCCATAGCATGTCTCTCCTCTTGCGTGTGGTGTTCCTGCTTCCAGCAGTTCTTTGGGAGCTCTGCAAGATTCATAATGCAGCAAAATAAGCAGCTTTAGCCTGCAAGAGGCAGTTCTCCTTTTGGAGATACATCCT
>JAWWEV010000083.1:49596098-49608425 GCA_035583235.1 Hafferia zeledoni
TCTCTTTGTTAACTACTGGCATGGACAGTTAATGGCAGGGGAGAGAATTTACATAATAATTCCAAACTACAACAATCCTCTTACCTTGTCCATTGCTGTATCTTTGCACATTTTGTGCTGTGTTAAAATGGATTTAAACCCAGCTTAGTGGGTGATTCTGAGGACTGCCCAGTTCCTGCGATATTTGCCATTTTGCTGTCATGATTATATGTTTTCTTGTTGGCTAATTATGAGAGAAGATGAGAACCCTTTGGGGCACTGCAGTGGTCGTGTTCTCCCGTGTCTGCCTCTCATCCATTCAGAGACTGCTGAAATCACCCCTTGCAGAGGATTATTCCCAAGTGTCAAGCTGTCAGTTAGCTGGTTCTTAATCCATTTGACATGTACTATATTGTTATGGTGTATGCCTGATTTTCCAAAAAGGAAGGCTGAGGAGTTCATGTCATCACAATTTCTTTGTACAACACACTTGTAGCTCTCCTGAAGGCTGTAGTCAGGCCTGTCCATCCGAGCCTGTTTTTCATAAAGCCACATTGATTGGTGCTGTTTGTTTTCCTGTTTCTTAATTAAGAGAAGCCAATACCATCTTTGGCATTACTTTTCTTGGGATTGAACTCTGTTTAGCGTCTTATTTACAGAACGATTCTGTCTTTTCTGCTTAATTTTAAGAATTTTAACTACATTTATCTAATAATGGATCTGGCACATTACTGGATTTTTCCTTACTCCTAGCATACTTTTAAAATAATGACATTGTTACTGCTTTCGGGCCTGTCATAGATGTTCCTGGATATATTTTCATTTATGACATTAATTCCTTACAAAATAAACATTTAACTTTATATCAATTATTTTCTTTCATTTTTTCTTAATTGATAATGTTTATGGTTTTATCTGATTCCTCTCTTTGACTTTCTATTAAACAGGGGCAATATTTTAGTCAGAACTACCTTATTTTCTTAATTATGCCTCTTTGCTATCAAATGGTGATTTTCCTCATATTTTTCCTGTATGCTTTTCTCTCTTAGTCAGGTTTTGTTCAAATTGTTTCATTTCAATAATTTTTCTCTGAATCCTCAGATGTAGATGTTGGTAAGAGTTCAGTTCTTTATATGACCTCAGGATGGACCTCTCTTGAGGGTGATCTCTGGTCCCTGATCACTCACCAAATGTTTAGATGTGAATTTACCCTCACCTGTTATTAGGAGGTCCAAATTACTGTTTTCTGTATGCAACACATTTTTAATTTTAAAGAATTGTCTGCATGTTTTAGAAACTGTGATTGATTAATTGATTGATTGATTGATTGATTGTTGGGATTTTTTTCCCACTAATTAACTATTGAAATTTATCACATAACTTGTCACTTCTTCCATCTTTCCCCTCCCTCCCTTCATATATTAAATGACAAAAGCATCCTGCCATGACTGCTTGGTTTATAGTAGACTCCTGCCAGGGCTTTTATAATGAGCAAATAATCCACATTGCATGGAAATTAAAGGTACAGGGAAACTGTAACTGAAGTTAACCACTTTCTGATGCATTTTAGTGGTTATGTTGTGTCATTTCATGTAATTCAGCACTTCCTGAGGTTTGGTTGAGATTCAGGCTCCAGTATCCCTTAACTATGGATTTAATTATATGTTTCTCTAATGACAACAGTAAAATTTGAAGCTTCCACAGTTTTGCCCAAATGCAGGTACATTCTCCATTGCTTACCTTTTACTTGTCATTATTAGTTGTGTTACTTTGCACTGTTTTGTAAAACACTTTACAACCTCTAACACTGCACCAAACCAAGAGCAGGGATTGAGATTCCTTAAATTTCAAGGAAGAGGCATCTTAACTGTTTTGAAACCATAGCAACTTTAGGAGCCTCAGAAGAAAACGCTCAAAAATAAAGTACAGTTCTTGTGGTAATTGCGGTAAGTGGTTGACCTTTGCAGAGGATTAAAGGAGGAAGGACCCCGAGTGAGAGATGGACCATCTGATTTGTAGCTTCATGGAGTGAGGAGTATTTATTATTATTAGGAGTCCCAAACTGAGAGCAGGAAACTCGGTGGACAACGATCACAATACCCAGATAAAAGGTGAGAAGCCAGAAATAGGATGGGAGAAGGACTAAAAAGAAAAGATTTCTAGATGGCAAGAGTTGGATAGGGGATATTTGAGATAAATAATTTTAATATTATATTCAAGCACAAGGAGATTTTGAAAATAACAAGACATGATCTTGGTGTGGAAGTAGAGAGGCAAAGTGAGATGTTTCATGTGAGAGGAGAGTAACAGTAGCTCATTTCTGACCATCTTTCTCCAATCCAGGGAGAAAAAACAGCATGAAGCAGCCCAGCAAACAGCTATGGATAGTCAGAAAGGCAGAGATGAGAAAGGTGGTTTTGCCCAGTGAGGAACAAAGCAAATTATGAAGGTCAGTCATAAACAAAGTCTTCTTGCCAGGGTAAAATATTGAGAGATTACATTGGAGGCCTGAGGAGAAGGGATCGAGGTAATGTCAGTCTTGACAGAAAAAGAGGAGAATTAGGGAAGAGAATGAAGTAATTTTTACAGTGTAAATTCCTCATGGCAGAAATCTGTCTATTTTATTTCTTGCAAAACATCATGCAAGTATATGACTCTGAATCAATCATATATTCTGTGGACAGAAAGCCTCTAATAGCAAACCCAGCCCAAAAAAGAGAGAAGATGAGGCGGATTGAGTGGGACAGTGGGATGGGAAAAACCCTCTGGGAATCACGAGCTTAGGGGCTAAAGCTGAAGGTGAAACAGCAAATGCAAACAACCTCAAAAGGCTTGGTAAAAAAACACGGAAGAATGTCAGGAGCAAGAAATAGAAACAATCACAATGTATGGAAACCAGCAAGTAACTAAGGTAATATCTCTGGTCACAGTGCAAGAATTCAGGCTTCTCCTGCTGGTGAATTATTGCTGGTCCCCAATCACAACACTGACTCCTGTCCAGGGATGGGACTGGAAACAGAAAGGGATGGAAAGGCAAGGAGTGTTCTGTGGGAAAGGAGAAAATTGTCAGCTATGTCAAGCAGGTGCAGTAGCTCAGGATCTCTGAGATTTTGCTTTAATAGCAGTGTGAGCCCCAGCACAGCAGTCATCAGGTATCCAGTGTGTGTTAGCACACAAAAATAGGATTAATGTAGCAACTGCTACAACAGGTCGCTACTTCATTACTAGGTGGGGTTGTTAACTGAAAGGACAAATAGTTTCAGGCTTTGAAGGGGCAATTCCAATGTGCCATGCAGAACAACGTGCCACCTTCCACCTGCCAAGCACCTGAGGTGTCCCAGCACCAGCTGTGTGATGGATCATTTGTGCCAGGTTGGAGGGAGTTCGCCTGCCTGAGCTGAAGAGCTAAGATCATTTGCTTAGTGCTCAGCTGGTGCCATGAATATTTTCCTATACCCAGGGAATGATTTCACAGCCATGGAATTGCATGAAAAGTACTGGTTCATAACATTTTGCCAGCAGAGTGAATGTTGGTACTCCTCCATAGGTGACTCTGAATCATCACAGCTGCATGATCACTGTGCTCTTTTCTTGTTGGAAAAGCATTCCTGCCAATATAATATCCATGTTCTCAGACAGAACAATCCCGCACTGGGAAGTGTTCACATTGGGAATAATTTTCTCATGGAATAATTTTCAGTAATAATGGAAGGAAGGTAATAATGGAAGGAAGATGACTATTCACTGAATGTTACTGGGCTTTTCTGGGAATATAACTACTCTCCAATGAGCTAGAAATGTATTGTTGTTACTTTTAAGCTGAAAAAGGATAACTGACCTGATCAGTCCTTAACCTGAAGTTGTTTTATACCTGAAAAGGGAGTAATAAAGGGTTATGCAGCTGACCAAGTCCGTTTTCTGTAACTATGCCTACATATGCTCTCTATAATTCCTGTTATTTGAATTGTCAGAACCACAGCGTATATTCTGGGAGAAAAGAGAAAGAAACCACAGATTTCTGTCTGGGACAGCTTCCTTGCTGTCCCCTTTGTATCAGCAACCAAGGGCTGATGAGGCAGGGACCAGGCCTGCCATAATTCTCCTGTTAAGTGCACACCAAATGAGGTATGTGGTAGAGTAAAGCACTTCCAGACACATCCAAAAAGACAACTTCCATAAGTTCAGCCTGGCAGGCTGCTGTGGCTGTAAAGCACCATTCCAGCTGAAAAGTAAGTTGTTTTGTGAGTCTAAGGACACAGAAGTTGCCATATTGCATTGGAGCAGCAATCCATTGACCTTAATGTCCAGTCTCCAGCACTGACCTCCATCAGAAAATGCTGTCTGACAGTAATCTCACTGATAAATTGTTCATGCAAGAACTGTCCACTGGATAAAGCTCTAAACACAGGATGTACAAATGGATGGAGCTGTGCAGGTGGATATAACAGAGAAGAACAGTGGAGGTGCTTAAGGATGTCTTGTCATCGTGAGTGGACAGGTTTTACTTGGAGATGCATCTTTATTAGTCACTTCTTTGTGTTTGTGACATACAATGACAATGCAGAATATTCAGTAAGGGAGGAACACTGCAGGGGTAGAGTCAGGGACAGGTTTTGTAGCAGATCCAGGTATTTGGTTGAGGGTGTAGAGAAGAGACCAAGAAGGAAAAATCATGCAGATTAGTAAATGCTACTGGGAGAACAGAAGGAAGGCAAAACATGAACATCTGAGATGCACAAGTTGGTTGCTTCCATGTGCAGACAGCACTATCAGGTCATGCAGGTAGGCTCAAGGTTGGTGTTTAAATAGAAGCATCTGTTGCTTTGTAGAAATCTGAAACATCTGTTTAAAATGTTTTGGAGGCTGGAACCCTCTCCCCAGCACCAGCTGGCACAGGAACAGACAGTCCTTTGCATTAAGCTTAGACAAGGGAGCTTTCCAGTTAATCTACCCCAGTGGCTGCTCCAAGAAAACAAAGTATTAAAAAGCAATAGGCAACAATTGTTTTCTGAAGGCTTGATGCCTGCCATTGAGTCCAGAGGAGCAGCAGTGGGGTAAAGGAGTTTATGGTTTGGATAGCACAGGAGATACAAAATACAGGGAACAGCATATCACAGCCAGGCCAGACAGCTCATCAATACCAACTATCCTGCAGCCTCCCAGAGCAATTATTAACATGGTTCTGTTCCTGTGCTTTGTCCTTATTATTGGTACTTCTTTTTTAATTATGGAAACATTTTATTCCCCTCTCTTTTGCTATGGCCTGTCCATTATTGTTCTGATGGCTATCTGGTGTATATGGATATCGTTCTGATCAACAGGTACACGCTGTACAGAAATCTCTGTGCCAACAATACACAGCTGGAGAACATCCTTAATTAAAACTTTGATATTGAATTAGTTCAGTACTGTAAAGAACAGCCCTAACCTAAACCTGAATATTAAAAGTTTTGTAGACCATTTTATTCACACTTGCCATTTTTTGGTAATGTTTGATCAATTGCTTTTCTTCTACCTCTTACTGAACTTGCTAAGGAGTTTACATTTACATAATTCTGAAAATGATAATAACATTTCAGAGGTTTGCATTTAGACTGCACTCAAAGCAGGTCATTGTTCCAAGGGATTACTTTTCCTACTCTTTGCCCCATCCTTGCCCAGAACTGTGTAACTGAGCATGACACCAGAGGATAACATTCATTGTAATGAACTTAAGGTATAAAACTCTAAACTATATACAAAAGATAAAGCATTCTAAATTAAATGTAACATGAAAATCTTCAGAAATCTCTCCAGATAACTTAAAGAATATTTACTTAAAGCACAGTGCAAGGGAAAAATAGGAATAAAAGCAGAACTATTTAACAAAAGGAATAGGAGTTTTCATATAACACGTTGAGAATGAAGTTTGGGTTCAGTAGAAATGAAGATCCTTTTTTTCCTAGTTGGAGTCTTTAAACATCCATTCAGAATGTTACTTAATGTCCATATAAATTTAGAAGTAGTCTGTCTAAACTCGGTGGAGATGTGGTTGGTCTGTATGTTCTGTATCCAGGAGATGTGCTTAATAACTTTACCAAAAGCTTCAGTGAATCAGAGACAGAGTTGCCTTCTTGTACGTGGCAATGTGGATTGAACAGCTGGTGTCCTGAGCAAACACGGGTCTTAATTCTGGAGGCATTGACTGTGGGGCTAGTATCAAGAACAATATGTGTTTCCCAATATTACAAACTTCCATTTGGAGTTAAATACCCTCACCTTAAAATGGGTTTATATAACTGCCTGTGCACATGTATGTGGCTTTCTAACAGTCTTCAAAGGGTCTCTATCAGGGGCTGTTTCAGGTTGGATTTGTTTGGGGTTTTAATAGCGAGGCATAGAAAGGAAAACATTCCACCTGAAACATCTAAATGCTCAGTTTACACATTTGTTGACTGTTGCAGAGGGTTAGTGCACAGGCAAAAGAAAGTTTACCTCCTCTTTGTCGGAATGGAAGCAGGTAACCTTCAGTTTGCTGGGATGAGAGAGGATGCTCCTTAGCAGGGATGCTGGGGTCTCCTTTGGGCTCGCCTGGGCCCCAGGGTGGACACTTCCTTCTGGACTCAGGCCTCAGCAGACCTGCTGGGGGGCTGTTAATGCACCTTGTGTGGTGGTCTGAGCCAACAGGAGCCATTCTTGCTCTCAAAGGGGAGCACACACCTTCCAGGTGGAGCAGGGTACCTTGGTGAGACAGGGGTCCTCTCCTGGGAGCCCAGAAATGACATCCCACTGGAGAAGTGTGCAAAGCCAATACTTTCTCTGCCCTGCTCTGTGTTTCTTAAGCCAGGCAGAGGGGAAGCAAGATGTTTTCCCAGCTCTGTTTCAGTGAGTGAGCATTACACTCTCTATTGTTGCTGCCCTTGCTGGTGCTGTGACCTCTGAGGAGGGACAAGTGGCACTAGGAGTGACTACTGATGGATTATCTTTGAGATGCCAGTACTCTGCTAGGTGACTTCATGGAAGGACTCAGGCCTGAAGACCACCCTGCTTGCTGAGGTTAAACCTACCAAAAGGTCCTACCAACAGTGTTTGCTGTGCAGTGAGTGAGAGCAGATCTGGACAGGGAAAGAGCACGAAGGGCTACAAGTCTCGAGGAAGTTGCAGCTGCCATGACAACGCCCTGACTGGCAGTTGTTCAATCCTGCCTCACAAAGTGTTTGGACAGTCTCTAACTTTAGGAATACTACCAAGTTTGCATAATACGTAGTAACTCGTGAGTCAAATATGGGTAGATGTTTATCTCTCTGGGGGAGAGATCCAGGGACAAGAGGAGCAATTCTCTATCAGTGACTGTATGTTAAAAGTGGTACTTGGTGAGTTCTGGAAGTTAAAAAAAATGAATTAAAAATCCTAAAATCCTGTCAGGTCAAAATGAAATTATTTTTTGTAGGGATTGGCTGTACTGCATTGTAGGAGAAGCTGTTCTGCTGCTGAACTTGCAAATATTTTTTCTTATTAATGTGCTGCAGGAAATTTTTACTGACAGGTTATTATGACTACTTTAATGCACATATGACCCACTGTCTGGAAGACAGTTAAAATTTATAAACTGTTCATAAATTTACTGACACGGTTGGCAACCCTGTTACAGCAGTAAACATTTAATTTGATCCTCATTTCTTAAAATAGTGGTATTGCTACGCCTGCAAAAATGCAAAGCTTCCTGTGTTGAAGAAATCTATTTCAGGTCTCTGCGTTTTAGCCCTTCAGCCTTGCTTATGTGCATGTATGACAAATGAAAGGAGTCATATTAAATCTCCATTTAAAGGTGAAATGAAAGCCACAAATTCATACAATTCACAGCTTTCTGATGAAAGTTCTTATAAAGCCCTACATCCCAATTGGAAGGAATCATACCTGTCCCTGGTCTTTCCCTAAATGATTTTTTATGTAGTTGTCTGCCCCAGCTGCTCATGATCCATGTGAGGCATAAAGAATAATCTTGTAACAAGGGAAGCTTGTAAGTTCTTACAGTCCCTACTCGGGCAAATTTCCTTCAGTGAATAGGAATTATGCTCAAGTGATAATTGCATCATCTGGCTTTTGGGTTAAGTATTTAGACATCTTTCAATTCAGTGCTAGGAACTGATGTTAGGATGGACTGAAGTGATTCCTGTAGTCCTCTGCCCATCGTTTCCTCACACTCTGCTTTTTCTGCCACACAGAGGTAGAAGTCACTTACTGGCAGAAAAAGATCTTAGGGGCTGCAATAAGTTGAAGTGGAAGTTGTTTGTCTGTTTGATCTTTTCCCTTTTGTGTGCTGATTTTTGCTGGGAGGCAGGGGAAGGGCTCTGAGTTTGCCAGCTCTTGGTTACATGTACAGTTTTTGCCAAAGCTTAGAGTGAATCTGTTAAACACCTCATTTTCAGATACAGTGTTGCTATCATAGTTCATTTTGTGGGGTTTCCATAATTCTGGCCTCTTTTGATGCCAAACAAGCCCTATGTTGCACATGTTTATTTTCATGGCTCTCACTATGGCCTTCCAGAGCCTGCCCTTCTGTCTTGCAAAGTACATACCTGTTGGTTCCTTGATTTTTTTTTTCAGAAAAATCCAGTTTGGGATTAATTTTCATAATTCCCTGAGATTAGCTCAGTTGGTTAGAACACAGTGCTAATAATGCCAGCATTGTGGGTTTGATCCCCATAGGGACAATTCAGTTATGAGTTGGACTCGATGATCTTTGTGGGTCCCTTCCAACTCAGACTGTTCTGTGATTCTGTGATTCTAATTCATGATGTAGGATTTTGGCACTGGCTTGAGAAGTCCTAAAGCACAGCCACAGAAGGAAGTGAGGTACTGAAAGAGATAAATCAGCATGGTCAGAACATATCTGTCATTTTATGCTGTTCCACCATACACCCGGGGTTCACCATGGGAGCTTAGACAGGGGACATAAAGGTACTATCAGGGCTGAGCAATGACTGGAGAGAGCTGTAACAATTCTGGAGCGTCAGGTTAATGTAAATGTCATGAAGAAAAAACAAATCCTAAAGAACTGAATACAGAGTCAGGAAATAATAGAAATGTCAATACACTGAAGTTCAAAACCTCAAAATTCTGAAAGCAGAAGACCACATCACAGTGAGTTAGGAAGTGGGGTTGGAGATGAGATGGGACAGCATGGGCAGGTGTGGGGGAAAGACACTCAACACTTAGAAAAGAGCTTGGCATAAGACTGTTATGACAGAGAAAATGATGGTATTTTGTATTATGTGGGTCTGAAACTCCAGAACTGACACACAGAAGAATGAAGTCGATCAGAGAAGTGCTCATGCCACAACAGCAAAAGTATTGGCAGATGATCAGGATACTGCAGAAAACAGCAAAAGAAGGGAAGTGGAGGGGAGAGGACACATTTCTGTGAGGAAAAGGCCGCTAGAAATATTTTGAAGTTACTTGGACAGCAGAGTTAATGATAACATGTAAGAACCAGGTAGGGAAAGCTGCAGTAGAAGCATCACTGTATCTGATTAAAGCAATGGTAAGAACAAAGTGCTGCTAGTACCCTTTTCCAAAATAGAGCAGCTTACTGCTGTTTTCTCCTTCTATATATAATGAAACAACAACTGAAAGGCCAAAAACCATGGAAGAGTCCTCAGGCAGATGAGAGTAAAATTGAGCTCATTGTCTCCCTGTAAAACTGAAGCCCTTAGTACCACAGAAAAGAGCACAGAAATTTTTAAAAAATTCAACTCAGTGGACAGCTTTCAAAGTGCTGCTGCCAAAATTGAGAGGAATTCAACTGCATTTCACTGATATGGCTCAGTTTCATGCAATGAGAATTGTAACGATGCTGTCTGATGGTCAACAGCAAATCCACACACGGAGCCCTGAGGAGTCACAGGATGAGAGGAAACAGAGGGAAAACAGAAACCAAAGGAAATGAAAAAGGTAAAGTTTTGAGGAAAGAGAGAACAAAGGGGCTGGTTCAGTAGAGAAGGCTGGAGCTTCTCAAGAGAAAGCAAGGCAGTTTGGCAACAGCCTGATACGAATTAGTATTCACTGGAGGAAGTCAAATGTGTTTATGGTGACAGTTCCCAGCACAGGATCATGGTGCTCCTGTAGTGTTTAGCTAAATGTCATCTATTAATATTTCAGTGAACAAGGCCCCACACAAACCCAGCTGGGATCTCATAATCAGTCATTTTACATAATGAGAAGAGGCTCTCCTAGACAGAGCCCAACTCTGTTTTACAATTCCTTTTATCCATGCACTGGGTCTGGTCCTACAGTTCTTCTTTCCCCATCAGTGATGCCAAATACTCTGTGTTTTAAACTGGCACAGGTGCAGGGCAACATCCACACTGTAACGTGTTAAGGAAAGCAATATTCAGTCAAGCACAGAGCTCTAAGAAAAATTATTTTTATGACAAGCCCTTTATTAAAATTTTAGTTGTTGCCATTCTCATCTGATCTCAAAGTTCAGAATTCACATTGTGTTGCCACTGGAACTTTGGAGTAAAGAAGCATCCTGAGGGAAAACTTAGTTTGTGATAAGAATGGTTTTTCTCTTTACTTCCGTTAACTTTTGTTCTCCTATCTTGTTAAAATTTCCTCTAATTTTATCAAAACCAAGTCATTTTGGCTAACGTTTTGAAAGCCCATCATATTTTGCAAGGCCTGAAAATTCAGTCAGGTCAAAAAATATCAATAATTCCCAAAACTGCTCTGTCCTAAACTCCACTATTGTCTTTGCAATAACTCTCCCAGGCTGCAGATGGACAGTGCACCAAGCATTTTGAAATCAGAACCTTCCCTTTTGGTTTGGAGCTGTCATTTATTTTTATCTTCTCTTCACAGTTAAAACTGGTTTGTTTTTTTCTTTTTTGTGAAACATTTTGGATTTCCTGTCTGAGATGCCATTCATGCAGGTAGTTGCATGGGAGTCACCACATTTGCCTGTGCAGGGAAATTTGACTTGTGTGAAATGTTATTCTATGCAGATTTAGCACAGGATTTCAGGAGGTTTTTGCTCAAGAGTGATTATAAATATTTTAAAAGGTCATTCTTCTAGCTTAAAGGAGCTATTATGTCAATCAGTCAACACACTTAAACCATCCTGTGCAGCACTGTGTTCAATGGGAATTAATTTAGTAAATCCTCTCATTTTGTCACCGAAGGGTTCCTGATTCTGTGCCTGTAAACACAGAGGCAGCTCTCACAGGAACAGGCTTTAGATGAGCTTTAATTATTTGTGTCATTTACCCTGAGATCCCTTTGTGGAAAGCACTGAATAAACACAAAAGTAATGCCTCTATATAAATTCACATGAGGATAACTGTACCTTAACTTACCTTTGACAAAAAATATTTCTCTTTGAGGGAGCATCCTTTGGGTAACCAACTGCTGGCTTGAAGTGGCACCCCATTTCAAACCTGTTGAAACTTTACCACATAAGTGTATTTGAACTTCAATTAATTTAGATGTATAATTCATTTTAAGGGAATTATTTGCCATGTTTTTATCTGAATCAGGTGTATATAAATCATATTCGTGGTAAATCAATGGATTTTAGTATTAGCATCATTCCATAGCTTGGAATTATAACAAAAAGGGTGCTTTTTTCCCCCCTCAAAAACTATTTCAAAATATTCATGTTGGTTTTATGAAGATTCCATATGTGGCCTTTGGACTTGCTATGATTTAATTACTCTTTTGTTCCTTCAGACACTTACACTGCATGTGTGTTTTCAAATCATTCTCATTGTAGCAGCAATTTTCCAACTACTCTGTTTAAGAAAGTGATCTTTAAAATTGTCCTCTCTCTGTAGTACTTAAGAAAGGGAAGAAATACATGAAGAAGAACCTCAAAGATGAAGGCCAGGCTTGAAGCACAGTTTCATTAATACTGGATGGCAGGAAGGGAGCCAAGTCCCAGATAATGAGGAAGGAGTTGCAATTTTTTTTCAAGCTATCTGGTGACAGGGAAAACAGAAATGACATTCAGCTGACGAATGAGCAGAGTTTGACCTAGCCTTTTGACCCTTGACAATCAATCTTACCTGCTGCTTCACAAAGAATTATGGCTGTGCCACTCACATTTGACTCAGGAGTTTTACTATTCTCTGCTCCCTTCCTTCCTTCCTTCCTTTCCTCCTTCCTTTCCTCCTTTCCTCCTTCCTTTCCTTCCTTTCCGCCTTTCTTTCTGCCTTTCTTTCCTCCTTCCTTTCTTTCCTCCTTCCTTTCTTCCCTTTCTTCCCTTTCTTCCTTTCTTCCCTTTCTTCCTTTCTTCCCTTTCTTTCCATTCCTTCCTTCCTTCCTTCCGAATTCCTTCCTTCCTTCCTTCCGAATTCCTTCCTTCCTTCC
>JAWWEV010000083.1:49608525-49630327 GCA_035583235.1 Hafferia zeledoni
CTTCCGAATTCCTTCCTTCCGAATTCCTTCCTTCCTTCCGAATTCCTTCCTTCCGAATTCCTTCCTTCCTTCCTTCCAAATTCCTTCCTTCCTTCCTTCCTTCCTTCCTCCCTCCCTTCTCTCCCTCCCTCCCTCCTGGCAGTGCCCTGTGCCCGTTGCAGTGTTCCTGACACAGAGAGCCACTTGGAGCAGCTGGTGCTGGTCCCTAATGCTCCACAGGGCCACGTTGGAATGTCAATCCAGTCAATGCCTGGACTGTGCAAGGAAGAACAGCTTGGGTCTGCCAGAGAACACCCAGCAGGCTGCTAATGTGGTCTGACATCATGTAGAAAAGAAAATAACTGAATTGTTAAATATGGGCTGCCTTTGCTTGATAAGAGCGACAACACCATAAAGATGAACTCTGATCCCGTGCCGGAGCTCTGGGAAAGACAGCAAGGAACCAGGATTTTTGCACTTGTTACAATGTTTTTGGGGGTTCTTTTTGTTTGTTTTTACTGCTTTATTTCAAGTTCTATTGCTGCATGCCCTATCAAGAATTTGCATACCTTCATTATTGGGAAGGACAGCAAGTCTAGACAGTGGGTATCTGCTGGGTTATCTATGAAGGGCGGCAAAGCAAGTGCTGAGCACTCTGTTAGTGGCACAACTGAAGCAAGAGAGGGAGTATCCACAAGACATAAAGCTCTTAGAACTAAGTGAGTGAAGGCTGCATTTTCCTTGTGGTTTCAGAAGTGCAAATTCAGTGACACTGCTCTCATTGCTCTGTGAAACTCAGAGGAGAATTTAGTCTTGCTGCCCTCACCAGCAGTGTTGATTTGTGTATTTTTATTTGCAGCAATTTTGCTTTGAGATGCTAAAGGTGAGGCTTCTCAGCAAGGACTTCTGTAACATAGCTCATGAACTGCAAGGGGTCACTACTGGAGGGTTTTAGCTCTTGTGGACAAGAGGATGTCTGAAGGAAAAGGAGGAGTCTAGGAGGGTTGTTTGGTTTGTTTTCCCAGTGCCAGTGATTACTGTGGAGGTACTAGTCTCATAGGCAAAGGAAATAATGCTTGATCTGTTTTTTTTTAAGTTGCGCACTGTAGCATTTTTAAGGTACACACTTACATGAGTGAACACTCAGAGCTGGAGCAGCTGATGGACTGACAGACAAGCCTTCTGCCATTTTTATGGTGGGAACATGTTTTTGCTCTGTCATGTGCAAGGAAGGAATTGCTGCCTTGATTTGTCTTGTGCCTTTTTATACTGGGGAGAAGATGATGCAAAATATGGACAGGACAAGTTCCAGGCCTGCCTTTCTGTGCATTTTGTGATCATGGCTGGCTGTGGCCACTGGGCTGGACCTGCTCTCTGCTGCCTTGGCACATTTTGCTCTTCAGCATAAGCGCCAAGAGCAGTAGCTGTTCTCTCCTAATCTGAACTGCAGCAAGGAGAGCTTTGCAGTACTCAGCCTGTGCAGGCTTTGTGCCTCCAAACAGCTGTGTGCCTGTTCTCTCTTTGGCCCTCTGACCCTTTGCTCTATGTTCTCAGTGCACAGAATGGCTCAGTTTTGCCTGTTTATACTACATGGAGGTCTTTCTGGCACGTATAAGTGTCACACCTCTTTGTGAACATCATAAAATCTACTCAGATGTCTTGGTTTATTACTGTGATTACTTGCAATATATTCAGAAACAAAACCAAGCAAGCCTTAGCATCGCTAGTCCGGAGAGCCTAAGAAATACTTTCCAAGGGATTAAGAAGAGGGAAAGAAGGGACTGTTGCACCAAAGAGGGAGAGGAGTCTCCATTTCCCATTTGTTCTTCTGCAATTTGGGATGTAGTAATCACTGGTGTAGGAAGGAAGGAGGCTCACACAATGGTTCAAATTCCACGAGCATCATAAAAGTCTGGGCACAAAGAAGCACAGTCTTATTAGCAGAGGAAGTGAGGTCAGTAGTCTTCAGCCTCTTAATGAGATGCCAGAATTTACGAAGCATCAGGGCGGCAGGATGTGGTTGCCTGCAGTCTATTCATATAACAAGCCCACTGGGGTCCTATAGTTATCACCCTTGAGTTATTTTTTTCCTTTCCTCATTTTGTTTTGTCATCCTCCTGTTTCTTTGGCCTATCTCACTGCACTGGAGGAATCACTTTATTACCTGTGATGTCTTGTTGGTGAAATTTTCTTTTGGATTGTTTTAATTGTTATTGGCTAGTTTAGTTTAGGCAGTTCCATCAGTGAGTCTCTGATTGTAGACGTGCTCTTGTGGTGTGCAACGAAATCTAAGTACTAGTCTTCCAGGGAATCTGGAATTAATTTTCATTCTGAGGCATCCTTTAAATCTGGTGTGAGACAAGTGCCTAGAATGTTCCTAAGCTGAGAGTTCATCTTGAAAGATGTCCCAATTTCTGAAGATCTCAAAAAACCTTATGAGCTGCTGGGAATAAAAGCTTTACCCAGACATTGCCAAAAAGTAGGAAAAAAGAAAATCAATGGGTGCTTTAAAATCATCTATGTACCATTAACACAATACCTTGATAACAAACTTTTCCATGGGGAAATAAAATTTTGTGTATCTTTGACTCCCTTCTTTTTGAGGTGTTAGCCCACATTGCTGTACTTCTCTAAATTAGCTGCCTGTGGTGAGGGCAGTGAAGGTTGTTATCCCTCTTTTATGGAAGAGGAAAGTGAGGCACAGAAATCAGCTGCTGTGCCCAGGGTGGGGCAGGTACAGTGGGTTCAGAAATAGAGGTGGGTTCTCAGTGCTGATCTTCACCTGTAGCACTCCGGAGTCCCTGTTTCTGAGCTGACTTGTTCTGTCATACAGGATATTTTTAAATTTTTTTTCCTAATTAGTAAAACTGTGCTTTATATCTTGGAAGCACAACATCCAGATGGGAATAGCGTGTGTCAGTACAGCACGTTTAATTATTTATAACTGCTTTGTTTGATGATTTGATTGTTATTTATTTTATTTTCCACCCAAAGGTTTGATCACTTAAACAGCCTGGAATCAAACATTTGGCAGTGTTTACAGATTATGAAAGTGGTTTCTGATTAAAGTGTTCTGGGGGAAGGTTGAAGTTGCAGCTCAGTGTGTAAGGCAGTGGCACCGTTCTGGATTCCAGCAGGAGGGAACTGCTCTGTGCCATGTGCTCCCTATTCATTCCCATGCCACACATTTTCTCTGTGAGAGAGTTTTGCCTGAAGTCAGACATGTGAGATCAGATGTGTAACACTGGGTAAGATAATTAAGGGCTGCTAGAATTAATCTATTTAAGAACACTGCTCACAAAAAAAATTAATTAAAAAAAAACCCACAAAAGTTACTTCTGATTTTGTTGGTACTGACAGAGGTCTTATGTTCTTGGCTTCCCCTCTTAATTTTCCAGTGCAAAACTTTAAAGCATCAGATGCTTCCTTGGCATTAGTTTCTTTATGAGTTGGAAATCTATATGATCCATAATCCAAATGCATTAAATGGTCAGCAGAGTATGCTGCAAAGCTCCCAATGAAATGTTTTGTGCTGGATGATTACTTACAGAACACTTGCCTTCACTTATGGGTCTTATCTTTTAGATGTTTTTCTGATGCAGTTCTCAAGAGTCTAGTGATTGGGTGGCAAAAAATATGCCTACACATTCCTGAAAAAATAAAGGCAAGAATTTACACAACTGCTTTTGCCCACAATCACATGAATAATATTTTCTGAGAATAATGCTGCACCAAATTAGCATTTTCTTGAGTTCCCTGTTCAAAGGTGAGGGTTGCTGGAGTGCCATCACAGTTCCATAAGCTAAAAAGAAGTAGATGTCTACAGCTGGGCAAGAAAAGAAGCTGTTGGCACCCAATCTGCCCAAAGAGAGGGCTCTGTATTAGAAGGACTGGACACGATGATGGCCATTGGAATGGCCACCCCCTGCAAAATTCAGGGTCTCTGTAGAGCTGGTCTTTCCACATAGTCTTTAGACAAACCTGAGTCCAAAAATTGCCTTCTTTTTGCAGACTGGGGGAGAGGGAGAAAGAATGGAGGGGTGTTGTGGTCAGGTGGTGCTGGAGCTGGCTCTGTCTCAGGGATGGAGAGGAAAGAATAGTTTGCCCCATGCTCCCTGGCACTTGGATGGAAAATCAAAGCTTTTTCATTTCAGCTTCACTGAAAACACACAGTAGAAAAAACATTTATAGTTGGCAAATGGAAAAGTTTTAAACTGATGATGGAGGAAACATTAATTTCCAAGCTTCTGAGCGAGCTATTAAAATCAACAGAGTAAAGACAAAATCCCTGGCACTGAAAATGAAAGGAACAGCTTTTCATATCTACTTAGTTAAAACTTGGCAAAACAAATCTAAAGTGGTGGTTTCAGATTTCCATGTGCACTAACTGTGCCAACTTTTGTTCTCAGTTGCCATGATAGAAAATTCATCCTGCTTGAGATGTATTTTTGCCACTAACTTTTTGAATGAGAAGTCAATTTAAGCAAAAAGCTGGATCTTGTACCAGCACTGACATGTGTTTCTTTGTTTTGTACTGTTGAGTGGTCCAGACTTTTCATTTAAATGTACTATTTTGAAACAAGCTTGTCTCCATTTAATTGACACTGGGGGGAGTGCAGTGAATCTGGTAATGGTGTTTGCCCAGCATTGGTGTGTTATTTTCAAATGTACCTGTCCATGGGATTCCACAGGAGGATGAGAAATCCACTCATTTCAAAGGCAAGGAAATTTCTGGACAGCAAATTCTCTCCTCTTGCCCTCCCTCCCCCACCAAACATCATTATCTATGGCTACACATTAGCAATCAATTCCACATTATGATCAATGTTTTCATTATTATGAGAATTTTTCTGAAGTCTTCACACTTAAAATTTAACTTCAGCATTATTTTATGGAAAGGTTAAATGCAACAGAAGAAAATTTTAAGAGAAAATGATAGTTGTTATTTGGAAACGTCACACAACCTAAATGCATCCCTGCCAGTATGTTTGTGTAGGATGAATAAAATATACCTATTAGGGCACATTCTCCTATGAATTTTCTGTATTTTTAGAGCAAGTTCTGGAGGATTTTATTGTAATTCTTAAAAGGATAACATTAGCAGCAGGTGTATTTAATATTGATAACAGACAATGCATTGGCAGTGTTTTGTGGTGTCATTCGGGTTTGGCTTAGCTAACATTCAGCTGAGGAGACCTAAAACCTTATTTAAAATATTTCATTATGCTGAATATTCAAATAACCACAATGTTGCCTTAAGGAAGACAGAGACTATCTTCCTGTTTTTTGGAGAATCACTGATTACCAACCAAATTCAGCTTTTCTTCCATTACCTGGTCTGAAGAAACAAATATTTTCATTGATAGGGGTAATGAGGTACTAGTTACTGTATCAGAATGACAGGAATATTCTGCTCTGACTGAATATGTGCACATAAATAGGGAATTATTGTTAAGTAGGGTTTTTGCCAGTTGTCCTTTTGGATTTTTCTATAACTGGGGACTCCTGCTCCATATAAGTAAATACATTGTTTAAGTGGAAGATTTTATTAATTGCTGTGCATTCCTTTCAAATTCAAATTAATTAACCTTGAAGAAGCTGCTTGATAGCCAAAGTAGGATCTAAAGGGAGATCGTTCGAAGGCCTGCTATTAACTGCTACTTTTTCCGTGTATAAAAATGTATGAAATAGCCAAAGCATGGGGTTTCCTGGGCTGCTTTTGGAAGCCATGAAGTGGGCAGTGCACTGAGTGGGCTTTTCTAGACCCACCAGCCCTTCCCTCCAGCTGTGCATGGAGCTCATCCTAACACAGGAGTGTGACTGATTCAGGATTGACATCAGATCTTCTTCCTGAATGTCCCACACCAATTCTGTGCTGATGAGCAGTGGAGCTCTGTGAGTAGCCAGGTTGGTTGTCTGAACAGTGAGCAGGAAAGGAGGTGTGTGGGAGCACATGGGCACCCAAAGGGCAGCTGATTCCCTGTTGCTGAGCCGGGGTGATGGATATGGAGCACAGCCCAGCCAGGATTAGTAGCTGGAGCAGCAACATGTTTGGCTGCTGAGCTGTACAGTCAGGAAAGGAGGCTGATATTCAGCCACCCTCTTTTACTGCAAATTAAAACAGAGCAGTCAGTCCTCCTGTAGCAAATGCACAGTCCAGAACCACTGCTTAACTACTACTTAACTTTAGTTTGAGCCTCTCTGCAAGTAAAATAAACTGAAAACAGGCATACAGGCAGATTGCCCCAAACTGACCTGTAGTCTGCTTAAATATCACAAAAAGAAAATGGCTGGGTTGTTTGTGGTGTATTTGGAAATGCACACAACTAAGTACAGTGTTCTTATCTATGCATGGCATAGAATACAAATCCAGGAAGACTCTTAAAGACAGCAAAAGAGAGCTACTGTGAGTCAACAGCAGGCAAACCTCATGTACCTTGCTCATGGTACAAACCTTCAGGAGTGGCTGGTGGTATGACAGGTTATCGAATTAAAGTTCATCTCCCAGCTCTTCTACAGCTCCCCATGTGGAGGAAGTGGCACAGTCCAGAGAGACATTGGTCCCTTGTCTGTAAACAGGACACCTCCATGTTTTGCTCACATCCTGGCACCACAGCACCCCCTCACCATCCTGCTGACCTGTGCTCCAGGGTGGTTCTGTACCACAGCTATTAAGCCATACCTCTTGTCACTCAGAGAAACTTCTTTAATCCATTTTTATTCTCTGGTGACTGATGAAGGATAATGCCATGTTCCAACATGGTACTACTGCTTATGTGTCCCAGCTGGTGAGGAATGGTTTTCAGTCCCCACATAGGGGTTGAGGGCATTGGCAGCCACATGTTTTGTTTTGCTTTTTCCTTCTCCTCACATTTTAAATCCTGTTCCTACAATTATTTCCTGTCTTGGTAAAAGCAGAAGTTCAAGGCTATATTGAGAAAATCAGGGCCTCTTAACAAGGTTGAAGTCCAAGTCACTGCTCCACTAGAGAATTTGTGTTCAAGCAAGGTACAACTGCCTCTCTTGCACCTGGTTCCTGTACTTGCTGTTGTAGTTTTACCGACTGTAAAGAAAATAAGTGGGCTGAGCTGCATTTGTTTCTCTTTCTCCTTATAGTGTACTCATTGCTGTTCTCTGAGTCATTCCATGGCCTCTTATCACTGCTATGCAGTTGACTCCTCTGGCTGGAATTCATGCACCGGGCACAGAATTTGCAGCTGCCTAAATCCTGGAGTTCTTAGTAGAAAACAGTCTCAAGTCTACCTTCTTTCATGAAAGACTGGAAGTGAAAAATGATAGAAACACAGTTATAATGAGAGAGAGAGAGAGACGAAAGCAACCAGTCACACCAAGTCATCTACTGGGCACAAGAGCCTCTGTTGCTTCCCTTGTGGGGATGTGACATTGTCCCTTGCCATTCTCAGGACACTTTCACAAGCTCCAGCCTTTTAAATCACAAACACTTTGATCCACTATTCAATTGCATTGTTAAAAAAAAACAACCACCCAAACACATGCATGCACAAAACACACCATACATTTCACTTACAAGAACTTCACTTTTAGTTAAGGAAACATGACTCACTTCAAAGACTCTTTGAAGGGACTTCTTATAATTCCTGATCTTCAAAGAAGCATTGCTGAAGCTATACCTGGATAAATATTTCTTTGTCAGAAGAGCCATTTGCCATAAGCAATTATAGAAGATGCAGCTGCAGATCTGTTACCTGAAATAATGCAAAATCACTCTTTGAAGCTACTAGACAGTTCAACAAGCTCCGGTTGCCAAGACTTTGCCCCAAAGCCTCACATAGCCACCTTGCCAGGAGAAATGGCAGGGTACCTGCAGGACTGGGGTCCTGTGACTCTGAACTGCAGGACAGGATTCTGGACAACCTCTTCTGATCTCCTGGGGCTGCACTACTTTCTCCACAGGTAGTGCTACTTCGAGGCACGTCAAACACTTAGTCTGTGTAAATGCCACTGAAGTTATGGTTCCCATCAATGTCAGAGCATCTGAAAGAGTCAAGGAGAGCAAAGATAAGCTGCAGTTCCTCTCATTAAAGAGTTTATGTGCAGAGGGTACCCAGACTTTGTCTGACATCCATTGTAAGTCATGGTCCTTGTTCTCTGAGTCAGCAGACTGTTGTTTCAAACTTAATTTCTTTGTGTCATTCACTTGTTCCCTGCCATATCCCTTCAGCTGTGAAATCTTATATTGGGTTCTGTTGGGTTTTAGATGATATTTTTCCCCTGTAAATTAGGTTCTTTCAAAGGAATTGTGAAGAATTTTTCCCAAAAAATTGGGGGTTCTCTTAAATTGTGGTCCATAGGACATTATTACAGGCTCTGTCTGGTCTGGAAATCCAATCTGTAGGAACACCATGCCACTCAAACTGATGTACTATTCTAACACTACTCTGTTCTTAGACAATCAGAGACCAATTCTGCACCCTGTTATTAGAAAACTGCTTTTACCTGACATACATAATCATATCCCTCATCTCTGGGAGAGTCAGGTTTTCACCAAAAAAATCTGGCTGGTAAAATTATGAATTTACCAGATCTAGATCTTGCTTGCTTGACACATAGACTTTGGCATTCAAACACTTATACTGCTGTCATACTGTGTTTAATTACCTGTCTTTGCATGAGAGTCCCAAGCCAACTCTCTGATTGATCCCCAGTGTCCTGATGATACCCTGACTCCAGTTAATGTTTCAGCCATTGTACAATGTGAAACCTAAGGTCCCATTTGAACTGAAGAAGCAAATGGCTTATTAAAGTCTAATTTCTCCAGCTTGTTCTTGCCTTTGGGCATTTTAAATAGGTTAATGCAATTTTTACAATACACTCAGGGAACTTTACTCACAGAGTGTTGTCATAAACTAGAGGAAAATAGCCCCTAGATTATCTCAAAATGGGTATTATTCCAAATATACTTTCTCTTGTACTTAGTCAAGCTCTCTACCTAGAACAAATTTTTCTTCCTTTTTCTTCCTTAAGATTTTAGTGCATTATTGTGCATTTTAATGTTTGGTATGGGGGGAAAAAAGTGTCAGATTTATTTAATGCAGTGGATAATTTTTCAGGGAAATTCCAATATTCATAAAAATGTGGAGACACCACAGGCACCATATAAATTATGATGGTTTTCTTCTTAATACTTCCTTTTTACTGCCTACATTCTTTAAAGTGAATTTAGTGCTCCTGAAAGATGCTGGATAAGACAAAGAAAGCGAAGCCCTCTGTTTATCTGCAGGCTTGGTACAGAGGAGCATTGGCAGTGCAAGTTTCTGCCCATAACCCAGCTGCGTCCTGCAACCTTGAGGGACCACCTTTAGGAATGAGGAGATGATTTGGTCTCCTTACTCCTTCTATCCTCTCTGCTGAAAGGGCAAATGAAGGTGTCAGCTGATGCCATCCAATGCCAAAGTCTTGATGATCTTCCTCGTTAGATATTGGGAGTGCCTCAGTTTATTACCTTGACTGTGTGGAAACTGCCTCCAGTGCAGGCTCTCCCTGGGGATCTGTGTGAATACAACTTCTATACCTTTAATGCTTCCTTTATAAGGTAGGAAATGGGCAAAAGCACCATTATAGCACAATTCCTTCTGTTCCTTATATTGACCTAGGCTGGATTTGAACCAGTGATTTAGAAATAATATGCTCTGTATCCCATTACTAATCTCTTCAGCCACAAGTCCAACCCTTCAGGGATTTTTTTCACAAAGAGGATGTTAACATATTCAAAAGACCTTTTGTTTTACTCTCAAAAAGAAAATTGGAGCATATGCAAAGCCACTTTGGGTATTTGGCTAACCTACTCTTCATTACCCAGGAGGGAGAGAATGTAAACACGGGCTTGCATTAGGTTGTTCAGTGTGTAGTCAATCCTCAGAAATCTGTTTCAAAGGAAAGAAAGGCATAAACCTCATTAGAAGAGAAACAACAGGGTGGAAAAAGCAAAGCGGGCCGTGTCAGTTCAGAGACAGCCCAGATGCTTAAGTTAGTTACACTTTTCAGTTTAAGGCAATGCAAATCCAGTCTCCATTACTGGGGAAGTGGAAAAAGGCATTAAGCCCTTGAAATGGCAAGAGTCAAGTTCTGTGCTCAGTCAAACAGGAAAAGGTTTAATGTATGATTTTCTTCTTTTTAGTCCATTGTATGTTGTATCAAGGCACTGAAGAACAACTATGCAATTATGTAAATGGGAGGCTGGAGGCTGGAGCAGCACAGCAGTTTGTAAGCTAAAATTGGTTCTTATTCCTCCTCCCCCCTCTCCCTCTTTACACAGAAACAAACATGCACAAAACATTAATGAAATAAATCAGACATTATGTGAAGCTTATTCACAAGAGTGGATTCTAGATACAAACTGAATCCCTGAACGTTAATTTGATCTTCTGCCAAGCACTGTAGAGGTCTTAAGAATCTGAGTTTATATTATGAAGGAGAGGTGAAAAAAAAGGGTCCTAATCTTAAATTGTTTTCATTATATAAACATTTGTGGGCCTACTTATGTTCCTTGCTATTTGGAGAATTGTGATTAAACTATAGAATGTATGTTTTTATTTAAAATATAACCAGGGATATTCCATTCTTGTGTCATAATATGCTAGCCAGAGGCAGCAGGCAATTGCCACTGCTTTCAGTTAATACAATGAGGATTGGGAATAGAAGACAGAGCCTTTTCAGTTTCCCCCTGAGACAAAGGCTCAGTCATTCCCTCGTTGTGGATCAGACTGGTTCTTTCAGTGTGGTTGCATTAGAGGCGACTTTTTCCCATTGCAACATTCTACTTGACAGAGAGATTCATTTGAGTTCCATTTCAGTTTCCTGTGCAGGTAACCAACAGAGAAACAGAATATGCAACACTGCATTTTGTGCAAATATTGGAAATGCATTGCACCATTGTGCCTGAAGTATCTGCCAAAGGAAGTCAAGGAAGAGTGTGTTCCTTAGGGCAAACCTTTCCCTAATTCTTTAATTAGCCTGAGGTCTGTGACAAGTAGAGAAGTAGATGCCCAAGGAGATCAGAAAGTTTGCTTTCACTGCCTCTTCACATCCATTTGCAGGACTTGACTCCATATCTCTTATTCTAATGTAAATGCTTTGATACTGTGACTAAGCATAATCTGCTCCAAGTAGGATGGTTAACCATGGGATTGTGGGAGCAGACTTAAGTTTTGTGAAATGACAAGAGTATTACAAACATTGGGTCTATGAGGATGTGGACTCTACAAATCCCAATGCCCCTAATACTGATATTTTATACTGGGTCTACAAGGATGTGAACTCCACAAACCCCAGTGCCCCTAACACGGACATATCAACATCAGTGGTGTAATAAAAAGTGCGTCACAAACATGTCTTCCCTATTGTATTTTCCCTTAGTCATCCCCTATCCAAGCTTCTTCTTCCCATAATCCCCTGGGGTTTCTTTCCCACTGTTTCTCCCCATTGGTTAAACTTCTGTATCCTCATTGGTTCTTATGCCTGTTCTCTAATTAGTTGTTATCCTCGTTCTATCATTGGTTGTTGTAATGTTCCACCCCTTTACCCTATTGGTCCATCATCCTTCATTTTCATGTCCCTCGACCAATAGGAAGCCTCATACTGCCCACCCTTCCAGAACCTTCCCTGCCTGAGATTATATAAACAAGGCATTCAAACAGACTTTGCTGCTTCTGCCACCAAACCTCTTGGTTTCTGGCCATCCTTCCTTTGCGGCTGTGGCACATCGGGGGCTCAGGTGGGCTGGGAGCAGGGGGAGCTTTCCCAGCTCTGGGGAGAAACGCGCAGAGCAATTTCATTCACTGGAATGGGATGATCCCATAGGAACTCTGCCCTGGCACTGCAGCAACCAAGAAATTCTAGTTGAGCCCCAGCTTTGAAAACTCAGCTTTGAAACCCCCTGGTGCCATTGTTTCTTAGGTATTAGTTCTTCTTCCTGTCTTCTTGGATACCTGGTATACATCCCTGCCACCTATTCAACATGTAGTTTTCTTTAGGAAAGTTGAAATGTCACACACTGTTTGTGGATTTTCCTCTTTTTTTTTTTTTTTTTCATAGCTTGCATGTATTTTGAGTTAATTGTTTCCCTTTTAAAGATATGTACTTTGACTTTTTTAATGACTGAAAGAACTTCCTTCAGTTCTTTACAAGCCTTTTTAATTCTTGAGTGCAATTCTGAAAGAAAGTAGGCACTTGTCACTTAAATATGTCAAAGTTTTACCCAGCTGTTTGCCAGTAAGTCATACAAAAAGATTCCTGTGAGGTAGGCAGTGCAGGTTATCTTTTATACATGCAGGCACAGCACTGTTGTACCACCTGAAATTCCATCAGACTCCAAGCTCTGCTGAGAGTGACAAATGCTAGACAGGTATACGATTTATAATGGATGAGCTATGCAAGCAAGCTCGGGGACTTGGGCTGGATTGGATTGCAAACAATAACATGACACAAGCCCTGCTGTGGATGGCACTGACACTGTGAGAGGCAGAGCAATCCAGCAGCACGAGCACCAGCTGCAGGCAGGGGCCAGAGCCCTAAAGCCACCCTGTCAGCACACCTACTGTGGGGCTGTGAGAATGCCTTTGCTGATCCAACAGTCCTTCTTCTAGTTCCTTCTCTGTTTTGCAACAGCATGTTAAACACTAAGCCGCTTCCATGCAATTTAAAGATCAGCATGATGATAGGCTTTGGAGAGGCTTTTCAAAGGAATTATATGAAAACGCAAGAAGTTATTTGAATAATTTTGTACAGTTGCTGGCAATGAACTTGGAAACTTTTCCATGAAATAACTTTTCTCCATCAACAAGTTTTTCCTTCAGGGAGTGCCTTGCACCCCAGCAAGAATGTCTTCATTTCCAGTACAAAAGTGAATAGTAGAGATATCCATGTTCCTACATTCACCAACATTCAAGTATTGAGCAGTACTGAAGGCAAAGCTTTCTACTTCTACATGAGAAGGTTTTCTCTCATCTGGTCCAACTGTGCTCATAGGATATAAAATGAGCCCTCGTTCCTCCCCACAGGCTATATGTATTAGAAGTTATGCTTCTCTGGGATGTCATTTAATTCATTTCTCTGTTGGGGTCTGTGGATGCAATAAGGGTCTGCTGTGTTTGAAGTCTTGGTTCTGGTTATCAATAGCTTGCCCATTCTGCTAATCTATCACAGGTGAAGAAATGACCTTCACAGGATAAAGAGCTGGTCTCGATTTCTTTTTTCCTCATGGGAATGAGAAGGGTCTTTCTGCCCCTGTGTACATACCTACAGATAGAATTGGTGGATAGTTTTCGTTGCCATCTGAGATTCTTCATGCTATGGTTGATATTCATCTATGCAGTTGCTGTCTTGTATACACACCTTCTTATGCCTTAGATTATATTCCCACTTACTACCCTTTTGGCTTTAGGGCATTTAGGTACAAATTCTCTTCAGGAAATTGATGGCAGTGCACCCTTACTTCTCCAGGGTGATTTCTTTCGTGAGATTCCACACGTGTTTTTAATCTGATGGTCACTCTGTTTTATGTTGAAACACAAAACTTCTGTGAGTAACTTTCCTGATGGAAATATATTGGTGTTACCAGTTCTCCTTCTCTGCATTATTCAGGTTCTTTGTTGAAGTCACATACACACAGCTATAATTCTTGTAAAGGCGTATTAGTAGTTTGATTCACACACCTATTGAAAGAAAATTTAGAGTTGCTATGAGTACAGGAATGGATAACCAACAGCTCTTCCTATCAAGCCTTACACTTTTTGTTCATACAGCCTTTTCTGGCTTGCCCATTCTGCCTCATCTTTCTCCATTTTCTTTTCCTTTTTTTCTTATTCCAGTTTATGGCTCATTGATTTCATAAGTTGTACCAAGACCTCTGGTTCAACCCCAAGGCACAGACATCCAGAGAGCTGAAATAGGGATGTTGGCATGAAAAGAAAGTGTCTATGACTTGGCTTTATCTGCCAGCCCACAAATAACTTGATGAACAGAGTTTCTGGCCATGAATTCTGAATGCCATTTTGGAAATAACAAATTTGATCCATTCCCAGTTTACTTTGGTTTCTGTGGATGGCAATTAGAATACAGGGTGATATTGGCAAAGCAGTGTAGAGAATGAAAAATACTGTAGTGACCTTGCAAGCTATCCCACTTGGGATCTTACAGCTCACTAACACAACCCCTGAGAAGTTGATTAAAGTGGGGAAGGCTGGAGCCCCAGGTGACTTATTCAGGGCATAACCCTAGAAAGTATCAGGCTCCTGCTGCTCAAAGCTGGTCTTCCTGGGTGACATCCTTGTGACACACTTCCTGCCTTCCTGAACGGAATGGATGCCCTAGTCAATTGGAAAGTGTCTCTGGGAAATCAGGTTTGCTCCTCTGTGCCAGCAGGTTGATGTGAGCCACTCATTGCCAAGTCTCATATTTGGAGCACATGTTGGCAAAACACCTTTACTCCCAGGAGTAAGTGAGCAGTGCAAGTCACAAGAAGGAATTTATAGCTTTTAGATGTGAGCAGTTCTTATTTCAGAGACACACACATTTTATTGAGTATTTTTGCTACCCAGGCATTGCACAAGAAATTTCACAGCTGAATGTTTTATTTCCTGATACTTGCTCTATAATGACATGACAAAGCAGTTTTCAGAGCATCCTTTATTTTACAACTATGGCTTTCTCCTCCTTTATATAACAGCACCAGTTCATGTTATGAGTTCTGACTACAGTGTGTGCAGTGACAACCCGTTCACCTCTTCTCTAGGCAGGTAACATTCCCATAGGTTTCACTGGTAATCTTGTCTGAGCAGAGACTGCTGGTCAGCTCTGATCCCCATCCTGTGGGCACACCTGTAACCCTTTCCAAGGTTTGCTTTCATTGCCACCAGTGAAGTCCATCTCTTAGCACAGAATTACACTGGCAGAACCACAGGCTGTTATTGATGGGAACAATTTCATGCCATATCCTGGAGTTTGAGGCCAGCTGTCCTCAGTGAGCAGCCTTGCCCCCCAGGGTAACAGAACCAGAATTTAATCCAGGGTATCTTTAACACAAGAGTTATTACTGAAACTTGCATAACTCCCTTGCCTCTCTCCAATTCACAGCTACCTCATCCCTGAACTCCCAGCTCCAACAGCTTCAGCATCTCCAGCAGCTCCAGCACCAACAGCAGCAGCAGCAAAGCCAGCAGCAGCAACAAGGCCAGCAGGCACAGCCTCCACAGCCAGCCCAGCAGAGCCAGCAGCCCCAGCCACAGCCAGCAGCAGCTCCACAGCACAACCAAACGCAGTCCCAGAGCCAGAGCCAACCTCCTGCGACCCCACAGTCCTCCAGCTCCCCCCAGAAACCCAGCCAATCACCAGGGCATGGCCTTCCATCTCCTCTCACTTCACCAAATCCATTGCAGGTAGGTCGCTATGTAAAAATCTCTAACGGTCCAACAGCAAGTGCATTCACTCTCACTGCAAGGGGTAATCAAGTGAAGGTTGTGCCTTTTGACGACACAGGCTGAGAAATTCTACCTTGTTTTGCTTAATCCTTACAGGCATTGGGCTTAGAACAGCTCAAAGGCCTGATAAGCCAGAGAAGCATACCTAGTGGTGGTTCTAGGTTGTTTTTTTCTGAAGAGTATGTGTCTTTTGCTCTTTAAAGTTCATATTGCAAAACCCATGGAAAACCCTTTAATTTTTTCCACAGATTCATCATGTGACATTTGCAAATTGCATTTGCCCAGCAGTCACCCTTTTTGATAACTTAAGAGGACAACAGGTTCATCAACGATGATCCTGGCTGTGCCTAAAAGAAATAGAGCTTCTGCTGGTGGGCATGTGCAAGGGATGGATGGGATGGGTTATCCTTCCTCTTGAAATCACAGTCCTAATTTTTACCCATCTAAGAATCAAATAGTTCTGCTGGGATTCTCAGTACAGACTCCAAAGCTAAGGATGCCAGTCAGTGCCTTTCAGAGATGCTCACTCCAGTGACATGGTGGCAGCCATACTGATGCTCTGCTCTGCCCATCCTGGAACTCCTGGGCAGAAACAGGAATGCCTCTGATCCAGTGGTCCTGTGTTGTTAAGTTGGGTGTTCTTGCACTATGTGTTGAGCTGTATTCACATCATGCAAGAACAGCTTTGACTGGACCCATAAATATGATTCTGAACACCAGGGTAGATTGTGATGGGAGTGGAGTCTCACTCACCAGGCAGTGAAACTGCATTTAGAAATCAGCAAAGCTTCTATTCATTTTATTCTCTAAATTTTAAGACACCACTTTAAATGCTTTATCCACTCTGATGGATTTGGCTCCATTTCCTGCAGAAATAAAACTGCATTAGGTTAATAATTAAACAATCCTTCTTTAGACAATTAAGGGAATTGGCTTACAAGAAGCTGTGTTTGCCATGTGGCCACTGAAACCTGAGCTTCAACTAAATTGCATCAAATCTGATTTTTTTTAATGGTTTAGATAATAGACTTAAAAGTCTGCAAGAGATGTGTCCTTGCTTGCTGAGCTTTTTCTTATAGTAGAGAATAATGTTTCTAAAGCTTCTTCTGTGTATTGTCTTAAGGGCTACTTATGCATCACTTAATGCCCAGTCTATCGTGCCAGTGAGTGCTTTGGGACTCCTTTGTATGCAGATTATTGACAGACAGAGACACAAATATTTTCAGAGGAGCTTCTGTTGCATTTTATTGTCTTGGTACAGCTGTAATGTGTGCACGTTGACTGTATACACTGTATGCCTGCTAAACACTGTGCTTCAAAAGTCGTTTTTACAAACAAAGCAAGTGCGCACATAAATTACAGTCGGGGTAGGGAGGAAACGTGGTTATTTAGTCAACATACCTCAAGAGGGTTGTACTAACACTGAATCTGAAGTCTTAGCTCTCACAGAGCCTCTGGTCCCAGTGTAAATCTCACCTGAATCTGAGTATTTCCACCTGTCATCTGTGACACACAGGGCAGTAGAAGCACTTTGCACTGCTAACTTCCCTGGGTCACCTCTCCCTTTAGGTGTACAAAGAAAGTCAGTAAGAGCTTGCATGGTAGGTGCCAGTGACAATGTTCCTACTCAGATGCCTTGGCATATCTCTGTAGGTCATAATTACTCTTGTGAGGGAAGTCTGGACGTGGCAGACTGAGCAGAAGAGAAAGGAGGGAACCAAATATTCTGAGGCAGTTTTAGTTCAAATGCTGTCCCCTAAAATTTATGGAATAAGGATTAGACTTAATGGAAGGCACCAGTGTGAGAGGTCTGGCCTTCCCCCTGGGCTCAGCTCAGCCAGCTGTGGGACTGGGACACTTCCAGCACAGCAGGAGAGGAATTTGCTGTCAGCTCTGGCTAAGCATTAAAGAGTTACTAATAAATTGTGGGATACGTATTTTTAATGTTCTTTCCTCTCTGATCCTCATAATTTAAATAGCCACAAAACCCCAAAGTTGGTTCCCAAATGTGCTGTATACTGACATCCAGAGGAGAAGCCAGAATTCAGCACAGTACCTCATCTTCACCTTAGGCAGTATGTGTGGGGTCACTACTTTGGCCTTCCACAGCAAATGTAATACTTCTCAAACTTCACAAAGAAATAATGAAGAACTTGAAGAATGCTCTGTCATGTTGCCAAGAACACTGAGACACATAAATATACAATATTATGAAATAATAATGATAATAAATAATAATTAATAAATAATAATAATAATAATAATGAATATTTCCAGAGGAACTGCTGTTGCACTTTACACTTGGCTGTTTGGGTGCTTTTGTAAATCAGAGCAGTGGTAAGATCTCCTCCCTGAAATTTGTCTTTCCAGTCTAAATCCCAAAGAGAAATGCTGTTTTACCCCTTTACATCTATCCTGATGGTTGCATCTGAAATAATTTTCTTCCACACAAACATTAAAAACAAAAATGGGGAGCACAGTTTGGCAGCAGCTCCTCATAGTAGCTGCTTAGAATGTGGGTTGTTTTTAATGTTCAATGCTCTAACTTAAAATCAGCCTAGAAAAAAAATCAGAGATATTACAGCCTCTAAGGTAATGTTTTTTATGAACTAGAGTGAAATGGGGTTTGTTTGAAGAATATTAAGGGAATAAAGTACAACTAAGTTTGACAGCTAAAATTTCATTTCTGAATTCTTGATTTTTTTGTGGGCTTTATCCTCTTACATTATTCAGGATCTGTCTGAGAGATATTAGTTTAAAAAAATGCAACCTCAAAAAATTGTCATGGAAAGTCAGTAATTCAGGAGGATGATTGTGTTTGTTTCAAAAAACTGAAGGATAACAGTAATTACATCTCAAAGTGTACAGATGCTGTCATGTCCTTCAGAAGGCAAATTAAATGGAAGTGACTTGCTTAGGTATACTTGGGTGAGATACTTTGCTATCCAATCAGAAATTAATAATACAATGCAGTGTACACCAGCTAAAACTCTTAGCATTATTCTTGTCAGATTATTCTGTAATACTCTACTCTAATTTTATCACTGTTCTTTTACATGGTTCAATGGGCTGGATCGTAGTTACAAAAAACATTTTTTCGGGGGAGTCTTTAAGTGATTGTGTAGAAAGATGTAAAACCTCACTTTGGGTTCCAGGACCTGAATTCTTTACTGGCATTAGTGATGATGCTCCAGATTTACACTGGTAAAAGCAAAACACCCCAGAGCAAGGTCATCCCTTCTTTGCAGAAGACAAAAACTGGAGAAGAGTTTTCCAAAGCTGAGCTCGATTTCAGTGGTGGATCAGGCAGATGACAGAAGAGTTTCACCCCTTCATTTGAAAATGGTGAAAAGAAGATAATGATAGTCTGACTTCTTTCATTGTGCCAGTTGATTGATACAAAGGAATTCAGAGGAGAAAGACAGCCTATCTCATGCTGTAAGCTGAGGACTTTGAAACCTTTATTTGTGGGAAAATTCACTTCTCCAAGTATGCTTTGCCTGTGCATGTTTAGTGCTATTACAGGGGAAAATATATGGGTTTTTGAGTGGCCAGCCTGTTGCAGCTTCAAAGGATAGTTTGCACCTCTTGCAGTTTCCATTCAATTAAAGCTTTGGAGTCACAGGAACTTGATTATATGCTGTATAAAATCATATGGGCCTGGTACTAAGTACCCAATTATTTTGCTTCACTACCAGAACAAGGGACTTTGTAGCAGCATCATATATTTAACTGGCTCCAAAAGAAGGTTAGCTGCTGGTGCTGACACTGACTGTATGTTTTAGTGTGGGTAAGATGAATGTACTCACAGTCAGACCTGCAAAGGGAAAGCTACACTATAGGGAAAAAGAATTCTCAATGATTTCTACTGTTCTGTTTGTGTGAATAGGAACAGACAAACAGGAAAACCCCCAGAGATTTTCTTCCTGTAAAATTATTCTGACCATTTTCAGAACTCTTTCCTGAAGAGTCCCTTTTGTCCTGGAAACCTACCTACAATAACTGCAGCTGAGGGAAGGTGATGAGTGAGAGTAAAGTTACAATAAAAAGAGGGAAGAAGGGAAGCGAGGAGATGACAACAGCACAAAAATCTTCCAAGTAATAGCAAACTCTAGGATAGCAAAACCAGAACCTCCTTTAGATTAAATTTTCATACTAATCTTAAATAATGTATTTGGAAACTCAACACTTTTGTAACAAAGGAGAATAGAAAAGCAGAAAGGCCGAAACACTCAGCTGCAAATGAGGGAGAATATGTACACAGCTGTCTGAGCCTCCAGTAGTCAAAAAAAAACAAACTGCCCCTTTCCTTTCCCCCAAGATCATTCATTGTTTAGCTTCTCATTAAGGAAAAATCAACTTTGAAGAAATCTCTGTTTTCTGAGACCTTGACATATTTGCATCTATTTAAGATACAGAAGTAACAGCCAAGTCTCTGTTGGTTTGATGAGGGCAGTTGGGATGCGTTTGCAAGAACTGTACTCGTGGTCTGTCTTTGTGATTGTGTTCACATCCTAGACCTGGTACATTTTCCTCATGCTTATTGAGTCCTGGCATCAAGAAAACTTGATCAAGATTATGACACCAGTAATCCCACTGAGTTATTTTATTTTGTTTTGTTTTGTTAGAATTGTCTAACCTTCTGCATATGATACTGAGCCATGTCTGAATCTGTTCCCAAGTTACTCACTAATCAATCTGAGAAAGGAATACTTCATCAATGGTGAGCAAATGCAGTGCTTTGAATCCATTGTCCAAAGTTTTCTTATTTGTGGTATCAAGAGAGAGTGAAATAATCCACATCCCAAGGCCAGGTTATAGAGATGGAAGGTTCATGCCCATCCCCTACTTAGAGTGAGCCAGTTGAAGTGTTGCTCTTGGGTGGATCTCCAGAAGCTGCTGGCAAGTCCTGGGTCCCAGCTCTGAATTCATAGCCTGTAGACTCCCCTGTAGTCAGATAAATTGAGTTGGACTTGGTGATCTGTGGAGAGTATTTTGCTTATTGCATCCTCTGTTCATTTCAAACAGGTCCAGAAAGATTCGAACACCTTGTTCTAATGACAGTTTGAGATTTCTGTGTATTCTTACAGTATTGTAAAGATTTTTGTAGGTTGATAGAGGTGCTTTCATGAGCTGAACAAGCAAGTGCATGTGTAAACATTTCCACTGGCTAGAAAGATGTGGTACTCTGGTACTACATATGCCCTTGATTATTACCCCTTGCAAAAGCTGCTGGGATTCAGGCACTCTCCTTTTGGTTTTGGGCTCTTCTTTTTATCACTTCAGTAGTTCTGTGAGCCACACAGACATTACTGTTCACAAATCTGAACTTTGCTGCTCAGCAGCCTTCGTTCTCCTGGTAGCTCACTGCTTTTTGGGTCTGTGAGGCATTGAGACTTCACCCTGCAAAGCTGCTGAGTTCTGCATTTAAACAGAGCAGGGACGTGTGGGTGTTCTCTGAGAGACTTCATGAGCAAGTCTTTCCATTCCCTGAAGAAACCTCTCAGCTGGAGCACTGTCTGCCTGGTCCATCCAAATACACTCTGCAGGTGCTGCTATTTTCAGGAGCACAAGGAGTCCTGGTATCTGACTCCCATTTAAAGCAAAGGAAATTAATCTTCCAGCCAAACAACTGGCATTATTGGCACCCAAGGGGCACACGCTGCGGCTAATAAAGGAAACCATTTGCTCAAGAGTTCTCTGAAGGTGAGAAAGTGGAGATGTTTGCCCAGCAAGCTCTGGCTTCTGAAATGGGAGCATTTAATAAACTCCCTAAAGCAACTGAAATATTTAATAAATGGGCAAATAAATAAATAACACCCTCTTGGAACAAATTTGGGAAAGGATCCGTATCCCGTAAGGTCTTCTATTTCTAAAGCCTCTCTAGATAGAGTGTAGGACCCTTGGGGATCTTAAGGACAGAAAAAGTAGACACAGCCCCTCAGATACTCTTATAAATCAAGTGTATTTCTTCTGTTGGCATTCATTTCTCTTAATTTCTTTTTTCACTCATATTTCCAAAAATTTTTAAAGACAGTAGAAATTATCCCAAAGCATTCTTTTATTTTCCCCTATTTTTCATACCCCTCATGTCTTCATAATAAAGAAGAAAAAATTTGCAAGTCATTACATGCTTCTAGTTGTACAAGAAAAAAATTGTCCTACTTGGAAGCAAGTGTACAGAGTGAACACTTAGAATCTGCTGGGCTTGGTGCTTGTTGAATTCAAGGAGCAATATTCTGGAAGGGGTATAGCCCTGATGCTTTACCATTGAGGCTCCTTGTGCAAAAAAAGCACCTAAAAGACATTGCTCAGATCCTAGATACTGTCAGGGGAAAAAAAAGGGGGGGGGGGGGGGGGGGGGG
>JAWWEV010000083.1:49630427-49678697 GCA_035583235.1 Hafferia zeledoni
GGGGAGATGCTTTAAACTGTGTTTTATATCTTAAAATTAAGCCTTTTTTGGTACTATCACTGAGGACTATCTGAGTGTCTACTTATGGATTCTGTTGGTGGTTAAAAAAAGTAATACTTTCTCTTTTTAATGGTAGCCAGGATGTTTAGAGAGAGTAACTAAGCACAGACCTGGAGATTATGAAATTTGCTTAAGTGTTAATGGGTTGATTGCTGAGTTACAGCCTGAGAATTGATTGACTAGTGCTGCAGGTCTTCACACTTGACGCTCGGATTTGACTCGAAAATTCTGCCAAGTCTTTTACTCTGAAATTTATCTTAATTAGATCTGAAAGACCTGCCACAGCAGAATAGTCACACCGATTAAAATGAAAAACAGGAGAAATTACTGATCAAATTAATCATAATGTCGGGTTACAGCTGTAGGTCTGATGTAATTTGCCACTCCAGTGAGTTACATCGGCGCGGGCAGGGGAAGGAGAGCTGCTTTGACGCTGAGCTGTAACACCAGGCAGCTCCAGGCAGCCCATCAGGAGCCTCCTTCCATCCATTCCCTGGGCTTATTCTGACCTTACAGCTGCAACTAGAAACAATTTGGGCAAAAGGAAAAAATATCCTTTTATCAAAGGGGTTACACTTGAAACATGAGCTTTCCGAATCTTTCTTGTTTCATTTTTCTTCTTTCTCCACCATCTTCTACTTTTATTTCAAGTGATCAGCAATTAATTGCAGGGAAACTAGAAATTAAAAAGTCAGGTGTTACCACCTCAGGCACACTCAGAAAATGTTTCTTTCCAAGAGCTCCTGGTGGGGTAGGAAACAAGGAAATTAGGATCATTTAAGCAAGTGGGCATATAGCAGCCCCTGTCCTTTCTAGCAGGTAGGAAAAAACCAACCTTAATATTTTATAGTTTTGATGGCTCTAAAATTTATTTTTAAATTGTTTGCTTGTCATATATTATATTCTACTACTTACTATAACATTTTCTTCTTTTTTTTTTTTTTTAATACTGATTTAATCCCTGTTAGAAGGTGATGCCTTGGTGGGTCTTAAGGGGTCCCACCATAATATTTTCCTCTGAAAGAGAAGCCCTCTACAAGTCTCCCAGTATTTGTTCCACCAGCAAGGCTGGAGAGATTTGTTGTCTTATAACACCGCTGTATTTTTTGCTGCTAATCCAGGACACAGTCAAAAAATGAAGTTTGCCACCAGCTGAGAAAGGAAATGAAGTAAAGGAAAGAAAGCAAAAAGTATAGCTGAGCACTGTGACTCCCAGGAAAAAATAGGGCTTACCTCTGAAATACACCTAGTTTTCGTTTTGATACTGTAATACCTCTGGAATATTCTGTGTGATTTTTTTTTTTTCCCCAGCAATGTTGTAATTCTATAAAGTTGGCTTCTCCCCTGCCCAAAATTCCATTTTAAGTTTATATTTTAGACTGGGGAAATAGAAAGAACTGAGGATAGCCTTTATTCAGTATCAGCTTTATATATATAGTTATATATATAGTTATATATAGTTACATATATATAATATAGTTATATATATATATAGTTATATGGAATTGCCAAAAATGGTGGTTTAACAAAAGAAATTGAAAATACTTTAATTTGTGGTGGTGATTTGAAATCTGCCAAAAAACATTTGATCATTTTCAAATGCAAGTTTTTGTTTGCTGAAACATTTCCATATTCCATCTTTCATCTTCATTTGCATCAGAAATTACATGATAAATTAGGATCATTTCAGATAATATCCCACAGACAGGAACTTGGCTTATTTTTGGTAGTTTAGACATGAACTTACTCCCTGTGAGGATTCCATTTGGAGAACCAAGCTGGGTTATGTTTGTGGAAGAGATTGGAAGGCAAAGCTGAGTTTCCAGAAAAGAAAAACTGACATATGAAAAAAGCTTATCATGTACTGAGAGGACTATGATGGCGCATTTTGGTCCTTAAGGGAGCTGAGGCTCTTCAAAGCAGCAATCACTGCTGCAAGGTTTTTTCAAAGAAATATTTGCATCCTTTGCAAAAGCACAGGTGAAGCAGGTCAGGTCTGGGAGGATCCCAATCTCTGAGCAAAAATGCTGAGGCTGTAAGGGAAACCCCAAAGCATAGGCCCAGTCACAATTCAGAGTTGTCCTCTCTGCTAGAGATGGTGAACTGGCATCAGAAGATGATTCTGAATGAATGTGAAAATATAAAAATTGTTAGCATAGTGACCTTCTAGCTCTGTTTTCAAACTGCTGGATGGCCAAACCCACCTGGAGTGTTTTGTCCCTTATTGCTCCTGTCCCAGTTTGGGCAGTGCTGTCCCTCTGGGCTGGGAGCTGAGTCTCAGATGGGGCAGAGGATGAAGGTAGGGCTGTGCTGACATCAAGATCCAGGAGGAGGTAGGTAAGGAGAAGTCCATCTCATTCCCAGGATTCATATGAGGATGCAGTTTCCATCAGTGTACAATTCCTCAGGGACAGGGCTTGATCTTAGAACGGAAAAGGGAAATGCTGGGAGAAGGAGAGGGGAAGAAAACAAAATGCTTTTGTTACTCACAGTGCCTTTTCTACTGGGAGAGGCAGATAAAAACCCCCAGTATCAGCATTGTGAAAGGCTCAGATTTTATCCCTGATCACCACTCTGGAATAAGATGCTGTGTGCATTTCCATCCTACTTCTGTCTGCAACTTTTCACTTTGTAGTAAGACCTAACTCCGCTACCAGGGAAGTTGGCAGAGGGTTTCTCAGAGCTCTCAAACAAGACAGGAGCAAGCTCAATATGCCACTATGAAGGTTTCCCCCTCTTCTCCCTCCCCAACTTTACAGAATTGCAGCTTCCTTGTTTGCTTCATTTTAGCTGTCTCCTGGTTCTGAAACATGTTCTCCATGCAATCAAAATGTGTCTGACAGAATTTTCAGTTCATGTAAAACAAATATAAAAATAAACAGAACTTGAGAAAACCAAGCCATTCTAAAAATCCTTGATGTTTTCCCCATAGACATTCAAAGAGTATGTCTAGGGGGAAATCACTGGTACTTCAAATGTACAAGCAGGTATAGAGATAACATATGTCAGTCCTGTAGTCCCAAATTTGGCAGTCCAAGCTCTCATGAGTGAAAACTGCAGCAAAAGGAGGGGAGGGAATTCTTTTACTGCCACATAAAATCTGCATATTTAGCTCTAATCTCATCATCAAGTCGTGCCTTTGCTTACTGAATTCTCTTTTGACAAATAATGTGCATCAGGAAGCAAAATGCTCTAGTAAATGTGTTGTTGGAGTCAGGAGCACCAGGCTGCAGTCCCAGGTTTGTCACTGTCTGGGATGTCACTTTGTCTTTCTCTTCCTTTGTTGATTCTCCCACCATTGTTTGATCACTCTGTACTGAAAACTTTTACAGCTTTTTGGTGTAATGCAATGAGGCCTTGATCTTGCACTGGGCTTCTTGGTGCTGCTGTAACAGTAATGCTACGAAAGCACAGAATATATTCAGAAGGAGGAATAGTAGAGCCTCAGTCACTCTCCTGCTGAATTCAGTGGCATTGCTGTTGACTTCAGAGGACACTGAACTGGTATCTATTTTGTTTTCAAGTACATTGAATATTTTGAAGTTTCTGTCAGCTGTTCACTGTGCTGTCAAATGCACTAATGAAAGGTTTTCCTAAAGTTAATTTTCCTGCTCATAATACAATAACCAAATTTGCTTTAACACTTGAAAAATCCATCCATACTAAAGAGAATCAGTTGCTTAATCCTAAAATTAAAGGTTATTGCATGCAAGAGAAAATAATTACATGCTCAAAGTATGGAAAAAAGAAAACTTTTTTAATATGTAGGTATTTGTATAATTAAAGACTAATCAAGCATGAAGGCTGCTGACTAAACCAGAAAATGAGATTGTTGGCAAGCAATATTGTAATGTAAATGCCATTTTTGTTTAAGTACTAAGGAGCTGGAGGAATGATATCCTGAACAGATTAAAAGCAAACAGCATTGATAATAAATATTTATCAGATTTCAAATGCAACACATAGAGATTTTTATATTTTACATGCAAAATATATTGGCATTGAAATATTCAGTCACTTTTCAAAGGTTTGTTCACATCTTCACTTCAAAATGTCGAAAACAAGCACTGACTAGTGATAGAAACAGCTTCAGAACTCAGTCCTAACCTGTAGCAATGTCAGCAATATATAGGCAATGGAAAGCAGGTGAGAGGTACTAACATACTTAACTGCAAATGCATGAGAACAAGTCCTGGGGCTGGAGAGTCAGAATTTCAATGGTCTGTATGTGTGTTATTTTTTCTTTTTTTCCAAAGTATTTGCATTAATTTCAAAAATGGAGGGAAGCTTCTCAGGCTTAAATCCATGCCATGAAACAAATATTCAGTAAAGTATTTATGGTTGTGTTATATATACCCAGAAATGAACCCCATGTAACCACTGTTTTGTTGTAAAGGGTTGATTTAGTTAAAGGTCTGTATCATCTCAGGGCAGAGCTTTAAGTTTATGGTAAAATATCACACTGGTGAAATATGCTCATCGTGCACCTTTGTGTTACATTATTGTAGCCTAAATCTTGTTCAGAAGTGGATGTTGAGATATTTGGCTACATCAAGGCTTGAGAAGATTGAGGAATGCTAGAACTGAAGTACTCAGTGTGTTCCCATTCGTATTCATCTCCTTTTCCTTAGAGCTGGTGCTACTCAGCATGCTGAGGTCCAACAGGAGCCATCTCTTAATCAAGCCTGATCATACAATAGTTGGAACTAATTTAAAACGTCCTTTGGCATCTGTGAAAAGAGGCTTAAACCCAATGGCTGTGATAGTGAGACAAAGAGTACCTTGGGCCATTGCATCCTTTGTGCCTCTTGTTGTTTCCTCCTGCATTCACTTTTCGGAATAATTTTCACCTCACTTGACTATGACTGAAAGATACAATAGGATGTCACTGACAGACTTATTGGGAGGAATTGACAATAGGGATTTTGGAATGTGAGGCTGCCTACAACATTATTAATTTTTTCCTATCCTAGTATAATTATATTCTATTTGCCTTTGGCCTAAAGGAGTGTAGACAAGTTAAAATTAAATAATGCCGTGCAAGTCTAATGTTAGTCCCTTGAATAAGCATTGATCGAATTTTCAGAAGGTTTGAGTCACCACCATTGATGTGAACTGTAGAAATTATTACTTAGCTCTCAAAGGAGTAAAGATTCAGATTTCAGCCTCTGGATTTCTTAGAAGAGTCTTGCTTGTGTCTCCAGGTTTTACCACAGGAAACTGCCAATTTGCAAATGCCAAAATTCAGAGCAAGCTCAGCCCGAGCCAGCTTGGTTCCTTGAACAGCTTGTGTTTGTCTGAATTATTAAGCTCTTTAATGTATAATATAGTGTATACATAAATGAATGTATATCATAATTAAGAAACTTTTTAATAAGTATGTTATGAGTCTTCTCAGCAATTCATATTTACATTAATGTAATGACAATAAGAATTATGTTGGTAAAAACACACTAAGGAAAATAGTAGGAAAAGTACCAAACTTTGTGTCTCGCCCATCAGTCAATGGTCCAGCAAGAAGGCAAGTGGAAGAGGCAGTAAAGCACCTTTAGATCAAAGCCACTGATGACCTGTGAGCCAGGTCTGACCCACAGGACATTTCCATCCACACCCCAAGAGAGAAAATAAAAGAGAAATAAAGGGCTTTGGAGGCAACAGCTTTGCCCTGGGGTGTGCTATTGCTTGTGAGTCACCAGGGCAGCCCAAACACCTGAGAGAGGTGGGCAGGTGAAAAATCTGCCTTGTTTGTTTGTTTTTCACACATAACTGGCTGAACCACAGTAATAAGTTTTAGCTTGCCTTTTAGCAAAAGGCCCTAATTATTTTCTTCTTCAGAGGTAGCTCTGTCTCCCAGAGAATAGGCATCCTCTCAAGCAGGGCAAAACCTTTTTTGTTTGTTTGTTTTCGAACTGCAGTGTTGTATAAAGTGTAAGTTACAAGAAGGGTTTCGCTCTTTTTTTCTAGAAGGGACATTACCACAGTTTTCTGAGGAAAACATGGTAACATGCAAATTAATTAAGGCTGAAACGGACACTTGCTCAAGTCATTAAACTACTCTGTGTCTTAGAACACAGAAAGGACATCCCTGGGATATTTATCTGAGGGCTCCTCAGGTTAAAGGAGAAGAGGAGTCAGCAGGAAAAGGTGCATATGGAAAGAGCAATTATTCACAAAATAAAAGTGAGGATAGTGGTTAGAAGTGTCAGCATATATATAGCTGAAATGCCTTTGGTGTGGCTATTACTTACAAAAAAAGTCATTGCTGCCATTGTGCACTGGCTTCCATATAGTTATTTCATACTAACCATGACTTGGTATTTATCTACATGGAAAACCTACAAAGAAACCTCAAACCACCTAGTGAAAGGTAGAAACATCTCCCAGCTCTCTGGCTTTTATAATCTTTGACAAGCATCAGCCTAAACAGGGCTTAAAAATGCTCAACACTCGTATACATCATCTCCATTTACCTTCCTGAATCAATAAGGACATGCAAGCCTCATCTGCCAGTGTGTGGTTTTGAAAGCCTTAATCTGATTACGTGGGCTGACAATATCCTTCACTCCAACCCACAAAAATAAGGGCACAAGATCAGGTGAAAACCTCACTAGCAAGTCTGAAAGCCAGCCAGGTGCTGCTCTGTTTTCCAGGACTGTCCAAAAAATTGCCTTATTTTCAGATAGGACTTGTCCCTCCTCTCAGCAACAGCTATTGAAATTTGCAGATTTTTTTCCCTGGACATGCTCTATTTGATTTTGTAATTTCTTCACAGGAGAAAGTCTTATTACAAGGATTAGGCAAAAATCAGACCCAAGGATATTCCATCATATCAACAAATATTTGACTTCAAACCAGAAAAAGAAAACAATAAAAATGGCAGCTGACAAAGCTGTACATGGATGAAATACAACTGTTAAGTCTGATTTCATCCATTTTACTTTACCATATGCACAGACACCTCATTCCATTTGAGAAATTGGATTCAAATTAAAGAGCTTAAAACTGGGGAATGTCAATACTACCAAAACACTTTCTTTGGGAACTTATGGAGGAAGACACTTACTAAACATGATTAAAATGCCCACCACTTTTCAAAAAGTTTCAATTCCAGTGGAAAGAATAATAATGCAATAAATTTTTCCATGACATTTTTTAAAGCCTGTTGGAAAAAATAATTGTAAAAAACATTTTAAACTAATGCAGATACAGAACATAAACTTCACATTGAGGTGCTGTTTTTACGTTTCCAGTGGGGTGTCAAGAAATAGGGGTAGTGATCTGAGGAGCAGAAAGAAAAGGTGAGTACACTTCCCACTCCTGACAGCTGAGAGATCAGGGTTTGCCCTGTGAAATGAAGTCAGTCATGCCACTAAGATGGCCCAGCACTGAGCAGAGATTTGTAATCATCAGGGCAATAACAACCCTTGTTTTCCTACAGCGTGTTCCTTTGCAAAATGCCTGCCCCTCTTTTATCAGCTGGGCAACTCATGGCTTCTTTTGCATTATTTTTGGCTGAGATTCACCAAGAAGCTCATCTACTCAATGGCATCTGGTGAAATCATCTCATAAAATAGTGTCTTGGCCTAGCTTTTCACAGCACCTGATTCAGACATGAGGCTTCACCCAGGGTTTCCGCACGCTTGTTCAAGCTTTTCACAGCACCTGATTCAGACATGAGGCTTCACCCAGGGTTTCCGCACGCTTGTGAGTGCCCTGATTTGGCAGAATAACTTATGCTTGAAGGCTTTCCCTTTTTCATCTTGAGATAGAAATAGTTCGCTGTTCATCAGGCCAGAGAGAGAACTTATCCTCCTACTTGTCCCAGTATGTGTGGTAACTTTGACCAAGGAAACAATCCTAAGCAGCAGCAGAGAAACCTTATGAGCCTGTAACTCCCCATGTATAATTCTCTGTTTGAGAATTGTCCACTGCAAATTTTAATGACCAATTTCTGTAAGCGCCAGGCAAGCCCATGGGGAGCTCTGTGGATATCCCAGATGTAAGGTAAGACTTGTGTTTGTTCTCTCTCAGGAGAAGAGAATGTACAGTTTTCATGGTATTCTGTGAGTGGTTTGGGTGACATTTTGGGTGGCAGAGCTGCTGCTTTGTCATAGCACAAGCACCGCTTTGCCTGTGGTGGCTGCCTGGTGTTGGCATTGGATCTGCCTGATTTTCATCTCAGAGTCATGAAAACTGAAAGGACTTTTCCTAGGCTGCTTTGAGGGAGGAAAGGTGATTGAGACAGAAAAAAAAAGTGTAAGATACATAGGGAACATAGGTATGATGAAGGTTGATCAGATTTTTTTTTTAAAGAATTGGTATCTTCCAAGGATAAAGAATAATCATATAATCATAGAATCAATTGGGTTGGAAGAGACCTCCGAGGTCATAAAGTCCAACCCTTGGTCCAACTCCAGTCCCTTTACCAGATCATGGCACTCAGTGCCACGGCCAATCTCACTTGAAAAACCTCCAGGGATAGGGAATCCACCCCCTCTCTGGGCAGGCCATTCCAATGCCTGATTGCTCTCTCTGGAAAGAATTTTTTTCTCATATCCAACTTCAATTTGCCCTGGCAAAGCTTGAGCCCGTGCCCCCTTGTCCTATTGCTGACTTTAGTGTAGGTAATGAGTGACTTCCTATCACTCAACACTAATTCTAATACAAGGAAGTGTTGAAATTCTTCTAGAAAATAGAGCTACGGTAAATCCCTAATTATCTAAATGCTAGTTCCAGTAGGATTGAAACTTTATGAGCAAAATTTGATTTTTAATGGTATTAGGTCAATACAGACTTTAAAATAATAGGAATTACAGGTTGTGAAAATAAATTTTTAGCCTTAGTGCTTTGATAAAGATCTGTGACCCCTGGCCCTTTAAAACTTGAACTTAGGCTGTAAAAATATCACTTCTTATTGATCATGTGGTTATTAAAGTCAATCAAACGCTTAATTTATATGTCAAACACTTGTAATATTTCCTGTAAATATTAAAACAAAAGAAGAACATGATAGTATTTTGTTCGGTTGCATTAGATTATTCAGCTTTTCACCACTGACAAATAATAAAAGTGGCACTAAATAATGCATTAAATATGCCAGGTATTTATCAAGGCTAAATTAATTTACAGCTACATCATGTGCGTGGTGTTTGGACGCATTAGTTCAGGTGTGTGAAGGCAGGAACATGCCCATCCATGCAGCAGGAGTGGGATAGGATGGAAACACCAGGAATTCTCTTTGTCTCCTCTCCCCTTCCTCCTCCCTGCCACAGCCCTGCAATGCTGGGAAGGTACAGCTCATTCACTGAACCTCAGAGAGAAGGAGGAAACCTGATAAGCCAAAAGATATTAATTAAATGTTCAAGGCAGGTTTTAAAGTTGCTTCGATATAAATTGTTCCTAATGATACTCCAGTTTGCTTCCCAGGGAGGTCAGGGGGGAGCTCTTCAGATCCCCCAGGATGCCTTTCCATAACCAAATGCTTTCATAGGAGTAATGGACAGAAACCTTGAGCCAACCACTGGGGAGTGTTTGCAGCCTGTCTTTGCTTGGAACCTAAGTGGAGCAGGAGGTGTTTGGGAGCATTTCTAATGGCCTTTTGATGTACATGCACAAAATTGATGTCGGAAGGATCACTATAAACTCCCAAACAGTGGAATATTGAGGACATTTTCAGGTGGCAGGCAGATTCTGGCTGGGTGAGCCCAGTATATTTTCTCATGTCACAGTTGATTAGGTTCACAGGGAAGTGGAAAGAGTAAAAAATTCTCTTATTACTGCAGCAATGCCATATCAGCCTCTTTTCCCTTTGAATGCAACATTAGTTTTTGTCCAGAACTCTAACTGCTTTCTACAGTTTGGGGAATTGTAAAGCAGAAACAATTTTCCCAGCTAGGCTGACCTTCACAGTAATGAGAAATGACTGGAATTTCTCTCTATTTCTCTAACATTTGGTGAGGGGGTAGAGGAGGTATGTGTTTGTTTTACCTGATATTATGTTGTGGGCGTCTATTTGGCACTTTGAGTCTAATTTTTTTCCATTCAGGAGATTACATGGACTGCTGCACCATCTGACCCAGTAGCCAGCCCTCAAGTGTGTAGAGAAGTGACAGTAATGTACTTTAAACCTTCTATTATCACAGCAGTGATGGCATTTTATTTCAGCCATTAAATTATTTTTTTTCCAAGGGGTGGCTATTTTCATTTTCTATTCAGTACTTGTTCAGGTGATGAGCAATGATCTTGAGAAAATTCAAGATTCATTATGGCCAGATAGGTGGGGAATTCTCGAGGTGGACACACATCTGCAGAGCTTGTTCCTTGTTAGTCTGATGCTGTAATACTACAATGCTGATCATCTCTTGGGCATGGGATAAGAATATCCTGCAGTTACATGCAAAGCAAGTGCTATCTGAAGAGTCTTTAACAGCAGCACATCTGGCTAGAAATGCTACCTGTGTCCTTGTCCTGTCTAGGTCTTTCAGAAAAAAAACCCTTTCCCTGTGGAATGTGAGACCTCCAGCCTGAGATGCAGCCAACTCATGGTGGTCCAGGCTGGGTCTGCCCTGCAGGTGCAGAACTGGCACTGCAGAGGTGTCAGTATAACCAGGCTGGGGTTCCTGAAGCAAGACTCGGTGCCAGGAAGGGTGAGGGCACTGTGGCAGGGCATGAAAAGCAAGGAGGCACCAAGCAAACATGCAGGATGAAGGCACAGCCTGTGCTGAAGTCCATTCTGCTGCATCTTCATGGTGGCATCAGCATGAACTAGATGGGCTCGGATGGGACTCCACCTGCTCCTGATTACAGTGGAGCCCCATCTGCCACTTGGCATCTGTGCTAGGAAAATATCCAGAACTCCTGGAAATGGGCAGAGGTGAAAGCATTTCAAGTAGAAGACAAATGGGATCAAATCTCCAGCTGCAAATCACTCACATATGAAAGCTGAGTTGTTTCAGAGAATTCAGAAGTTTCAAGTGTTTTACTTGAATTTTGTCTTGATTGTAGCCAGAACAGGCTATGGAAATGTCACAGTATCATGGAGGAAGCAGGTTTTCACCTGGTATTTCTAGGAGAGGAAGATTGCATAATACCCTGTACATTTTCAACAGTTTGACTGTACTCCTCTGCTCTTACTATACCTGAAAGGCCTGAAGTGATCAAAATATTCCATTAAGTTGGAGTTATATTTCCCTAGTTAATATTTGCATGTTACGGCCATGATGTGAGCATGCTGCTTTAATTCTGTGTTAATAGCCCATAATATGGAGAGCAAAGTCAAGGAATATTAAATTCCATGACCATACTCTAACACTTAGTGTGGGACATCACATTAGTAGCAAACAGTGGTCCCAACAAAGTCTCCACTTGAGTTTTTTTAAGGCTGCAACATTATTGGCGTGCTGTGATACCAACAGGAGAGCTTTTTTCTGTTCTGCTCCATCACTCAGAAAGACCTGTACATCTGCAGCCCATGAACAAGATGAGGAGGGGAGGAAATACCTGAAATTGCAGGGAATATTTCCTTCCTGTACTGTTACAGAGCATTACAGGAGGCTTAATTTAGATGCTTTTTTCCTAATTTTCTGTTAAACTATTTGGTACTCATGCTTACCTTTATCTTCTGGTCTTTTAAGGCAGGTATTTCTTGAAGCACTCAACAGGCTATTTCTTGGCCAGTGGTGCTTTCTCTCTGTATTCCCTTTACTCTCTACTTGATTATCACAAGTAAGAAAGATTGGATTCATGTGGCCCCTAAAATGAAAAGAAATAAACTAAAGCAAAATCTGAGTGCATCAAAACAGATCTGCTGTCTCTTACCTTGTAGGAAAGGAGAACACAGAGGAGGAAGGAGTCAAAAGTCAAGGCTGCCTTCATACTTGGATTTAATACTTTTTTAGGGAACTCTCATTCTTAATCTTCATATAAGACCAGACAAATACATTATATCCTAGGAAAGCTGTGGTGTGTGAGAATGAGGTCAGAGAGTGTGCTGGTAGAGAAAAGCAGAGAACTCAAAGAATGGTTGATAAAACAGAGCTCAGGTAATACCTTTGCTTAAATTAGTTAGAGGAAATCAATCAATAATCTGAAGTGCTTTTTTCTTTTTGTAATAATTAGTAGTGCCCTGTTTTGTTCACTCTTTGCAGTGTCCTGGTGTCTGATTCATACTTGTATCTGTACCTCACTTCTATAGAGACCTCATAAAAGGGCAGCACATTAATTCAAATATGTTCAGTATTCATCGACATTCGTTGCAAAGCAACTGCAAACATGTGATCTTCCTTCTTCTATTGACATCAGTCATATTTTTGTCAATCAAACACTAATACTCTCATTATGATAGTGGAAATCAGATCCCACTCTGTAGAAGGTCAAGTGTAATACATCAGTAAGAAAGCAGTGTAAACAAGATCAGTCTTTGTGACTTTTGGGAAGGTTGTGTTCATAGCATAACTAAGACCTCATGACTGTGACTTGGTTTCATCCCTGAGTTTCTCTTACATCCTCTGCACCTGAGAAACACCAGGAGAGCTCTTGGCACAGCACCATGTTCAGAGCCTTCCTCGCCAGGCAACATTAAAAAGCCTTTAAGGGAGGAAGGCAGGACCTGCTCCTGGAAACACAAAATCATTCCTCTGATTCCAGGACTGGGGAGTCAGTGTCTGGTGCTGGCAGCCTGTAGTGACAGGCACTCCCTCAAGCATTTCTTATTTGACCAGAGTAGGAAAATGTACACTGTAATAAATTTGGCACACAAGGGAAGATACACTCCAACTTTAAAAATATAATTGGTGTCTCCACATCAAGTGCTTTGGGACGTGGATTATACACTTGGCAGTTTTGTGTTTGTTTTCTCACCTAGGTATGACAAATCACTGGGTTAAGAACATACCCAAGTAGGAATGAAAGGTGTTCTACCTCTTGCTCTCTGTTCCTGGCTTATTATGAAGGAGCATTGTTACTTCTGTATGTAACAGGCTAAATGTGTGAAAACTGCTCAGCAAGTGTCAAAACAGTGGGGTGAGATTTAATTACACTTATTAAGAAAGGGACAAAGGCACCTGAGGTGTGTGGAGAGTTCCCTGCAGCTGCTGGATGTCTGGATGTCACGGTCAGCTTTGGCCACCTTCCTCAGACTGGAACAGCCTGTGGATGTGCTGCTGCAAGGAGAGGAGTGTCCCAGAGCATGGGGTGTCCCAAAGGGGCTGTGGCTGTCCTATCTGCCACTGACAAGTGGTGGAAGCTCAACCTCACCAGGCTGCCAAACTGAGGATGGGGAATATCGTATCCTGCATCCCGCCAGACCCCAAGGAATGAGTCATCACACTCCCTGTGGCTGTTAGGAATTCACTCCAATCCTAAAAAGTGGCTGTTAGGGAAAATGAGAACAGTATGTAAACATAGGAGAAATAAAAGCATTACATAAATATTGAAAACAGTGTTCATTCCTGGCTCTGGCCTGTAGGAAGCAGCTGAGTGCTGCTGAACACTGTGGAGAGCCAGGACACTCCTGCTCTCTGCTCTGCATCTCTGTGGGAAACCTCAGCATAACCTTTAGTGTGTGATCTCAGAAATGCAAATGATGTGCATAGCAATTATTTTAAGTTTCTTCTCTCCCCTCTACTGCCAACCAGAATTAATGGCACAGCAGCAGAACAAGCAAATGCTGCATAGATGTGCCCAAGAATGTGGGCCATAAATACATAGTGCCAGCTTGCACCTCACCTTGCCATGATTCCACAAGCAGAGTGCCCTTGGAGAGCTAAGCCATACCCCTCACCTTTTTGTTAAGATGGTCCCCCTTTCAGTCCATTTTCTCTACCCCAGTTTCCTCCACCTCCACCCAAACTTGTTGGAAGTCCACTTCTCCACTCTCTGGACCCTCGTAATGGGCCCTGCTGCTGTATCACTCTTCTCTTTGGTTTTCTTCATGGAGTTCCTTCCACAGAGCTGAGGACCACAAAGCCACTGGGGCTGGGCAGCAAGAGGAAAGAAAGTCTGCCCAGGAAGCAGCAGTGTGCTGCAGTGGGGACCACAGGATCCTCAGGTTTGGTGGAAAGGAGCATTACCCACCTCTGTCCCCAACAGCCAGGCTTGCTCTCAGTCCCCCACTGCACTGGTAGCATGTAGAGATTTCTGAAGCTCTAATGAGCTGACAGCACTTACTCCACTTCCAGCTGGCTAGGAAGCATTATCATTTTCTTCCTTTTCTATTTTGTCCCTAAAACAGTACTTTTAATATACAGGTAGTTCCTTTTTACCAACATAGACAACACTGAAAGCAAAAATACACTAAATAAATCTATTAAGCATCAATTATTGTTCCAACTTGGCCGAGTGGTCTTTGAAGTAATACTGATAAAAAAAAAAAAAAAGGAAGGGACTTTTTAAAAACTTTTTTTTCTTCAAAGATGTTTCGTTATCCAGGTCTCTCTGGATCAGTCTGTGTTTTAGCCCAGTACTTTTGCCTACCCTGCACGACACAGTGCCTTGCTGGAGTGTCAGAAACAAGTGACAGTGGTCCACTGGCTGTTCACTGTTGCCATCCTAGAGCAGCTCACAGGTCTCTGCTCCTGCAAAACAGAGATGGAATTGATATTATGGAGTAGGAGTAGGTGTTAGGGAAGGCTCTGGAAGGGCAGGCTGAGATCACAGGCCACTGGGCTGCATGAGGTGTGAGCACAGTCTGTAACATTTCCCTTTCCCCACGACACTGTCAGACACACAAGACAAAGGAATTACGATTATCTCCACTTTACAGACAGAGAAATGAGTTAGCAGGAGATTAACTAGGCTGGTCCAAGGTCACTCAGGGAGCCTGACAGGCACAGAACTAAGACCTAGATTTTCTGAGTTCCCAAGGAAGGACCAGCCCCTGAGAAATGGTGTCCTAAGCTGTGTTTCTTAATAGACTGATCTCATATTAAAACATTACAAAAGTAAAAATGCAATTTCTTTACCTTTCAGTTTGATTAATGGATTTTTCACAACACTGCAATAAAGCAAATTCCTGTTATAATACAGAGTATTTGAAACTTTTTGGGTTTTTGTAAAAAAGTAATGATGGAGGAAACAAACCCCAACCTTTCTTTGATTAATTCCAGGTGGATGTTGTTTTCTTTTCTTTTTTGGCCAATAACTTCTACATACCAAATAGATGTATTTTAAAGTGCTGGGATTTGGTGCAATGATGAGCCAACTAGCAAGAGACCACCCTTTACAGATAATACAATAGTAGAACAAATTGAGTTTCCAGACCCTAATCCTCTAAGAAAAGCTGAAACCAGAGGGGGAAACTTCCACAACGTTACTCAGTTGGTTCACTCTGTTTGATTGCTGGTCAGTACATAAACCCTATTTTAGAGGTGATGGGATTTCTATCTAAAATAAGCTGTTTACAGTGTTCTCTGGGCTATTACTGTTCGAACGGTAGTTTCTAAAGTTCTTGAAAGGTGTCTGCATTAAAGCAGCATTCAAAAGGTGGTAGGATTGTTTTGTACGCTCTCTGAAATGGAATGTGATTTGATCTGCATCAGGCTGATTTATATGAAGTAATTTTGTTGTTTTGCTTTTGAGCATTTTATGAACTCACAGAGAGATTATTGTCCCTTCTTAAAAAGTTTGTGATGAGAAGATATAGCAATAATCATCCTATGGTTAGTAATAATGGGTATAAATTCTCTCTAGGAGATGAAATTGTTCTTTTTTATATATATAGGCATAAACAAAGCTTAAAAGCGAGGTGAGGGTAGATGGTGTGTGCATGTCAGGACTTTTGGGGAGTTCCCTTGCAGTGTAATTTTGCAGAGTACAACAGCTGTAGGAAGGGGACAGGATGTTGGGGCTTAACCCCAGACAGCAGCCAAGCCCCACACAACCACTCACACCCCACTGAGGAATGGGGAAATAAAGAGGGAGGATGAGGAAGCTTGTGGGTTGAAATAAAGACATTTTAACAGGTAAAGCAAAAGCACAAACAAAGCAAAAAAGAATTAAATCACCACTTGCCATGGACAGGTAGATGCTCAGCCAGCCCCAGGAAAGCAGGGCTCCAGCATATGTGACAGTGCCTTGGGAAGACAAATGCCATCACTCTGAACATCCCCCCTTCCTCCTTCTCACACCATGTGATGCCATATGATCTGGGTCCTGTGGGACACCCCTTTGGTCAGCTGTCCCACCTCTGTCCCCTGCCAGTCCCCTCACCAGGGAGGCAGTGTGGGAAGCAGCAAAGGCCTTGAAGCTGTGCAAGCACTGCCCAGCAACAGCTAAAACATCCCTGTGTTATCAGCACTGTTTCAGCACAAATCCCAAACATAGCCTTATACCAGCTACTGTGCAGAAAATTAACTCCACCCCAGACACAACCAGCAGACAGGTTCACAACCACCAGGGATACTCAGCAAAGAACAACCACTAAGGAATAATCTACGGATTAATTTTTTTTATTATTTTGTCAGTGATTTATATACTTTTGTTAAAAAAAAATGGGTAAAATTACTAACACTTTCCTTATAACATGGATTACTTTCAGGACCACACCTTTATTGTCCATGAGAAATGAGTACGTTCTGGAAGGGAAGCAGAATTTGAGCAGAACGGGGTATTTTTCGTACCTTGGCCAAAGGCTCTCGGGCCTGCCCTGTGTGATACCGAACTGTGCAGCAGTTCTGCAGTGGGGCAGAGGTCTGTCTGCCCTACTGCTCTACTCAGGATAACTAGAAGGAATTAAAAGCAGGGAGAAGGGGATTACCATGTTAGCACAGCCAGTAGTTTCTGTAGTCTGGACAAGCATTTCTGCATTGCTGCTCTTTATGGTTTGCTTTCAGTGTAAGAAGTCAGTATATATGCTCAGAGACTGGTCACAGGTTCCCAAAGATAAGAGCTGAAAGGTCCTAAATCTGTCATTCTGCTTTAGATGCAGAGACAGTCATGCTGGCATTTAACTTAATGATTATTTGATTTAAACATGTCGTTTGGGAGCCAGACTGGATGTGCTGTACAGTCAGCACTCAGAGGTAGGCACCTTTCAGGCAGGTTTCTTACCTTTCTCTGCTCTAAATGGCTGAGTAATGCATAGACAAACCCAAGGGCAGGCAGAGGGATTTGGTGTGCAGTGTGGCGAAAAACTAGGAGCAGTGCCAAAGTGCATTTGCAATGGGTCCTGGTACAAGCTGCCTTTGGTATGGGCCAACCAGCCAAGCCACTGAAATGTATCCTCAGTTGCCTTCATGAGAAAGAGTGGGGAAAGAATCCTCACTGGAAGACAGCTCAGAGAAGGGTCTCCTCTTGTAAGCTCTGAATTACCCCCAAGGGCATCTATTTCCCTTTACCAGCCCTAGAGACAGTGAGGGCTTTGTAACTGCAGAGCCTGAAAGGAGGTGCTGGTGTTCCCCAGACAGACAGGAGGAAGGCAGGGGTGTGGCTGCAGTGTGGGCTGTGTTACCACACAGGTTATTTTCATGGCCTTTGGTCAGGATATGAGCTGGAGAGGAGCATTATTGCAAGCCTTTTTCTTCCAGACTAATGTAAGTTGTATCAGAATAGTTGTGACACTATTTTGTAGAACTAAAAAGAATACTAGTCAAAAAGGCTGCACATTTTGAAGCTCATCCGTGTAGATTAAAGGCTCATCTCTCATGCAGTGACTTATATATGCCCATCATCTCCTCTCCTGGATCTTCTGCACAGCAGGGCTGCTGTATGAGCTTCATGAGATGCAGGAAAGATGACAGAAATACATAAGTGTTTTGATTTGCCTAGTCTCCTCTCTTCTGTTCCTGATCTAGAATTTAGTGAGTTTATGATATGCTATATGTGGTGTGTCTGATTTAAAATAATTATTTCAATAGTCAGTCTTGTGATTCCACTTTTTTATGTTTCAGCATTCCTGTGTTTATACATTAGAGTTAGTTCTTTCTTTTATTACCTCAATAATGCTTTGCTTCTGTAAATAAAACTCAAGACCTTTAATTTTCTTTATCCTTGGTGAGATTAATCTCTATATACCCTTTTTTAACTTGTGTTCTGCTTGGGTAATGAGAACATTCCAAACAGTATATATTGCATATTTCTTGTTTTTTTCTTTGATATAGCCTATCACCTGTATTAGATGGTATTCCATAGTAGGCTATTATTTGTTCATTAAAGTTTATAGAGAAATCCTGCATTTTGTGCATTCTCTCTTGCATATTTCTTTCTGACATTCTTTTTTTCTCAGCTTTCCTTTTATGCCTGTTATCTTCTGTAATTTGACTTCAAGGAGGTTTTTGATACAGGTTTGGCAAATGTGTTCCACGTACAACATTGTCATGGCATTCCTTTCTCTTTATTGCTGCATTTTTGCTTTGTAGTACTGTAATTTGGTTCTTTGTCCATCTTGTTTTAAGTTCCTGAACTGATAGTGTTCATGCTTGACTTTGACATTCCTTACACTGGTGTCAGCAAAGACCAGGCCTCCAGCTTTACTAGGCTTTTCCAAACTTTTACCTCCTTTTTTGAGGTGAAGAGTAGCCCAAGAATAATTTATTTATGCACGTTTTTCCCATTGCTTTTGTTGCTACACATCCAGTGCAGGGCATTTATAGAGAATAGACACTAAGCACTAGATACTAATCTCAACTGTGTGAGAAGACTCTTAACCAGAGTTGCCCTTAAAATATTATCTATAGAGTTACCCTGAGAAGGGCTCCACCCCCAGTTTTGGCTCTGACTAAAAAGGTATCACATGTGATATTTACTACAAGAGTGTGAATAAACAGAAAACCAGAAGGAATGTTGGGATGCATTAGGGATTTCCCCACGACTGCAGGGGCAAGATGCATAATTGATTGATCTTGCAAAAAGTGTCTAGAACATTAATGGTAAAATTTTCTAAATAATGTATTTGTTGTCAGATCACAACTTCAGAGCCAAGATAAGGCTTCCATTTATTCAGGGTGCTGAGATACACTGAGCCAACAAAGTTGAGCCAATTAATTTATGAAGAGCAGCAAATCCTGACATCCACAGTGTGCTCTCCTGGAGTTACTGTTTCCTTTTGTAAAGCCAGGGTTCAGTTTGTGGTTATTTTTACCATTTATGTGCAAAAGACCTACATTTTGTGAGCAACTTTGTGAGTGATCTGGATGTTCATTCATTTCTGTACCACAGAGGAATTTTTGGGGCTCCATTAGTATTACCTGGATGTATTTTATGGCAGTGGTTAAACTGCTGAACTTATATAAATACTACATAAATACATAAATCACTGATACTTTGTAGTGAACAGAAAGATACAACCTATATGCAGATTTACCCTGAAATAAGAAGATTTGGTTTAGCTTTGGTCTTGCCTTAGTTTGGTGCATGTGCGTTCATAATTCAGTGTCAATGGGCTTCCAGGTGTTTATCTAATGAGAAAACAAACAAACAAGGTGAAAGAAAGGGAGTTTTATTATTTATTTTATTTTTCAGACAGGAAGTGAAAGAAATGAAAATACATCGAAGAATTGGACCTCATGTGAGGTTTACAGGTATCTACCCAGAGACCCTAATCACAAGACTTCCTTCCTCCTCAAACACAATTATTACTCTTTCCATCACATATACTTTGGAAAGTTTTTCTTGTTTCCACATGAAATACTAATTTTCTAACCCTGAACTTTCCTTTTAAGCAAAATCAATGAAAAGCTATTGTTGCTTTTACAGATGCCAGAGAGAATTATTGCCATCATAGGCAGCAATAAAAGATATATTTTCACCCTCGGTAGATTGAATTACTAAGAAATAACCTTATAATTACTGTATAAAACACCCTGTTTTAACACTGGTTTTAATATCTATAAAGTTTCTGATTTATTTTTCCCAAGCCAGCATCAATGCCCTAACTTCTGCCTTGGTCCAAACTGGTGCAATTACACTGACCTCTGTGAGACTCCACCTGTTGCACTGATGGCTCTTAGGAGGCACGTTATTTTTGGAGGCGTATTAGGAACAAAGAGAGACATGTTTCACAGACATTGATGCACCATTATTTTCTTAAAATGAAAGGGAAAATGTGGGAGTTCTAGTGGTATATCAGATAAATCTGCATTAATTTAGGTCTTTGTCAGACCAGTGGGGAAAAGAAGCCTTGTGATATCCCCTAGTGTCGGATTCACACAGGAAAATGCCAGGAAAACCTTGAGTTCCAGTGACCTTGACAAATAGACCCTTGTCCCTCCCTCCCTGAAAGTATATTGGGAGTCCTATGGGGACAGGCTGGAGGTGTTTAGCCTGGAGAAGAGGAGGCTCAGAGGTGACCTCATCCCTGTCTAGAACTACCTGAAGGGAAGTTCTGGCCAGGTGGGGGTTGGTCTCTTCTCCCAGGCACTCAGCAATAGGACAAGGGGGCACGGGCTCAAGCTCTGCCAGAGGAAATTTAAGTTGGCTATCAGGAAAAAATTCTTTCCAGAGAGAATAATCGGGCATTGGAATGGGCTGCCCAGAGAGGGGGTGGATTCCCAATCCATTCTATGATTCTATAATTCTTGGTTCAGGTGTCTGAGCAACTTGCAGTGCTCAGCAGGCTCATGGTCCTCAGGAGGAAGAAAGGAAATTCCCCTTTAGCAGGCTCAGGTTTCTTTCTCACAGCTACAACCAAAGCACCAGTTCCTCAACCCCTGCAAAAGGAACAATTTCTGGTTTAGTTTAGGATGTTGGTCTTGTTTTTCTCCTCTGGCTGGCTGTGATCACCAGGTCCCCTGCAGGTCAGAGCCCTATCTGTCCCTCTGAGGTGACAGGAGGAGGGTTGGTCCCTGCCTGCCGATTGCCATTGGTGAAGGGCGACACAATTCAACACAGAATAACTGCACCCTCATTGTGTGTTCACTTAATTCAAACTTAAACCCAGGCCATTCCTTTCCTGTTCATCCTTCTTCTCCTGGCATGGTTTCCAATCTGTGAGTGCCTTCCAAGACTTTTCCTTTTCAAGGAGATATATTCAGCTTTAAGTTTGGAAAGCACACAGCACATGCCTCATGTTTTAAAAGCAGCATTTGCCCTGCTGCCTGTACAGGTATTAAGGGTGTGATGGGCAGTGAAAGAGCCCCTGGGCTGGGTCCATCCTGGTTTCTGACGTGTTGGAGGGGCATTAGAACAGCAGCATTGTCTGAATAGCTGCCTGCCAAAACATTTCTGACCCTTGACTTGCTCCTTTTAGTGACACAATTACCAGCAGCACCCACTGGTACAGGGACTGCAGAGAGGTCTGCACACCTCACCCTTTCCAAAGATGGTTTGGGCTAATAGGAAGGGAAATAGATATGTTCCTCACAACCCAAAATGGATGAGATTAAGAAAAGGCATGTAAGAATGATTTTTTAAAGTCAAGTATTTCTACTCAATTTATAAAACACCCATCTGTGAGGATGATCCATTTTACATTTCCTTTCAAGAAACCATTTTAGTCTGAAATAAATGTTTCCGGTGACCTAAAATTTATTTATTTTCCATTTTTTTCCACTCGAGGTCTGCCTGAACTGTGTTTTGTTATTGTTTGGTTTTTTGTTTTGTTTTTTTCTCTTGAGGGGTTGAGTAGGGTGTTTCAGGGAAATTTTTCAGGCTGCAAACAGAAAAATTCATTTGTTTCACAGCTGTAGGTGTAAATGTTTTGGCTTCCGACTTCAAGGGATGTCTTCTCTAGTTTACAGAGGCATAAATACCAAAAAAAAAAAAAAAAGAGAGAGAGAAAACCCACAGGCCTTTGGTGAGATTGCTTGATTTAAATAAAATATAAGAGCAATTAGCTAATTTTAGTATTTCAAATGAGAGAATCATTCCCTTCTTCTCCCTTCTTATTGCAGATTTGAAGCCTATAAGAAACTGAAGGGACTGATTCTGACAGTAGTTTCTGTGTTTCAACCAATTGCAACTCTGCTGACCTCATTAAAATTAGATCAGATTTATATTCTGGTGGAGCGAAATCAGAATCAGACCAAGAACCTGGAACTTACGTTATTTTTAGCACAACCCCCCCCCACCACCATCCCTTGTTTTGTAAAGCACACGAATTGCTACAGGGCCCATAAATATTTTGTGAATCCGGTCAACAGATAAAAGTAGAAAATACTTAGAACATGAAGAAATTCATCCGTCTGTCTATTGACAGTGCCTTATGGAAGAACAAGAGCCTAGGTACAATAAAGCAATAATGAATTTAATGAAAAAGCTACAGACATTGGGGTTGTAAGCTGAGCTGCAGGTGGAAGATAGTACATATTTTCACTCGTATGACAGAATTCCTTGGCTGAATGTCTATGAGTAGATTTCCATTGATAATAAATATGGAGGAAATTATTTATTGTAAATGGTAATTAGAGTTTCCCCAGGCTATGCATTCAGCAGATATTGAGTAATAACCCAGGCATTATTTCTGACATTCTGCTTACACACACACACACACACACACACACACACAAAAATAAAAAAAAAAATGGGGGGGTGACAGGAGCTAAACTTTGCCATGTCCTTTGTTTAAAACACAGTAACATCTCCATAGGGATAAATTAATATTTGCATGTGATCTTGTGTATGATGATCAGTATAAGGTCACACCCCGTCTTTATCTGTGAAATGGAAAAATCATATACACAAAAACACAGGAACACAAACCCTCAGATTTATCCAGGGCCGTGTCAGGATTGCATGCAGCCTAACTAAGCAGTCCTTGCAGGATTTCAGCACCAGATTTTAACAAATTTGGAATTGATCCTTGCAGCAAAAAGAAAAAAAAAATCACACAGTTTATACTTGCAGTCATCACTCACATTCAGCTGAGAGTTCTTCTGTTACCTGGAGCAATATGGAGCTCTGCTTTTGTTATAAGGGGATCTCAGTTTCATATCCCTCTTGCCATCAATTTATAGTGCCTGGCACGGTGACAATTGCAGAGGCCTCAGAAACAACACATTCCCAGCCTGTATGGTTTTAATTGTATTTTCAAGTTTCATTTGCTCTTGGCAACTTGATGTTATTTTGATTTGGCTGAGGTGAAACATGTGAGTTTCAAAAAAAGCTTTGAAATTGATTGGGAATTAATATGGACAGTGGATTCAGATTAGGAATTAATATGGACAGTGGATTTAGATTAGGAATTAATATGGACAGGAGATTTCCTGCTTTTGCAGCTGGGTTTGAACTCCCATATGGAAACCTATTGTGATTGGATTCAGAGTGACATGAGCAAAGGGGCTGAGAGGGGAGAAAAGATCAGAGGAAAGGAGCAAAAAAAGGGGAAACATAAGTAGGGTCTATCACTGGAAAAAAAATTATATGCATCCCAAAAAAGTAAAACACAGCGAGGAATCACAAGAAAGGTGGGACATGGATGGGTTATGAAAACAGGAATAACAAACCAAACCAACAACAAAAGCAACAATAATTAAAAAAAAAGAAAAAAAAAAAAGAAAAAAAAAAAAGAAAAAACCAAAACCAAACAAAAGAAACAAGCCCAAAAAAATTTTAAAAAGCTTTGTCTACAGAGCAGGCCTGCTGGTGAAAAAAGAGAGAAAACAGAACAAAGTCCCTCCAATTCACAGCCCATCACTGCACACTCTGAACTGTGCCAAAGGAATAAAACAGTGTCCTAAGGAAAAGGTTAACAGTATCCTGCTTAGGGGTCCCCAACATCCTTTTTCCATACTTTGTTGCCTTTCACGGACTTTGACTCAGCTTGCTTGTTTCTGTGGATATCATTCACCTCTTACATTGATTTTATTGGAAACATGGCTTTGACTTCAAGGTTTTCAAATTCAATGTTTCCTTCACTTTATTCACGCTTCTCAAATCTCACTTTATATGCTGAGATATCAGCAAAACTCGAATGTTTAATTCAAAATCAGGTTCTCAACTGATTTGATATTCCCTGGAAAACAAAGAGAACTTCTCAAACTTCTCAAATCATTAGGCTGTTTATGTCATTTCAACTTTGGGGTGAACTGATGTAACCACAGAGATGAAATCCTTGCAGCTTCCCAGATACCTGTATGCAGAGTATTGGATTTTGGACTGCCCTGCAGCTCTGACAGCAATCTGTCCTCTGCATTCAGGAGCATCTGCATTATTCTTCGACCTTGTATGAGATCAGTCCATTTGGTAAGGTCCAGTTTGGAGCTGAGATCAGTGAAAAGAAAAATATTCCACAGTTTTAGATCTGGTCTTGTTCACTGATCTCTTGTTCATTGAAGTCAATGAGACTTCAAGGTAATAAGCACTTTGCTTACATGAAAGCAGAACTATTAAGTGATGCTATTACATTACAATTTAAATAGAAGTATCCTGATGTATTTTCAGCATCTTTTCAGAGCAGCAGATGTAGAATTTTTAAAGAAGCCTTATAAGTATTCTCAATTAGTAATGTGTCCCTAACTATTGAGTAGGATTTATCCTTCAAAGGGCAAAAGAGAAGGTCTGTACCTAAAAGTTTGATTTTTAAAACGAATATTTGAATAAACAGTTCCAGGCTTGTACACTAAGATGGCATATTCTCCTGGAAAACAAGACTTCCAGAAATATTTTCTCCAATACTCAACATGAAGCATCATATTAACATGGTGTGACCTCACATTGCATTTTTAACATTTGTATAAGCAAATGGTCATATTTGCATGTGCACATGCCAGTCACAGATTCAAATGAAAGGCAAATAAATGTTTTAGATTGAGGAGATTAATTTGATGTGTCTCACAGTTGACACACTTTCCACAGAGGCTGGATCACTGAGACCCAAGTGCTGGGCTCTTATCCGAGAAGACAGATGGCAATTTCCCTTGGATAAGAGTTCATTTTTTTAGCAGCAAGGGAGCCCTGAAGTAACCATTTTTCTTTTGGGGAAAGCATCTTTCAGAAGCCAGATAAATCATTCTAAAATAGACAAACACAGGAACCAAGGAACTAATCAGCACAAAACGAGCTGAGTTGCAGCCCTGTTCAGAAATTTGAGAAGCTGCTCTTTTCTTTGATTCTCGGGAACTACTTCAGAAAGTCAGAGCGTTCAGATCATTGGTTTTGGTACTCTTTCCTTTTTTATGAGTACCAGTACAATTTAAGGTTATTAGAGATGCAAAATTTCATTAAGTCAGATGTTGTTTGTTTACAGTATGTTTACATCATGTATAAAATAAACAGTTTCAGATATTTTAAAGACTACATAAACATAAAAGTAACTAATCAGACAAAACTAAGATGCCTCTGTTTAACTAAAATTTGGTTCAGTGTGTGTCAGCTTAAATGGATCTGGAGCATTTCAAACTTGTAAGTTATAAATGTTGACAGCCAGGAACCTACAGAACAAGAGTCTGTGGGCAGTCTATAACTACTGAGCAGCTGCTTAAGGAGGCAGTCAGCTACATTTTATAGTTATTTATATTTAAATATATTAAATATATTTAATATATTCACTGTTATTTTTGGTAAAAATGTAATATAACCTCAGACATGCTGACACCTATGATTCATTTTATCTCATAGGATTAGACCCAAGGAGGATCCCTTTCTTCTAGTTTCCTTTTCTCTCTGTTCTATCTGCCACCAACAGAGCAGAAGTGAAATGGCTGGGGTGATTTCCACTCACTCTTTGCTTGCGCCCTAATATGTTCTTCATTATTCATATCTGCAGTGGTTTGGGCCAAGGGCTGTGGGAGTGATGTCACAGAATCACAGACTATTCTGACTTGGAAGGGACCCCCAAGGATCATCCAGTCCAACTCTTAAGTCAATGGCCCACATAGGGGATTGAACCCATGACCTTGGCATTATTACAACCAAGTTTTAACCAACTGAGTTTAGATTGATATTGTAGTTTTTCAGCCTGGTTCCAATTTGACCAGCAGCACCTTGTTTACAAAGATGTTGTGAGAAATTTTGTGCATCCTCCCCTGCCCTTGTGCATCTTCCCCTGCCTTTGTACATCCTCCACTCCATTTCATCTCAAGGCTCCCACGAACCACCCCAGGTCCCATCGTGCCGCATCGAGCCAAGTCACGTCACATCAGCGATGCTGCTGTCAGGGCTCTTTTCTGATAGGAAATTCAGCCCAGATTTAGACAGCAGAGAGCTCAGCCACAATAAATGTATATAATGAGCAGAATAAGTATCTGTGAGAACCAGATATTTTAAGTATCTCTGTCAAGTCAGTGCTGCTTTTGTCCCAGTCTCTGTGCTGTATCCTGCACATACATTTCTGATGTTTGTGCATATCCATGTCTAAGCAGCCTGGTGGGAACTCCAATACAAACCTGTGCAGTTGTGAAATAACCAGGCATTGCTGAATGGATCTGGAGATAGAACTACATTGTGTAGTTTGTAGGTTGATCATATCACGGCAGTGCACAAAAACGAAGCTTTGACCGGTTTAATTTTTTTTCCTAATTTGCGATTTGCCTGCTGGGCATGTTTGCAAAGAGTTATGCATGAGTAGACTCTCTGACAGCCATTTTATTAGACATTTTACCCTGATGTTCATTTATGAATGTTAAATGTTGTAATTAACCTATTACATAAACAAAAAGGGAGGGAGGGGAAGGTCAACATAAAAAAAAAAAAAATCTAACAGATAAGTGACACACACAGGGTTTCCAAAATGTTTTCTCATAGCATCTCTTTGGGTGAAATGGACTTCTTTTCTGTTATGTTACTTATGTATTCTCTCTTGGCTTTCTTGGGATCCGCATGTTCACAGGTTTTTTGAAAATTTGACTTATTTTTACTTAAGACCCTAAAAATAAATTAAATTGACAGAGCTCAGGCAACAACCATTGCAAAACTTGGCCGCAAAATTCTATATGAGTGCTAAGTGGTGATCTTCTTTTTGGTTATTACAAACATTAATTTGGTACTCATTGCTGGGATAGCTGGGTGCTTTCATGGGATTAAGGTGAAACAATCTTTCCAGTGTCTTTTTTTAAATTCCTTCAGGGACTGGGAGATTTAATGTAGGTTCAGGGAACTATCAGCTAGTGCAAGATACACATGGAAACTGAAAACAATTAAGAATATGAGCATTAATACTGTGTAAAAAATTTGCCAGAAGAGTTACCTGGGACTTCCAGGGAAACTGCCCTTTTCTCTCAATTCCTCCATGTTTAGAACTCAAGTTGATGAGTATCTGGGTGGAAATTCTCTGCTTCTCTGCCATCATCTTGATTAAAAATTCCTACAAAAGTAAATGCCATGCTGATAAAACATTCAATTTCTGTGACCAATATTCACTTATTATGACAAATGAACAACGTCATGTGTTTCTGATTGAGAGCCATTGCTGAATTCTTCCTCACTTTTAGAGGTATTTCTGTTTTCCCTTGAAAATGTTTAGGCAGACAATCTCAGTAGCCCGCCTACAGTGTGATGCTTCCTACAAAAAGATTGCCAGAGGAGAGGAGACTGAGGATCTCTTGGTCCCTAGTCAAATATGCAACTTTTCTACACTAATCTGATCCCTAGAAACTATCCAGAAATAGGATTATTTAACATTCTTTCTGGAAAACACCAATACTCTTTTGTAAAATGAAGCTGTGCTTGCTGTTTCTCCCAACATGTCCGTTCATCCAGGCACTGCCTTCACTACTCCCCAAGCCCTCTAGAAAACTGACTCCACTTTTCAGGTTACAGGCCCATTTTTTCTTATGGTGCTCTGGCATCCTGAAATGTCTTGGCTTTTCATCAGTAAAACTGTTTGGCTTTTCCTCTGTGTTTGTTGAATGAGTGTTATTATAATGAGTAAAACTGCCCCTTTGCTTCCAGACCAGGGAAGTGAAAGTCCAGTAAGATATGCCCTTTACAGGAAAAGTAAAATTACTGTGTGGGTCATCAAATGGTGTCTCATGGCACAGCTTTAGGATCTTGTGAGCTGTGCCTCTTTCAAGCCCCGTCATTTCCCAGGTTAGTTTTGTTTGTATGAGTTCTATTTCCTGCACTGGAATATCTTCTGCTTTTCTGATTCACTGCAGCAGAGTTTTCATGTGCTTTACCTTTAAAAGTTCAGCTTTGAGAATGCAGAAAAATGTACTAAACCTACTCAGTTCTTAGAAGATTCTTTCTTATAAAGTTTGCTTCCTCATGTAATCTTGTCATTAGCAGAGGCATCCTTAAGAGAACTGTCACTTTAAACTAAGATCACTGGTACCTGCAGTTATGGCTGGTGTTTTGAGTGGGAGCAGGAATTTGGGCACTGGAATCGACAGCTCCCAACATTTCTGCCTTTAAAATCAAATCATTATTTGAGTGCAGAAACAAAATAGGAAGAGCCCTCTGTGGGATTTTTCAGAATATATTTCTAATATTTCCAGTAAGTATTCTTAGGGATCCAACCTGTACTGAGAAAAAGCATAAACGTCTCAAATCACAGATTTTATTTTTAAAATAAAAGGAAAATTCGATGTGTTACCTTGGAGTCCTGAGATAGTGAAATGAGATGCATTTCTCCATCCCTGGTTTTTGCGTGGTATAAAAGGGGTCAATTTAACAGAGCACAACTCGATGTCAACAGCTCCCCAAAGCAGTCAAAGAAAATGCATCTTCTCCATTTTAATCAGACTTATGAATAGATAGGGATGGTTTTATATGCATTTGGAAGTCTCTTACCCCGTGACTTGGCCCATTCACTGTGCTTTTTCCTGGAACATGGCACTATGCAGGGTACCTATGCATATCACAGCCTCTGCCATCGTTTTTAATAAGTAGCTTATCTCTGGGATGCAACTAAAAGCAATCCTGAGTGTCTCCAGGGTTTGTTGTAATTAAATTTTATTGTTGTATTTTAAAATGTACATTTTTTGAAAACCGGAGCAAGAAAAATGGAAAAGAGATTCTGGAAGATGATAGCCTGATTTTTAGAAGGTTTTAACTCGTTGTGGTTTCCAGCTTCACAAGGTTATTTGTGTTCCCCAAGTAACTGTTCCAGTGCCTGCAGCTGGTCTGGGTCCCCTCCCTGTGCCCACCAGGGATTGTTTGCAGTCTGCACTTGGGGACTTGGTCACTGTGCTCTCCCCACAGCACATCAGGGCTGCCAGCAAGCACTCGCTGCAGTGTCCCTCCTCTTTGTGTTCAATTCCTGCTTGGTTCTCTTGCCACGGGATGCTGCAGAACTGCTTTTACAGATTCTTGTAACAATTTTTTCAAAATCAAAATACTCCCTCCAAACAATGTCATCTTTTCCATGTGGCATCACTAGTAATCTTTATTTACTTTACAATTCCTAGAGGAATTGGATGTGCTCAAGGCACCCCTTTAAACAACACTTTATATCAAGGTTCCATTTATAAATACTTCATGAAGGGCTAATGAATGATTAATAGATATTTTAATGTATGACCAATAAATTGTGGATTTTGCAATGTCCAACAGACAAGTAGGTTTCTTATAAGCATAGATTATAACCATATCTGACATCTTCTATTGATGAGCTTCTAAACATCTATAGCATACACACCACTCATATCTGTAACATGCTTAAAACATCTACTAATCACTGATTAATTTTTCATAGCCTATTTTGAAGCAGAGCCTCTCTGTGAAGTGCATCCCTTACTGGTGTCTGTTACTCTCCATTTCCATAGGATTGATAATTTACTCATCATCTAAGGGTTTAAAACTCCTACTAATTTTAGCTCAAACCTTAAGCTTTGCTGAGCTCCAGTATTTTCATCTCAGTCTAAGAAAAAGTGTCGCGAGACTCTTTTCCCCCTCAAACTCAAGGCTGCTGTTTCCTGCTTATGTGCATTTTGCAAATTCTATTGTAGTGTGCATTTTGCAAGTTCTACTTTTGCAAGTTCTACTGTAAGGATCCTAAGTGATCCTTAGGAGGCAAACTCACTTTAAAATATATTTTCAGCCTCTTGAACTCAGTTTGATTGTTCTCCATACAGCTCTCCTAGTGATGATGGTTCCTAACATTTACTTTTTTTTACTGTCATCCCTGCATGCTTGATTCAAAGTTTGCCTATCCCAGAAAAGGACAAGAAAATAGAAACTTGAGAATAATCCAGTGGAAAAGCTGTATCCCAGAGGACTTTGGATTCCGGCAGAAGAACACACATTTTGTATGTTTGCTAAACACAAGTGTTGATGGGGGTGTTGTTCTGTTGGATTCCCATGAAGGTGAAAGCCATGACTGTGCTTTCTGTGGAGCACTCAGGTAGAACTGACTGAAACAGGCAGTGCAACCCATTTCCTGAAAATGTATGAGTCCTTAAATTAATCATTCACTGCTACAAAGCAGTAAGTTGCTTAATATCATATTTTCCAAATTAATTTTGAATTTTTAGTTGATTTCTACCAAACTTAATCACAAGGTTGAGTCTTCCGCTGTGATTTATCCAGATGTTGAGAACAATTCTTGAGAACAGTTGTTGGGAACAATTCTTTAATGGCAAAAATTAAAAGGATTTGTAGCTTTTTCTTGTTTCTGGGGTCGTTACTAAATTAGTCTCTGTTCTGAATATCCCCAAGTAAATATTGCACTCCCATTCAAATCAAATGTTGATCTTCTACTGCTTGCTGTTTACAGCAATATTGGCTGCTACACCTGTGGCATTAGTACATTGAACCTAAAGAAACACATCAAGCATAATGTAATTAGAAAAAAAAAGAAGAGAAAATATAAGGTTGAAAAAGAGAATTTTATTCTTCAACATTAATATGGGATTTCCTCTACCTTTTTTAAAACTATCCATTGTCAAAGCCCCAGGAATAAGATCCTCTCGGAACTACTCAAGCTCTGGGAGCAGTCAGTGTTTGATGCAATCCCTTCCCCGTTGCCCTGTCTCTGTGTCCATGGTGGGGTTTCCATGATCTTTTCTTTCCTCTCTTTCCAGCTGGTGAATCCCCCCATTCCCCTGTCTCTGTGTCCATGGTGGGGTTTCCCATGGTCTTTCTTTCCCTCTTTTACAGCTGGTGAATCTCCCCCCATTCCCCTGTCTCTGTGTCCATGATGGGGTTTCCATGCTCTATTCTTTCCTTCTTTTCCAGCTGGTGAATCTCCCTGTTCCCCTGTCTCTGTGTCCATGATGGGGGTTCCATGCTCTCTGTTTCCCTCTTTTCCAGCTGGTGAATCCGCCCCTGGCCAGCCAAGCCGCCGCCGCCGCTGCCGCTGCCATGGGCTCCCTGGCCAGCTCGCAGGCCTTTGGCAATGCCCTCTCCAGCCTTCAGGGTGTCACAGGGCAGCTCGTCACTAATGCCCAGGGACAGGTGAGTGCAAGGCAAGCCACAGGGAATCCTGATGCCAGGCTGGGCTCGGGGCAGGCAAGAGTTCCATGTCGTATTGGGGATAAATAAATATTAAATGGCCTGGCGAGGTAAGAAATGGCAAGTCTGAGAACCAAGAGGAAGTCAGGAACTCTCAGACAGTGTTTTCAGCCTGGAAAGGGCTTAGGGTTGGTTTTATTTCAATGCAACCCTTTGAAAAGATCACAGTAGTGCAATGCTGTGGTGTTTGGAAAGTCCAGATCCCTGTAATTCTTAGTAGACATCCCACTGTCCTCTTGCACTCACACATGCCTGGTAACAGGCAACTGTGTTAAAGTGGTGCTGTGCTACACTTTGGTGCATTTCTGTAGCATTTCTGTATTGCTTCATTTCTAAAAAGATACTAGATGTTTTAAGTAAAGGAACACAAAATATAGTGAAGTATCTGGGATGGATTTATCTGGGTGGCTTTCTCATTTGCTCTTTACCTTGTGCTAAGCAATTTGCAATGAATCTGCCAGCCTGTAAATGCAAATTTGGGAGAGGTTTTTGATTTAAAGAAAATTTTCCAAACAGGAAACTTGAACGATGTTGAACTGTCAGTGCATCTGAGAGACAGATTGTGCATTATCTGCATTTTGGAACTGTTTATTTGTTCAAACAATTTCAGTTTCAGTCTTAGTATGATGCAGAAAGATATGCATCTGACTCCATATATATATATAAATAATTCCTTTGATGCAGCATGCTTAAGTGACCACTGTCATTCTTTATTGCATTTACTAGGACTAAAATTAACACAATGACTTGCTTCACTGCAACAAATCTGTCAATATAACTTACGACTATACCTAGTAACTGAGTAATTTGAATGTCATTATTCTAAATGCTACAAATTTGGCATACAGTGATATCCACAGTGTTTATGTGGATGTTAGGCCCTGGAAAATATTTACTGAAATGATGCAGCTTGGATGATATGTGGATCCAAAGTTTAGTTTCTACTCTCATTGTTTACGGGTGGGGAGAAAAAAAATGAAGAGCAGCTTTTTTTCCTGGTAATTTTCTGTTATCATGTTAGTTAATTGGGACAGTTGGAGTGATGTTTTTTATTCTGGCCCATTAAAAAATAGAAGCCAACAATTTATAGGAAACCCCCCATCCCCTTTTTTTTAACATAACACATGAACAAAGATGCTTCCTTAGCTTCACTATCACCATCCAAGTCCCAAGAAAAAAAAATGCTGACCTTGTTATATTTCCTGGGTGGGTGCAGAATTGTTCCATCACTACCCCGAGGGTTGAACGATGGAGCTTGTCAAAGTGAGGCCTTATCTAATGAATCATCTTATCGCAGGTGCACACCACACATATTAAAGGAGGATTGTATGAACAATGTGCCCTCTACAATAACCTTTCAATGTCTACTTTAACCCTTGTTTCAATCCCTTTTCATCAAAGCATCATTTTATGCAGCCAGCTTTAAATGGAGGCTCTCAAAAGCCTATTAAGATTTCTGGAGGGATGGGGTATTGGTTTGGAAGAAAAGTTGGTTATAATACCCATAACTCATAGTCAGATCAGCTCCAACCTGCTTGTTTCTGTCTGTGCTCCAGAAATGGTTCCCACTCACATGAGACACTGGACACCAAAGAAGTTCATTGTGAGAGCTGAGGATAAAAACCCAGACTAGTTTTTTGATAGTTCTCCCTTTATATGTTCTCCACAGAAGACATAAGAGATGTGTGGCCATTCATTGTATGTTAAAAGAAAATACTACTGTGAAGATATCACTGAATGAAACTCTTGATTCCCTCAGGCTCAGCCTTGTTTATTCCAGACATAATGTAAAGTCCAATAATTCCACAGGTTGCAGAGAAAGGTAGAACCTTCCCTATTGTTGGGTAAAATGACAGCATCTAACTACTTGTTTAGTTAACTAAGGGTTGTCCTTTTATTACTTCTTTGTACAAATGTTCCTTGGTTTATAATCAGTACTGCAGACCTTGCCACAACACAGGTAAATATTGGTAATAAATGTGTAATATAACATCCATTTTTATAATATTCAGCTTAAATACATGTTACATAGAGCTCAATTCTCAGTCTCTCTGTCTTAAAACAGGACTATTAATTATAATGAAACTACATTCCAGAAATTAAATTACATTCCTTCAAATTAATAAAATTATAGCACTTAACCAAGAACTAAAAGGGGTTTCTTCAAAACCGGGAGCATAAGTGAGTAGTAATTTGGGAAACTCCATTTCTGAATAATCTGCTTGGAGTCCTTAAAGAGCCAGATTTTCATCATATGTTAAGAATCTGTCCTTTAAAAATTACCCCTTTTAAAGGATCACAAGTGCGACACCCAAAATTCACTCCTGCAAATATAAAGCTGGATGACTTCCTAGAAGGTTTGTATGTGCAATCTTTGTAATTACATGTACTTCTGTTGCAGAAATTCAGGGCTTGTAAATGCCCATCTGTCTGGCTAAATATGTGGTGATCAGGAATCCCTGGAGACATTAAGCTATAGGTCAAATCCCAGATCCTGTGCCAAATTTAGGGAAATGATCCTTTAAATGACATATGGCATGGCCTTAATTCCCAATAGCTCAGGAGTTCTTACAATTACAGCAATAAAATTATATACATTAACAATAATTTTATAATATATTTGTTATTAATTTAATTATTGAATTCACAGTTATGGTATGTTAATTTATTTTTCTTCTTTTGCTTTGGATGTCACTATGAACTGTAATACCAGAGCTTCCCAAGACCATAACCAAGAGATCTAATCCATTGAAATAATATGATTAGATCACCTGATTAATTTGATATAGTGCAGGTAGAGGACTCTAAATCAAATTTTCATTTTCAGAGGCATATTATGAAGAGCTATGGGCCCATGTAACACTTCTTACATTCTGTTTGCCCTCAGCACTTTCCAGAAGGCATTTGCAGGACTGGGCTTTCATGTCTTGTGTTTAAAGACCAGGTTAGCAGGTTTGCCAGGTGCCCCTGTCCGTGGATACACCGATTTCGAAGAGAAGCTCTGCCTGCTCAGCCGCAGCCTGTGGGGTCCTAATGGGATCCTAATGCCGTTGCTGAACCTGGACCCTGCAGAGGTTTCATAATCCAGCATTTCTCTTTTTCACACTGGCTTGGCTAATGAAAGAAGATATCTGGAGCTTTGCATGGGTTTTACTATGTCTATTAAGTAGATGAAATAAGTACTTGGGCTGGTTTTGTAATATTTTTAAGGAAAAGAGCCACAGACACATGGAACAGGGTTGGTGTGTCTGGTTCCTTAATTGCCATCAGTTGCATTCATCCAATCTCTTGACTTCAACTCAGGATCAAATGCATTTTAACTGTGGGTGCTGAGTAAATTTAGTTGGTTTTGGTTTGTTTTTTTGTTTTTTTGTTTTTTGAAAGATAGAAGTTGTCTAACAGGAGAAAAATCCATCCTAATTCAGCAATTGCAAAATTACATTTTACCATAAAAAGGGAAAAAGTAGCATGGTAAGAGCTGGCATAATGAAATGTCTTGTGGATGAAGAGAGCAATACAGTTTCTTTCCTGGTAGATTAATAGGAAAATCTAAGTATTACGTGAATTAATTGGGATTACATCAAGATAACCTAAGAATGCCCCTGAAGGAGCTCAGGCTTCATTGTGCGCTTTAGATGTGAAAACCTTCTGTGTAAGAAAAACCTCAAGCACAGCTCCACCCTGGCAATTAACAAAAAATAACTAATTTTTGAGGGTTGTAGTCCACAAGTAGCTCAGGAAAGGAAGGAGGGAGAGAGGCATTGTTGATCCAATTAGATAACAGGAGTGCTTTGGTTCTCATTATTCTGATGAGAGGGTCGCATTGGCTCTTTGAGCTCCTTGATGGTAAACGGTGCTAATGAGCCCTGATGGATTCCCTGCACCTAACAAGGCTCTCAGCAGCGCCCGTGATTACAATGGAGATAGATTTGATGGGATGCTCTCCCTTTTGTAGTGTCTCAACTGCTGACACTCTGCGACATAATCAGGTCACGGAGCCGGTCACAGCCATCAGCAAAAGCCATAGCTCTATTCCTCATTATTAAAGTGCATTATTCAGTTCCAGGCCTTCACAATACTGCCAAGGGCCTTTTCTTCTTCTCCTCTTTTTGTTAAGCATCAGTTCTCAAATACAAGAGTTAATAAAATCATCAGCTAAAGGACTGGTAAATTAAAGAAATGGAAATAAAGTGCCCCCTTTCAAATTCATTGAAGGATCACAATTAAATAAGCAGGGAATTTCTCATCACCACACACTGTACAGTACAATGTAATATGTCATGTGCAATAACAATGGGGATAGGATTTAAAAAATAGCATTGTCCTCATTGTGGACTGACTTGGAAAGTGCTGAAGTGTCTCTCATGGTGAGGGCAATGTCTGCCGTCCCAACTATCCACATGTGTACATGGAGGTGCCATTATTTGCACTGTTTTCTGCAGCTGCCTTTTTTCTGAAATGACCACAGCTATTTACAGACTAAGTTTGTAATTCCAGGCAGAACAGCTGTCCTGTCTCTAGTTTAAGTGGCCAAGGCCACAATATGGGAAATACAGGATGGGCCACAGTGCTGGGACCACTGAGTTCCTGTGCATTACCTTCTTGTGCAGGGTGAGCTCATTAAAAATGGGGTGTAAAAAGGTGATTGCAATGTTTTCTTTTTATTCTGATGATGTTCAATTGGGTCTATCTTCACTCTAAAAGGAAACACACTTTTACAATCTAAGGCAGATTTTAATGTAGTTTAGTTAAACAGGTGAGAATAAACTGAATGGAGAACCCGATTTTATTATTTATTTAGATAGTAATACATTAGTTCATTATTAACTTTATGTTTCAGCTAAATAGAAATCAGATATTCTAGTACTGAAATGTATACCTTTGCAGGGATTTACAGCATTTCTGGAGTCCCTGTAGTATGGCGTTCAGTGACAAGAGTATAATTTTGTGCATAGATGAAACTTACACATTGATTTTTTTTTTTTCCTGTTGTTCTTGCTCAATTCCACAATTTTTCCTCCTTTTTCTTGCTGGTAGAGTATGGCCTGATGAGCAAATGGCTATGTATATGCAAAGTTGTTTATAAAACTTTTGATTCTCTAGAACCACAGCTGCAAGAACTTCTCAATAGCTATAAGCGAAAGTACAAAGTTAGGGCTGTGGAATTAGCACTCATCTCCAAGAAGATATGTAGAAACTGGTATGTGACCTAGTTTTCTTTTCATCACTAAACAATAAAACTGGCAGCTACCCTTGGGAATGCAAGGTTCAACTCCTCAGCAGACTTAAAAGAAGGATGGTGATTGTTTGTTGGGCTATTTTAGTTGTTTGGGGTTTTTTGGCTCTCCCAGAAGTTTGAGGGGCTCCAAAGCCCTGTGATGTGTAACACACCTTAGAGCCCTTTGGAATATGTGCCATTCACCTGCTCTCCAGTGTCCCATGTCTCTCAGCCTGTTCTCCTAATTTTCTCTTCTCTTTCGTGTTCCCATTTCTGCATCTATTTCACCTGTGCATCTCTAACACAGGCTGACCACTAATATTTTAGCCCTCACAGTATCTAACAGAGTTCACAAGATTCTTAATGATACCTGTTTAAATAGTAACTGCAAACAATGTCTTCCCAGGGCTCAGGGAGACTGAACTCTGAGGTGGTGGGCTCAGAATGATCTATATTAAGGATACTTCATGGGAAGCCTGAGAAATTAAGAGGCACATTTTGAGGGAGAGGTTAGAGGGAGGGATGGTCGCAGTCAAACATTTAAGAACATTCCTTGGAAAACCCTTCGCCAGCAGAACCTGTTCTGACAGACCTTCATACTATTGCATTGAATTTCTGCTGGGTGGAGTCTGACTCTCTGTGTTCCCCCCAAAGTTCCCCTGTGCTGAACACGTGCAGCTGGGCTGTTTGCAGGAAGAAAAGGGCACGTACTCTGAGAAAAGGTCAGTTGTAAGGAAAGATATTTTTTCCATTGGTTTCCCTCCCCACAGCTATACAAGGAGGAAGCTGTTTGTTTAACTACCTCCCATGTGACTTTGAATCAAAAGACAAATAATTCTTTTAACATATTTTTGCTGACTGTGTCTTTATTTTACTGCACTACTTATCTGACCTCAAGTGTAGCCATAGTGGCATAAAGGTAAAAATGCATGGACCAAGCTCTCAGGTCATGCAAATTGGTAGTTTAAATGGACTGGGGCAGAGTGATTATATCAAAACAAGAGCTGACCAGTCTCTTTTGTCTATTTTAGTGATCACTGATTAAGTGAAAGGGTAATTGTGTAATGAAACCTCTGCCAGGCTTGAAAATGATCCACATCGATCCGGAAAGGCCACTGAAATTTCTTTCATCCAACTTGCAGCGAATCTTCCTTTTAGTGCTAAACTCCCCACTTCTGCAGCCTCTTGCCTGGATCCCTGCCCCAGGGACTGTGTCTTGGAAGTAGGTGTTTTTCAGAGGCACCCAAGTCTTATTTTCAAAAGCAACTTTCATACCTATACAAGCCTGAGTTTCCTTCACTCAGTGTTATGAGTGTCAGTGCTTGAAGGCACGTTCACTGTAACAGAGCATTGCAAGCAAATTGCCAGAGACAGTTCATTTATAAGTCTCAGTGCTGTGCCAGCACAGATTCCAGAAGTCAAAACCCTTGGTAGGATGTTGTTATGGCTGGACTAATTAATTCTGCTTCTCAACAAGGTGACATAGGATCTAGCTCATTAGTTATTAGCTCTGGGGTTCTGCTAACACTCTGTATTATGTGGAGTAAATAGACTTTGAAGAGAACCTTAAAAGCCTGAAGCGTTTAGGTAGTTTTGAAAATGTTGCTGCTCTAAATTAATTATTTCAAGTCAGAAATACAGGACATATCTGTCCTTTTGTCATTGCCTTCTTAATTACTTTTGGGTGGAGGTGAAAACCAAACAAACAGCTGGGTCAACATACATACCATTTTCACGAAGGCTAACTAGTAACTAAAAGAAGAACCTACCCCTCCTGTAATCTGTTCACCTTTGCATCATGAGGTGGTTACAAGCATGGAAAATTGTCATTATTATCACCAGTGACACACATCACAGGCAATGAAATCTTTCTGCTCTACAGAGGTTCATACACTGCTCTCCTTATCATCATATCTTATCACCTTCCAGTAAGAAACATGACCAGTGATAGTCACAAATTGGTCTTCCTCCAAGGAGAAACTTGCAGAATAGTGTGTCACATGTTTGATTAGGGTGGTTTTGTCTGTCTTTGTTAGGAATTTCTTTGTCTGTTTGACTTTTCTTTTAAAGTTTTGTTATCATTTGGATTTTAAAATCTTCAGCAAGGGGTTTCTTAGGGCTGCAAACTGCTTTTGTTTGCATCAGAGAAAGGCAGACAGCAGAAGGGTACTGAGCTTCTACAGCAGAATGTGCTGAAGCCAGAGGTGATGAACCCAGGAGTGCTCCTCAGCTGCTGTTGGAATCCATTCCAAGTTCTTGACTTTCCCCTTAAAGCAGACTTTGCTGTGCACAGAGAAGGTTAGACTGTTATTATCCTGGAAGACTGAATTTGGTAATTACAGGTTTCACCCAGGAGCATTAGGCAGCCATTTAGATTTCTGGGAGAACAGACCACAGAGGAACTTGATGGTAAAGGCTGAAGTTTTCCTGAGTACATTGAAAATTCTTTAAGGTGACATAAGCAAAGCCTTGGACAGGGTTGATGTGAGTAGGTGGTGCCAAGAGAAGTGCTTTCTATATTACTGGTGTTTCCCAAAGAGTGGAATTGTGATGCTGAGGAGTATTGCACCACTGCCTTCAGGAGCTGGCAAAGCTGAGAACAGTGAGGCCACATCATTGTCCAAGCAGATGATGGAAATCCTGTTGTACGAGACACGCAGGAGAGTGGAATCCAAGACTATCCTTAATTTCAGACTTCTCCTTTCTGTGAGGGAATGCTCTGCACATTGGATTAAAGAAAGACTGTAGGAAAGCAGAGGCAACAGTGGGCCAGATCTGAGAATTTTTTGAGTTACCTTTCCAAATGTGCCTCACCATTTCTGAAAGAATTCAGATCATAGTTCTTTGTGGAACATGGTGCTTAGTCTTACTTAGATTTTACCTAACATCCTAACCAAGAAGCCTGTTTGGACAAATGGGGGAAAACAGCCAGATCACTCTGTCAAAAGTGTAATTTAATGTAAAATGTTAAACATGTAAGGTCCTTGACTCACTGACAGAGCACTCCTGTTGTTTTGGTGGTTTGGAATTTCTTGGAAGTTGTGCCTTCATGCATGAATGAAGGCCATTGGCCTTCCTGTTGGGCTGCAGTCCTGACATCTCTGTGTATGTCTCAGAGATACAGGTGAGGAGAGAAAATTTGGTGCTCCTGTATTTGCAGTGCAGTATTTATTTCAAAATCTGAAAGGATGAGGAGTCCATATATTTTACCAATATCTCATGAAGAATTCGCAAATCCAGAAATGTGTCTGCCCCAAGCAGTGTTCACATAACGAGGAGAAATGACAGAAATGCTTCATTGACTCATTTGATTATAAGCCAACCAGTGAGATGTATTCCTATGGGTAAGAAGAGAGATGCAAACCCATAGGCTTCTGTATGCAGAACCACAAGCTTTCAAAGCAGCACACTGGATGGGAATTGTCCTGCAAGAGCAAGGATTCTCTGTCTCCTGGTTTGAGTCTTGAGTACTGCAAAGAATTGTGCTGTCATTCCCAGTGTTGATCTGTGAACAGTGACAGGGAAAGTTCAAGCAAAAAACCAAAAATCCAGTCCTAACCATGAATGGACACTCAATCTCTCTTTCTAAAAGTGTATCTCTGTTTGTCATTTTGCCTCAGATGCTGTCAGTGAAAGGCTTCCATGGGTGTGTATGCAAATGGTCTAGACACCAGAAAGAAAAATAGGACTTTGAAATATCTGTGCCCATGTATTCAATATATAGGATTTTTAAAGTACCTTTTACTCTTAAACGCCCTTCATTGCACATTAATTAAATATTGTCTCTAGGATAAGTATCTCTCATAGAAGATTAATGTATTATTGTCACATAATAATGGAAGAGAATGACAGAATCTCTTTCCTTAACCACAAAGAAGAATTTATTAATATAAAGAAAACACTCATAGCCCTTGAGCAATTCTGTTTCTGCTTCATAGAGAACCTTTCCCAGACTCCCCTCATGTCTATCTTCGTGTCAGAGACTCGAGGAAGCAATACATGTATCCTGCCAGTTTAAAAATCAATCCACTTTTCAGGGGATAATTTAATATCAAGACATGATGTACCCAATATCCAAATATACATTCATTTTCATGTTTGACGCATCAAATACTCTGACATAGCCAAGTTTCAAAATAAATGGTTTGTTTTAGAGGTTGGATATGTCATATTATCATTCACCCAGCAGATAGAAAAATAGATCAGAGAGTGATCAGGACATCAGGGAGACAGTTTAGAGAGAGATGAGAGAGGCCAGGTACACCTTGTAATGTTAAAAAAAGCTAGCTAGCAAGAAAGAAATGGTATAAATAGGTCACTGCAGCCCAACTGAAAAAGTTTAATTTTAACTTGTTAGTTGTCATCTCCAGAGGACTAAAGCACTCCCTTCTTTGAGGGCTGTGCATTCAGCTGAGATGTGTCTCATTTGAGAGCACAAACAGGCAGCCTCAAAGGAAAGGGAGGATACCCAAACCAGCTTTAAGGGTGAAGCGACACCACTTACCAGGATAAATATTCCCTCTTCTTTCCTTCTCAGTTCTTCTTCTTAGCCTTAATTTGTTCTCACACATTCTGGTTCTGCTCTTTCAGTGCCTCCATAAGGGGAAGCGTAAACCCATGTGGGAACAGGAGCAGTGATGCACAGGTAGATCCCTGGGGCCAGTGTCAGTGGCACATCCTCAGACACCCCAGGGGGTCCAATTCCCCCCTTCCTGTTCTACTTCCCCTATCTCTACTATTTTCTTTTCCTGGGGATAGTTCTTTTCCCCACACTGTGTCTGGGATCCAGTTAGTTACGCGTAGGTCTTTAGTCCCATTTTAGACATGGTACAACACTCCCTTAGGCCTCCCATGGCCAATCCAGAAAAATGTTCTTCCCTCTGTGTCTTATTGCCATATCCTTGCAAAATCCTAAAGCATTTCAAATAGAGCAGATATCTGTCAGTTTTTTTCCCAACTGAATTGCTTCCCACATATGTGAAGGCACACATGTGTGTATGTAAACATTTGTGTTCATCTCCTCAGAAAAGATAAAACGACCCGCAGGGAACTGAAATTATCAATATTTTAATTAACTTCTTGAGTCATGATTCTGTCTTTGGGATGGCTGTACAGAGGTCAGAATTGTCTGCATTCAGTTAATTTAGTCCTCATATTCATCTATGGGACATAAAACTAGGCCTCTATTTTTCTGAGGGTTCAATTTCTCACCAAGATATGAGTATTATGCAATGACTCTAAAGTGAGACTGAAAAGATCCTGTGTGTTATATTGTTATTAGCAACTCATGTGTTTAATCCTGTATGTTCTTCTCCTGGACAGTCTATGTTGATGCTCAGGAGTCTGTCTCTCCTGGCTCTGAGGCACCAAAATGTCCCAGCCATCACACCTTGTGTTCAGGTGGAGCCACTTGCAGGACACAGTCACCTGTCTTTGATGTCAGGTGGGCACGTGAATTTAAAAACAGTTGCTCTTTATGGTCATTGTTGAAAGACGCTCCTTTAGCTAAAGCAGAAGGTTCAAGAACCAGTGCACAGAGAGGTCAGAAAAATCATAAGGTCACCACCTTTGAATGAGAATAGCACAAAATTGGCATTAGCAAGGACTGCCACGTTCTCCTCTACCACTCCTGAGAAGCTTTGCCACAATGGCCAAGACAAAGACCTGCCTGGAGACTGAGATGAAACATTTGATGACTGCTCAGAAAAATTATGATTTTTTATTTTAATTTTTGTTCACAAAGGTCCAAAGAGAACAAAACTACCTGATGCTCAATGCCCCAGATACAGAAAGGCATAGGAGGCCTTGGTAGGATTCTCTTCAATGAAGTCCAAGAGCCGATTGAAAATGTTCTGAAATTTCAAACACAAACTGTGTTTTTATGAGTATAGCAGGGTGTTGGAAAGGAGTACAGGACAAAATCTAGACAAGCTTTTTGGCAGGGTAATTATTTAAAATCTTAATATTCACCCTAGAAATACTATTAGTAATACACAGAAGCATTTGCCTGTTCAGATACATTCGTGCTGCTGTGTATGTAACAATGAATACTCAGAGCTTTCCTTACGTGGGAGTCCTTAACCAACAATGTATTACCTCCTGTAAGATGAGGGAACAAAATGTCACGAGTACACTACACCAAAAGGCTTCTTTTCTGAATGCAGATAAAAATATATATGTTAAATATTACTGAGTCAGGCTCAAGTCCTCATAACCTGATCCATCATTGGGAAGGGCCCCTACTAAGAGACATTTACTGAGGCAAGTTGTACCCTTGGCTCCCTCTTGCCTTTTATTTCTCCTTAAAATCATATGCAGGGAAAAGAGGGAGCAAACATGAATGATGCATGCCTGATCCACTAAATCACTGTGCTCTCTGGCAACAGCACAAATGTAGAAATGCTCAAATCGGCCTCATCCTGCCCAACAAATGATGCAAAAGGAGACCTCAAAGAACACAGAGTGAGGGGAGATAAATGAGCATCATGTCAGGAAAGCAATTTCTCACTGAGTTTGCACAGAATGGAAATTTTACTTCCAAGAGATGGTTAGGGAATCTTTCTAATAAATCTTCAGTCCACAGTCATTGCTGTGTCCTTTTTTTAAACTTACTTTTTAAGAGCTGTGTAAGTTATACCCTCCCCAGTGAAATGTGTCAAGATATTACCAGTCAAGTTGAAGTAATTTAAGTGAATCATCTCTGTCTCTGTGTTTGTTTGTAATAGAGAGGGATAGTCAAACAGATTTCATTTTGTGCATGTGTTGAACATCTTTTCAACCACTGAGGTCTTCTCAAAGCCTTGTCTTATTTTAATAGTAACTCAAAAAGGAAAAAATAAAGAAAAGTTGAGTCTCTTTCCTGGGAAGAGTCTCTGTGATTTTATGTTTTAAGCTTTTCAAAAAATTATTTTTTCCACCTGTTATGTACAGCTGAGACTCAGTTGGTCAGTAAAAGGGCAATTGTTTTCCAAGTGACCTGGAGACTGTAAGCCAATACTGGAATTCACAGAGTGTCACGGAATATCCTGAGTTGAAAGGGGCCCACAAGAATCATCGAGTCCAACCCTCAGCCCTGCACAGGACCATCCTCAACATCCTGTGCCTGAGAGTATTGTCCAGACACCCCTGGAGCTCTGGCAGCCTTGGGGCTGTGCCCATTGCCCTGGGGAGCCTGGTCAGTGCCCCCCACCCTCTGGGGGAAGAGCCCTTTCCTGAGATCCAACCTGCCCCTGCCCTGACACAGCTCCAGGCCATTCCCTGGGTGCTGTCCCTGGTCCCACAGAGCAGAGATCAGTGCCTGCCTCTCCTCTGCCCCTCTCGAGGGAGTTGTATCTGCAATGAGATCTCCCCTCAGTCTCCTCTTCAGCAGAGTCCTGTACTTTTTTGGACTCTGGACTTGGAATTCCTTTTCCCTGATTTTAACCACATGAAAATTAACTTAGGAGGCATCAAAACTAAGCTAATTGCTTTGTGTTTTCTATCATCACTGAAACAAATAGGCACTCTCAAAGAAAGAACAGAACATCTCACCCATCTAAGCCATCCTTTTTAGGCTTCAATGAACCATCTTGCAGAGACTCCTGCCTCTCTGCATTGACTAGAAAGAGCTTGAAAGGCAGTCTACAACTGAACTTCTAATGTTAGATGCCTAACATTAAATGACATAAATTCCATACTTAGAATACCACACACCAGTTCTTTTTCCTGGCACTTGAGTCCTTTTGGTAATATTGTCCTTCAGGTCAGCAGGGCAGTCGCAGCAGTTTTAACTCAGGTGCTGGTAGTGGCCATGCAGAACTTAGCACTGGCTCACCTGCCTTATTTTTAGGCTAAGTCTAAAGGCACTCTGCATTTTTGTGAATACGGTGCTCCTGTTTTCCTTCTTGCTTCTTTCTGTTTCCCAAATACTCCGAGAAGCAGCATCCTGGAGACCAACAGAATGGTATCTGAATTATTTAAAGCATACTTAATTTTACTGATACTCTAAATGATGGTTTGCAGCGTGAAGGGGAGGGACTGTCTGTTGAGTGTCTTTTCTTTCAAGTAAGATTTAGTATTCCATCTGTAGCATGCTCCTATTTAAAAATCAGTTGTGCATAAATTAAGACTTTGCATCTCTAGTTCTTCTAGTTTAAAAAACCCCTTTGAACCAGAGTAGTGGGGAAGACACCTCTCCCTTTGACAGATTCCTTTTTAAACTGCTCTGCCCATTTACTCTGCTGCTTTGGTTAGAACAGAAAAGGAATACACTGAATCTTCAAACCACAGGCCAAGTATTTCCAGCACATCTCCAAATACCACAAATGTCATGAAAGAGCCTTATCATGTAGAAATTTCTGTCCTAAAAAATAGCCTAAGTTGCTGGCGCTCAAAAAATTGTAGGAATGTATCTAAGTCAAACTGAGCAACAGCCTTTTGAAGATGTGCCATCATAATTCTTACCAGTTTTACCAAATATTTGGATTTGTTCCTAGGTATTCTGTATGCTTAGAAGCAAAAACACATCATCTAATTTGATTTCAAGTGTTCTGCATTGGTTTAGAAATTAAATTTGAATGTTGTTCATGAAATCCTCCTGGTTTGTGACCATCAAAGAGTGTACCTTAGTCAGTACTGTAGATGGTGTCATTACTATGAAAGAAACCTTCTCAATTAACTCACTTTAATGGGTTTCTGTGTCTTCTGTTGGGACCGTTCAGCCTTCCCTGCTACACAGCACTGTTTGTTTTTGAGCAATGGATTTATAGAAACTTTGTATCAAAATCATTCCCTTGGAAGGGAAGATCTGCGATAAATGAGTTTCAATACTTGTGCTATCTTTGTTATCTCTTGTGGCTCCCAGGAGAAGACAAATCATCACAAAATTGCACCTTAATTTTGTGTTTTGTGTGATGAACTACTTTAAAAGAAGGAGAAAAAGACCTGGCAATTCTCTACCTGACTCTGTATCTTTAAAAAAAACAAACAAAAAAACCCCCAAACAAAACCCCTAGATTGTCATGGATAAGAGCAAATTCATCTCTTAAAAAAAAATAAAGATGGTGCCACTTTTTTAGGTATAAACTCATCAACATAATTCTAATGGATTATGGCCTTTGTTGTGAGAAATGAGAAATCCTGTGGTCTTCCCCTAAAGAACATTAAAAAAACATTACTGACAGGAAATTGAAAAAGTAATATATGTCTGAATGAATATGACAACTTTTTTCTGATAGAGCAGATAGATAAATGTCACACACAAGTTTCAAAATACATTTAATTTTGCCACCACAATGGATATTCTCTTCATAAAATATATATGAATCAGGTTTGAATCATAAAACTTGACTGTGATAAACAAATGCATATTTGATAACTTTCTTATTTTCTTTTCTTTTTTTTTTTTTTTTGAGATGCTAATTCCTTTTTTGAGGTTATTTTTTGTTTACACATCTTTACATTTTCCTTGCTGAGTGAAACAGCCTGGGTGGAACTGAGCGACACCTTTCTCATCACTGACTTCTGATGGAGAAGTGGCATTGAATCTAAATATAGAATGTGGCATTTTGACAAATTTTGTTCAGTAAAAATTTGAAGTAGAGTGTCTGGATGTGATTTAAGTGTCTTTTACATTTTCTGTTTGACAATTTTGTGTGGCGTTTTTCTAGTTTAGAAAGATTAAAAAGAATGTTAAATATTTCAAGTTTGATCAGAATGGCTCAATCTAGCCCAAAAGTGTTTTGGGGTTGGGGTTTTTTTCAGATTTTTATTAACTTAAAATTTAAATTTATCTTAAGTACCATTTTTAAGTGAAAACAAATAAATGGACATAATTTTAAACTTTATGTCCAGAATTACTCATGAGTCTGATTTGCTTGGGGAAAATGGGTTCTGTAAGAACAGGTGAGAAGGGAGAGAATCCCTGGAGTTTTTTGTGTATGTTGAGATAAAATATGTTTGCATACTAATGACTTCATTTGAATGAAGGGGGAGAAGGAATCTATTGTGGCCTGGGAGACTCAGTGGGGTAGAACTATGAACAATAAATATTTTTGTAGTCCTTACTACACTCAGTGTCGCTGTTTTGGGGTATTGTGCTATCTTGGCAAATAATAATATGTCTTTTCTGTCTAGCCTCTTCCTCAAAATGTATTGGCACTGTTCTGGTGTCTTTAAGCATACAAAAGGATCAAAGAGCTTTCATCTTTTAGTGCATTTTACTATGCTGTGCTTGCACAGGAAGAAATATTGATACACTTTCAAGGCCAGTTAATATATTCAGTTCTGTCTCAGAAATGAGCGCAATCCTTTGACTTATAAATTTGAAAATCTGCCATTAGCCACAATTAAAATGTTCCACATATGAATTATACTGTGGCATTTGCACTTCACTCATCTCTTCACTCTTCTCTGTAAACCACATACACAAGGGAATCTTCACTATTGCTCCAAGATTTAGTAAGAAGTGCTTTATGGAGGTTTCATGTTACTGAGATCGTGTTGGTTCTTTTAAAAATGTATTACAAGAACATTTGTAGCTACAGTATGCATTTTGACAATATTAAAAGCTAAATTTCTTTTTGCAGTTTTTTTCCTATATTTCACATCAGCTTGTTCTCCTCATAGAAGATTCCATCATTTTTAGTCCTATTGACTAATACCTTGCTCCTTGGATTGTTATCAAGGAGTCTACTTGAATTAAGACAAAGCCTGAATGAAGAAACCAATATCTGAATGAAGGAAGCAATATCTGGAGGTCCTACTAAGAATTTTCCACATTCATAAACTAAAGGTATCTGTGGTTGGATTCTCCTGTTCTTTTGTGCAAAGCAACAGCCCTAGGGAAATATTCAAAATAAATTGTAAGCATAAGGGTCTGCTCTAGGACTATCATTGCATTTTTTCCCTCAGCTTTTGCCCATGATTTTAAACATTTTACACAGTATTTAAAATGACTTGGATGTATTTTCCTTTTGTATTGGGAAGTTAAAGTAGCATCCACTTTGTTCTTCCCTCAAGAATCTGTATTCCCAGTAAACATTATGAGAAAGTGCAGCATCCCACTTGTAAGTCTTGAGAGAGTTCATCACAGTCTCCAGACACCCTAACAAAGAGGAAACATAGGAATATTGCACAGTGAAGCATCCCCTTCCTGGGGGGCCAGGAAGGCAAAGGAGCCCCTCACCTTGGGCCCTTTGTAGGTCACAGCTGAAATCTCTTTAGGACTGATACAGAGACAATATGCAAAGATAGAAAATGCACAGACTGTCCCTGGTCCTGTGCCCTCCACAGAACTGCCCTCAGAGATACGGGCTCTGCTGCAGCAGAAGAGAAATACCACGGAGTTTTCATTCCTATCAAAATGCATATAAAATTCCAGCATGCCTGTCTGTATCAGGAGCATGTTTCTTCGGTGCAGTAGCAGTGTAGGTGCTGGATATGGAATTACCTCAGGGCCACTGCTGCTTTTGAAGAAAATCATAGTTATTTAACTCTCCTTTAAGCAGACTTACAGACCAGCCCTGAACAGAACTGGTAATTAAGCTGCAGGTTCTCTTCATGGGTTCATAAACAAATCCTCTTGCTATGCATTCCCTAAATTTGAGAAATATTTAGTTAGATTTAAATGTAATTTTTTTGAGTTTTTATGTCAGTAGGAACATCTTGAATGCACAAAAATCATAGAATCATAGAATCAGTTGGGTTGGAAAAGACCTCCGAGATCATCAAGTCCAACCCTTGGTCCAACTCCA
>JAWWEV010000083.1:49684215-49717702 GCA_035583235.1 Hafferia zeledoni
ATTGTTTACTGTACCATAGGGGCCCCGTTATCCTTTTGTCCCTAGCCTGGACTGTGCACATAGAATATTTTCCTACATCCTTCTTTTACTTTTCCCCTTGTTTTACTCTTTTAATGTTGTTCTTCTGAAATTAAACATGAGGAAAAGATAAGAATGGATATTTATGTTATTTCTCTTAAGGGTAATTTGTTTAAGGGATCATTTTTGAGAGATCAGAGGTTTCTAATTAATTTTTAAGAAGAAACCTTTACTGAGCAAGGCCCAAGTCTGTTTAAAGGTGCAATACTGACTAGACTTCAATTAATCAGTGCTAGGACATTACCCTGCCATTGGAGGCAGCTTGAAATCCTAAAATACTAAAATCACACCAACAGATTAACCAGTGGAAAAGACTCCATGCCATTAAAAACACCCTAAATTTCTTTTGAAGTTAGAAACAAACAACTGAATTTTAAAATTTAGTTAGTATTGGGAAGCATAAAAAAACCAAATTAACTTCTGTAAAAACTTCTCTCTAAGCAGCTCAAGATACAATTGGTGTATCTATTAATCCATAAACAAAACTGAAAGAAACATAATGAATACTTGAAGTGGAAATCGAGGGTCAGAGTGTTGCCAGAACCTTGAACAGGGCCAGAATTGCAGACTTAGTGCTTTAAATAAAGGCAGACCAAAGCCCTGTCTATGGTAAAAAGTTGAGCTCTGAATTTACATTAAATATATCAGTATAATTTCCACCTTCACTGCATTTTGTGCCTATAAGTGGGACCTGTGCTCCAAATAGAGACAACCTGGTGTAATTTGTTTTAATCAACAGTGCTCTGTAGATTACAGTCTGACTGCCTTAGAGCAGCACTGACAGGGGTTCCCCTGAATTAACCCTTGGCCTTTCCAAACTTGTTTTGCATCCCACACCTGCTTTGCAGCTCGTCTGTGATCAGTGCTTACGGTCAGTTGTAGGATGCATCAAGGAATAGGAAAAGTCACATGCACAGTGTAAAAAAAAAAGCCAAACCCACCCCCCCCCCCCCCCCCCCCCCCCCCCCAACTTATTTAAATTATAGTTTTGTAGATGAGGACTTCTAGGGATGTGGGTGGGAGCAAAAAGCATCAAGAACATTTTTGACAAGCAGGATTGTTTATGAAATTGGGTCCAAACATTGACAGAGTAAGAAGACACTTGTGCTGTGTCTCAGAGAAGCTGTGGGTGTCTCACCCTGGGAGTGCTCAGGGCTTGGGGCTTTAGGCAATATGGTCCAGTGAAAGATGTCACTGCCCATGTTGAACCAGATGGTCTATAAGAGACCCCTTCCAAGTCAAGCCATTCTGTGACTGAGTGATTCTGTGAGCATCTTCTGGGATGAGTCCCTGTCGCATGCTGTTCCTGAACCATCCTAAATACAATCTGAAGTAGCAGCCTTTCCTAGAGAGGAGCAATGCCTCCCAACCAGGAAATCACTGGCAATTCAATAGTCTGTGCTGTGGCACCTCACTGCCTCCAGCCTGTGCCATGGCCTGGCTTTATTTCTTGACAAGATTTAAATGTATCAAAACTATAAATTGTCTTCATCTTTTACGATAATTGAAGAGGACGGATTAGCAGGGCCCAGGGGGGAATTTCATACCAAAATTAGAAGGAAAGGGGATCTGTCTCAGCATCAGGGCAGTCACACAAGGTTTGAGGAAGGGATCCAGTTGCACTACTCATGTGTGAACTCATGAGCTGTTAGGATATTTAGGAGAGGGCAGTTGGACAAGGGAGAGCTGGAAAGGGGAAGCCTGAATCTGATTTTAACCATATTAAAGCTGCATGCAATGAACAGTAGCCCTGTTGTTTGAGTAGAGACAAGTGGGTATCTTTTTCTTTACCTAACAAGATTTTACTTTATTTTAGTATCAAATGGACTAAAACCTTCTGCAATGTCAGTAAGTTTGGGCGAGTGGAAGGACTGTTTACCACTCAGATTTACCCTTGGCTCCTACAGTAACACCCCTGAGGGCATTTGTTGGTTTGTCCTTCTGGAACACTCTGCCATCTGTGCTTTCCCTGCTCGTTTCTGGCTGTGTGCATGTACAGCATGGGCTGTGACACACATTAACACACACAGATAGCCTTCTGCTTCTGACCTTACAAACTGTCCACTTCAGCATTGTCATTCTGGGAGATGTCCAGCTGCAGTCCCAGAAATGCATTTTAAATGTGAATGCAAACATTTCTATTACTGATAACACCAGCGCAGCATTTTTTGCTTTGCTGGTATTAGGACCTTGATAGTTAAAGTTACATTGGAATAATGACACTCCAAGGTTGTGTCCTTTACAGACATGGCAAAGGAAGGGGAGGCCTTTGCTGTGCCTTTGCTGATAAAATTAAGGGGGATTATTCTTTGTGTTTCGTGAAATTATATTAAAAGTGAAATAATGTATTTGTTAGGTCACAGACACTGGGAGAGATTTACGTGTTGCAAGGTTTTGCAGTTGTATTTCATTCATGCTGGAAGTCAGATTTTAGAAAACAATCTGAACTCTGGTGACGATGTAAATAAATGTCTCTCTGCTCAGTGAACAGCCATCTTCTCACATGAACAGCTGCTGTTCAGCCAGGGACACCTTAAAAAAACAGAATAAAAGTACTGTGAGCTGCAAAGAGAAACTTGCAGGAAATTCCAGTTTGGAAGGCTAACTCTGAATATGCCCCACCATGCTTCACGTTCATGCTCTGTAGAATGGGGGTAATAATCTTTATTGATCTCTACCTTTTAGCAATGCATTAAGAAGAACTTAAATGGTATCTTTACAGTCTTTCTGAGCGGTCTGATATATGCAGCTCTTACAATACACCTTAGTGCCTGGGCTTGCCATTTTAGCAGGTTCTCCCACAGGAGAACTGTCCTGCTTTTCTTTATGGTTCTCTGCTCTTCCCATCCTAACTTCTGCCTGGGCAGTTTTGGTAAACCGGTGCTGACTTCAGCACCCACCACGTGGATAGCACCTCGCGGTGCTTCCTTAAACGTGGGTTTTCTGGGCTTGCTCTACATTGTCTCTGGTGACTTAAATGGGCAGAGGTCTCCACAGATCTCTGGAACTCCTCACCACACAGGTCACACCTGTATCTAGTTCATATCTTTAGTAAGACATTCAGAATTGTTCCTCTAGTTTTGCACTTTCACAAAGTAACTAAGCGGTCTGCCCACAATTCTAACTGATGTTTTCTCTAGACAGTTATTTTAAAGCTAATTTTATGCCATATTGTACAGGTTCCATTGATATAATCTAAATTAATTGTTGGGATTTATAGGAATTTTGTATGTTTTGTTTTGGGAAATAAAAATTGCTTTTGAGTTTCATTGGAAAAACTTTAGCCTATTTTTATGAACAAACTAGTCTGTGGCTAGTGCTATCTGTACTTCTCTCTCCATCCATCCATCCATCTCGCCATACATACCATGGCTTTGAAACAACTGCTCAGTTTCAACAAAATTCACCAGAAACAAAGAGATATAAAGAGCTGATTAAACTCCTGAATGTGATGACAATCAGCAGACAGACTGAGGGAAGCTCACAGACTGAGCAGGCACTAACTCCCCTGGGGACAAAGAAGGAAAGCTCAGCCATAATCCACCCTCTTTCTCAGCAGCCAGGTAGGTCTACACTGGTCTCTGTCTGTGGTAAGGGCACGGGGTAACTGGGATCACACCAGTGGGGGTCAGAAGTGCCACTGCAGAGTGCTGGGTGCTGAGGGCAGAGAGGAGGAGGCAAGGTTTCTAGAGAGGGAAGTCTGCAAGCCTTTCAGTGGGGTAAATGTTTTCTGGGGGACTATGATAAAGAGAGAGCAGACATGGTGAAGGAAGTAGTGATGTGTTTGGGTTTTTGTTTTTTTTTTTAACTTTTCCTTTTGCAATAATCCTATGACTCCAGCTTCATATGCTGCTGTTTGAAAACAAAGAACTTTCAGTCTAGTCCCAAGTTTTATCAGAACTTTGTTTCAGGTGTTCTATTACTTGTGAGAAGAATCTTCCAACAGCATAACTTTTCTCAGCCTAGCAGCGTATTGACTGACAAGCTTCCTTACAGCATCTGTTTGACATCTCATCCTAATATTAGTTTTACAGTCACATTCCCATTTTAGGAAATCACTGTATTCTCAAGTCTGAGATGTCACAGTGTCTCTTTCTGCAAGTACTTGCCCCAGAAATGTTAGCTAATATATTTTATCTAACATCAGCCCTCCTGTTGTGTTGTATTTCATAGCTGTCATCCAAAACCAGCTGCATTTTTTGTGAATCTATCTTAATAAGACGTGTCCTGAAAGGCACCAGTGTTCTTTTGCTTCTTCCTGGGATCCCGTGGGAGGAACGGGTGGTCATCCAGAGTACCAGGTATCAGTCAGTCAAGGACAATTCCACAGGCACAGTCAGTAACACTGTATGGATGAGTGGTAGAAAGCAAGACAAAACCACTGACATTTGTATCTATTCCACTGTGTTAAGATGTGAGGTGGGAACAAACCCTGATCCAGGGCCCAGAGCGTGGCCCAAGCATTTGTTCCCTACATTCTCAGCCACAGCAGATTTTTGCAGGGGACAGTGGACAGTGGTCAAAGATACAGGTGACACGTGACATGACAAGTGAGTTTGGAAGTCCAGTAAAGGACTGTTTGTGTCCCCCCTCAGCGTGTTCTCCCTGTCCCTCTGTGCTTATTTCCCCCCAGTTTGATTGCATGTACATAACATCAGTGATCACCTGTGGCATGTGTGCCTTTTCCCTGTGTTCTTTCTTGCAGATTATTGGGACAATCCCACTAATGCCCAACCCGGTGCCCTCCAGCCAGGCAGCAGGTGGAGCTCAGGGCCTGCAGGTGCAGCCGATAACGCCGCAGCTCCTGACCAATGCCCAGGGGCAGATCATCGCCACTGTCATCGGCAACCAGATCCTGCCTGTCATCAATACCCAGGGAATCACTCTGTCTCCACTCAAACCAGGCCAGCAGGTAACGTGTCTGGAGCCTGAGGGATCAGCAAAACAGGCACACACAGATCTTCTGCTCACCACGGGCACTCTCATGGCTTCTTGAAAAAAAACGTGCTTCTTTATTGTTTTTAATACAAAAAATTAATCCTGTTGTACCTGGTATATCACTGCATACTGTATATGTAGTTATGGATAATGTCAGATAGTTTACTTATACACCCAAGGATTATGCAGTTATTCTTTTTCTTTTCAAGGTCAACATAGGGCCAACTGAGACATTTTCTGCAGAGAAAGTACAATAGGAATATGAGGCAGGGGAGACCCAGCTGGCCTGGACCTTTCAGTACCTTGGTTAGTGGTCACCTGGTAGATTGGAGCTTTAAATGATTTGGAACATACAGGGAAAATATAAACTCCTGGTAGTCTTCCTCACTGGAAAATCAGATATGATTGTGTATATTTGCATAGACAGAAAGTATTTTAAGGAAATTATTACTCAGCGTAAGGCAGCAGGTAATTCCTAGACTCAAGTATGGGTCCGGTGACCACACTGACATCCAGAAAGTTTCCTGTAGTTCTTTTCACAGCACTCTGAAGTCAAATTCATCAGGTTTGCCTATATCTGTAGAGCAAGAAATTGAAGTCCCACAATTTTGTCTCTGAAAGAGACAAAACTGAGTATGGAAAATATATCAAAAGTGATTACCAAAGAGGTGCTTATGAAACTGTCCCTTACTTTAATGTTTGGCTTAGCATCCCTGTTGCTGGTAGTGCCTTATGGCCAGTCCTGCCTACACCTCCAGGCACAGGTAGCAGCTTCTTGTGTGCTGATGAGAATCCCAGGCCACTCTGAACTCCAAACCAATGATTTTTTTAATTATTACTATTATTTTTTCAAATTTAGAAGTAGAGAACCAATGGATCTCTAAGGTGACTTTTTGTTTGTTTTGAAAATGTTTTGCATCCAAATGGTAACATGGTTTTTTTCCATCCTGTCCTCTGTGGTATCCAACAGAGGGATCTTCCAAAGCACTTGTTATTTATCTAACTCTTTTCTTTAATGGCAACATACTTGCACTACTGGCAAGTGCTTTTGCAATTGTGTGTGTGTGGTTTCAAACAAAGTGGGATGGATGGGAGGGCAGGCTCTGCATTCCCCACCACAGAAATGCCTGACAAGGGAATAAGACACTCAGCAGTTTCCATGAGGGTTCCTGGAGGTGTGTGGGGTGGGGTGTTTCTTTCTGAGTCAGTGTCCTGAAGAGATTGCATCTTTCCCTCCTTTATGGGGGAAGCTCTCAGAACTCACAGCAATCCATTTGAAACTCATGAAATTTAGCAATAAAGAGGGGGATAGAGAACCTGAGACACTCTCACCTGCAAAGCAACTCACCTTCTGAGTCCTGCAACAAAACAACTTCTGCCAGGCAATGTCTGCAAGTGGGCAGAGATGAGACAGAGGTGTGACCAGCACAGCTGGTGGCACTGTGCTCACATAAAGGGACAGAGTGCTGACTGAGCAGGGCTGCGAGGCAGAGAGCTCTGCTTAGCCATGGAGTGCTGTACTGAGCCACCCTCTGCACTCCTGTGCAGTCAGCAGCTGGCAGAGCTCACCACTCTGCAGAGAGCTGCTCATGTGCAGGAGCCAGAGGAGTTCTGCTCTGCCCAGCACTGCTGGGGAGGTAGAAAACATTATTTTGCCAATACCAGTTCCACAGGGTTCAGCCTCTGCCTCTTACACAGAGTCTTGAGGCCCTAGAGGCCGCAGGAGGGGCCCCCAAACAACGTGGTCTCCTTACCTTGGATCAGGCTCTCTTGGAGCTTGATCAAGATGGTCCTTTTGATTAGGGAGGGCAAAAAAAAGTAGTGCAAATACTATACGAAAAAATAGTAAATGTTATCATTTTTATAGGAACCACAGAAATTTATTTCAATGTATTTGTGCTCCCTCTACTGGCTCTTCTGGTTTTACTGAAGGAACTCAGAGGAAATGAACTTCAGTGTAAGCAGAAGAGATGTATGAGAGCTAAATGTATGAGATGTATGAGAGGAATAATGCTGATGGACAGCGAAATGCTGTTGAGCTGGCACTATGCAAACTATTCAAGCATTTGAAAAGTGAAGAGGTTTACACAAAGTTTAAGGAGATCCCCAATTTATTTTGTTGCCTGGGTAAAGATTTAGCCTAACTGTAGTGTTCAACTTATGATAGCATATTTAGTCATAAAGTTTAAAATCTCGTTTTCAGAAGAATTGAATGAGTGCTTAAACTCAGGGGGCTCAACAGGGATTCAAAAAATTTTTGAAAGTGGTGTCACAAGGCACTTGGTGTCTTGGAGCTTCAGCATGGGGAAAGATCACAACACAAGTCTGAGGAAAGTTTTTAGAACGTCGTGGAGAGGTAAATGCAGGAAATAAATAATGTAGTAAAAATGTCCCAGTTAGAGATGATCCTAGTTTGACTCTCCACTTGTTACTTCCTTAGAAACTCAGTAGTGCAGGAGCAAAAGAGGAGATTGCCAGCAATGATAGTAAGCTGCTGCTTCTGAGCTGAGTCACAGTGAGGGAACCTTGGTAAGTCGCTAAGAAATGCTTCCTTTGTGCCTTACAACCGAAGACTTAAATGCCTCCTCGTGGAAATGAGTTCATAGATTGCTTACATGTAGTGTAAAGCAGTGCTTTTTTTTCCTCTACTATAAATAGATTGTTTTTTAATGTACACAAGCAAGTCTGTTGTAGTTCTATTCCTCTTGTCTTTAAGTTTAAATAGGTTTTTATTTATGTTCTTTAAACTACTTACAGTAGGGATTGTTAGTCTTCAAATTACACTGAGTATGTTAAAAAAAAATCAATTTTTTACTATTTTGCAAGATTTTGCTAATCTAAGCAGCAGCATCTATGCACACACCAAGAATTCTCCTAGAAACTGCAGTGGCTTTCTAAAGTAGGCAGTTGTTTGCACTCTTGTTTTAGTCTGTATTCTTTTTATCTCTGTTCATAAACAAGTTTTTCTTTGCCTTTAATACTTTTAATTGCCCAACTCCCAAATATCTCCATTTTCACACTAATCTCTTTGAGATTTTTTGATCAGAACTGAATGCCATGGTCACAGTGAGGATCCATCATTGTTTAACATAATAACATTATAACATTTTCAGCATCATTTTCCTTCTTTAGCTCAATACACTTTAACATCCCGGATTTTCCCGTCTCTGTTCACTGAGCAGTTATTTCCAATAAGCAGATGTATGCACCATAATACATCTTTGCTTCCCTGGTTATCATCACGTGTGTCACTAAAGTGTGATGTGGGTCCCTTTGCACCCATCCCATCTATATTTCCTTGGAATGATCCCCTGGCATGTTGTAAACGGGATATGTAAGTTGTTCCTGCTCTTCTGTACTGACTGAAGAAATTCATGTGTTCTTCCTGCTGATTCAACTTCACCATTGTCCACCACGTTTTCTTGCTGGCAGTTAAAAACATTTTAAAATTTGGTATAAATCCTTTGTTCTTCACTTGTAGTCTCCTTTCTTTAGAAAGGGTGATGTATTCCCCAATTTTTTGTTGTTTGCTTTAAGAGCTCTTTGTGTCCCATAACAGAAGAGTGCCTTGTAACCTTAACTCCTGCACTTCCTCCGTGCCTCTCGGGGGCATTTTCCCAAGATGTGGGTTGTATGGCTAAATGCACTTTGTTTGCAGGAACACATGATCTTGTTGTAACAACATCTTAGCACTGTCCTTTCCTATCAGGTTTGAAAACTTTGTTTCATATCGTTAACAACACAATGTGAACACCAGCAAAGCTGAGAGAAGAACTTGACGTTTCAGTCTTATGAAATTTAGGGGAGGATTTACCCTGCTTGAGTCAGAGTAGTTAGTTATCTGGTGTAAGCTGGTTAACTGGATTTCCTGTATACACACAGACAAGGAGACATATGCATGTCCACTGGGCAACTCAAGCTGTCCAAATAAAATAATGTTTAGATAGGTTGAGTCTCTGGTAGGTATCTTAAGGTATCTGTTGTCTCCACTGACATGAGAGGGGGCTAGTAGCTATTTTAGCATCATCAGTTAACTCCTAGGTGAGTGAAATTAGGTAAGAAGAATCCAGCTGCCAGTGATCCCTGGGGTTCCAAACACATTCTTGTTTATGAATTCCCTAAACAGATTTCCTACTAATTGGTATTTACATAACTACTTTCTTGCCCATACAGAAGCACCTTCTACACACTCTCTAGTTCTCATAAAGAGAGATCCCTTCTCCTGGTTGCCTGGCTCTTTCTACACACCAGCTTCATTAAATCAGGCCTTAGTCCCAGTTGTCTTCAGTCTTGTTTTACCTACTCTGCCTGCCAGAGCTTTTCATATTTCATTGTGTTTCACAGCACAACCAGCTTTGGGCTTATGCCAACTCTAACACAGTAAAATGAGCTACTAGGCAGCATTTCCTTACCCAGTCAGTTCCCCATCCCTGTCATTGCCTATCATGCTCCAGATCAACTGTTGCAAAGACACAGATACCTTTCAGATGGACCTGTGGTGATTCTTGTGCATTTGTTTCCAAATTTCATGCTAGACATTCTTTCTGCAGTCTCAACCTGCCACATACCCCCTACCATCTTGTCACAACTCCTTGCAATCCCTTGCATTAAAATCCATTAAAATCCACCCAGCTCTCAATTGTTTTCTCTCTGCAATGCTCTTACTGCTGTGATGCTGTCTTGTTTTATGAGAAATGCATTCTTCTTTCTCTGTGTTTCAATACAGTCACTAAACTGTGTTGTCTCAATCTGATTTGATTTTTGCTTTGGGTTTTATATGGCTTTCAGTGGTAAAGGGTGACAATTTTTCTCACTCCTTCCTCTTTTCCAATACTATCATCCTTGCAAAATTCTACTTCATCTGTGGATGAATTACTAGATTTTTGAAAGTCTGGATTACTAAGCTATTTACTGGTACAAAGGACTACATCGTATTTTCCATGCCACAGCATGACTTGCAAGTCACATCTCTTCCTGCCCAGTTTCCTTTGTGGCATCAGCACTTGTAGGAGAAGGGTATCTCAAAAAAGTCATCAATGCACCAAACCATTGGGAATGGGAAGATGCCACTGCACTGTCTGTGTCATTCTAAGCAACTCAGACACAGAAAGAGTAAAGCACTGTTCACTGCAGGAATATCAGTGCTACCTTTGAGTCATGAACTTACACATTGAAGACTGTTACTGTAATAGTATTGTAATATTTGCATTATTAATTAACATTATTAATAAGTATTTTGTAATTAGGGATTAATGTATTGGTGGTAATAGCGCTGTGATATTGACGTTATATCCTCCCTGATAGGGGTCAAAAAGGTGACTGGTGTGCCTGATTTGCATATAAAGTTAGATCTTCTGCACAAGTCCAGCTGTATCCTCAGCCTCATTTAGCAAGTTGAAAGGCCTTCAGGTACAGTGTATTTTGAGGCTAGTTGTGATCCCACAGAAAGCTCTAATGAACCATCAGCAGGTGCTGTCCAAGTGCTACCCCCAGCACTTTGCTGGAACCTCACCTGGAGCTGAGTGAACCTGAGCCCTTTCTGCTGCTGGTTCCCAAATGCACCTGCCCTGCCAGTCCAAGCAGTGTGGATGGACACCTCTGATACTCTGTGTTCTGCACTACACTATACTGTGCTGGGAGAGGAGATGCTTATTAAGGATCAAATAACTTCCATCTGCAGATTCCCGTATTCACTTACTTGAATTTATTTGAGTCAGCTAAACTGGGGTGATGGGGTAGTATTTGTGAAATCCTCTGGCAGAGTTGATTATGAGAGTGATTTGGAATGAAGGGTGTGGATGTGTGTATTAACTTGAGCTTTCCATTTGCTGGAAGATTTAGGGAAACACCTTTGAAGCCCATGCCTGGTCATGAAACACGAGTAGGTTTGAAGAGAGACTTCATCTGCCATGGTGCTCTTGAAAAGTGCAGAGGCCTCAGCACAGCACCATTCTCTCTCAAAAACAAATATGTGACACTTTAGGAAACATTTTAGTAAATGTAAACAGGGCAGAGGACTCCATTTATTGGAAAAATGGAAGCAGGAAACGCACTACTACTTCTGAAAGGTATTATCCTGGAATTTCCACATGTCTGGGAATGTCTTTTCATATCAAGATCTTTATTTTTCAGCACTTTCCATGGACTTTAGTATTTACTAGAGCTGATGTCCATGTTTCCCAGGAAGAACTAGCTGATATGAGAAAAAATTGAAAATCTTTATTTATATCATAAAGGGGATTGTTTAAAATGTACTTCCTGCTCTTTGTACCACTCCTCTTAGTTTCATCTCTTCTGCCCTTTTTATTATATTTGTCTTTTTCACCTCTTTCTTCTCTAATCTGTTGTGTTTCCTCATCTCCCAGATTTCCTTTTCACTGAATCATGGCAAAATAGGACTGGAAAGGACCTGGAGAGGTCATGCAGTCCATCTCCTCCCCCTAGGCAGGATCAACTGTCCCTATATCATTCTTGACAGATGTTTGTCTAACCTGGTCTTAAAAATCTCCACTGATGGAGGTTCCCTGACATCCCTAGGCAACCCAGACCACTCTCCTTAGCATTCAAAAGGTTTTCCTGGTGCCTGACCTGAGCCTTCCCTACCGCAATTTAAACTCATTACTCTCTTCTCCTTTCCATTAAGTCCATATTTTGCCCCTGCTCTTTGTCCAGACTCTCTGTAAAACCATGTGGTAGTTCTGTTATGAGACAGGGCATTATTCTAAGTTTTATTTCCCCTTAGTTTCTCCTTCCTTATCCAAAATACCTTGTTACTCCATCACTGGTGTGCAGTTTTCTGGGTGAGGGGAACAACATCCCTGATCTTCTAAGACCTTTAATTTCGAACTCCAGTCAGCCACCCCAGGCACAGGAGTGACATACACAATTTAGAACCAAGATTCAGTCCTACAGACCCAATTCATTCTTTGTCTCGCCAATATCACTCAATACTACCTTCACTGTTGGCAGCAGCACATAAAACTGATGTAAAAGAAATAAGAATCAGGCCTTTTGCAGCATTCAGTTTATTCTTATGAAGTATTATGATGCACTTTATGCTTCTCATATTCCGCTCATTCCTCAGGCTGCAGTGTGCATACACATATTCCTGCCAGATAGTGATCAGTGTTGCAGACAGTCATCATTTTGTCATGTCTACTATATCCACCTCCACAGAATGGCACTTACAGCAACTGCTTCTGTGATTCCTGGGCCTCCTTCTCTCTTTGGATGGAGGATGCACAACAGTCATAAATATAATTCATATCATATGTACGTGTCCAAAATTGGGAAAAGTCAGCTATTGCAAGTTCAAATTGATTCTGTCATCTGGAATCTAATTCATAATCTAATCGTTGCCTCTCCTTAAGGCTATTTCTGGAGTGGAAATTATAGTGGATGAAAAGAGAGAGAGTATTTTAATGCAATTTCATGACATAGATAACTATCATTGTTCTTTAAGCAGGACATTTACAGCTTAACCGTCATGTCCGTAAAGCAGAGGGGGTGCTGGAAATTATGTAGGGAGTTAAAAATTGAATCCTCCCTCAGCCTCTGGTCAGGCCTTAAGGTGACTCTTCAGCCTCTTCAACCCGGTTTCTTGCTTCTCCCTCACGAGCAATGAGGTAGAAACCAACAAACTGTAAATGCCCCTTCCATGCTGCTGATTTACAGAAGGTTGCTGTATATCCAGATTTCACTGGCCACATTCCTTTTTGTCCAGCTGAATTTCAAGAATTTCTTTTATTTGTTTAAAGATCTCTGGACTTTCAACAAGGCAACCACCAGGCTTCTGGGTATCCCAGTTATTTTTAAAACTTTGGATTTAATATGGCCAGTTCATTCTAGGTGTCTCCCTAAGCCTCAGAAAACTCCCAGGCATTCAACCACTCTAATTATTCTCCTCCGGCTGGTCCAGATTTTCCTGAAGTCTGGCACCAGGCTGTGGACATGGCATTCCCCTCTCCAGAGGCCTTTCCAGTGCTTGGTAGAAAAGATGCACTTCACAAGCACTGTAACCATCACTCCCACTCACACAGCTTGGAATGGGAACTGCCTTCACTTCTGTAATACCCCTGGATTGCAGCTGGAATATTCAAACTGGCAGGAACATTTTGATTCCCAATCCTGTAATCCAGCCTCTCAAAATTTCCTCCCAGCATGCCGTCAACATGGAAATTCCCTAAAGATATTGTCTGCTCCATCACCCAGGTCATTAAGAAACTATGGCAAATGCCAGCCCTCTGTGGAGCCCCATGCCTGCACCCCTCTGTTTGCACAGACATCTCTCCTCTCAGCTTTGTTTTCCAGTTCCCTTTGCATTCATCCTGTGGCAATTTCCCCTAAACTGTGTTTCCTTGGGCTATAAAGAGTGTCACACAAGGGTGTGGCGAGGCACTTTTAAAGTCAAACCACCCACTGCTTTTTGCCTGTCCACGAGGCCAATTTCCCTGTCTGAGAGGGAGAGCAGATTGCTCTGACACAGTTTGTTCCAACAACCCTTGTTGGTTTGTCGCTGCCTTGTTTTCTTGTGACTGCTTACAAATTGTTTGATTATTTTCTTCAGTACTTTTCCACGGCTGAAGTTTAGTTGACTGGGCTATAATTTGGCAGATCTTTCTCTTTAAGGAGCTGCTGCATTTGCTCCTCCATCCTCATGGATAAGTACTAACATCTTCAGGACTGTCCCACGTGGTGTGAAAGCATCTAACTCATCTAAATACTGTACTTATTTTCCCTCACCGAGGCTGAAATCTCTCGTTTTGCCAGAGACTCCCTCAGACAACAGACCCAGACCCCAAATTCCTGCCTTACCTGAAAGCTGCAGCCTGGCTGGGGTGTGGGTGTAATGGATGGACAGACAGTCCATTCCTGCAATGTTCAGAGGATTCTTCCATAGGAGAAGATATTATAAAAGCAGATATTCTGGGCTCGGAATTCTCTGCAGACAAAATCCCTGGAGAAATTTTTAAAGATGCCCAGTGCTTGAATGAGTCTGAAATCTGGAAGCCTTTCAGTCAGCTTCTCAACTATTATCCCCTTGATAAAGTACCAGTTATATTTTTTAAAATGTGCTTGATCAAAACAAACAAAAAAAATCCTTGCAATAATAAAATACTTTTGTTTAGTCATCCCCAAGGAAGTCAGAGGAGGCTAAAACTGGTTAGATTAATAATTATCATTATTTTTAAACAGTAAATCAAAGTTTCTTGCTTCGTCTTCTGTTAAGTCATTCCATGTGGAAGGTAGAAAAAGAAGTGGTGTTTTTTTCCATTCTTAAACAGACTGTAACAGGAATGGTGTCATTAAAATAGTTCATACATATTCCACAGGAACATGTCATCTTGACTGTGAACAGATACCTTTATCTCCAGGGTTATACAATTTGTTGCCTACGTAGCTTCAGTCATTTCTGTGTGCTGGGAGCATAATACATATAATTTACTGTTACTAATGAATGTAGCTCCTTTTCTAAAGTCATTTGTTCACTTAGATATCAAAAAGCTCATCCTCCTTAGCATTCAAGGCATAGATTTGAATTACTGACTTCAAGCAAGGCCAAATAGGCCTTTATCTTTTTCCCCTTCTAGAAAGTGCAGATAACAGTTCTTGCTGAAAAGTGAAGTCTTTTAGGATATTTTCATGATCTTTTTTGATCACTACCAAGAATCAACATAAAATAAAGGTGCAATAACTAGCGGTCACCAGAGTACATCAGAACTTATGACTGCATTCTTGTACTCTGAAAGGCCTTTACTGGACTGCTAGAATCCATTTCAGAATTGTGAGCTCCATTGTGTCCCTTCATTCTGTGGAGAGACTCCTTGGAATTTAATGTGAAAATCAGTATCAGGGAATGTTCCTGGTTTTCAATCCCACATGAAAGCAGAATGGATTAATGGTCCTTTCCTTTCCCCTAGTGAACAACCAAAGACTGCACTCCTGTGAAATTTGTAAAAAAAATTATTTTAGAAAGGCAAATTCATGCACTACAGAGTGTCATTTGCATCTGCCATACCCACCGGACTTTTTGGGTGTGTCCTACTGGACACAGTCCTGATGTGAATGGGCTCAGAAGTTTCCCTGTGTGTTTTAGTCAAGGACAATTTATCCATTGAGAAATAAGATTTTGTCATTTTCATTAGTTTGCTAGCTCTGATGTCATGAAACAAATGATTCCTTCCTGTAGGAAAGGGATTTTGCCCTGGTTTATGTCCTCTTCCCTAGTCCCACTCCTCTTGGCCCTGGTCCTGCAGTGTGAAAGGACTGCTCTGAAACAATGTGATTTATGTGAGAATCCATGCAGGGAATAAAAGTCTGACTTCATGAGTCAGAAAACAGGTAAGCTCATGTATTTAATAATTCAGAATGCTGCTGGGAATGTTATAGGTCTCTGATCACCAATTTCAGACAATGCATTTAACTTCTAATTAGATGAAGTATCCAGTTAAACTGAGTAAAACCTGCAAAAAAACACCCAGAACAGCTCAGATTGCTCCTGCTGTAACACTCTGTCACCTGAACAAGGCCCATGGTGTTGAGTGCCCCTGTGTGATGTGCTCCCCAGAAGCAGATGGGCGAGATGCTGCATGGGAAGTTTTCTGTTACTGCCTCACTTTCTAAATGCCTATTTTTACATTTTACCGTATAGCTCCACCAGCCCTCCCAGACGCCCGTGGGACAAGCAGCCTCCCAGCCCAACCTCCTGCATTTGGCTCACAGTCAAGCATCTCTGGCTCAGAGCCCAGTGCGGCAGGCTTCCTCCTCTTCCTCCTCATCCTCCTCCTCTTCAGCTTTGAGTGTGGGCCAGTTAGTCAGCAGTAAGTATTGCTCCCTGGCTCTCCTGAATGCTCCCCTCTGTTTGTCCTCCTCACTGCTGAGTTTCCCCATCTGCTTTCCCTCCTTTTGTTTTTTGAAATGCAGTAGACTGTGTGTTGCTGAGCAGAGTGACTCTCACCACTGAGAAGCACTGAGTGCTGCCATGGATGGGGCTTAAGGCAAACATGCCTTGAGAACTTGTTATCGATGCTGAAAATGGTCATAAAAATGGTAGCAGACGTTAATTGACTCATGAGGGTAATTCTTATCACTGAAATGTAGTTTATGTTTTTTTGAAATTAGTAGGTTTTGAATCAGTCAATACAATGAATTGCATTTCTCAGAATTTGGTATGCAAAGAGATCCTCCTGCTTTTGGTTAAGCTGCTTGTTTGTTTCTTATATATAGTGAACCATTTTACAGACTCTCATAAGACACAAATCTAGAGTAAGAGACTTGTCTTGCCAGGAAAGGTTTGCACAATTTAAACAAGAATGGGCTGGAAAATGTGGAGGAGAGAAGGTTGCTGGAGTCAAGGAGCTGAGACTCAGTGTTAGAATTTCAGCAGCTTCCTGATCTTCCAGTTCACATAGATCAGTCTTTGCTATTACCTTACCAGCATTAACTTTGGCCTTCACACAGCAAAAACAACAGGTTGAAAGTGTACATATGAAGCATTAACAGTTTTTGCACATCTGAAGAAATCTGAGTGATTTGGGTGACCTTATTCAGTGATACTCAACCACTACAGCTCATGCCATATTGGGAATGTAAATTGTGTGGCCCATAGGAGTTTATGAAGGGCTTAGAGAAACTGTCATGCAAGGGAAGATGTGAAGAAATCCTGGTAGATTATTTCAGAGATTGTTTACATTGGAAAATAACTAGTAGAGCTGTAGTGGTAAAATTATGCTGATGGAACTCCCAGTGCAAATACTTTTATTCTGGAATACAAAGATCTGCATATAGATACAGTATAATTACAGTGATATAAATATACTGCTATTGCTCTGTCAGTAAACTTTCCCATGCAGACCTGCTTGTAGGATGAAGACAAAGAAGAGGCTTCATGTTAAAAATACATAAAGTTTACCCCTCGTCTGTGTGAGGAAATTGAATAAAATAGCTGGTAAGGAGGAAGTTATTTTTCAGTGGCTAGTCCAGAATAGCCCCCCTTATGGACATTCTTATTTAAAATAAAAGCAACATGGAAAGAAGCCCTTTCAAGTTTGCAGAATAAATCCATCAAAACTAGGAGATGCTAGAAAAATAGTTGTTTGTTCAGCTGTATGCAAGTCCTCTTAGAGCATGTATTTTATTATAACAACATATTGTTGTGATTAAAATCATGCAATCATGATTTTCTTTTTTTCCTCATCCTTCTTTTAGTGCATTCCCAATGGAATTGTCCTAGGGATGCATCAAAATTACTCATGCAGCAGGTGGGCTGTTGTCCCAAGGTTTGCTCCTTGCCTGATTCCCTGAACTGCTCCCCGGTTTGCAGAACGTTTGAGGCAGGAGCTGTAGGAGGGTGAGGGATGGTGAGGCCTGAGGAGCTGCAGCTTTCTGTCTGCTGTGTAATTCCAGTGCAATGGCAGGCAAATCACTTAAAAAAAAATTTTCACAAGTGCTCACTCAATATCCAGTTTGAGACTATGGACTTTAATTTACAGAAGAACCTGGTGCTCACAGTTGCAATTTTAAGTGCACTTTTACTGTGGAACTGTATCAAGAACCATTTAAAGACACAGTCTAAAACATCATTTCCTACTTGACCTAGACTAGGTACCCAAAAATGCTTTTCCCCTTAATATCTGTCCACTTCTCTGTGAATGAGAAGGGGAAGACCCTCATCTTGTAGAAACACAAGAAAATAAATTAAGATTTTAAAGAAAACCAGAAGAGCTCGAGAGGAGATGTCTTTAGTGAAGAGTTTTAATAGAGGTCTGGGGCCACTCACTGAGCAAGTAAAAAAGCAATACATCAATCAGTTCATCTGTAATGAAGGGCAATTCATCCTGTGCAGTGGACAGGGTACATGAAAAAGAACTGGTATTCCAGGGCTCAAAGACTGTGCCACATTGTGTTGTGGGCTGCTGTAACTCCTGCATTTTGTAGCTTCTGAGTGTTTATTTGTGCAGTTCTGAGGATGTTCTTTTTCCTTCATTCTTTGCTTGGGTAAATTCCAAGGTTGTTACAAAAGGAAGAACGGTAACGTAAATCAGTCATATGGTGAAATAATGCTTCGTAGTTGGAAATAGGAGATCTTCCTCTGGATGCATGGAAAAGCCTCATAGAAGATACTTCTGTTATCATCTTGTTGGTCCTGCTCTTAAAGGAATAAGACACGTGCTGTGCTTATCGATTTGGCTGAGAACAGAGCAGTATGAGACACAGGAATATCAGCTTGGAAGATACATGAATGAACATAGAATTTTCACTTGATCCTCTCAGGCTTGATTCCATTCATTGCTTGTCCTGTTCCAGTCTCATTACTTCCTCACGCTGTTCTCTCCACAATCTCCTCTCCCTTTGCCTCCACCTTCCTCTGGCCTTCTCCCTGCAGCTCTTTCTTCACAGTCCATCATTTCCCAACTTCCCTTCCCATTCCAGTTCCTCCCAGTCACTGTCCTCAGACCATATCTGTGCCCTTTTACCTGTCTTTTTATTAGCTAGTTTCTGTCCTCCTCTTTTTTTTTATTACCAGGGCCATCTCTTTTTCCCTATTTTCTTTCTTCTACTACAGTGATCACCACTCTCTGCAGCCAGGCCCTCTCTCCCTCCACTCCAATCTCAAATCCCTGCTCCTTAGTTGTCTTCAGGTTAGTTTTTTCCTTCCAGCATTTGTTTTTCTTTACACTAAAAGTTAATTTTTGCCCCCTCTGCATCCAAATCCTGCTGATGCCACTCCCACACTCCCTGGAAGCCATCAGAGGAGTATGGAAAATGATCACCAAGAAAAGCAGCAAGTCAGTCCCTCTGTCAGTCCGTCAGTCCTCTCTATCAGTCCTCTTTGTCAGTCCTCTCTGTCAGTCCCTCTCTCAGTCCTTCTCTCAGTCCCTCTCTCAGTCTGTCTTTGCTGGTGTCCTGTCACAAAGCAGGCCAGAGCCACAACCATAAGTAACTTCCCATACAATCAGACTGAGGAATACTTTGCGCTTGGGCATTAACTCTCTGGGTTTCAGAGCATTCCAAAGGAAGAGGTTATTGATAGGGATCTCCTGAAACAGCTCCCCCAAAAGCAAAACAATACAGTAGATATTTATACATAAATAAACCCCTCTGGAGCTGCTTTGGATTTGTGCTGCCTGCTTCCCCCAGGTTCTGTCTACTCCAGACCAACAGAATGTGAGAGGAGATCAGCTCCCTTCTGCTGCTGACACAGCACTCTTACACAGGCAGAGGTGACCCAGCCCCCTTAGCGATCCCTGGTGTCTGTCTAGCATCCTCTGGAGAGCATGGAGCCAACCCCAACCCGGAGCTGCCACTGTGCTGGTGTTCCGGGGCACAGGAGAGCTGCCTCCTGTTTTCAGTCATGTGGGAAGAACCTACAGAAAAGAGGAAAATGTAGTCAGTTCAGTAAGAAGAGGTCAAACCACCTGTGCGATGACACATGGGAAGTCAGACAGGATCCTTCATCGCTTTCTGTTGACACTGATAAACCAGTGATACTTTTTGGACAAATAGTATTAAATGATCTTTGTGAATCTGAAAATCATTTCATGCAACTGAAAACCTATTTGCATACATTTTTATATTTGCACATGGGGAAATATTTAGACAGGAAGTCATTCCTGTTTTGCTTCTTTGTAGACTCTGCTCAGCTTCTGGATGCAGATCCTGGCAGGGCAGGAGCACCTCTGTGTCCAGCCTGTGGCCCATAATTGAGCAAAGCCTGCTGAGCACCCACACCAGTGCAGAGCTTTGTGTCCCAGGCCTGCAGCTGAAATGCAGTGCTACAAGTCCATTCCAAGTCTTTCAGTGGGTGGGGTGGGCAATGTGGCAGTGGCTCTGAAAGAAATTCATAGGTGTGAGGGCAGCAAGAACCAACCTGTGGCCTCCAGAACCTATCCTTGATCGCTTTATCCCTCCTGAGATAGAAATACTGCTGTTTCCTTCTCCTCAATCCATCCAAATCTGCAGTCCAGACCTCCAGCAGAGGTCCTAAAGTTGAGTACCTTGGTAGAGATTTTCCATGTTCCAGAAATTGTTGATAAATACAGCAAAGTTCATGTAAAACCAGGCACATTCAGCCAGGCTGTTTGGTTAATGGAAGTGCACAGAGCAACATGACTTCAGTAAATAATTATTTGAGGCAACTTCTGCACAGGGTCTGTAAAGAGAGGAACTCTTTTACAAGAGGTTGCCTCGCATCGGAGAAATTACTGAAGTACAATGAGAAAGTGATAAGAACTGGTCTTTAATAACTTTAGTGTTCCACGTTCCTTGGGGTATTTTTCCCTTTTACTTTTCATTCTAGTAATGTTTTCTTTATGATTTTACATTTTTTCTTTAACACGTTTCATAATTTTAAAAAGGTGCATTCCCTTACAATTCGTTTTTGATTTCCCTTTTTTTATTCTCTGTCCTTGTTTTTTTTCCCCTGGATTGTGGTCTTCTTTAGAGCTTTTCCCCTTTATCTCATCATCACCCCTTCATCCCTAACCAGCAACAAAGGCTAGTTATTTTAAAGTCTGAAAAAAATGGTTGTTTCCAAATAAAAGATGTTTAACAAGAAGTTCTGCTTAAGCAAAGACTGCAAGGTTCATTTCTGCTCTTCCTATTCCTTCTTCATATTGTGTCATTCTGTCTCTATTCTCTTTTGTCTTCTTTGTTCTCTCTTCATTGAATTCTACATCATTATTCCTCCCTTTTTTTCATTTCATTTTCCCTTTCTGAAATACATCCCTCTGCTCATTTCTTTAGCTTCTCCACCATATGTTTTCTTTGTGGAAATCACTGGTTTCCCCTCGTGCTGAGACTTGTGTCTCCACAACGTTCCTTTCTTCCATCCAAATTCATTTTACTGTCATCTGTTACTATAAAATTAAAATGCCTCCCATAAACAAATTCTTCTTCTTTTTCTTTTTTTTTTTTTTTTCCCTGAGCTCCAGTCCATTTTCCATTGTCAATGTTCGTCCTGCCTTTCCTACCCAATTTACTTCCCATTGGCCCTCCTCTGCCAGCTGTTCCTCCTGCTGTCTAACTGGGGAAATCATCCCCCCTGTGATCCCTTCCATGGCAGAACTCTGGGAAACAGGAATTTGCTTTCTCCTTCGGGGTGCACTGATGTCTCTGTAGCAGCTCTTTCCCTTAACTATTAAAATCACAGCATATTTTCACTCACCAGCAAACTCATGCAGGATTTTCAGAAGGATTCAAAAGTGGAATACTTCTCCCACTTCAGGAGCAAAAAAAAAGAGATTTCAATGCAGGAGAGCCTGTGGATTTTATCTCTTCCTCTCTGCTCATCCACCTTCACCATCCTCCAGGACAACTGGCAGAATTTTAGCTGTGCTCCTTTTTGTTATGGGATATGTACACGTATCCCCTGAAATGGTCCCAGACACCTCTCTTGCTTTCTCCAGCACCCAGTAGTTCCATAGTCACAACAGCTGTTGTTTTCTCATGCAAAAATGGAAGTTTGGAGTCTTGAAATGCTGTTGCTATAGATCCCAGCCACTCAGTGGTATTGGTATTCTCAATTTTTCTGTTGGCACTGGGCTGTCTTCCCTGGAATATCCACTTGATTTAAGAAGCAACTGTTTATTTACCATCTTCAATAAGCCACTCTTCCTTAAATGTGAAGTGCACAATATGCTCAGCTGTTCTGAGAGCTCAGAATGTGCCAAAACGAAGTCCGTTATCTGTTTGAATATATTCTTTAGTGTGTATATTTATTAGTCCACAGAATGCAAGGCTGTGTATTGATGATATTTAATGGCAATAAACAGACTGGTGCTGTTAGATGATGATGTCAACAGAGTGGTCTACGTTTGTGCTTTATGGAAGTGATAGAAGACAAGATCTGGTGATTTCCAAGGGCTTTCAATCATACCCAAAGTGGAAGTGGTTCCAGTTTCATACAAATGCTGTTTTCCCTCGAGTTCAGGGATAAAAGGCTTTAGTGTTTCAGTCCACCTCTGTTAGTCCTTCCCTGCTTCCAAGGATACTATGGAAGGATGAAGTCCTTTTCTCAGTGGACACTCCACCATGTGTGACATCCTGCTTCCATATGAGTGAAGTGCACCACAGGTTTTCTGCTCATCTCAAGGAGATCTCAGCCTAAGCTTTCCCTCATCTAAGCCCCTCAAGCAGGAAAGGTTGCAACAGTGCCACACCAGAAGCATCCAGCAGAACTTGGCAGTATTTCTCTATAATCATGTGTGCAAATAACCCCTTAGTTTTCCTACTCCCTTTTTATTCCTAACTGATCTTTGTGAGGATTACAGGTGCCAGATGCCATGGTGTTTGCTGCTTTGTTGTCTGGGAACACCTCCATTGTCCTTTGCCACACCCCTAACAGCCTTAGGCAGCAACCTTAGAGTACAGGAAGGACAGAGGTGAGGAAGGTCAGCATCTTGGTGTGTTTTCTCCAGGGAGTTTTTGAGGCCAGTATCATTTATGATGCTTTGTGCCTTTATCAGTTGCTCTTCAGAGACCCAAAGGGTAGATGAGTGTGCAGCTCCATTCTGTGTCTCTGAAATTCAGTGGTGTGCTGGACAGACTGTGTATGGGGCAAGCAGGAAAATTCCACACCTCTAAAGGCAATATTCCATGACTCTGTAATTACTTTATAAACCTGAGTGGCCACTGCCATAGCACTGACTACTTAACAGTAAATATGCACCCAGCTTTATACTGAATGAGTGCATGGGTGTACAGGTGAGCTCAAGTACAGCAGTGAGAACAAGAGAGATGATTCTGAGTGTGGAGCACTGGCAAAATTAGGCTTAGCCTATGTGCATGTTTACCTGTATGCACAGTTCCTGTGGTCCCTGGCTGCATACAGAAGAATTTTAAAAATACTATTGCTGTGTGTGCTTCTTACACTCAAGCAACAAATAGACACAGGTTAAATTTGTACATCAGAAAACCCTTTTCTCTGTCTACTATTGGACAAAAAGATTTTTTATGGGATGTTTCCATCATAAGGAAATTTTCCACCAGGCTTATAAACCCCTGAAAATAAAAGCTTTGTTACTTCAATGCTGATAAGCCCTCAGCTCTGCCCATACAAGCAGGAACCTCTCTCATATAGGGCTCAGAATGGTAATGTAGTCCAGCACTGTCCTTGGCCAACTGCTTGCACTTACAGGAACGGAGGGGTTATTGTGCTGTAGACTTTTCCCCTGGAAGTCTGAGAAATGGGGTGAAGAACAATAGAGATGTCTCACTGGGAGAGTGGCTCCGCTCCATGCTGGATTGCACAGCACTTGGAAATCTGCCACTGCCCCAGTCCCACGCTGGCTCTGACTTGGCAAACACTTTCATTTAGTCAGGGATCAGTAGCTTGGGAGGGGGGAGAGAGTTCCATTCTCCAGCTGTTGTGTCATTTCCCATGATAAGTCCTAAATTGACCGAGTTATCCAGCTCCAAAGGAGCTTTCCTGTGGTAGACATGCGTTATTATGTGCCCTTCCAGGGACAAAGGCTCCTGCGTCAGGAAACTGCTGTGGAGGGGAAGGACACATTTATTCTCACAGCATCATGAGCATTATCTTCTGAGGAGCTAATGTAAAAGTAAAAAACTGTGCAGCATTACCATCCAAAGCCAGTGTTGCTGCTCCTTGATTATCAACCTGATGGGAGGCAGAACGAAAAGCTTGAAAGGCTCCTTCTCAGAAGGGCATATTTTAAAAGACAATTTTTGAATCAAGGAGGTTTTAAAGGTAGCATTTGGTTTGGGCGTGTTCATTTGCTGAGTTATTTTGGACACTCAGCTGGTAGTTTGTGTTGGGTATTGTGGAAAAGGGAAGGAATGGTTGTGAATGTCTAATTTTAGATAAGCAGCAAGTCTTGATTTTGAGTTAAAAATCCAAGCAGTTCATACATATATTTAGCCCTCCTTACAAACTGGAAATAAATATATTAACACCAGTGTGATAAGAAGGGAAAACAGGGAACATGATTCCTCAACTCAGGGAAGATTTTGTAAGGCTTAAATGGCAGTGAGGAGCCCAGGCAGGCCGTCACTCTGAACTGAACTGGCCACGTTCAGCAGTTCAGCAACTGCACATGCCTCTGGAAACCTTCCCCCAGCACCTGCCAACACTGCAGCCTGGGTGGAATTGTAGCAACCTGAATGTGCTTCAGGCCACACCTGACAAGGCAAGTCTGGTGCTGTTTGGGGAAGAAGAGAAAGGGAGAAGTAGTACAAAAATTGAACATCTTGGCAATGAAAGCTGGTGTGAGCCTGTCCCACTGCTGTGTGATGCACAGAACTGACATGATTGCAAAACTATCTCAACAGATCCTCAAACAGCCACTGGAGAGGTGGATGGGGTGAACCTGGAAGAAATCCGAGAATTTGCCAAAGCTTTTAAAATCCGGCGCCTGTCCCTTGGCCTGACCCAGACGCAGGTGGGCCAAGCCCTGAGTGCCACAGAAGGCCCAGCCTATAGCCAGTCTGCCATCTGCAGGTAACCAGTTCATCATCAACCCTCCTCTCCTCCCTTGGTTCTTAATGACTCTGCAGCTTGTTGCGAGGAGCGTGCTTGTGTTTGTCTGCTGTGTTTGCAGGTTGTTGTTTAATCTGAGATTTAAATTAGCCAATAATGTTGTTAGCTGACAGATGAAATGTTCTTATCGTGTAACCCTAGAGCAACTTTGGTCTTTTGGTTTTTTTCTTCCTTCTTTTTTAAACAAGTGAGAAACAATGTTCCTGGCACTGAGACTTAATTCCGTAGATGAGCTGGAGACCCTGCTGATGCTGGATAAGCTCCAGCTGACCCTCTTCATACTGTGCCATTTTCTACAGATAGGGTTACTGAGCAAATATTTCATGGCTGCATCCCTGCTAAGTTAAAACCTGTATTATTGTGGTTAGCACTTCACATAGAGGATGTTAATGATGATTTACCTAGGCAACACAGAAGGGAAAAAAATAGCCTTCCTGCTATCTTGCAATCCAGCAGCTATTCATCTTTTATCACCCAAATGTTTGCTAAAAAATAGACAAACCCATGTATGCAAAGCAGAAGCAGAAATCTGTCCTAATCACAAGAAGTCATGATACAGTCTTGGCAGAGTTAAAGTGGAAGCAAACGCCTTATATGCATGTCTGTGTGTTAAAGCAATCCCATGTTTATGCATGAGGTAACAAACACACTTAGGTAACAGCTTTTTCCTCTTGGGCAATGCCTTACAGTCCTGCTCCACCAGTGAAAGCCAAGAAACCAACTCTAAGCTCATTTAAGTGGATTTTGTTCTTGGTGATCCATGAAATGCTCTGTCTTTTTATCTGCTCTTTATACTTTTAATGTATTCCCCATAGAACGGAAGTGTACTTTTCCTGCAGTTAAAGACTAAGGTTATAAATAACATCAGTATGGGGTAGTGAGCTTGCAGCTCACATTTTGCTCAATGATTTTCCATAAAACCCATTGATTGTTGTTAAATACAAAAAGCTCCATAGGATCCTCTCACTTCTATGGTCTCCCCTACTGTTTTTTCTTATAAGATACCTCCCTGTAGAAAATAACCTTTATTCAGTCTATACAAGGATACTACTGCTGGGAAATTTGTTTCAAGGCTTGTATATCGTTATACCAAACATGTACTGCAGTATCAACACTAACAACCAGTGCCAGTGATATGAATGCTGTTGCTCCCTATTGCTAAGGATTCATTTTTATTTTATTTTTGTCTTCCTTGTGGTCAGTTGGTAAAGAATGCCAAAAGAGAGGGGAGTTTTTAGCAATTTGCAATTTTTTGTAGCCTTAAGTTGCTGTCTAATGTGCTACCCTTTAAAGGACACACAGTTTCCTTTGCTTTTGTCTGGTTTTCTGTCTTCTCATTCCCTTCATCCTTTCTCACACCTTGAGAAAACACTGGGGGATGGTGAGACATTTTACAGGGGTCTCCTTAGAGGGGCAAATTCCTCAGAACATGAGGAGTGGGTGCACAAGCTGGTCCCAAAGACTTGCAAGGTTACAGCTTTTTAAATTCCCTTTGCCTGGCCCAGCTGGATACCACTCCAGGCTATAATAATGTGCTATGACTGTGCAGTTTTTGTTAAGCACCAAGCCGAGCTGCTTCAGTGGCAGTATGAGTTCCTCAGGAACAGCAGACTTAACTTCTCTTTTAATGGTAACAAGGGAGGTTCAGTAGGAACTTCAGGCTGATGGAAGGGGCAGTAAGGCAAACAAGCTGAACCATGAACTCCAAGATACAAGCAGAGTCTCCTGGTGGCCTGTGCAGGTCATATGAGCAATAGACCCCCCTGAATATGTTCTGCATGCAAATGACAGTGTGTTCTTTAACTTGAGAGAACACATTCAAAGACACAACTGGGCACCAAGGAATAACACCTTGCAGCCAATACCACATTAGGATGTCAGGGACCAGTTCTCTGGAGCATTGTTACCTGAAATTATTCCTTGTCTTACTCTCTGGTTGTGAGAAATGCTTTGTCTCTTGCTGGAGTATTTTCTGCTGCCTCCACATGCTGAGCAGTGCCCAGCCCCAGTGATGGAGTGTCTTTGCACAAAGGCACTGACTGGGTGGGTCTGGTCTCCAGAGCACTGGGATCGGTGGTGGTGCTGCTGCTTCAGCACCTGCTGGGCTGGACAGCAGACAATGCCATGCAGTAATTGCTGCCTTTCTGCAACGTTAAATGCTGAGTGGACAGAACAAAGGGGGGAAATACAAATGGGTGGCACCAGAGAACTTGGATTAAGACTTTTGCAAGTCTTTTGGGTTAAGACGTGTAGCAGAAGAGGGTGAACTCAGTAAATGAAAGAAACAATTACTTATAAGACTTGAAATGTGCACTCAGCTCTTCTGCTTGTTTTTGACAGGATTAAAGCTTTGTGTGGCTGCTTTTCCAGATGTTTTATAATACTTGTAAAATCTGGTTTGGCAAAAGACTTTTGATGGCAAAATGATATATAGAAGACCTCATTTACAGGAAATGATATCATTCTGGTACAGTTTGCAGAAATCCCACAATAAACTCAGCTTGGTGCCACAGTATATTAGTAGACTATTATGCTGGGTTTCATCTGGAAAACATGAGTCTGTCTTTGCACATTGTGGGGGCAGTCAAGGTAATTGCAAAGTGTCCAGCTGTTTCAGCTGAACACCACCGTGGCTGTGGGAATCTTTTTCCAACCCAGAAAAAGGATATAGCATTAACTTACAAACAGTGAAAATTGCTGAAGAAATGGAAAGGACACCTGATATTAAGAGGCTAGAAACTTCCACTGGTTTGTATTATGAAAGCTGTGGTGTTCGGGCAACATGGGATGGGAGGGAAAACAAAAGGATTAATCACAAAGACAGGATGATAAAAAGCAATTGCCTTTGATATCATTTCCTGTAATTAGACTTAGTCTCAAGGGTTTTGAAGATCATCAGAAATATGAAAATGTGACTCTTAACCTGCATTATTTAGTGTACTTAGAATGTTGTTGTAGTGCTCATTTTGTGTTAGTTTAAATATCTAGTTAGGAGTATCTATAAGTATATATATATATATATATTTATATATCTGACAGTTTTCATAATCCATTGTAAATTACCTCTGCCAGTCAGTTAGTCAGGCAGGCAGGAAGTCCCACCCTGGCAGAGCATCAGTGTAAGACTCTTCTTTCTCAATTTTCCCCTCAGACACACCATCCTGAGAAGCCACTTTTTCCTACCACAGGAAGCCCAAGAGAACACTATAGCTAGCAGTCTGACAGCCAAACTGAACCCTGGCCTTTTGTATCCTGCCAGGTTTGAAAAGCTGGACATCACCCCTAAAAGTGCCCAGAAGATCAAGCCGGTGCTTGAGCGGTGGATGGCTGAGGCTGAGGCCCGCCACCGCGCAGGGATGCAGAACCTGACCGAGTTTATCGGCAGCGAGCCCTCCAAAAAGCGCAAGAGGCGCACCTCCTTCACGCCCCAAGCCCTTGAGATCTTGAATGCCCACTTTGAGAAGAACACGCACCCCTCTGGGCAGGAGATGACTGAGATTGCAGAGAAACTGAGCTATGACCGAGAAGTAGTTAGAGTTTGGTTCTGCAATAAGAGGCAAGCGCTGAAGAACACCATTAAACGCTTGAAACAGCATGAGCCAACCACGGCAGTCCCCATGGAGCCTTTAACAGACACTCTGGAAGAAAACTCCTAAAAACAAACTAAACAGAGCAAAACTAAACAAAATCACACAGAAAATAAAACTGCAGTGACAGAAACACAACCGTTTGAACTCTGTGAAAATACCCATTCATTGCCCTTGTAAGTAAAAGACTGAGAAAACTACCAGGACAGAACAGTTTATAAATGTCCGTGGGTTTTCCTATTAAAAAAAAACAAAACAAAACAAAACAAAAAAAATACACAGCACTTTGTGTGTGTGTGGTGTAGAATTAGTTCCCCAAAAAAAAAGAAACAAAAGAAAAAGCCAGTTTTTTTAAATGGACTTAAAGTAAACCAAATAACTGCTTACTTTTTTTCTGTATATTATGAAAATATGAACACATTTTAAGGAAAAGCAAAACAAACAAAAAAAAAAAAAAAAAAGAAAAAAACTTTTATCTGTTTAAAAGAGAATACAAGCCTGCCACCTGGAGGAGTGATTGTAGCCTTTCAGGTACCAAGTGCTGATTCACTATGAAAACTATTAACCAAAGTCAGAAACACGGCATTGCAATCTAGATTGTTAGTCTACTCTTTTCTGAGTGTAAAATTGTGTTATGGATTTTTACATTTGTATTTTGCAAAGAGAAAAACAGCAGGATTAGATTCTCTCATCCGTGTTTGTACCCCTGCAGGTGTGTACAAACAGCTGTTAAAGCCATCCCATAGTGGTCACCTCCTTTTCTTTTCTTTTAGTCAACAGTTTTGCTATCTCCTAGTGTTTGGGTGCCAAAAAATAACTTCTTTTTATTGTGATTCATGGGGTTTGATATTTCTCTTCTAAGGGCATATGTCTTGGTTTGCATTTCTTTTTCTTTTCTCTTTTTTTTGATTCTGTTTACTGCCTCCTCCCTTCCAGCTCATTCTCCACCCCTTCCCCCAGCCCACAGAACCCAGTACTGTTCAAAGACTTTTCTATTGTTATGCTGCAGAGCAGCAGAGGACCAAGAAGGGTTAGGATTATGCCTGGTGGACTGTCAGCCCACACTGAACATTGTGCTTTGTCTCAAATGAGTGGCTGGGGATTTCTCAGTCCTTTGGCCACAAACCTGAGAGGTTTCCAAAGCTCATTTTGTAATATAAATGTGAACTGCACACTTGGTTCAGTACTGCACCTCTATTGTGGTTCTGTTTGAAGCAATTTCTCTCCAAAGTCTGCTAGCCAAAGAAATTTCCTGAGATTCTGGTGGAAACAAATGGACAGGCCGAGAAGTGCTGAGGATGTTTTGAGCGCTACATCACTGTGGACTGTGTCAATGGCAGTGCTTTGTTCCTCCTGCCTTTTTGTTATGTTACCCTGATATTGAGGCTTGCCCTGTCCACCTCTTCAGCAGGAGGGTGTGTTTCTGCAGGTGTTAGCGGTGGCCACTGGCCAGCCTAAGCAATTGAGATACAGGGAAACCCAGGAAATGTCCCCTGGTAATGGAAGGTGGGTCACTTGCAACATGTTTCATGTGAACTGTTTTTCCTGTAAAGAGTTTATCTCTGTGGCTTCCTTTTGGACTGGACAAGCATTGCCAGAATACTGTGGTCACTGGACCTACAAGCACACCAAGGCTCAGGGGGAGAGAAAGGTGTTGCAGGTTCTTCATGGGGTATGGGCTAACCAATGAAGGTTGTCTGCAGTTCTCATCTTTGGCTCAGGCCTTGGGGTTCAGCCCTCTCTTAGGGTAGGAGCTGCATCTTGGTCAGGTCTTCCCAAAGGAAAACACTGGGGATTTGGTTCAGCTCATTGTAGAAATAGTAGAGTAAAACCCTGCTGGTATAACTCCTGATTGCATTCCTTGACCTTAGGGTAGTTGTATTGGATTGCTGCTGGTCTATCCAGGATGCTGAAGGAAGTTCCTGATGTGCTGGAGTCTTCAAATAACACCTTTATTACAGAGTTTTCAAGTACTCAAGGCTATAGTGGAAGAAAACTGAGTGGAAGGAACAGACTTTCATTGATTCCAATGGGCTTTGAATCCAGCCCTCGCTATTTTATTAATGGGATTTGCCTTGTAGAGAGTGGTATTTGCTATGTGGCTGGTGGAGTTTTAATGTTTCAGAGACCATCATCTGGGCCAGAAACTGCTTCTAAATGTGAGCACTCTCAGAGGTCAGGGTTGGAGAGCACTGACGGTCCAGTACTCCAGCATGGGCTCATGTCCAGCAAATGCATTTTAGGCTTTAAGCTCCAGCAGGGTGTGTTTAAGGATATTTTCAGTATTGCTTTTATGAGGAGAAGAGTGAGAATTGTTATTGACTCTTTTTCAACTGTTGATACATAAATAACTGCTGGGGGAAAACCCACCTCAGTAACCACAGGCAGACTGTGAGGGACAAAACGAGGAGCTTTGCTCAAGCTGACCATGCAAAGACAGTCTCATGCCAACATCTGCCCCTCTGAGTTTTCTTTTTACCCCCTCCCTGCACAGCTGCCCATAGCCACAGAAATATCTGTTATCTATACACCAAACAGTCCAAACCTGTGGCCACAGCACAATTTCCATAAGGAGCAGTCCAGCATCCAGAAGCCACCAGGGAAGCAGGGAAGAGCAGACCGTGTTTGGAAGCAGACACTCCTGAGATCCTCCCGGTGTCCTCAGCACCCTCCTAATTGCCCACTCATTAATGCCACATCCATGATTACCGGCTCAGCCAGCCTTAAGGCCATGCCCTCCCCTGCTCCATCCCCATCAGCTGCCTGGGAACAAACGCACCAACCACTCCTTGCCTAAAAATGAAATTTTCAATCCTCCCAGGAACTGCTCTAAATTCAGTGAAGAAAAATCTCCCAAGAAGAAAAGTTAACTAAACAGTGTATGGAAGATGCTAAATGTTTAAAAATATGCTGGCAGCAGTTACATAAGCTCTCTTCTGTTCCAAAGTACATATCGAAAGGATATAACTAGGACAGTGAAAATGTAAAATAAATATAAATTGCCAGCTTGGAAGGAAAAATAATGTTCATCCCACAGTCTTAAAACCATTCATGTGCAGTGATTTTTTTTTTACAGTTTTCTAATTTTGTATTATGTTTTGTAAATTATTTATAAAGTGTTGTAATGCTTCTTATATTAATTTTTCTATAAACAAATTTTTGCTATGGGGCATAAATGTTGCCTGAACAGATTCTTAGGAAGATAAATTATGTGTGAGTCATACATCTTTAGAAGGCCACAAATATTTGGGTTTATTTTGTTACTGGCAACGTTTCTCATTTCCATTGGTAAACAATTTTCGTGTACTGATAACATTTGTATACCTTTTAATTTTCATGTGACTAAAAGATAGAGTGCTACCAGCAAATGAAACAAGTCTCTCAGTCATATGTGAAGGTTTAATGGTTTTTCAATTTATTGGTCATTGAATTTTTTAAAATATATATATATATAAATATTATTTGAATAATGAACCAAGGATTCATTTACTTTTCTGATTTTGTCTTTTTGAGTTTTTCACTAAAAAGCTATTTTGGACAGTTGAAGAAATCAAATACAATTTAACGGTTCCAATTTCTTTATGTTACTACTGAAAAAAAAAAAAAAAAAAAGCCAAAAAAGAAAATAAAAGGGAAAAAAAAAAAGAGAGAACAAAGAAGCAAAAAGGAGCTAGGAAGGAACAAGTAGAGGCGTATCAAAGAACTCAAGCTATAACCAAAAAGAAATATGTAAAATGCCTTTGCTCGTCTTCTCAATGCTGGACCAAAGCTCAATGTATGTAGGTATATGCACATTGTATAGATATGGCTAAATGTTGCTGACAATCTCGCAATACTAAACTGTTACTATTGAAAAAATACAAAAATAAAACTGTTCATCAGTGTTTTACCTCAGCACTCTACTTGTACCCAGTTATTGACCAACATTCAAACAAGAAGATAAGAGAGGAAATTGATTTCCATGTCAATGTTTGACTGTAAAATCTGTTTGGAAAATATTTTGTAATGAGCTTTTTGTCACGTGGTTTGCTTGTTTCCAACTTGAGATTATGTGGGACACATTTGTTTATTTATTGTTAAAAGGTGATATTATTATTATTATTAATTATTATTAATTATTATTATTATTTTTGTCCTATGTGCTATAATCTACAGAATGGTCACCAGGGTCACTTATGAAGCACTGCAAGGAGATCTGTTTTTCCATGCATGGAGCATGCAGAGGGAAAGATGGCAGTACAAAAAGGACTGTATTATGTTGTTAAAAAATACAAATAAATGCAAAAGGAGTCGACATGGTGGACTTGTGACCAAGAAAACAAACTGGATATTTAGAAGCTCCTTACTACTCTGACTTTAAAACCAAAGCTGATTTATCTGCACAGGTTGCTTAACATGAAAAAAAAAAAAAAACTGACAAAAACTGTACTTAATCTAGAGCAATATCTGTATGGTCAGTAAAGCTGCACTTTGTGTATTTCTTAACAGCTTCAGATCTGTCACTTTTAATTTGTACCATAAAAAATAAAGAATTGTTTGACATGAAAAATAAGCTCCTTTCATGTGTTTGCCTTAAACCTCATGCATTATTCACATTATCCGAGCTCATGTAATTTCCCATCAGTTCAATACAAAAACAGTTAAATGCTTGAAAGAAAGGAAGAAAGCAAATCCATCTGCACTGTGGAGCAGAACTTTGTGTGCAGCACCGAACCCTGTTCCTGTGCCCAGAGCAGGTGTGTGCACTGGCAGTGTCTTGTTTTCTCTGCAGGTATGGAGAGGAGAGGAGAGGATCCACCTGGGACTTTCCTGGAGCCACTCAGGTGAGTGTGGGTTGTCTCCAGGCCAAGGGACATGAAGGCCACCAGAGGTGAGTCTCTCAGTTCCACAGCTCCATCACCAATCCAGGTAAGTGAGGGGAGTGTGGCAGCCAGAGCGGCTCAGCCACTCATGTTACTTCTCTGGCATTTCTGCAGAGCTCATTTCTTTCTGTAATTATGATATCAGGGCACAGGATTGCCTCTTTTCCAGGCCTCTTGCTTTGAGGCATACTGAGTGGTGTCTGAACCCACCATTCTGAAAAGCCAGCGTGTTTTGAGACATGAGTCCAGAGAAGAGCAACAAGGCTGGTGAAAGGACTGGAGCACAAGTCCTGTGGGGAGAGGCTGAGGGAGCTGGGGGTGTTTAGCCTGGAGAAGAGGAGGCTCAGGAGAGACCTTATCACTCTCTATGACTACCTGAAAGGATGTTGTAGCCAGGTGGGGGTTGGTCTCTTCTCTCAGGCACTCAGCAATAAGACAAGGGGGCACGGGCTCAAGCTCTGCCAGGGGAAATTTAAGTTGGAGAGCAGAAAAAAAATTCTTTCCAGAGAGAGTAATCAGGCATT